>CAUJRU010000324.1:0-625100 GCA_963277665.1 Viscum album
GGATAAACCTATTGATGAGCCAACTTTTAGAAAAAAAATTTGGATTATTTTAAATAATCGAGCAAGTGATTTATTACTAATTACATTGTTGTCTAGATATTAAAAGTGGATGTGGATTTAGAATAAATGTACAGAGGTGTTACTACTAAAAAATCCTTCATTGAGATGGAATTTATTTTCAAATGGATCATGAAATAGAGCCTAACTACATTCCACGTTGGACACTCATGGGGCCGATACTTTATAAATTCACAAACACCTAAACGACCGTCATAATGTATTTTAATAGATGATGAATATGAATAAAATTAGGTACACCTAGAGTTTCAATGATTATAAATAAAGATTAATAATTTGTACATACTGTAAAAAAATTTCATGTTTATGTGTATTCCCATTCACTACTGGGATGCTGGGTTTTCCCAACACTTTTATACAAATGATTCAGCAGAACCGTTGGTATAGGGTCTTTTAACAACATTTTATTCAAACTATTGGTAAAGGATGAATTAGTGAATTATTTACCAATGGTTTGTAGAAACATTTGGGAAATATATAAATTATTATCCTTTTACCAACGGTTTGTACCAACCATTTGTAAAGTCCTTGACATAGGAAGGCTTTCTCAAAATTTTGTCTCATCCATTTTTAATGTTTTCCACTAAATTTATAGCGATGTGAATCTCCCATCCATGCAATTGGACTGTAATAGCCAACACCTAATACCTATCTCAGTCAAAAAATTTACAACAGACCCATTTTCAATCACAAAGTTGTTTTGTTATTCACATCAAATCTATAAGTAGTACCTTATGATTAATTTTTTTCATCTGTTTTTTTTGTTTTTTGTTTTGATTTGTCTTAAACCTAAGGTTCAGGCAGTATGCTAACCAACAATTTCTATTTGATATGTTTTTTGTTTTTGTTCTCCTATCATGTGTGAATCAATTTATTTGATGTGAGGGGTTGCAGGTGTTGGGAGTTGCAGTCGGTGGGGGTGTCATTGGTGGGAGAGGGGTTGTATTGGTGGAGGGATTTTAGGTGGGAGGGGGAGGAATGAGTGAAGGGGAATGTATAGGTAGGGGTGTATAGTGAGGGGGATTATGATGGGGGGGGTTGTACAGGTGGGGTGGGGTGTGTTGTGCATCTGGGGGTTGGGGAGCGGGTTGTTCATGTGTGGGGTGCAGGTGGATGGGCGGAGTTGTGGAAGTGGGTAGGGGGAGGGTAGTGTGCATGTTGGGGGGGATGTGTATGGGGTGATGGTTTGTTTTATGTTTTTTGTTTATTGAAGTAAAGTCTTTATATTATGTTGGGTTTAATGTTTATTTTAGGTTTTTTGTTTAGTGGGGTTTTATTTGTTAGGTTTAGTATGGATTTATGTTTTTTTGTTTAGTGAACTGGACAATGCATGATAGTTTGTATTTGGTAATGAATAAAATGATTTTAAATGAAAATACCCAAAGGGGGATGCAATAGTGGTAGGAGGTGTCCAGGTGGGGGGTGGTCTGTTCAGGGGGTAGGGGTTGCACGGGGGGGGGGGGGGGGGTGGGGCTATAGGTGTGAGCGGGATGGGGTATGGGATGCCCCAAGGAGGGGTGGGGGATATCTAGGGGTTAGGGTGGGTGTGCAGGTGGGGGAGGTGGTTTTGCGTATCCAGGGAGGGGGTGGGCTGTCTATGAGGGGGGTGTCTCTCTAGGTAGGGGAGATTTCCAGGCGGGGTGGGGGGGGGGCTGTCTAGTTGGGGGGCTGTAGGGGAGGGTGGTGTGGGATGTCCAGGGAGGGGGTGGAGCTTCCTGTGGGGGGGGGGGGGCTATCTTGGGGGGGTGTCGGCGGGGGGGGGGGGGCTGCAGGGGAGGTGTGGGCTATCCAGGGAGGGGTTGGGTTGTCCAGGGGTGGTGGTAGGTTGATTATCAAGGTGGGGGGAGGGGGTTTGCTATCAAGGGGGGGGTGGGCTATCCACGAGGTGTGGGGGTGGGCTGTCCAGGTGGGGGGAGGGGGTGTTGGTTGTTTAGGGAGGTGGGGGTGGAGATGTGGGATTCCAAGGTTGGTGTGTTCTATCAAGGGGGTGGGCAATCTAAGGGGATGGGGGTGGGCTATCTAGGTGGGATAGGGGACATTGGTTGTCTGAGATGTTGGGGGTGGGCTATCGAGGTGGGGGGGTGGGATGTCCAAGGTGGTGGGGGTGTGTTGTCCTGGACAAATCATACACCATGGACATCACCCACCCCTAGAAATCCCCATCCCCCACCCACTTGGAACCCCCCCCCCCCCCCACCCTGACCCCCTGGATAGACCCTCCAACACCATGGATACCCCTCCCACCCCCTTGGACACCCCGTACCCCCCTAGACACCCCCCACCTCCGTGGACAGCCTACCCACCCCCAGAAAACCCTATACCCCCTGGATAGCCCTGCCACCCCCCGTGGACAGCCATCCCACCCACTTTATACACCATAGACAACCACTCCCAGCCCCTAAACATCCCCCCCCCCCCCCCCCCCGTGGTCAGTCCCCCACCCCCGTGGACAACCCGTCCACCTCCTGGACAACTCGTACTCCCCTATACAGCCCCCACCACCCCCCGCCACCCCCCTGGACAACCTGCCCACCCCATGGACACCTCGTACCCACTGGAAACCCCCCCCCCCCCCACCCTCCACCCCCATGGAATTCCCACCCACCCCCTAGACACCCCTGACACCCTGGACACCCCCGCTACCCCTGTGGATAGCCCGCTCACCCCCTAGACTGCCCATGCCCCCCTAGAAAGCCCCCCCCACCCTCGTGAACAATTATCATTTACGAAAATATATTTTTGATGAAAATCTATTCTTATTAAATTGATTTTTACAAAATGTCTTATAACAATTATATTTTTACAGAATGAATAGAAGATGGTTGTATGAAACCGGTCGGATCTCAATCGATTTTCAAAACAATTTGGAGTGTTTTTTATATTTTTCATTTCACAATACTTCCGATAGTGGTCGCATACAGAAACCATGTTCCAATTGGCTTGGAAGAACATGTTTGAGCTGTGAAGAAGTCATATACCACATAATAAAATATGGTTTTCAAGCAAACTACAATTTTTGGTATCATAATGAAGAGAAAATGAAATCTCAAATTTTTGACGATCTAAGTGAGATGATTGGAGGAGAGAATTTGATACAAGACCAGTTTCTGTTTATTAATAATCATGAAAAAGAAATGATTCATACCCAATAATACTTTTATATGAGAAAAAATGATGTGTCTAATGGAAATTATGATGTTGTTAGGGTGAAAAAATTCAATGATGCTGCCACTACTACAGTATATCGACAATGCGATAAAATGAAAAGGATGGCAATGTTTAATCTAATTGGTATATAGGAAAAGTATGTTTGGTATTTCTAATATATAAATATATTAAATTCTTTCTTTCATGATGTTTTTACTTCTAGATGAATCATATATTCCCTCAATCCACAATATAGCATGGAAGTTAGTCGAGGAACATGGATTTTCAAGAAACAAAATTCATGTTTTCCTGAAAGATTGTAGTTTATTCTGGGAGGACACCACTGAACTAAATGATTTTATAAAATGTTTCACATCCCACTGAAATTCAAAATATGATGGAACACCATCTTTCATGCCATATAGAGTAATGTGGCACATTCCATTGATCCCCAGACTCCAGAGACTTTTTATTTTTTTATAAAATATCAATAAAAATGAGATGTTATCAACTCGAGAGAAAGATGACTAATGATAAATTGGTTCACCATGTAGAAATACATTCATGGAAGAGATTTTATGCTCCATATAGTGATTTTCCAACAGACGTACATAATTTTAGGATGGTACATTCATGTGACGGTTTTTATTTTTTTTGGGTAGATGCTTTTTTCTCACAACACATGGCGATTTTTTATATACATTTATAATCTTCCTCCATGGTTATATATGAAAAAACCTTTCACCTTCATGATTATACACATATCAGGCCCTTCTAATCTCGACATTGATATTGACCTATACATAAAATCTTTAATAAAATAGTTGAAACTTCTTTGGGATGTGGGTGTGCGCACATACGATGCATAATCAAATGACATATTTCAGATGTGTGATGTGCTTATGTGGGCGATCAATGATTTTCATGCTAATGCAAGGATGTCTGGATGGAGCAGGAAGGGAAAACTGTCATGCCCATTTGGTATGAATAATAACAATCCAAAAGACTGAAACATCATTTTAGTTTTAGTTTTATTGGACATAGAAGATTCTTTCCAATGGACTATCCATAGAGAAATAATCGTCAAAGATTTGGTAATACCATAGAGAATGATGATCCACCTTAGTGTATGTCTGGAACATATGTACTTATGGAATTAAAAGATTTCAGTTTTTCATTTGGGAAGGGTCAAATGAAATCTAGAAAATGAATGAACATTTCATATGAAACCTATTACATTTGTAAAAAGAAAAATACCTTTTTGATTTTCCATATTGATCAACCAATTTGTTACGTCATTGTTTAGACATAATGCACATTGTAAAGAATATATCTGAAATTTTTCTTTCGATACGTCTAAATGTTACGGGAAAGACCATAGATGATTTACGGTCTCAGCGTGACTTGGTGGATTAGGGCATCAGACCCGAATTGCGTCCTTTGCATATTATGGAAAATGAATGGCATGTTCAATGTTCTTCTTATGTGACGAGACCTATGAAAAAATCCATTTCTGGAAGTATTAGAGACTATTAGAGTTCCTAATGGTTATTCAAGAAACACATCTAAACAGGTCGATAAAAGAGATTTGAAGCTAAGATATTTGATGATTTATGATTATCGCATTCTTCTGCTTCAGTTTATTCCAATAGCAATCAATCATCTTTTTTCCAATAATGTATGTGTGACTGTTATTCAGTTGTGCCATTTGTTTATAGATCATTGTGCTACGATTTATTCCATGTCTTTATTGACGAAAATGTTTACAATTCCCCCATTAATTTTGTGTGAGTTCCAGAAAATATTTCCCTCCATCATTTTTCATATGCATGTTGCAACTGACTGTCCATATTCCAACATTAATAATTCTCAGAGGACCTATTTCATTTCATTGGACATATCCAACTGAAATAAATATGTACACATTAATGTCTTGTGTCTGAAATAAGAATAAACTAGAAGGTTCTATCAAGAATGATTACTTCACTCAAGAATGGATGGATTTCTTCTCAATGTATTTGTATGATCGTACTACTAGAATGAACAAAATAATGAGAAATGAAGATGAACAATATGAAGAAATTGAAACCAGTTTTACATCACTTCCTCAAATAGGAGGAATTCTTGTATCAGATACATTAAAGACATTAAGCCTTGAGGAGTGTGAGATGGCACATCACACAATTTTGTTCAACTGTGATTTGTTCGATTACTACATCAGGTAACTAAATTGAATATTTATATCTTACATATATATCTTTTAATCAATTTATAATTTTTATCTACAAGTAACATAAAAAAATGATAAACAAAAATCATCATTTGTTATCTTTGAGAAGGAGGTAGTATTTGCATAGTAAACTGTTTTCTACTTGGTTAAAATTGAAGGTAAATATATTAATTTTTCAAATAATTTAATCAATATTTAATTATGTATAATATTCATTTATATTGTAGGTACTGAGTTTTCCTGCTGACTCTGTCTTTGAGGAAATAAGAGCTTTGGATTTTTAACCAAATATCATTGTTCATTACTGTAAATCAGTTTTTATCAGTGGGTAAAAAATCATTGTCGCAGAATGAGAAAAGAACATGAGAACAAAAAATGATGGTTTTATGGTTACGACCACAATAGATTTTTATTCCAGTGCATCAGATATTAGGCCACGATTTGAAAATGTGGGCTATTATGGAGTCGTTGAAAAATATTAATATCATATTATTACTCGCATGGAATATTCATGATGTTAAAATTCCATTTTTTTGATTCGATGATGAGATAGAGAACATTTGTTGATGATTGTGGATTTCTAGTAATTAATATGAATCACACTCTTGCTACCGAAGAACCATATGTATTGACATCAATGGAAAAACAAGTTTTTTTTGTCAAGGACCGACATCGACCTGAATTTGGTGTCATAGTTGAAGTAATTACAAGACATATTTTTGATGATGATGATGATGGAATTGACACTGTTCCTACTACCATTGGAACCAATCCGTTTATTTCTTTTTATTAATCTAATTGCTCAATTTTCAGAGTTGATTGTGAACCTGAAGTTATGGTGGAATATATATAGAATCATCTATACGTCTTCTTAATTATTGTGGATTACCTTGAGATGGGTTGTTATGGTTGGTTCTATTAATATATATTTTTTTATTGATTTCAAAAAGGTTGTATTCAATTTGTTTATTGTGTAAGTTTTCAATGTTTATAGGTTGGAATTTTTATTTCAATTTCATTTTTTAATTTGGAATTGAACTGTATTAAAACCTAGAAAATACAAACATTATCTAACTTGGTGAACATTTCATTTTTATCAATTGTGATTTGTATAAAATTTTTATGACTCTAAGACCTCTCTTTAACAATTTATATGGTAATGAAGATGATGGTTTGTATTTTTTTTCAAAACATGTATTGAGACCTACTTTATCTACCTGAGCTAATGAAATTAAATTTTTCCTTAATTTTGACAACTACTTCAACACTTATAAATATGGTAGAATCAATGTTACATGATTTTAATAGACTTATGACACATACTAAATAATTATCCAAATAAAAATAAAATTTCATTATTACACATTATATGATTTATTAACATCATTATATATTTGTTCAAGCTCACCAAAAACAATGGTTACTTAAATTATCCCTGAATCCCCCTATTCCCTTTCATTTATTTTGTTTTTTGGGTTAAAGATTAGTTATACATTTCTATTTACTTTCATATTTGTTTAAAATGAAGGAAATGAAACCAATTAGAGAGAGGCGACGAAAACATATTATGGACAATAGTCGTCGCATGTCTGAGATGGGAATTATACCACTAGTTCCTACAGGAGTATTTTATTTCAAAAATATTTATTTAAAAATAATATATAATGTCTTGTGATTAATTTTTTTAAACATTTTTTCAGGATCCATCAATTAGGAAATAGATATTTGATGAGAAGCATAGTAGTGGTCCCTGTACATGGGGTGTTTATATGTGGGGGGTGGTACAGGTGTTAGACGATCTGGTCGGCATACCCGATTAGACCTTACCCCTCCCACTGACCTACCATACTTCCCACATTATGATCCCTATGTGAATTTAGGGATACATGGGATATTTATCCCTCCCATGTTTTCACCTCCCTTTACATCTCCGCCTCCTAACCCGACATTACCATATATGATGATGATTTACACTCCCCAACCAGCATTTGGCCATCCATCCCTATCATCTTCTTTTACTTATGATTCCTTATCTCTAAGAATTTATATTCCATATTCTTCGACTATTACTCTTCTATAGTCTATCCTTGAGGAGCATACATTGGGACCCACTCCATCTAAACAGGGGGTTCCTTCAGTTTCTGTGGATCCAGTAGCTCCCATTGATCGGACTACCGCAGGTATACTTTTACAACCCCAACAAATTGTTACACCATTATTAATTTTCCTTATAACATGTATTGATACAATATTTTTTTCTTTCATAATAAATACATCTACTGGCAGGACAGAGTGGTGGGGATGTACACACATGCGTTCGATGTGGAACTTCCACACACAGTTGATTGTGAAAGAATGGTTAGTGAAGCAACTCATCAACAAATTGTAATTTTTACACTATAGATTTAAAATATTAATATCTCTTTCTACCTTAATATTTAATTTATATATGTAATTGGCTTCATTAGAGGACCAATTTTCATGGAACATGACAAATTGGGGCCACAAGATCACTTACATTAGGTGTTGGGAGATGAGCACCCTAGTAGAGTACAATGCCAACCTGGGAAGAGTATAGTTCCGACGAGGTATTAGCCCTCCTCAAGTATAATTTTTAGTGACACCGAGTTGTTGCAGGTTAAGGCATAGGAAAAAACAGGCTGAAAAAAGGGAAATAGAGAAGACAGAAAAGTCTACTAGGGAAAACAATGCATTTATGAAACTGATCGAAGATTTACATCGAACACTTCCACTAGAGGTCAGAACTGCTTGTGATGAATATATGTTTTTAATGTTTTCTATATATGGTGCACCAGGTGGTAGTTCTATATGTGGTTGGGGTGATGGACAGGATGATGCCAAGGTGGAGGAGGAGGAGGGAGAGGAAGAGGCTGAGGGGGAGGAGGAGGCCTAGGTGGAGGAGGAGGGTGAGGAGGAGGTCGAGGATCAGTACAAGTGTAAGGAGGAGGGCCAGGATGATGATGGGGACCATGATGAGGATGATGTTGGGGGTTATGATTATGGTGATGAGGGATAGATTGATCTGTTATGTTTTAACTGATATTTCTAAACTTTGATGTTTATTGATTTTTTGTGCCTAAATATATGTGTGATTGAGTAGGTCACAATATCAGTATTTTTTTCTATTTTAACAAAATTTTAATTTTTAGTGGAATTTAAAAAAAATTGATTGTTTGATTAGATGATTATATATTGAAATTAATTTTTTTCCATGAAATAAATTTCTTAGAAAATATGTTAATACCATCCCATGTGTCTGGGACAGCCCCGTCCCCCCTCCTACCTGGACACCATACATCCCCCAACCCTCCTCCATGGACCCTGGACATCCCCTCCACTTCCCTATGGCCTGGAGAGCCCTCCCCCACCCACTTACAAGGACCCCGGACATCCCCCACCCATTTCCCTAGACCTCAAACACCCCCATCCTCCCTGGACCCTGGACCACCCCCACCCTCCTCCCCGGACACCGAACATCCACACAGACAACCCCCCATCCTCCTCCCTGAAACTCGGACAGCCCCCTTACCCCTGGACCACAGATAGCCCCCACCCTCCTCCCAAAACACTGGACAACCCCTGGACAGCCCCCTGTCCTCCTCCCTAGACCCCAGATAGCCCCCCACCTTCCTCTCTTGACCCCTGATAGCCCCCAGATATACCCACACCCCCACCCTCCTCCCTAAACATTGGAACCCCCCCCCCCCTCTAGAACCTGGACATCCCCCCCCCCACCATCCTCCCTAGACCTCAGACAACCCCCTAGGCAGCACCCCAAACAACACCCGGATAGCCCCTCGGATAGCCCCCCCTACTCCCTAGACCCCGGACAGACCCATCCCCCTTGAACCCTATACAACCCCTTACCCTCCTCCCATAACCTCGTACATCCCTCCAGATAGCCCCCACCCTCCACTCTGGACCCTGTAGAGCTCCCCACCCTCCTCCCTGGAACCCGGACACCCCCCCTCCCCTCTGGTCCCTGGACAGCCCCCTACTCTTCTCCTTAGTCCTCGGATATCCCCCAAACAGTCCCTATATAGCCTTCTATACAACCTCCCTGATATGCCCCCTCCCTCCTCCCTAGACCTCGGACTTCCCCCACCCTCCTCCTTGGACCCCGGACTGCCCCCACCTTTCTCCCTAGACCCCAGATAGCCCCCGACCCTACATCCCAACATTGGGAAAGCATTGATATGGTATATATAAAACATAAATAAAATTAATGAAAGGATAAGGACCACCAACCATGATTCTAGAGACAATCACACTCGATGTGTCTCTCTTTTGTTTATAGTGGACACTGTTTTATGTAAAAAAAATAGACATACAGAGAACATACCAAACTTATTATGATTTTTTTGATACTTTAGAACAAGGATACATGGATCATTTTAGACGTGTATGAGTCATCCTTGACTCTATATGAGGCACAATGTGGTAGGTACCACTCAATTAG
Organism: Viscum album; assembly: GCA_963277665.1. NCBI lineage: Eukaryota > Viridiplantae > Streptophyta > Magnoliopsida > Santalales > Viscaceae > Viscum > Viscum album. The sequence goes on from CAUJRU010000324.1 coordinate 9,936, forward strand.
TCTCACCTTTATTTGAAATGGACAATATTTTAAGTGAAACCAACAACTGTCATATGGATAACGGACCAAACACTTTCAGATTGTGTTATTACTTTAGTAAAACAATCCATGCGTAATATGTGATATGTACGTGTGAACCCTGCCTCAATCCGAGTCAGTGTGGCTAGTATCACTCGAAGTTTATTTCATTTGTTTAAAATGGACATCCTTTTAAGTAAAAACAACTCGCATATGGAAAACCTACCAATCATATTAATATTATATTGATTCATTAGCAAAAAGATCCATTGTTCATTTTTGACGTCTACATGTTATCCCCACCTCAATTCGAGGTACGGTGTGCTCGATACCACTCAAAGTGTCTCACTTTTATTTAAAATGGACAACAATTTAAGTGAAATCAACAACTGGCATATGGAAAACTGACCAAACGCATTCATATTCTATTGATACATTAGGAAAATGATCCATGGGTCATTGGGGATGTGTAAGAATCAACCCTGCCTCAATTTGAGGCATGGATTGGCCGTTAACACTAAAATTGTCTAACTTATAGTTGAAATGGACAGGATTTTAAGTGAAAACAACAACTTTCACACAAAAACCTGACAAAACACATTCAGATTCTAGTGATACTTTAGGAAAAATTTCCTTAGGTCATTTCTGACTTTTATGAGTCAACCATACCTCAATTTGAGGCATGGTGTGATGGGTACCACTCAAACTGTCTCAATTTTTATTTGAAATGGACAAGAATTTATTTTAAAACCACTACTTGAAAATGGAAAACTGACGAAACAGTTTCTTATTGTATTGATACATCATGAAAATGATACGTTTGTCATTTTTGATGTGTATGAGTCAACCCCACCTCTATCTGAGGCATGGTGTGCCCATTATCTCTCAAAGTGTCATTCTTTTGTTTAAAATGGACACTGTTTTGGTTAAAAACAACTGGAATATAGAAAACCATCGAAATGTATTTTGACTACATTGATACATTAGCATAGGAATCATTGTAACATTTTTGATGTGTACGTGTCAAACCCAACTCAATTTGAGGCATTCCGTGGCTGGTACCACTCAAAGTGTCTCACCTTTATTTACAATGGTCAATATTTTAAGTGAAAAAAAGAACTAAAATATGGAAAACCGACCAAATGCATTCGGATTGTGTTGATACATTAGAACAAAGATCCATTGGTCATATGTGATGTATGATTCAACCCCGCCTCAATCTGAGGCATGGTGTGGCCGATAACACTTGAAGTGTCATTATTTGGTTTAAAATGGACAACCTTTTATATAAAAATAACGGGCATACAGAAAACTGACCCATCATATTTGGATTGTGTTGATATATTAGCACAAGGATCCATGGTTCATTTTTGACATGTACCAGTCAACCTTGAATCAATCTGAGGCATGGTGTGGTCGGTACCACTCAAAGTGCCTCACTTTTATTTTAATTGGACAACATTTTATGTGAAAATCACAACTGGCATATAGAAAACTTACCAAATGAATTCAGATTCTATAAATACTTTAGGAAAACGATCCATGGGTCATTTTTGATTTGTAAGAATCAACCCCGCCACAATATAAGGAACAGTGTGGAAAGTACCACTCAAACTGTGTCACTTTTATTTGAGATGGACATAATTTTAAGTGAACACAACAACTTTCTTAGGGAAAACAGAACAAACTCATTTGGATTCTATTGATACATTGTGAAAACTATCCATGGGTCATTTTTGACGTTTAAGAGTCAACCACGCCTCAATCTGAGGCACGGTGTTGTAGGTACCACTCAAACTGTCTCACTTTTGTTTGAAATGGACCAGATTTTAAGTGAAAACAACAACATGTATACAGAAAATAGACCAAATACTTTATAATTATACTTATACATCAATACAATGATCTATGGGTCATTTTCTACGTGTACGAGTCCGCCTCATCTCAATCTGAGGCACGGTGTGGCCAACATCACTAAATGTGAAATTATTTTGTTTTAAATGGAAACTGTTTTATGAAAAAACAAAAGACATTGTGAAACCTTACCAAACATAATCTGATTGTTTTTATACTTAATAAAAATAAACCATGGATCATTTGTGACGTGTATGCATCAAACCAAACTCAATTTGAGGCACGGTGTGGCCGGTACCACTGAATGTGTCTCACTTATATTTGAAATGGACAACATTTTAAGTAAAAACAAGAACTGGCATATAGAAAACATACCAAACACATTCAAATTCTATTGATACTTTTCGAAAACTATCAATGGATCATTTTTGATGTTTACGTGTCAACCCCACATCAATCCAAGGAATGGTGTGGCTGGTACTACTCAAACAGTCTCACTTTTATTTGAAATGGACAATATTTTTAGGGAAAACGACATCTTTCATATGAAAAAATAACCAAACATATTCGGGTTGGGTTAGATGCTTTATCACATGGATCTGTGGTCTATCTTCACACAATTCACTTCTCATGTGAGGAACTCCAACCCCAATTTTGAATCACATGACATTTAATATGCCAATCCAATTATCAAATAAAGGGTTTTATACCAATCCAAATTCCCTTTGGGAACCAAATACCAAAGACATAATTGAATATCCATACCCACTACCCAAAATAGGGATTCTTATCACATCACACCCATGATAAATAATTACAATTATGCACATACCCCATTATTCCAAATGAAAAGTCAGTGAAAAAAATATAGGCTATTCGAGTAACCCATCACATATGTCGAGATTGACCAATGCTTCCCACTAACACATCAAGAACCATTTATACATGGATACATAGTCATTAGAGGAATATAAACATCCCATGTTCTTCTTATAACTCATCCTAGGTCTATGTAAATGACCACTACCATTTTCGGTCTTAGGGGCATCATGATCCTTGTCCACTCTACCCATGTTTTTCTATCTGTTCAGACCATGAGTAAGCATCCCATGTTATTCATATAACATGTATGCATTTTCCCTTTTGTGTATTTGTGTTGTGGTTTGAGTGATGAGTTAATTATAAATTTTGAATACTGTTATGGGTGTGATTTCTTTTCAATTCTAAATTTATGAATTCTAGATGTATTGGATTCTGGATGTATTGGTAATGAATTCTAAATTTTGAATACTATTATGTGTATTGGATTCTAGATGTATTGGATTTTAATCTTGTATTGGTGTTATGGGTGTTAGTGCATTTCAATTATGGATTTATTGGATTGTGGATGTATTGGTTTATTGATTTTTCTCTTATGTTGTGGTTTGAGTGTGGAATGAATTATAAATTTCTAAATTTCTAAATTCTGGATGAATTTAAAACCTCCGATGTATGCTTTTGGATTCTGGATGTATGTTTTCTTGCAGAGAGATTTGTAGGTTGGAGGTGGCTATTGGCTGCTGTAGAGAAGCAGCATATGTATACCATTATTTTTCAAAACTACTTGTATAGCCTTCTGATGTATATTATACCAATGGTTTTGTATAACCATTGGTAAACACTTCTACCCACGATTTTCAAAACCATTTTTAAATCCTTTGGTTGTATATTGTAAACAATATACCAACGGTTCAAAACCATTGGTATAAGGGTAACATATACCAACGGTTTGTGAAACCATTGGTATTTCTCTTACTTTAATAGATATAACAATGGTTTTAATAGAATCGTCGAAATAACACTATACCCACGACTTACATTTCCATATTTTGGGAAACCATTGGTATATAATATACCAATGGTTCTGAAATGTTATTAAAGTGTAAAATTACATTAACGATTATGAATGATGTTACTCACACTATGATTTTTGGTTTTATTCAGAGGAGGGAAACAGAAAGAACTATTGTAACAATAAATGTTATTAAAAATTTACTAATGTGAATCCAAAATTTATTATGCCACTAGTGAAGGATGTTATGATTATTACTAATCAGATTTCACAGAACATGATTAATACCATGAACCTTAACTAACTCTCAGACTCACCATAGAATATTAGGATAGATTTTGCTATGATTTTTGGTATTGGAGACATAGGGGTTAGAAGATTTAGTTTATCATATACCTAAAATGTGAGTAGAAACACCAATGTTTATTTCATGGAGGAAGGGGAACATGTTTATGGTGTAGAAAAGAAATTAAATAATAAATTAATTGTATATGAAAATGAAAAGTTCAATTAACCAAATAGATGATAATAATGGTATTCCAAAGGTATGATTGACTATTGAATGTTTTAAATGTGGAATGTAAGAATATTTTTGAAAATTGATTTTCTTGAGGGTAAATATATAGAAGAGAGTCAGAATGTTTTTATGAGTAATGGTTATTTTGTTGATGATGAAAATACCATGAATGGAATATGAATGTAAGTAATTTTCTAATGGTATTGTTTTTTTTGAACATAATAAGAATGGTTAAATTGAGTTTGATTTATTTTAATATGTTAATCATATTTCATGTTGTGGGAAATATGTATTAATAAATAATATTATGTATCATAATCAATGAATTGAGAAGTAATTTGGTTGAATTATGTTTTTAGGTATTGAAATTAAAGGATTATTTTATATGAATAATAAATTATATAAGGATATTCCGTATAAGTGTTTCATTAAGGACATTCAAAAATATATTAAATGGTTCTAATTGACTAGAAAAATGATTTAATAGAAATGTTATATTTTTATTAAAGGATGAAAACACATAATATGTTTTCTTGTTGAGAAAAAAATGTATAGGATGGATAATGTTATGATTATTATAGGTTAATAAAATAATTTAATATTAATAACCTTGGAATTGAAAATGAATTCATTAGATATTTTTTTATACTATCATTTATGGTGTTTATAACATTTTGGGTTTTATAAAATACAAAAATAATCAATTTTTTATATATTGATTAATGAAAAAATGGTGTTTAAAAAAATATTGTAATCCATTTTATTAATATGTCTCAAGAGAATACATGGAGATTTTGTTTTCAAATGTTATGTTCCTGAAAATTGAGATCAATTTATTCCTATTCTAAGGATTAATGATATGCTTATTTTTAAAATTTTAGATAAATTCTTTATATGAATTTAATTTTGGTATTTTTTAAGGTGAAAAGTTTGTGGAATGGTTTATTTTAAACATATGGTGAGGTTATAGAGAATAATTTATTACATCTAAATAAAATGATTTATGAATATCAGATTTTAATGCCTCAGAAATTAACATTAAATTTTTTATTATATGAGATTATTATGAGACCACACGCTTTAATGTCATGTAATTCTGAGGCCTGGTGAGCCTAGAATGGAATTTTGAACTTTTTTTTGTTCACTTAAGTAAATATACACATGGGTTATCTTTAAATATAAACTTGTGTTGTGATTGAAAATCTCAGAGCATTGTTGATTTCGAAACATCTAGACTCACCAATAATGGACTAAACTCTGACCAGCACTGGTCGGACTAAAAATTTTATTTTTGGGCCTTTTCAAATAACAATAATATAAATTTAAAAAGTTATTTTATTTTTTATTAGATCCATTGAGTGGCAGACAGTGACACTACGGTGTGGGGATGAGGTGATGACAAGGTGCAATTAAGTAATCCCCTAAATGTCTTGTTGTCCAAGTATAACTGCTATGCTGTTTCATAAATGAAACAGCATAGCGAGACAACATCGCACCGTAACAGACTTGTTTCGGCGTGTATCATTTTGTTAAAATAATTGTATTGGAGTTTGGGGGAAATAATCTATGAGGTTCATTTGATGAACCTATAATTAACTTCCTCGCCATAAAAGAACGAACAATGATGATAAATGCCAAACATATTTGTTACACCTAGATAAACAGAGTTGCAAGTGACGAACAACATCATTGTCTTAAAAACTTGAGGATGTAATGTTGTGGTTAGAAATATCAAAGATGTAGTTTTCTAATTTGTGCATGTTCTTCATTGTTCATATTTTAGAAATGACGAATGAAGTTAAACCCACGACCATGTTGATCTTTGAATCATGTGACCGTATGGGAGGGAATTGTTTTTGATATTTTCTTTAACTAGGGAAAAATTTATCAATTTTTTATTGGACTAAAATCCCCATACCATCCATGATTAAAAAATTATAATGTGGAAGGAGTGGGCCAACCTGAAAAAGGATTGATCCCCTTTGCTTCGCTTGTTCATTGTGGCCAAACATTCGAATCAATAACTAGCTGGGATTGAGACCTCCACGGTAAAAAGAATGTTCCCTAGAAATTTTATGTGATGATAGAAAAAAACCATTGGAGAAAATCTCATGGGTAAATGAAGGAACCACAAGTGTGTCTGCAGCAGTAGACGGTGGACTACAACAGTGGTCGTGAGTGGAGGATGGTGGTGTGCTTGTCGGCATGCCTTACAGTTAGGATGTTGTGATGGGATGGCTACGGTATCAATGGGGTGATTCAGTGCTAGTAGGACACCACATGTAGGGGTGGCCAACATCCGGGAAACATAGATGATATGTAATCCATTTTACTTTGACCACTGTTGGAAGCACACATTTCCTTGGGGCTAGTAAGGAGAGGATGTGGTGGGCTGCTGCACCCCAGGTTTGCACCACTAACACTCGGTGCAGCCAGTCTTCATACTGGTGGGCCACACCACAAGCCTGGACGCCGAACCCGCGCTGGTGGGATGGACCCACACTGGTGTGTCCAACATTTTCCTAGAGTCCTAAGCCTGCACTGGAAGGCCAGACCCATGCCCTTCGAGATAGTTCAGATGAGACTGGGTCGCCAGGTGACTCGGTAGGCTGGACCATTGGCCAAACTGGGCCAGGCCTAGCGATGCCCTTTAGGCTTGACCCACTAGCCATGCCATAACTTCCCAACCCAAATTATAATATGGGCTAGGTCGAGAAATTTGGGACTATGTCGGGGTATGTGGGACCCCTGGGCTAAGTCGGTCGGGTCGGTTCGACCATATCGGACCAGACCGAGACAAAACCGTCCCATGCTTACTAAAATTCTAATAACCTACAAACTGTGAGTCTGATTGACGAGCCATTCACGACATTGGGACCCTCTTGACGAGTTGAATCTTTTGGAATGCCCTGAGGAAAGTTTCATGGAATTTGAGATGATATTAATAGCTTTGGGATATGTTCTCAAAGGCGCGGTAAATTGGGAACCATGCTGTTGGATGAGACATGAAGACTGTTGACATTCGACTTTGTGTGACTTGACAATAACCTTTTTGGAAGAAATTTTTTAGACCTTTCAGGACAATCGTGGGAATTTATTTTGTGTAAATATTCATTCCCACAGTATGCGATGACTTGGAGTACCTCAATAGACCATGATTACTTTCAACCACTTTTGTGTGACTTTACAGGATCATGGTACAATATGGAAAGAAGTACCTAAGTAGTCCATGGTTAGTTGGAAGCACCTCTAAGTGACTTGGCAGGACCCCATTACTCGATAGAGGGTTATTTTTCTAGAAGTCGAGGTGTTCAATGATTTGACTGATGATTCTTCAATCACTACCATAAATGTTTAATTGGTGTTAGCTTTCTCGTGATTCGTTCATTACATTGAGGATTGTTTTGTGGTCATTGATTTTAGTTTTTGGAACCATAAGGAGTATTTTCTTACTGATCACTCCATGGGATTCTCTTGCATGTGTTTTGACTACTACAGATGATTGATGTTTCAACAGAGATGTTAGTGGACCAGTACATAGAGGTTCTCATGGAGATGGGGCCAACGAACTCTACAATAATGGACATGGGGGACTGGGAAAAGGCGGGCCCCAGTTGGTTGATGTGGATTGGATGTTATGATTTGTCTTCCAGTAACTAAAATACACTCACAATTATGTGGGTTATTCCACAGATGGACATCAGATATTCCTTTTTATACATTGTGGCTTTCAGTTCATTTATTGGTTTTGTATCCTGGCGCACTTATATTAGTTTTAGATTTACGTAGTTTTATTTTTGTGATACTTGTTTCATTTTTAGTATTTGGGACATGATTGTTCATGTTTGTGTGTATATGTACTCCGTAAAATGACTACCATTTTAAGGTTGACTGCTTCAGTGCTAGTATCTTACCCCCGACCTTCGGGAGGCGGGCTTGGGGTAGTCACAACACGAGGCTTGGGGGATGAGTCATGAAAATGTGTTTTCAGTGGGAGGTCGATCCTACCATAATGAACAAGAGTCTGTTGTTTTCTTTTAGGGAAATAGTGTTATGTGTTTTGAGTAAGAAATTATGATTTGGCGAGTCCAATGTTGGTGCAACGACTGATGTATCCATACGCCAAGGACTTAAATTCTGCTTTTTGGGTCAATACATGAATTTTTTTTGTTGAGTTGATAACGATTCCTTATAACAATTAAATTATTTTACTTTTGGAAAATCCCAAACACTTTATCACATAGAAAATTTTATTTCCCCGAATATTTATCTTAATAAGTAATTTCTCCTTCCCCATGGAAATTTTCTCCTAATATTTTTTTCATTATTCATGTTATTGTTTCTCTAAATCTAACTCATTTTATTTCTAAATTGTAAAATTTTGTTTCAGATGTAAAAATACTGAAATTGTGTAAAAACATAGTCATAGAGTATTAAATTTTCATTTTCTGAATTCAAGTTTTGAATTCTCGGAAATTCGGACTTTATATTCATTGAAATTCAAACTTTGAAATTGATGAAATTCAGACTCTGAATTCTTCGAAATTCAGCCTCTGAATTCTCTAAAAATTAGACTCCAAATTCCATTGAATATCAGACTCTGAATTCTATGTAATTTAGACTGAGAATTCTCTAAAATTCAGACTCTGAATTACTCATAATTGAGAGTCTAAATTCTTCAGAATTCAGACTTTTAATTCCTCTAAAATTCGGTATAATATATCAATATAATTTTGATTCCGAATTCCTTGAAAAACAAAATTTAAATATCCATGTAATATAGACTCCAAATTTTTACTTTCTTAGACTCTGAACATTATTTTTCCTTAGACTCTAAAAAATGGATTTGGTTAGGAACCATATTTTACATGCCCCTGTTATGGTTACTAAACAATGTCATAAAATCAATTCCTAACTTAACTTTGTTTGAGTGACACATGTACAAGTCACTCCGAGATTCAAGGAAAAATATAAACATTGGAGAAGGGAGTCGACCTTTGGTGAAAAGCCTATAAATTAGAGCTCATTCGAATTAGCCAAAAACATTTGATGAATCATTTGATCACTCTATATATATTCATGCAGCTGAGGTGATTTCTAGTGGAAGATACTGTCATGCATTGTGTCTACTAAACTTCATGTTCATATTTCTTCATTCCGCTCTCATTGTGGTTGTGTAAAATCATGGACATCTGGGGATAAGAATAAATAGCTTTCAACTACCTTAATGTTTGAGGACTTCCTCGATATGGAAAACAGATGTACAGACTACATTGAATTTCAAGGGCTTGCAGGGATTTCAAGACACACTCCGATATTCATATCAAGGGTTTACACTGGTTTGGGTATGACATTATTTCTTGAAATTATATATCAAGGGACCTTTATCCAAGGTATTTGTATAACATACTATCTAGGTTAAAAGATTTCATACTTGTTACTTGTATTTTTTCAGGTTTTTTTTCAGAATTTTTTTTAATATGTAATGTATAACAATCTTATATCTTCTTTTACTAGAATACTCTGATAAATAATATTCAATAAATTCTTTGGTAGAATCATTTTCCTTGAAATCATTTCATTAGTTTCATTTTCGGAACAAAATATCTGAAACCTAGTAATTTTGTAGAACTAAGTGGTCTTGTGAATTTAATTTATTTAACATCGTTAAACATCATTAATCTTAAGGTTGAAAATTAACGTTTTATATCAACATTAATGGTTCTAAAAGAATTTTTAAATGATACTATTCTCCCACCCCCTTTTGTAATTGAGCATCTATATTCATTATTTAATCCTACAATTGGTGTTATATAATATCTCTGAAATACTTATATTCACATGTATGTTTTCTTGCTCATGTTTTCATTGTTTTGAATATATTTTTATTACATAGGATTTTTTTCCTTGTTTACAAACTATTACTATTAACATGTTTCCATTGAAATAAAATTTCTATTAGATGGAAGGAATAAATTTTGGGTTTATTGAAAATCTTAATCCTACTAGACCACCTTTATTTAATGGTACTTATTTTGAATATTGGAGTGATCGTATGAAGACATTTGTTATTAATACTAGAGTGGGCAATTTTGTTATGCTTACTAGAGTTTACAGGATTCCTAATAAAGAATTTAGAAGTTTTACTAACCATGAAAAGTCAGAATATCAAATAAACTACATGGTATAAAACACTTTATTGTGTTCCATGACTAGGAATATATATAGTGAGATATTTTCTTGAGAAGAAGAAAATTTTATGTAGATGAAATTGGAGGTTACTCATTTTCCTACAACCAATGTTATAGAAACATAAAGAGCTATTCTTAGTGCATAATATCATGGTTTTTTATTTCTTTATGGAGAAACTGTGTGAAAGTTACAACAATGGTTTATGACAATTGTTAAGAGTTTACAATCAATGTGTGAGAAAGGTTTAGATTATTAGGCACTTGTGGAAAATATTATAGATATCATTCAAAATGGGTGAGAGTCTTAGGGAACAACTATTGATGAGAATTAAAAAATATCTATGATTACTCTTGATTAGGTTTTTGGAAGTCTTCTTCAACATGATACATGAATGAAAAGAGATGCTAATTTGAATAAAAAGATGAATTGAAATGGAAGTGTAGCCTTTACTACTACTAAAGCAAAGACTCCGGAAAGGGTTACAAAATCCAAGTCGAATGAAGTCATTGTTTTTTCTGAATCAAGTGAAAGTGAACATTCTCAAAATGAACAAGCTAATATTTCTCAATGAATGAAAGAGATATTTGGGAAGAAATACTTTTAGTATTGATATAAGAAGAAAGGATGAAAATAAAAGATTGACATTGAATTCACTTGTTATGAATGAAAAAGAGAAGGGCATATAAGGCCAGATTGTCCTATGCTTAAGAGAAAGATAAAAAGGAAAATAATTCTAATAAGAATAGAAATAAGTACTACAAAGCTAAAGCTAAGAATGTTTTGAAAGATAATGTCAACTAGACTGCCAATGTTTGAGACTCTCCTAATGAATCCTCATCTTATGAATCTTCTAGTAAGAAGAATCATTGTTAATTTTCAAAGTTACCAATTGAAAATAATTATTTAATGGTCAAGGTACACAATGCTGAATCAATAACCAGTGTATTCTTTAATTCTAATAATAGTGATAATAAATATTATGAATATTTGGATAATGAATCTTATTCTGTTGAATATAACACATTACCTGCTTATAATGATGTGCCTAGGTTTTCAAAGCTTCTTGAGAATGAAAATTTCAAATGTCAGAAAGAGTAATGACTATAAAAGTTTTATAATTTCTATTCAATTAAACAAGTATCATATCTTTTTAAATATGTTGATATGAAAATTTATGAATTTGAAATTATTTCAAAAACCCTTTAGTTATTTAATTCTAAGAAGAATAAACATTCTAAGGATCTAGAAAAAGTAATTTCTAGGAAAAAATATTATAGAGACTGACTCTATTGCTAAAAATAATGTTCTTGTGGATGAAAACATAGTTTGTAAAATAAATTCAGAAATATTATCCTTGAGTAAGTGCTTTTCAAACATTACCTTTGAAAGGAAAAAATTTATATGATGTATTCCAAAATTTGACCTCTAAAGGGTAATTCTGGATATTGGTATACTCATTTAAAACCAGTTTTTAGTAATAATTATTTTGTTGCTCGATGTGCTCCATTATTCACTATGTGGTAGTGTGGTGAGTGTTGTGGATATATTGGTCCGTAAACAAAACTCAGTCTTTAGGTTTTCATAAAGATTATTTATCTAAGAGAATGTGGATTCCAAAAATATTTCTTTCTGAAATTTCTGGATCCAATATTGTTTGGGTTTTGAAAGTATAACACTCTTATTTTCAAGAATGAAAAGATAGTACCAACAGCAATACATGTTACATTGATAGTGGATGTTCCTGACACATGAATGGTAACAAAAACATCTTTGATATAATTATCAAGATGAAATGAGGAAAAGTAACATTCTTAGATAATGATCAGGGAGACATTATTGGTATATTTAACATTGTTCTAATTTGAAAAACATTGATTTAGAATGTTTTATTTTTTAATGGTCTTTAGAACAACTATATCAGCATAGGTCAGTTATGTTATGAAGGTTACCTTGTAGATTTTAGGAATGATAAATGTATAGTAAAAAATTCCATGGAAGAGTTTATTCCTTCATCAAATAGGCACGATAATGTATACACACTAAACATATAAGACATTAGGAGCTAAGAACTACCTTGTCATAGTTCAATGGAATAACATTCTTTGTTATGGAAAATAATGTTAGGAAATTATAACCTTATGAACCTAAGAAAACTCTCTATGGAAAGACTAGTTATGGATCTACCAGAGCTTAGATTTTATTTTTCAAATGTTTGTGCTCCTTGTCAATATGGAAAGAAACATAAATCATGTTTTAAAATAGTTATTGAAGTCTCAAATACATATATATTACAGTTGGTGCAAATGGATATTTTTGGTCCAACAAAAACTGGAAGCATTGGAGGGAAATATTATTTGATTTTCTTAGTTGATGATTACACTAGATTTATATGGGTCTATTTTCTCGCAATGAATTTGACGATTCTTCTTATTTCAAACTTTTTAGATCCCATGATAAAAATGAGATAAAACTTCCTTTGATAACCATTCGTAGTTATCATAGATGATAATTTCAATGTTTTTGTTTTAAAACTTTTTGGTAGTAGAAATGATATTACCCATAACTTCTTATCACCAAGAACTCCTCAACAGAATGGTGTTTTTGAAAGAAGAAATCACATTCTTCAAGAGATAACTATAACCATGTTGAGTGAATATTTGACAGCCAAACATTTTTGGCTTGATTCTCTAAGTACTACTAGTTATACTTTAAATTTAGTTTTAATTAGACCATTTCTTAACAAAACCCCTTATGAGTATTTGAATGGTATAAAACCTAGACATTCCTTCTTCGAGGAATTTGGTTGCAATGAATTAATTATGAAAACTAAAGATAATTTACATAAATCTGCACCCAAATATATTGAAGGAATTTTAATAGGCTACTCCACAAATTCTAAGGCTTATATAGTTTTCAATAAAAAAATTTGTATAGTTATAGAAATAGGACATGTTAAAGTTGATGAAACTGATCCTTTTGTTTTTAAACAACCTCAACCTAAATCATCAGATATGTTTTTAGAAACTAATTATCAACTATTGAGTGAAGATCCTTCTATTAAGGAAAATGTACAATAATTTTTTTTAAGTAGTTACTCCAGAAGTCTTTTTACAATATGTTGATGAATAAGTTTATCAAAATAAAAAATCAGTTTTTCCTCAATAATCATCCTAGTGATAATATAATTGGTGATATAAATCAACCTATAAGTAATTGAAGTTCCTTAAAAAATGATTTAGAAAATCCAGAATTCCATTCTCAATTAGAACCTAAAAGCATTGATGAAACTTTAGTTGATGAAGATGGTATAAAAGTTATGCAAGATGAGATAAATGAATTCAAAATGAATAATTTCTGGAACTTGGTTGAAATACCTAACGAAACATCTGTTATTGGACAAAAATGGGTCTCTAGAAATAAGTGTGATGAAAATGGAATCATAGTATGATAAAAACCTTGATTATTTGTTAAAGGGTATAATCAAAAAGTTGGAATGTACTATGAAGAAACCTATAAACTGATATCTATACATGAATCTATTTATATTTTACTTTCCTTTACTGCATTCTTTAACATCTAGCTATTTCAAATGAATGATAAATGTGATTTCTTTAATGGTTACTTTGTAGAGGATGTTTTTTTGAACTACCTCATGGTTTTGAAGACACAAAACATCCTAAAAAAGTTATCCAACTTACCGATGTATTATATGGACATAAACATGCCCCTAGATCTTGGTATGATATTCTTATAAGGTTTTTGATTCAAAAAAATTATGTTTATGGAAATGATGATCCAACCCTATTTATAAATAAAGATAAGAAAAATATTTGGATTGCTCAAATCTATGAGTATGACATTATATTTTGTTCAACTCATCAATTTTTAACTATTTCCTTTGTTGATCAAATGAATTATGAGTTCTAAATTATTATGATGGTTGAGATAACATTTTTCTTGGGTAATCAAATTTATCAAAAACCAGAAAGTATTTATATATACCCACATAGGTATATTAATGATCATCAAAAAAAGTATCTATATGAAATTTCTAAGAGAATAAGTACTTCTATTAGTACCTAAAATTATCTTGATTTTGATGAAGCTAGGAAACTAGTGGATACAACATCCATTATAAGTGTGATAGGAAGTCTAATTTACTTGACAACTAGTAGTCCAGACATAATTTTTTCATTATAATTATGTTCCAGATATCAATCCAATCATAACGAATCTCATTTAACAGAAGTGAAAAGCATTATTCACTACTTAATGAGAACCAGGGATTTAGGACACTTTTATACTTTTAAAAATTATTTTTTAAAAATGTATTTTGGATGTTGACATTGGTGGATATAGAATGGATAAGTAAAGTACATCTGGAACTTTTCATTTCATAGGAGATTTATAAGTTTCTTGGTCATGAAAAAAAGCAACTCTATGTAGCACTTTCCATTGCTAAAGCTGAATATGCAGTATATGGAAGTTGTTGTGCTCCTTTTTTGTGGATGCAACACAAACTCATAGACTATGTTATGAGGTTTACCAAAACACAAATAATGTGTGATAATACTAGTGTCATTACATTAAGTAAAAACCAGCCATATCACTCTTGTGAAAAAAACATATAAATCAGGAATCACTTTCTTAAGGATCACACACAAAAAGGTGATATTATTCTTCAATTAATCGGAAAGCAGGATCAATTTGTTGATATTTTCACAAAATCACTTCCCTCTGATAGATTTGAATACATTAAATAGAAGTTAAGAATGATATCTGTAATGTAATCTTCCATATTAACTTTTTTTTGAAACCTATCACCTTAAAGTATGAAATTTATTTTCATATGGAGAGTATATTTTCATGTTCATCAAAAAAACGTCTAGTCAAAATTTTTCGTAGCCAAATTTTTCATAGTCAAAATTTTTGTAGTCAACCTTTTCATAGACAAGAAGATATTTCCTTATTGTGAAAATTTTCCTAGCAATCTGCAAGGAATGTTTTCTTTCTCAAATTTCCATATTCATCTACTAGTATGTTGGTATTTTTTATCATTTTTAAGAATAGTTTTTTTCGATTCACTTTTTCTTATATTCGATTGTTTATATTAAAAAGCTCAAAAGATCAGAGCCTATCAAAATTCATTCTTTGTCTATCATATCAATAGTCATATTTGATAAGATGTTTTTCAACCGTTAGATCAACCATGGAAGTTGATCCATCACCTTAATCGACAGTATAAATCCACCCCCTTCCCATGGTTGTCCCATATCAGTTTTTCACGCATTCACATGCTGAATATCTGCCTTTATACTTAATGTCATTCTAAATTTTTAAATGATTACTCGGTTATGAAAGTCTGTTGAAGCCTCTCCAATGAATGATATGTCGACTATTAGAAAAACCACTAAATGTAATATATACCAAAAAAGGATAGTTGATAAAAAAAAATTCAAAAAATATGATACTCTCATTTCTATGAATTTTCAATTGAATAGATGGGAGAGCCACTATATTTCAAAACTAAAGGAATTGGTTCTGGTGTATCCGTAGTTGATGGTAGAGTTCTATGAAAGAGTTATATTTTTAACTATGAAGGGAGAGATGAATTTTCTTATAAGAGTTATGGTAAGAATTATTCTCTTTCTTACATAAGGACAACTAGTTTGATCAGAATTCCTTATGAAGGGAAGCATAATGTTTGCTCACAAATTACCAGATGCTTTAAGAACTTTTGATAAGGAGAAGGATCTAGATTATTATGGTTTTATGGAAGTGAAGAAATTGGAAATTATTCATCTCTCCACAAACCTTTGGATTATTGATTTATGGGTTTATGGTTTTGTCATTACGAGAAAATGGGATAAGGATACTCTGAGGAAAAGTGATATCTATATTCAGAACTTCATGGTGAACCATAGGATGATTAACCTAGTCAAGTAAATCTGGGATACGATTCAGAATATAAAGAATGAAAATATGAAGTCTCAAATAATCATATATCCATCTATTATTGCAATGATTATAGTTCTATTCCTTAAGTCATTAAAAATACATTCCACTTCCATGACAAGGAATTTTAAAGTGATGTTGCTGAGTAGTGATAGTCTAAAGAGATTGAATGTTTATTTTTCAAGTTATTTATTTGAATTTTAAGATTGGGATGATGTTGAAATCCAAGCTCTTTAAAAGAAACAAGAAGTGGCCTAGTCATCCAAAAAGGGTGGAAGGAAGAGAAAGGACCAGAAAAGAAAGAAAAAAATATGTGGATAAGGAAACTCAGTCTGCACCACTGAATCCAAATGAAGAAAATAGCTTATCCTGATGATATAGTGGCTAAGTGGAGAGAATATAAGACTAATTGGAAGGTAGGGGAGCCTATGTTTGGATTTTACCCTACTGAGGAAAAATCCATAATAATAATCACTGCTGAAGAGTATGAGAGGCAACGGAAAGTGAATAAGAAAGATAAGAAGATGTCTGAGGCTGAGATAGTACAATATCTTCTCTAATATGCTGAGAAAGACTATGAACATATCCTCATGCTAGAATCATTTTTTCTAGAATCCCATCATGTGACTCCAAGAATGAAAGTTGTGATTATGGAATCACACCCTGAAGATGAAATAGTTGAAGAAGAGGATATGGAAGAAGAAAGAGTATATGAAGGTATGGGTGATACTGAGGACATGATAAATAATGTAGATGATTATCATGAGAAGGAAAGTGTTTATGAGAAATTATCAATCTGAAAATCTTAACCAATGTCTTCAAGCCCTGCTACTCCTATAATATGATAGAAGGGTGAGGAAGAAGTGAATAAATTGTTGGAAGTGGAAAGTACCAATCTTGATTTTAACCATCCAGAGGAAGTTGAGGAAAAAGCTGAGAAATAAGAATTAGACAAAGATAAGATTATTCAGCTATCAGATAGTGAACCCGGATCTCCTAAAGCACAAGAAATTATTCTGAGAGCTGATAAGGGAAACCAGGTAGTAGTAGATATACCTAGTAAATCTATTGTGAAAAAGAATGATGTTGGTGATTCATCAATTCAAAAAACTAATTAAATAGAAAAATAATCCTCACCACCCAAACACTCAGCATTGGTATCATCTACTCTTGGACATGATTTTGTTGTTCAATAATTGAAAATTTTGGTTCATATTATTCCATTATTTCCTATCATAGACTCAAGATGTTAGATGTTTTAGTATATGACAGATAAAAAATCAAATTTAGTGTCCTTGGTTATGGATAAATGTGTCTATGTACAAGTAGATTTAGAATAATTTCTCATTGGCTATGATGCACATAAAATATCTTTCATGTTGATTACAAGCTTGTCAAAGAATACAATCGAAGAAATTTTAATCATGATGAATTTCATGACAATTTCAAATATTCTTTTGACACTGAAGATTGAAAGATCAAGGATGTTACAAATTGTCTTGAGGAAATGATAATCCACGAATAGTATACTCGGAAGTAGGATTTTAGGGATGTGAATGGAATGATTAATTTTATGGCCATGAATTGGAAGAGGGAAAGGGGTATCCGAATGGAGATTGAAGAGGAGATTGTTAAGTAAGAAAAAGTATTGAATGCCCAAGAAAAATGTCTTAAGGCTCAGGAATAAAAAATTAAAGCCTTGGATAAGAAAAATTACGATTTGGATCAGCTGCTCAAGTGTATAGAAGATGATCACATAGAGCACAAGAAGCTAAAAAATATTGTAAAGAATCTGACGTTGATGGAGAAAGAAGGATAATTCTTTTCCATTTCGATATTTTGTTGTAAAATTCCTATTACAAACTTATTTAACATTAGTGAAATTTTTTTGTTGTTTATATATTTTATTTGTGGATGTTTAGTACAAATTTTTTAGGCACCAATTTTTTTTCCATACCCTTTCATCATTTTTGAAAATCTCCATGGGGGAGAAAGGAATGGTAAAATGAATACAAAGTGTTGAAAAGATTTCAATAAGTAATGTAGAGTTTTTCTAGAGGATTGTTCTTATAAATGAATTTTTTTGAATGAATGAAAATAGAAAATCATATTCTGGAAATCCAGATTATGATCTTTAGGGATTTCAAAGCATATGATGGAGTTATTCATATTTTCTATGATCCATAAGTAAATGGATATATATGTTTTTATTTTAATTTCCATAAAATCTCTACCCCCTTAGATTCTTTTTCGTAATGATATTTGTGCTTTCCAAAAGGGAAGAGATTGTTGAGTCAATAAATGTTGTTTATGAATTTTCCATTCCTTTATGTTTTGAAAATCACAAACACTCTATCTCAAGGTAAATTTTATTTCCCAGAATATTTATCTTAATAGGTTAATATTCCTCCCCCAAGGAAATTTTCTCTTTACCTTTGTTTTCATATTTCATCTAATTATTTCTCTAAATCTTACACATATTATTTCTAAAGATTAAAATTCAGTTTCATATCTAAAAACCTCATAATCCTATAAATACATTGTTGTAGAGTATTTTTTTAGTTACTGAATTCAGGATCCGAATTCTCAGAAATTCCGACTCCAATTTCTCTAAAATTATGAATCTGAATTTAGACTATGAAATCTAGGATATGTCGACTGAAAATTCCTCTGAATTTAGAATCCAAATTATTTGAAAATCAGAATCTAAATTCCTCTAAATTTTAGACTCTGAATTCACTGAAATTCAGGGTCATAATTCTCTAAAATTTAGCCTCTAAATTACTATAAATTCAGACTCCGAATTCTTCATAATTTAGACTCCAAATTCCTCTGAAATTCAGACTCCAATGTCTATAGTAATTTTTATAACTAATATTTGTTTGTGTGACACATGTCAAGGTCCCTCTAAGATTCAAGGAAAAATATGAGCGTTGGAGGAGGAAGCCGACTATTGGAGAAGTTCCTATAAATAGGATCTCATTTGAATGAGCTCATAACTTTTGATGAATCGGTTGATCACAATAGAGATTCCATGCTACTGATGTGATTTCTACAGTGAGAAACGGTCATGCCTTCTACGTACTAAACAACATTTTTAGCCTACTTCATTTAAATATGATTGTTGTTGTGAAAAATCAATGAATTCCATGGATATAATGATAGAGGAGCCAATTTATAAAATGTTCAGGTACTTCCTTGATAAGGAAGACAGAGGTGCTGACTAACATGAAGATAGAGGGATTGCAGGGATAACAAGACAGACTCTAATAATCATATCGAGGGCTTACCCTGGTGTGGGTAAGATATAAATTCTAAAATGTATAAATCAAAGTACCATTATCCATTGTTTTTTGATACCCAACTATTTGGGTTAAATGATTTCTTACATGTTACTTGTATTATTTAAATTCATTTCTTGTTTATGTTTTATTAGTAAGGGAAGTATAACTATATTATACATTTTTGTACTTGTATAATTTGATTAATAAGAATCTATATTCTTTAATTTAGAATCCTTTTCCTTGTAAACATTTCTTATGTTTCATTTATGGAACAACATATCTAGAACATAGCATGTTTGTAGAACAAAGTGGTCTTGTGAATTTACCTTGTTTTAGTTTTTTTAAAAATATATTTTATTAATTTTGAAATCTAATGTTTTATATAGAGTTTTTTGGTTCCAATTGAATTTTTAAAGGATACCATTAACCACTCCTCTTGTAATTGAGCATCTAAATTCATTATTTCGATCCAATATTTTTGGCATAAGTTCACCTTATGTAATTTTTATTATGAGTTATCTCACCAGGAATAATGTGTTTATCATGGTCCGTCTTGATCTATTTTAGGAATACATCATGTATACAACCATCCATGATCCTAATATGAGGTCATGAGGAAAGCCTTCTTATTGGGGTGGCATCTGTACAGAGACCAATTCTAGAGATGGACCGACCAGGTGGTGCACCAGTGCTACCACCACCCGATGGTTGGAATCTACTACCAGAAGTTTTTGTAGATGATGTGTACAGACTAAGTGCCTATAAAATATTTAGAGACAGAGTCCCCAATGGTTTCGGAGAGAGATAGATCCTTAGGTCATTGAGGACTGGTTGGAGGTAGTGACATGGGTATTTTATATTATTGAGGACATGGCCTGACCAAATGGAGATATTTACAGCAAGCCTTCTACATGGATCAGTAGGAATATGGTATAACATGACCACCCAGACACACAATTAGGTGAGCCTTACCTAGGAAGACATTGAGAGACTT
Organism: Viscum album; assembly: GCA_963277665.1. Classification (NCBI taxonomy): domain Eukaryota; kingdom Viridiplantae; phylum Streptophyta; class Magnoliopsida; order Santalales; family Viscaceae; genus Viscum; species Viscum album. The sequence goes on from CAUJRU010000324.1 coordinate 30,581, forward strand.
TTCCAGGAAGATTTGACCCACTACCTTGATCTCTATGCGCATTTAGGAGCTTCTTCACATACATCAAGTAAAAATAATGGTGTATGAGTACCCAGTTTGGTTCACCAAGAGTTATTGATGCTCAAAAGTTATGGTGTGATCCACTTTCATCAAGGCTAAAGAATTTGAGATTGGAATCAGGTGGGATATCAGGGTGATAATATTGTCTATCAGAATCTACACCCTGTCTGGGGTGTTGTAGAAATCCCTTATAGTAGAGAGCTTCGTTGTGGAGCTGGCACCCACAACAATAGATTCTAGAAAACCTTAGGTGAAGGAGTCTTCAGTAGGTAGTGGAAATCCGACACGAGGGAAAAAGTGGGATAAATCATTTAAAGCATAACTTTAGGACACATGGTCGGTAGTGTAGGGTTTTTAAACAAGAGGGATTCAGCCGGGAACCATGATTTTCTTCTCATGCGGTGGTAAGGGGCCCAAGTCATTTGACAACCAAACCATAATATATATGAACAGTAGACAGTGGAGTGACTACCTAGGTAGAGGTAGCAGTACCTGTGATGAGGTCTATATAGCGGCAGACGTGGAAGAGGAGTTTGCCAAGAATTAGGCAGTGGGAGACGGTTAAGGTGTTACAATCACCCCCCCAATGTGGTCCACCCCTACAATAGAGATAAAGTGAACATGGGCGAGCACAACATTATGCAGTGGAGGTTTATGACCACAACAATCTAGAGATGATCTGAGGTATGATATGTGTCTTCTCCTACATAGATATTGTTCTTATAGTCATGGGTTCTTGTCCATCCTTCCTTTCCATGGCTCTTGTTCACATATCAGAGATTCAAACTCGATCTGTAGGATTGATCCTTACGGATAGAGAATCCTATGCATGGTAATATGATTATTACACACAGGAACCGACGGTGTGAGATTAATATAAGAGATGAGAGCTTCTTCTGGGATCTCCCAATTGCAGCCTCGATTCCTCAAAATGTCACCATAGGTATGGATTTCTTATCCATTGTCCATGCTTATATCAAATATTTTAGTCGTAAACTGTGGTGTTTTCATGGATATGGGAGCAGGTTTTCAATCATTGGTGATAAAAAACCCTTTCATCACAGGAGAGACATTCGTTGAGGAGTGTGTAGCCAATCACCCACATGTTGGCAAGACTCACCCTTGATACAATTGATGAGGGGATTCCAATCATTATTATAGGCGTGGAAGGGTATGAGGATTTTTTTCCTGAGAATTTGGTAGAAATGACTCCTCATAGAGAGGTAGACTTTTATATAGACTGGTTCTCCAAGATAGCATTGATATCCACTCTGGTGTAGCACATGGCTTCCGTATAGCTTCAAGAGTTGTGGATACATCTGGATGACTTACAAGAGAATGGGTTCGTAAGGTCCAACGTTACTCCATGGATAACCCCAGTGTTTTTTCCAAGAAGGAATATGGGAGTTCGAGGTTGTATGTTGACTTCCTACACCAAAACCAAGTGACTGTCAAGAACATAAATTTACAGCAAAGAATCGATGATATCATCAACTAGCTGATGGGGGAAAAGTGGTTCTCAATGATAGAACTCATATCATGCTATCACTAGTTTCAGGTATGGGATGAGGATGTACCAAATATAGACATCAGGTTCTGGAACAACTACTATGAGTTCTTAGTAATGAATTTTTGTGTGACTAATTCCCCGAATGTATTCACGGGAATCATGAAAAGGATATCCCTGCCATACATTGACCGGTTTTTTGGGGACTTCATTGATGAAATATTGGTGTACTCATTTTAATATATGGAGCACACTAAATACTTATGGGTAGTCCTCATTACACTCTGAGAGAAGCAGTTTAATTGTATGAATTGGAAGGTTCTGTTTTGGGTACGGGAGGTCCACTTTTTAGGACACGTCATCCTGGAGGCTGGGGTAGTAGTTGATCTGGAAAAGATTGAGGCAGTGATTTCATGGGAGCCTTCCATGAGTGTGACTAAGGTGTGGAGATTATTGGGTTAGGCTACTTACAATCGGTGGTTTATGCCTGAATTTTCCAAAGTAGTAGCACCCATATCAACTTGTACATGGAATGTGAATTCCTTCATGTGGATGTAGACATGTGTGTAGAGATTCCAGGAGATGAGGTGGAGACAGACTGGTGCCCTCAATGTGAGAATACCAGAGGAGGGTATTGAGTATATAGTTTAATGAAACAAAGAAGGGACCAGACTAGGTTGTGTCCTGATTCGGGAGAGTGTAGTGATCACTTACGACTCATTCTAGTTAAGTCAGCATAAGTATAACTCTATGACCTATGACATAGAGTTAGAGGAAGTATTATTTTCCGTGATGATGTAGAGGAACTACTTGATGGGTTAAGGGTTTATTATTTACTCCAACCATAAGAGTCTCGGTTTTATCTACTCCCAGATTGACTATAACCTAAACTTGTGGTGATGTCTATAGTTCCTCATGGAGTATGACTTTGATATAGTCTGTACACTTTGAAATGGGAAGGTGGTGGTAGAAGGACCCAGTAGGGGGACCAGTTTGCAGCTACTGAGTGAGGCGATGGAGTTGTTGGATGTGATGCAGTTATCCTTCATGGATGATGGTCTTTCTGCTTACATTAAGTTGATTACTATGACTCCACCACTCTTATAGTGAGTCAGGGAGGCAATGTAAGTGGATGTTTTATGTGATGCTATATGTGTTCAGTTATCCTCAGGAAAAGATCCTAATAGAATTTTGATTTGTGGGGAGCATGTCATTTTTTTAGAGAGTGCATCATAGTGCCACTGAAGATGCGGGAAGAGTTGATGAGGGAGTTTTATACGTCCCCCTTGGTGGTACACCATAGTGTAGCGAGGATGTACCAGGACCTCAGGCCATAGTACCAGTGTCCAAGTATGATGAAAGTGGTAGAAGAATTTGTTTTGTGATGCCTCACTTGTTAGCAAGTGAAGACCGAGAATCTGGTTTGAGCAGGCCTATCCTAGCCATTCATGGTACAGGAGTGGAAATGGGACAATATCTCAATGGAATTTGTGAGAGAGTTACCACATATAACCAGGGGCCATGACTCTATCAGGGTGATCTTTGACGAACTCACCATGTCAGATTACAGGGTTCCTTTAACAATTGTCTCATATTATGACACTCACATTAAATCAAAGATATGGAGGGGATCATATGAGGCATTCAGGATGCAGCTGCGCTTGAGCATAGCTTTTCATCCCTTGATGGATGGTTAGAAAATGTGGACCATACAGAAAATGGAGGAAATGATATGTGCTTGCGCCCTATATTTTGGTCACAGTTGAGAGGACCAAATTCCATTGGTGGAGTTTTCATATACAATAGTTATTATTCCCCCATTAGCATGGAACCGTTTGAGGCCTTGTACAAGTGTCCTTGAAGATCACCCTTATGCTAGACAACCCCCCGAGAGTCAGCACTCAGGGGCCGGAGATGGTATGTGCCACCACGGAGAAGGTGAAAATCTTCCAGGAGCAGAAGAGGACTAGACAGAGCATGTAGAAGTCTTATTCCCATAGGAGATAAATAAACCTAGATTTTGTAGAGAGCGATCAAGTATTCCTTTGATTCTCACCCCTAGGAGGATTATTCAGAATTGTAAAGGGTGCAAAGATATCTATGAGGTTCATAAGACCGTTTCAAATCGTAAAAAGAGTTATCTAGGTGGCATACCTCCTAGAGATTCCCCAATAGATGGACCAGGTGCCTGATATTTTCGGCATGTCATAGATGAGGAGATACGTGGATGATCCATCATACGTCATCGACTGGTGGGAGTAATACATTGATGATGGGGAAATGTTTGTAGAGTTCTTGGTTGATAGATAAGATCAAAAGTAGAATTTTCTACATGGGCTATTGATTCCTATTGTGAAATTTTGGTGACAACAAGAGATTCTCTAGGAGAGAACATTGGAGCAGGTCACTCAGATTCATGCTCAGTACCCCCATTTGTTTTATTAGTTTTTTTTCGGCTTTCGATGATGTAAATCCCTAAGGTTGGGATATTGTAATTTCATGGAAATTCAATGTTTTTTTAATTATATGGATTTATTCTCAGACCACACACATTCATGAATCATGATTCTGGGGCTCAGTGAGCCCAAAATGTAATTTTGAACATTTTTTTAGTTCACTTATGTAAATGTGCGAGTAGGTTTTTTAAAAATTTAACCAGTGCTCGGATTGAATATCCAAGAGCATCGTTGAAATAAAAACGTCAGGATTCATCTAGAATGGACTTTACTTCGACTGAAAGGGGTCAGATGTATAAGATAATTTTTTGGGCTTTTCATAAAAATAATAATTTTTTTGAATAATTGTTTTATTTTTATTTTTCATCATTGACCTACAGACGACGACGTAGTGGTGCGGCAAGTAGGTAACGATGATGCATAATTAAGGAATACACTTAATAGATCATTGTGAATGCATAAACACAATTTTTTTTCATAAATGAAATAGTGTAACTGAAATTTTGTGGAATGTATATTTTTATTAAATGAATTCCTTCAATTTTTTGGAAAATAAACATAACGGATTATCTGAAAAACCTGTTACGAACATCATCTTCATGGAAGAACAAAAAACACTGACAAATGTCAAACATTTTTGACACACCTTAGAGAACAAATTTGGAACTGAAAAATGAGATCGACATCTTGAAAACTCAAGAAAGTAATGCTTAGGCAACAATCATCATATAGGTTGATGATTAATTTCTGCATGTTCATCCCTATTCATATTCTACAAACGAAGAACCCAGATCAACCAGAAATCAACATGACCTTAAAATCATGCATTTATGTGGGAGGGTAATGTTTTTTATATTTTCATTAATTGGGGATGAAATTATCTTTTTTATTGGACATAAATCCCTGGACCTCCCAAGATTATAAACATCTAACTTGGGGGGGAATAGTCTAAATACAACAAGGATCGAGCCCCTCCACCACATGTGTTCTTCATGGAAAAACATCTGAATAGATGGAAATTATGGTTTCACACCTTCACGGTAAATAGAATGTTCCCCAGAGACCATAGGAGTAAACAGATTAGAAAACAGACTACACAAGCTACTCTGGTGGCCCACTGAATGAACCCTCAGTAATGGCCATGGGAGGATGAGAATGTCGTGTTCTTTGTAATGCCTTAGTGACATGTTTGTCGGTGCACATCAGCGGTAGGAGGCTGCAACCAACTGGTCATGGCCGCAGCATGTTGAAGAGGAACCAGGAGGGTGCTGTGCGGAGGGTTGGCCTACGTCAGGGCCACTGAAACAGGTAGGAATCCAGTGTCGTTTAATCGAGGTAAGAGTAAGACCCCATTTCCACGGGGCCTGCATAAAACCGGATGTGGTCGGCTTCCACATCCCAGGCACGCACCAATGGAAGCACTACTAATAGGTTTTTCAATTGGAGGGTCATGCCCCCAACCTATATACCTCACCCCCAGCTAGCGTGTTTGGATGGTCCGACAAACAACTGGCTAGAAACATGCCTAATGGGATCAACCTCGGACAGAAGACTAGACCAACACCATTTGGGTCATGAAAGATGATATAGGGTCACCGGGAAACCTGGCTGGCTCAACCCTCAGCCAAACTTAGTCGGGGCCAGCAATGCCCTTTAGGCCTGGCCCACTAGCCTGCTCTAACCAAACAATCCCAATTATGTACTAGTTCATGGAGAGTCAGTCAGAACTAAACCATGGTTTTTGGGACCCCTAGTCCAGGTTGGTCGCGATGGTCTGACATGGCTGGACTAGACCCAGACGCAGCTGAAACCTGTTTACTAAAACACTAATAACATGAAAATCATGAATCCAATTGACAATCCATTTGTATCATTGATAACCTCTTGATGATTCATATCTTTTAGAATTCCCTAATGACGATTTCATGGATGTTGGTATTTGACAAATGTTTTGAGTAGTGGTTCTCTCAGGCATTCTAATTACGGAATCTTGCAGTTTTTTGAGACCCAATGATAGATAACATTCGACTTTGTGTGGAATTACTATGACTTAGTGGGAATCAATTATGTGTATCATTATAGTCCCATGGTGTGAATAAAATATGTGTGAATTTGCAGCCCACAATACGTGATGAGTAGAAGTTCCTGAGTTGGAAAATATTAGTGGGAATAACTTCTATGTGACTTTTTAGGCCCATGGTACTCGTTGAGGATGTGTACCTATGCAGTCCATGTTCAGTGGGAAACACATCTGTGTGACTTGGAAGGCCCATTGTACTCGATAAGGAGGATTTCTCCAAAAAATGAGGTGTTTGATGATGTGATTTAGGATTCTTCTATAACTAACATAAATGTGTATTTGGTGTGAGCTGTTTCGAATTTAGTTCATTTATATGAGGATTCCTATTTGGTCTTTCCTTTTAGTTTTAGGGTCCCTAATGAGTTCTTTATTAATCAACCATTCACTGTCTTTCCCATCATGTGTTACGATTGGTGCAGATAATCGATGTTTCGACGGATTCTTTGGTGGACTATGACACATAGGTTCCCTGGTAGACAAGATCAAAGGACACTACTTTGGTGGACATGGTGGCCTAGGACCATGCGAGGCCCATTAGTATCAGGTGGATATGATTTTCAACTTCGGATTCTAGTAGCTACACTACTCTCACGATTATGTGGGATTTTACACAGAGGGCCATTAGGGTTTTCTTTTTTTACATTGTTATATTATTTTATTTTATTGGGATTGTTTTCTAGCCCACATATATTAGTTTTAATTGGAAACATATTTTTTATAATGATAATTGATTCAATTTTAGTTAGTGGGACTCTTTTTGTCTGTGTTTGTGAATATAGGTACATAGGAAAATACCACCAACATGTCAGTTGACGCTTTTGGTGCTAGTCACCAGTCCCTGGCCATCGAGGGGAAGGCTATGGTTTTTATGGCATGGGCCCCCGGGGAAGGGTCATGACATGGATAACCTGGGATTACTATTTTTCTAATGATTTGTCACTCTATTTTGGGATGATTTCATTTGTTAGTTTATTTTGAGTAACATATTTACCTTCATTTATTGAAATAAAATATGAACTGTATATTGGTCAAGGAAAAAACCAAATGTTGATAACATTCTTAGAAAATGGAATGAAACCAAGCATGTATATCTTATCATGAATTTTTTTTTAACTTTTTGTAAATGTTCTTGAAATAATACCAAAATTAAAATTGAATATATCCATGGTTGAAAACAATGACTATGGGGGAAAATCTGTTATTATAAGATATATACACTATTTTATCTGAATATTGTTCTTATTGGAACAAATATAGGGGAAATATATTTCCATCATTTTAATTGGATATAAATAGTTCGTCCACGTAAAAATTGAAACTATAGCCATGGATTTTTTATAGTGGCAATATCCCTCTCAATTTTACACCATAGAAATAGTTCTATATAAATGTTTTAATCCATGGATATATGTTATATATCCTTGGTAGAAAACTATGCCTATAACCAAAACATTTTGTGGCTATAGGGTTAAAATAAATTTACACTGACTAGATTTGATCTCTATACAACCATTATAGGTTATTGGCTGTATTACCAGTACACCAAAGAAAAATTATGTTATAAGTACATTTTTTTATATGTATCTTCAAAAATTGTGGAAATTGGATATAAACTATGGAAATATGTTATTCAATCTCCATCTCACTTAAATTTTTATTCGTGCACATACACGAGAGTCTTATACCCGTAGTTTAAAAAAATATTGGCTATAGGTACACTATTTAGCCACCACATCAAAGAATCAGGGATATAGACATTGAACATACACTCAATATCAAGGATTTAAGAAATTTGTCTCTATAAACAACCAAAATATTATATTAATTGTGTTTATATCCTTTGCATAAAAATATACAGCCATTGTAACATCACAGGTAATGATAGACTTAGTCTTCTTCATATATATGAATTCATATATTTATGAATGTATTATTAACATAAATGAGACCCAACATAAAATAAAATACCGAATAAAAAATAATTAGTTTCTATAAAATCGTGTGTTTCACGCAAGACTGGATTATAATAAATAATAATATAGTGTTAATATTATTATTTAATATAGAATTTATTCACCTTTTAATGGAAGACTAAATTTGATGTTAATTTTATAAAAAATTAATACTTTTAAATGAAACATATATTATTTCATAGAAATATAAATATCAAACTATTCTTTGGGTGAATATTTTGGTATTTTCCTATGAAATTTCATATTTTGGCATGTTGTGAATATTAATGAATTTTATTTCAAAACTATATATTCACCAATTTATATATATATGGAAAAATTATATTATAAATTTGATTTTAAGGTATAATTAGGTCATTTTTTTATATGTTAAACAAAATTCTGTCATTTTAATCAAATTAACAATTTATTTAGATATAAAACATAACAATCATTTGAACATTTTTTCTTTAAACTCCATATTTATCATCCCTCATATTGGATTAATTTTAAATTATTTTCACCCATTTACATTTTTGTAATTTGGATAAATGGATTTCATATTTGGAAAAATAATAATTTTTAATTTCTAATAGTGTCAAACTTTTTTTGGACCTAAAATATTAGAAAATGTATTTAAAATTAATTATAGTGATCATAGTAAAATATGGGTACTTAGTGGTTAAAAATTAATATCAAGAGTCTAAATGTATTATAAGCCTAACCCTAACCAATTTTATGGTCATTAATCTAAAAAAATAACTCTTTATTCGAATTGGGAATATCACTAAGAGAACATTATATACGAAATACCTCTCAATAAGTTTTTCCTTTTTATATTTACAAGAGTATTATTCCCCCTCCATTATAAAATTTAATATATCATTCCCACTTGATAAAACCCATGAATACCTATGGATCATAAAAAACCTGACCAAATAAGTTTCCAAAATTATTCCATTCATCGTAGAGTCTTCAAAATTTTCATAATTCCAACCATAGGAGCTCTTTTTTGAAAACCAAAATGAGATACAAAAAAGAGGTAACATTGTTAAATATGCATTTATGATTTATCTCTACATAATACCATTTAATAATTATTATTACATTATTATATAATAACCAAATTACACTAAAAATACTTATATATTTTTATTTTTTGGGTTATATCAACATATATAAAAACATCCATCAAATGGAAAATTAATTTTTCGTTAATATACGGTGAACTACCACATCGTGATTTGATGTCATTCGTTGTTACTTTACCACTTCTTATGATTGGGAATTATGATGGGCACAATTTTTTATATGATATTAATATGTTTGATATTTTTGTTTTCTTTAGAATTTTGTAACACATATATAACAAATTATTTTATTCTTTGCATTTTTTGGACATAGGATATCATCATTTGTGGATGTGTTTACTATCACCTCTTCAAAGCCCTGTTATACATTCATACATTACATGGAATGTATTAAAGAATAGATTATTTAAAAATATGAAACATAAATAAAATATCTATGATATTAATGACATAATTTCATTTATTGAAATATAATATAACATTTTCTTTAAATTTGGTTAAAACACTAAAAAAGTGATAATGTCGCTCATGGGTGTGTGGGATCCCGAGTCCTTGACATGATGTGATTCCTTTTACATCAATTTAATTTTATAAATAAGTATATATGATTATATAAACTGATATTTATAATATAATGATTATTCAGGATTGTTAAACGTTACTTACATTATTTCTGCAATGATCATTTGAAAATGGAAACGTTAGTCATGCGTACGAACGACATACCCTCTCGTTGATTGTATCCTTAGTTTATTTTTCATAAACAACATTAATTATTATTTGGAATAGTGTAACTGTTGTAAAAATATTATTTTTAGATCATTATTATTAATTTTTATACATTTATATAAATATCCCTTTGACTGGAGTAGACCCACTAATATCATTTTTGACACATAAGGCCTAAACATGAATTTTTATATAGTTGTATAAAAAATATAAAAAGTTAAATAAAAGTGATCGTAAACATGAAAAATGTTTGGATTCACATAAATGATTAAAAAATATTTATTATTTAAGAATATTACTATATAAGTAGAATTTCATATTTAATGTAAGTTATTCCATTGAAATCCCTTTTTGTTGAGACTTTTCATAATGATACAAACCATGATTATTTTATAAAGTGTATATAAATCCCATTTTAGATTAAATATGTATATATTTTCTATTACAATGTAATTTCATGTCTATTACATGTAATTACTTCATATGTATTATGTTATAAATGTTCATGGTGGTATGTGATCCTTTTAATATTTAATGATTTAATCCTTCTTACAATTCAATATTATTCATATTTTTATGCATTATTATTCAGATGTATGAAAAAGTATTATAAATAATATTTTTATATCTATTTTTAGTATTTCGATTACAAATAAAATCCATCATTTTTTAAAAGTATAGTAGATACACTTTTCGATAATTAAATCAATTTTGGAATCCAATTTCTAGTTGAACCCTACAAATTCTCGGATCACATAAACATTATTTATATCATGATAATATGATTTGATTAATAGAACACATAACAAAATTCATTGTTGAACGATCACACAATTTAAGTTCCCAAAAAATAAATTTAGTAACAACAGAAGACTATATTTGAATCTATATCATAAATTACAACTAAAAAATAAGGATCTCTTAGACCTCGAACTAGATTCAGAAGCCTAGATCTATATTCATTAAATATAGATATAGATTCATTGAAATATATGATAAAATCCTACCAAAACAATGGGATAGAATAAAAAATTATTAGAAACCAAAAAAATATATTTTAGTTACCGTGAGGGGTGTAGATATATGATTAGAGATTTTCATTGTAAAGAATAGAGTTCATGAAGGCATAGAATCATTCGAGAGGGCTCTTATATTATATAATTGTGGATCATATAGAAAAATTGTCTAATATGGATTAAAAAAAGAAATCATGTAATTAAAAATATATTTTTATGATTAATTATGTTCTTATGCATCATTTACTGGGTAGGGGGCATGGGTTCCCCTAACGGTGCACCTAAATTGTGCACCTCAAATGTAGGGGTGCATGGTTACTCCTAATAGGGTGCACAGTTTGACAAAAAATACACCAACCATGAACTACCCACATTTCTCCCATCTTTATCAATTTTTAACAGAACTGACCTAATGATAAATCCCAAATGAAAATTAATGAACACAAGGAAATATTTTACCATAACTCAAGCCAATGTCATCTTCAGAAAATTTTGTGATCTTACAATGTTCTCGACTTATAAAAGTCATGATAAAGATTTACTATCGTGAATCCCAATGATTTTGAGTAAAATTATTTTTCCATTTACAACTCATATATACATTTATTTCCCATGATTCATCCTATAAAAACATTTGATTCAATAGTAGATGTACTATATGCATGGACAATCCCTACAACATGCTCTCACTGTAATCCAATATAGGTTTCAGATTCCCCTCAAAAGGAAACATCTATTTGAAGCTCAAACTCATCCACCATGATCAAATGAGATTAGAATGGGTGATACCTCCTTTTTCATGAAATAATGAGAAAATCATGCATAAAACTGTATTTCTATAGATGATCTCATTGGTATGCCACAAACCCAAATCTCTCCACCACCTAAAATGGTCCAACATTCATGGTTATTTACTTTTCATGTCTATGTATCCTAATTTGACAACAAAGGAAACTCTCAAAGAAATATATGATCTTATTCTATAAATTATAAGCATCCTATAAATATATTAGTATATGACTTCTGTCTACTTTGACCCAAACCCATTCATTTCAGATTAAGGTGAAACTGCTCTAAAATCTCCTGCATGAGACTGAGTCCCAAATATTATAACCCAACTACATCCATCTTGAATAGATGAGATTATCATGTTATTCCCTAAAAATCATTATATGGTTCCATATTTTTGATTTCCTGATAACAGTTTTTATAAGAAAACTCTTCTAATGAATTGTGCTTCAATGATGACCCACCAAAGTCAGAAACACTTGCTCATGATATATCCTCAAGCATATGTATAGTATAATCTGACTTCTCATCTGCCTTCAAGTATAAATACATACTCAACAAAACCTATGTATCATGTTCATTTTAGTATCCCTCTAAGAAGTGTTATGTAAAGCATTAGTCACAGTTAGAATCTATAGTCCTTGGGATGCTGTGTAGATTGAATATATCCCAAATATATTACAGCTCCCTGGTTTCAAGTAAACATTTTATTATTTAATTTATATATGTATATTATATAGGATATTTCTGGGTGATTTAAGAAAGCTTTTGGAGTGTTTTTGGGTCTATTTTAATCAAACATTGTATCTACATAGTTTCAGATAACTTTATAACAACTACTAGAAATCAAGCAAAATGAGACTATGGAAAAAGGGAAGCCACACATGATTAGAATGGTTTTTCCAAACAATGAGGAATCCTACGAAAGACTATGAAACTTTAGATAGTGGTATTAGGCATACCTAGTGCACAATTTTCAAACTGTGTAAACCAACTGTGTGTGGTTCATCAACGAGATAGTGACTGGAACATGGTTAGCACATAGATTACCTAACCGTGTGACCAACCATGCATGATTAGAAAACTATACCCCAAATAGTTTATGTAGGATTGTTTGGTGTTTCAAAATCTCTTTTTTTATAATAACTATTCCAGCATGGTATGTTTTCATCTCAATTGTTGAATACACTCACCTCATCGATTTGGTAGTGATATGAAGGAATCAGTTAGTGCATGGGAGCTCGATTCTTAGGTTAAGTCATTGTTCTTGGGTTTTCACTGTGGGATTCCTTGGATATAAATCTCCCTATCTCTCTCAGTTTCCGAGATCTACATCCTTTTTGGATATATCTATGGTAGTTGAATCAAAATATGATTATATTTGGTATTTTTTATTCTACAAGATGTTATCTATGCACGGTTTTTTGAGATTAATCCTAGTTTCATGGATATTTCTCATGATAATTATCATATTCACAATATTCTAATGGTAGGTGGATTCAATATAGAATACTTTTATTAAAACATGATTCCTTATATTCTTATATATTAAATTGGTTTAAATTTATTTTGAAATTTGTGAGAAAATAATTGTAGAAATCAACTTTTGTGATGGTTGGTGAATTTGTGTGAAGCTGGTGAAATGTTGTGAAATTTAAATTGATATGTGCTTTTAAAATTATGATTTTGAAATACTATCATGGATAATTTTATTGAATTATTTTTCAATAAATATATTATTATATTAAAATGGATTTGGGATAGAAATAGTTTTTGTCATTGAAATGGTATTGGAATCAAAATGGAATTGGAATGATTATATTTGAATGTTTATTGTGAATACATGGTTGTGTGATTTCATGTTTTGTTATAAGGCATGGTAGAAAGATGAACCAATGATAAGTTCCAATGTTTTAATGAAACATGTGATTTAATTACCATGTGATGACTTTTTATATTGATGAGAAACCACTCATGAGTTTGTAACTGTCATAAAGAAACATGACTGTGTGGATGCCTGAGATTTTTGATTGGAAAGGGATATGAAAAATGGTTTGTTAAATTGTTTTGATTAACATTATTGGTTTATCTTCCTGGAAAAAGTGATTGATTAGAAAAATATTTTTCATTGAAATAACTTTGGATATGATATAAACTTTTTTAAATGTTTATATAAACTATTTCATGTAATGTAATTTATATAAATTCGATAGCATCTCATATCCTAGTACAATTAGCCGTGAAGTCATTGGGGAAAATATATTGATTTCTATTACTCAAACCTGATTTGGAAGATTGGGGATTTTGCAGATTTACTTTGTAAAAGATTGGAAAACGAAAAGTATCACACATAATTAGTAGTACTTTCTTTTACATGGTCTATTTTGTGCTGTTAGAGCATATACCATGTTTAGAGCATGGAGTTGTTGTTGGGGTCTTTGGTTTTTGTATTCTTCAAAAATGTACATAGGTAATATGGCTTTTTTCTTTTGTACTTCATTTTATTTTTATATTTATTAAATTATATGTTGTGCTTCATTTCATTTTATCATTCATCATATATTGCATTATTTGGTTATGGCTTGTTTTGTTCATCTTTTTTTTTCTATTGTAAAAACATACCAATGTTTTTAAAAAACCTTCAATGATCATTTCTATCCTTCGGTATCTTGGGTATATATTTGAAGGCCACATAATACCCTCATGTATTACCGAGACAATGAGGAAAAAGATGGATGTCACATGTTTTATTTTTTTGTTTGGTCTTAATATATTTCTGTGACAAGTGGTATTAACTTCATCCTTAATTTATGGAATACATGTTCATTATTTATATCTATATTTGAGTTTATTTCATTCAGGTATATTCCATGATTTTGGATCAACGAAAGGTATAGAATTATCTATACATGTAATGTAGATTGTAACAATATTTATTTAACCTTTTTATAATAAAAATTATGTTAACAATGAGTTTAGTACATATGTTTTTTGGAAAAAATTATAATATTTGGAATATCATTATCATGGGTTTATCCAATGAAACAGGAATAACGTGAATTAGTGAAAAGAATTATCATTAAGATTCCACTATTCAATATGTGTAATGACTAATGATTTTATTCAATAGTGATTATTATTTGTAAAATGTTGAATTTTTTTCAAATTTAATTTTTGAAAAGAGAAGTGTTGTTGTTTTTTGAAAAAGGATTGAGTTCTGAAATAAATAATAAACTATACAATAATGGTTGAACCTGGAAAAGGATTAATTTTTCAATTCAATGTTGTGGAATTATGGTGTGTTATAATTTTAATTTTTTATCAAATTAGATAATAGTGATTAAGTCTTAAGGCTTTTGTTGTGGTAATAGAAAATGGCACTCATTTGGAATTGAAGAAACCAACATGAAGAAGATATTGAGATTGTGGCTACATGAACCATATGTGAAACCAAATATAGTTCATATAATCTCCTAATAATTTTATTTTTTTGAAATTGGGAATATGAAGGATGAACTAAAGAATTTGGTTGAGTCTGACTAATTCTAGACGATGAATTCACCCATCATTCAGTGTGATTCTAATACCAAAAGAAATTTTTTTGGACGAATAGGATAAATTGTATCACTGGTTTCATTAGATTAGAAGAAGAGATAAATGTTAACCATCAAATGTATGTGCTAATATATTTTTCACACTGGTGGTGGGATTTATAAATTTTGGATAAATTAGACCATAACATATAATGAGAGTATTTTGAGGAATTGGTTAATAAATAATTCTATCATCATACATTCAGAAATGAAAGAACAATATTCTTCTTCAACATGAATATGTAAATATATCTATCACCGAGTATGCATATAGATTCATAAATTTACTACACTTTTCACATGAGGTTTCTAATAGCACATCTATTAAGGAATACTTATTTGAATCAAGGTTGAGGTGGGATATCTTCTCGATATTTTTTGTTCTATGTCTTACGAATTATACGGAGATAATCAATAGGGAAATAATAGCTGAAATGGAATTCATAGGAGATATGAGAGGGGGAAGTATGTGGATGCCCACGGGAAGTGGTGGAACTCAACTACATGGAGATAGAATAATAGGGACCCCTATTTCTGAGAGCATCATAATTGAAAAATAGAAGAACAATTTTCCGGAAGTGGTGGATTAGTTTCCAAATGCGATTCTTGAAAATTTCCAAGGGTTACCACACATAAGATAAGTGGTGTTTATGATTGGTATCATTCTAGAGACCCATACTATTTCCCATCCATATTATTGGATGGATCCAATATATTTAAGGGTAAGGAATGTGAATTTGGAAAAGATAGAGTTAAATGGTTTCATTCGGCGAAGAACATCTCTAAAGGTATCAATGATCTTGTTTTAAAAAAGGAAAATGGAAATCATCATTTATGTGTGGATTATCAAAAGTTTAACGAAGTTACAATATCGAATATGAATCCACTTCCATGCATTGATGACATATTCGATCAATTTAATGGAGATCAATGGTTCTATAAAATTGAATTGTGATCAGAAGATCACTAACTGTGGTTTCATAAGGAGGATATGCTAAAAACTACTTTCATAATTTCATATGTTCATTATGAATATATGGTAATTCCTTTCAGTGTTATGAATGATCTAGTGTTATTTATAGAATTTTTGTATCATATTTTAAAAGTTATATTGATTCCTTTGAGGTGGATTTTATGGATGACATACTGGTATATTCATGTACAAGGGAAGAAAAATAACTACAATTGGAAACAATTTTGGGAATCTTGATGGATCATCAGTTGAATGACCAATTATCAATGATTCATTTTTTGGATATAAAATGTGCGCTTTCTTGGAAGTGAAATATTAGAAAATTTTGTTTCATTGGATACAAAAATACCAGGGACTTGATCTCTTGGAAACAACTAACTAATGACTTTTAGATATAGAGTATTAATTGTCTTTATTGTAGTTATCAATTCATTATTCATGTTTTTTCTTGACTAGATTCACCAATTATATAATTGAAAAAGAAGAATATTGAACTCCATTGCGATCAATAATTCCAAACGTCTTTTTATAAGTGTATATTATATTTTAATGTATCGCCAATATTTATTTTTCTAGAATAAAGGCTAGGGTAGTAGTGTATTGTAAGGATTCAGGATTTAAATTGGAGCGTTTACTCATTAAAGGAGATCATTTTGATTCAGATGGACCACGTAAGTTAATATTTAATGAGAATAATTAAACAGAAAAGGATTTTTATATTCCTTCTATAATCCATTCTTTGTAGATTTTGTTTCATTGCCTATTTTTTTAGAAATTTATATTTTCATGGATGATAAGAGATTAAAACATATTTTATCACAAAGGGATTTCAACTTGAGACAAAGAATATGGATGCAGTATCTCAATATTCTTTACTTTGAAATAATGTATACACTAAGAAAAACAATTGGTCTTAAAATTAATTAGGTGTAAATTCATATGATCAATTAAAAAAACAATCATATGATGAGTTGCAATTGATGACTATCTTTGTTGACTTGTGCTGGGAATGTGATGTTCGAGCTGATGTTGTGGTTAAATTTGAAGTTTTGTTATTTCATGATATAATTATATTGATTAAAGAGTCCCAAACATTAAATTAATAATGATTGGTTATGAGGTCAAAACTAAATGATGTGGAGACCATTGACTAATGGATGTAGGATGGGGGGTTCAGTTTTTTTATTCCAAAATATGATGGTCACACATATGGATTTCTAGGGGCAACTTCTTCATTCATAAAACCATTCAATATGGTTTGTTTGTCCTGGAATAGATTAGTTGTATAATGTATTCTAATCATATGTTTTATGGGTTGATATTAAAAGAAATTTTTTTGAGTATTTTTCATGATTCCTAACCTATCTACATGTAAAGGATGAGATTCAATGACCATTATGTATGTTGTAGTCTTTACATCTCCCTATTTTGAGATAGGACCATATAGCTATGGATATTGTAATGGTTCTCCCAATTATTGGATGGATACCAAATTTCGTATGTGTTATAGTGTATAAGAATAGAAAGTTGAATAATTTCATATTAGTTGATGAATCTTGAAAGGGGGAGTACATTCCAAAATTCAATATCCTTTAATAGTTAAAAAGTAATGTAATTCCATTTTTGATCATGTTAAAAGGAGATTTGATGTTTTCGCCTCATTTTTGTAAATACATTTATAAAACCCTTTTGAATTTATTGACTATTTTCATGACATATCTCCCTCAAAAGTATGGTAAATCTGAAAAGATAATACAGATGTGGTAATAGATGATTGGGGCTTCTGTAAAAAAAAATTTGGCTCTTGAGAATATCACATTCCATTAGTGGAGGTCTTGTATAACAAATGATATTTGGCCTTGATTCTAATGGATTCATTTAAAGAATTATATGGGAGACCTATTTGTTCATAACATTATTGGATGGAAACAAGTGTGACTTAAATAGTTTGGCCAAGACTTCTCCAAAAAACAATAATGAAGATTCAATTTATTAGGAAATAGATGAAGATAGAACAGGGTCATCTGAAATCATATACAGATCATCAAGAAAGGTTATTTTCATTCATGGTTAACAATCATGTGTCTTAGAGGATCCCTCTAAGGGAAAGAAATAATCGTGTTTGGAATTTAAGACAATTATATTTTTGATATATTGACCCTTTATAGATACTTGAATGATTTTGAGAGGTCTAATATATCTTGGAATTTGGTACATGGTTAATTGTTGTGTATTATTGGTTCTATGTATCATAGTTGAAAAATTATCAGCCTAATCCTAACCAGGTGATTCAATTGATTAATTTTGATATAATTTAATGACTCATGGGTACAGATATTAGTGATGATTGTGGATAGGAAATATAAAGTCTTACATGGAGAACATATTAGTCTTATGAATGTTTTTTGTAAACTTGGTCAGATTCTAGAAGATACATGGGGATGGGAGAAGGAAATGAAGGATAATGGGCCCTAACTCTTTAACCACAACGATATTTTTCAACTTTCTAAGGATGGAAAGTATATTGAAAGTATATAATCGTATTTTGGGAGAATTTGGAGAACATTGATGTGTTTTTTGGGCTTCTAAAATGTTTTATTGTATGTTCACGGTTTGGGAAATCCATGAATCACTATAAGAACCTGTAAAAATTGATAGAAAGGTTAAAAGTAAGGCACAAATGTTGTCCACAATTGGTCTAGACTGAGTGATAGCCTAGGAGGTTCCATTAAACTTGAGATAATCATCATTGGAATGCCTGGTTCATGGTTTGGAAATAGTGTGATTTTACCATTTAGGCACATACTTTACACACTAGATGACATATAGATATCACAATGTTTTTCTAACTGTGCGACTAACCATGCATGATTAGAAAACAAGATCCTAAACCGTGAACATAGGTCAGTTTTGTGTTTTTAGGTACTATCCCCCCAATGAATATTAACATGAATATTTTCCCACACAATTGTTAGAGAACCTCAACCCATCATTTTGAAGGTGATTCAGAGGCATTTATTAGGGCATTGGATTTTTATTCTCAAGGAAAGTCATTGTTATTAATTATTTTTAGTGGTTATTTTAAGTTCTAATTATCCTTGTCTCGTATTTTTCAAGATATCAATCATCTATGGATATATCTACGATGGTTTATCCCATATATTATTATAGTAATTTCGTTAATGCAAGGAGAATATATCTATTGTGGGTTTTCAGAGATTCAATCCATTTACATGGCCGTTTTTAATGTCTTTTATCATTTTTACCAAATTATCAAGGAATGTGGCTTAACAATTGATACATCTATTTAATGTAACACCCCAAGCTTCTACGGTACGTTTCCCTTCGAATAATGCGATAGCGTGTGTTGTACGCAACCTCGAGTTCTAACACACACTACAACTAATTAAACTAGCCGTTGTGAATAGTAATACCTACTTTTTGAAATCATATATATTCTATATTTCAAAATGGACTTCATTTTTGGATTCGGAATATCAAAATTAGCCTAGGGTGAAATTTTGGTACATTTCGGATAACTTTCATATTTTGATGAATAGTGAAAATTTCTAAATTTTAATTAAAAACAACTTTTTTAATCAAAATAATTAATAGTGATAAATTATGAATTTGAGTGGTTTTAAAGTATATTTAGAATATATTTTTACCATTCAATTTAATGTTTATCATTGGACATAATTTTACAATTAAACCGAACATAAACAAGTGTCAATCTTTTGATAGTTATTATCTCTTAAAAACACGCTTTTTGTTTTGACAGCGGGAATTAATTTTAAATTAATTTCTGCCACTTCTGTGTTTTGAATTTAGGAAAATGGATTCCATATTTGGAATCAGTATGTTCAAATTGTGTAAATAGGTAACTTTTATTTTTAGACATTTTGAATAGTTACTGTGGTAAATATTTTATTTACCATGGTTAAAAGGTAAATCCGGTAAATAAGGGTTAAAAAAATAATATTATAATAATAAAAAATTACCCTAAAACGTGTCCTAACCTTATTGGTGGACACATACCCGACCATGGGCATCCTTTGGTCAATTTGGGGACCCCTTGGAGCCACTTGTATGTGGTAGGGACACTTTATATTAATAAAGTTAAAATAAAAATAAAAATGACATAAGCTTACATCCTTTAGAAGAACAATTTTTACATAGGGTTATACATGTTGGATTTTCGATTATAAATATTCATTAGAAAGCTAAAAAGATTTACTACATAATTATATTTTATTTATAATTTTTAGACATTATATAATTTATTTTATTTATGACACAATGATGATGTAGTAATTACTAAAATAGTGAAAAATAAAAATAATTGATCTTATAAATACCCAAATAATTATAATATGAAACTGTTAATGAATTAAACTAATTTTCTATGATAATATGATATATTAGGATTGATTTAATTGACTTTGTTCGAAGTAATCAATCTTTTAGGAGTTTCACAAAAATCATCTATTGAATAGTGTCAAAATTGACATAAAAGAGTTCTTAAAACAAATATTATATTATTAATTGATATTAAATTCCTAAAAATCTAAGGTTCGGCCAAGAGACTTATATTATGATATGTTCCTCATTAATGGACCACTTGGGGGTCGCTTGGATGTATATAGTAAGTTTATTAATCATATTATATAAAAATACAAAGAGACATTGTAAAAGTGAAACTAATTAACTTAGAGTTAATACTTAAAGATAAGGTTAATATAAGTACCCAAACCTGTCTAAATTCTGTTGGATGAGTTGTTTTCGACCTATCCACACCTCATCCTTTGAATAGTCAACTTTGTAGCCTTTGTAAACCGAATATGAATTTATTATAAATTAATATTTCTAACTTTTCCAAAGGTGCCCCTCACCCCTCTTATAAAAGGGCACTCCTCCTTATCATTTCTTCACACCTTCAAAGCCTTTTGGTTCGGCCAAACTCTGCCCAAATACTCTCCCAACATCCCTCAATACAACCTAGAGACCTTAGTTTGATCAGAAAGACAACCTAAGGAGCACTTTTGATCAAATCAAAAGGAAGAACCCGAAGAAGAGGTAATGATTTCAACACCCTTTTCTAAGTTCATTTCTTCTTCCACTTCTTCTTCCTTTGTTCTTACCATTCTGAAATAATAACTCCAGTATCTCACATATACTGTGATGTTATTATAAATATGGTACAATCATATTCAGTATTCTATCCACCCTTTGAATAACATGTCACCATACGTGCGTACGTACGGCTTTCCGTCTCCACGTCGTGGTGTAATTGTTATTCAATATAATATTATTTGGATGGGTATAATAATGATGTGTAACTCATGTAAATAATAAATATAACATGTTAATTATTCTGTATATATGATATACCATCCATTTATATATTATTTTAATATCAAAAGAATGATATTGTCGCTCGTGCGTACGTACGGACTACCGTCTCCACGAACGCGATGAGATTCATTCTCCATCGTATCCATTCAAGTATAATTATCATTTGATGATTTAAAAATGATGTTTAAGGACTGTATATCATTCTGGATATGAATAAGATACAACAACCATGGCTTATGTAACAAAACATATAAAAGAAAATGAGTAAGTTAACTCCCGAAACGACGATAATTCTAAGATATTATTAACAAATCAATGTTAAAAGATCATATATGATATCATATTAATATATATGATTCTTGTATAATTTAATAACAACTATTTCACCATTATACAGGAGGTTAACCTACCCCAACCAAGGAAAAGTACAAGGTAAGGGTTATTTCACAATCTCTTCATTATCCGAGGTTGTATTATACGTAATAATCTACTGGGATCTCGTTATCATCCACATCCATGTTTCTTCAAAATGTATTTCAAAACATTTTTACTATTTACAAGAATATGGGTTAAAGTCATTTATACCCTTGTTTGACTTTTTATAAGAGGTTTATAAAGGAATCTTTCCGTCGTTTTCAAAATAAGGTCCTTTTTAACCTTTTCGACAGAATTGAGGTAAGAATGTTTTTTTTAACTTATACGGTGGGTGCGGTTATTTTCCGCCGTTATAAAATCGTCGAAGCTTTCCATACAATCTTATAAAAATATTTTCAAAGAAAATGTTTTATTTTATATGGATCTTAAATGATTTCAAAATAAAAGGAGATATTTCTTTAAAAAGAATTTTGATTTCATCTATGTCAACATCCTTTGATGGATTTTAAGATTATTTGAAGTTGATTTATTATGATACAAAACTTCTATATTGTATTGAAGGTTTTGTGATATGTTTGACTGTGGATGTGCTATTTTTATACCATTCATAGTTTATTGTGAAAGTATTGACATTTCGTATGCTAGTTTTAATACGAATGTTTATGTTATGTTTAAACCATTTCATATGGGAATGCATTGGACTTAATAAGTGACGGGTGGAGCCCGCTATAGCTCCTCGATGCATCGGTAGGTCTCATGAGACAAACTAGTGTCTTGGCACAAGGCCTTGACAAAATCTTATTTGTAGTCTTGGCACGAGGCCTTGGCTATGTGGTTATGATAGTCTGGCATTATGCATTCCAACATTATGAAAGTGGTTATTTATTTTTGCATGTGATTATTCGATTAGTGGAATATCCATGTGAATAAGTAAATGGCATTATTTCATTTTATTTATGCCATACCATGTTGAAAGTTCATGTTTAAAAGGCTTTTGTTTTAGTTATACATTGCCTTAAATGTTTATTCTTATTGATGAAAGTTTCCGCTATATTGTTATCCTTACTGGGCATTTGAGCTCACCCCTTTTCTATGTTTTATTTTTCCCAGGAAGTGAAGATGTAAGTTATGAATGACCTGCAGGGATATTATGAGGGGATTGTAGTGTGGACTGTGGAAACATTATGTTGTTGTAGTAGTTTTTGATTTTATGATGTAATGTAAAACTTATGAATATATCTAGTGTTTCCAAGGCTACTAAACCAATCGGTCTTTCGAGATTTGATCTTTCTTGTGATCATGCCAATGTTATGTAATAATGCACCGACTCTAGGAAACTAGGGTCGGGGTGTTACAGTTGGTATCAGAGGAAGTTTAGTACAAACCTTGGAAGCTAGATTTAGATAAACTCTGATTAGAGCACGTAGACCTAAGATGAACTTTGAGGATTAGTATAGAAGAACTTCCTAGAATTTTGGTATTGTAGTGACTTTGTGAGTTTTGCGAGCAATACATCCCTGTCTGGATACGAGCAGGTAGAGGCGGCTCTGGCACAGATGTACCTAGGGGTAAAACCCGAAAACACCGCTTTGAGCTAGACTCGAACGGGAACTGGTGCACGACAACGGGCCTTGCTGCACTCTTGGTTACGACACTCCCGGGGGATATGCTTAGGATAACTCTCACTTTCTTTACAAATCATTATGAAGGGTTTATGAGTATATACTTCCTCAAAGAAAACATATTTATGATTATGGATTATATCCATAGATAGTTCAATTTATGTTAAGTGTTTTATAAGTATGTGATTATGTATTTTGATTCATAAACTGATCTAGTTTATGCCATTGTTTAGAAATGGCGCCTAGTGGAAGAAATGGAAACCGTATCAATGCACGCACTCCATGTAGGGATTGCCCTCCTGCTCAAGATAATTATAGTGGGGCTGGTGATGCAACTGGTGCTGATCAGCTAATCACCGTACTGGGACAACTTACTCAGGTTATGAATAATAACCTTACCCGTATGGAGCACCCTGATCCGCAGCGTGGAGGATCAATGTTAGATCGATTCATGAGACAACAACCACCAACGTTCAATGGAAGTACAAATCCCTTAGTAGCTGAGCAATGGATATTTTCCCTAGAGAAAATATTTCAGGCTTTGGGGAGTAGTGAAAGGGAAAAAGTTACCATGGCAGTTTACCGCCTCACTGGAGATGCTGATCAATGGTGGTCATTGATTCAAAACATGAAGGAAGATGATGAAGTATCAAACATGGAATGGAGGGAGTTCAAAGATCTGTTTTTAGAAAAATACTTTCCTCGCGACCATCGAGCAGATATGGAAAGGCAATTTCTGAGTCTGATACAAAAGGAGGATGAGAATGTAACAAAGTATGAGGCTAACTTTACAAGGTTAGCGAGGTATGCTGGAGATTATATTCGCAACCCAAGAAGTAAGATTGATCGTTTCTTTGATGGGTTAAAACCATTTCTCCGTCGAGCATTAGTCTCACAATCCTTTTCGTCGTACGAAGACATTGTCTCATGTGATATCAAGACCGAAAAAGAATTCTCTAAGTCTTATGACTTTAAAGCGAAGCAAGAGAAGAAGAGACCTTCTGATAAATCTGGGAATGGAAATAAGGGGAAGAAGGGAAAGGTTGAATATCCATCTTGTGGTAAATGCGGGAAGAAACATCCTGGTACTTGCTTGAAGGGAATGGGAGTCTGTTACAAGTGTGGTGAAAAAGGCCACCAAGCTCATGATTGCAAGGGGAAGAAGGAAGCTACCAATGTTCAGTGCTACAATTGCAGGGAGATGGGGCATTATGCAAATGCATGTCCTAAGCGTCAGGATAACTTACCTCAGAAAAGGCCAAGGGATCAAGGCCAGGCTTATGCTATCACTACTGCTGAGGTAGAAACTCCGAAAGACGTGGTGGCAGGTAATTTAATGGTTTCCTCAAGTTTAGCAAATGCATTATTTGATTCTGGATCATCGCATTGTTTCATATCTTCCCAGTTTGCTAAGAAAATTAGATATTTCCAATTTGATTTAATAAGGGAGTTGTCAGTTAAAACTCCTAAGGGAAGTATCGTTGCAACAAAGTTTTGTGAATCAGTCCCCATTAGAGCACATAAATTTTCTTTATCTGCTGATTTCATCGTCATACCTATGATTGAGTTTGATATAATCCTCGGTATGGACTGGCTTTCGGACTATGATGCGAAGATTTATTGTAAGAAGAAAGAGGTTACGATTCTTGATGATAATGATAAGGAACACCTTATTTTTAGAGCAGAATCGTCACCACCTAATTCTTATTTAGACCCACCCCCAGTAGCTCAACTTAATTCAATTATTGGGGAGGAAGAGAATGAAATAACTGTCGGTGAGGAAAGGAATGTTCAAATAGAGGATGTACCTGTTGTGAAAGAATTTGTAGATGTATTTCCGGAAGATTTACCTGGACATCCTCCAGAACGAGAAGTTGAGTTTTCTATTGATTTGATTCCTGGATCAAGGCCTATATCGAAGACCCCTTATAGAATGGCCACTGTAGAGTTAGTCGAACTAAAGAAACAACTAGAGGAATTGAGTAATAAGGGATTTATTCGCCCTAGTGTTTCTCCATGGGGAGCCCCTGTTCTTTTTGTTAAAAAGAAAGATGGATCTATGAGGTTATGTATCGACTACAGGGAGATCAATGCTATAACGATAAAGAACAAGTATCCCCTACCTCGTATTGATGATTTATTTGACCAACTGCATGGAGCTCAATACTTTTCAAAGATTGACCTTCGATCTGGATACCATCAGTTGTGTGTAAAGAAGGAAGACATTCTGAAGACAGCATTTCGAACCAGGTACGGGCATTACGAGTTTACTGTAATGCCGTTTGGATTGACTAATGCACCCTCTGTATTCATGGATCTGATGAATAGAGTTTTCAAGGAGTATCTCGATGAATTTGTGGTGGTATTTATTGATGATATCTTGGTATACTCCAAAACCTACGAAGATCATGAAAATCACTTGCGCATTATCTTGAAGACTCTGAGGAGGCATGAATTATATGGAAAGTTTAGCAAGTGTGAATTCTGGCTTCAGGAGATTTCTTTTCTTGGCCATATTGTCTCTAAAGATGGAATCTCTGTTGATCCTTCTAAGACCAAGGCAATCCAAGAATGGCCAGCACCTACGAGTATAACTGAGGTACGTAGTTTTATTGGCTTGGCAGGTTATTATCGACGTTTCGTCCAGAATTTTGCCCGATTGGCTAACCCATTAACGAAGCTCACACGTAAAGGGGTTAAATTTGTTTGGACAAAAGAGTGTGAAGAATGTTTCGAAGAACTGAAGAGAAGATTAGTCAATGCTCCTATATTGACTCTACCATCGGGGAATGATGGGTTCGTTATTTATAGTGATGCATCAAAGAAAGGACTTGGCTGTGTCCTTATGCAGAATGATAGAGTTATTGCCTATGCATCACGACAGTTGAAAATTCATGAACAAAACTATCCTACTCATGATCTTGAGTTAGCAGCTGTGATCTTTGCTTTGAAGATATGGAGGCACTACCTCTATGGTGAAAAATGTGAGATTTATACTGATCACAAGAGTTTGAAGTATATTTTCTCACAAAAAGAACTCAACATGAGGCAAAGGAGATGGCTTGAATTACTCAAGGATTATGATTGTACGATACACTACCACCCGGGGAAGGCAAACAAGGTGGCAGATGCTTTGAGTAGAAAAGACCATGGAGTTTTGAACAATATGAGAATTGAAAGGGATCCAATTTTCATGGATCTAGTGAAAATGGACATGGGAATAACCAGGGAAGGTGAAACATCAATGCTTTTTCAAATGGTTGCCAAACCATCTTTACTAGAAAGGATTAAGAGTTCTCAGACCGATGATGACGAATTCCAAAAGAAGATTAAAGCTTTGAATGATGGGAGATTGAGAGACTTTGTGTATGAAGATGGAATTTTGAAATTCGGGAAGAGACTTTGTGTTCCCAATATACCTGATCTAAAAAGGGAATTGCTGGATGATGCTCATAGTTCCAATTTCTCTATACACCCTGGGAGCACCAAAATGTATAGAGATTTGAAGGAACATTTTTGGTGGGACAACATGAAGAGGGAGATTGCTGATTTTCTGTCAAGGTGTATGGTTTGTCAACAAGTGAAAGCTGGAAGGCAACAGCCTGGAGGAGTCATGCAACCTCTTCCCATACCGGAGTGGAAATGGGACAATATTACGATGGACTTTGTCATGGGGCTACCAAAGACTCCTAGAAGGAACGATGCAATATGGGTTATTGTTGATCGTCTTACCAAGTCAGCACATTTTCTTGCTATAAGAGAAGATCTACCCCTGGAACGTCTAGCAAGACTATACATTAATGAAGTTGTGAGACTTCATGGAGTTCCCCTATCGATTGTTTCTGATCGTGATCCCCGTTTTACTTCAAGATTTTGGAAAAGTCTTCAGAAATCCCTAGATACTGAACTTCATTTGAGCACTGCTTACCACCCTCAGACAGACGGACAATCAGAACGGACTATTCAGACCTTAGAAGACATGTTGAGATCTTGCTCACTTGATTTTCAGGGTATGTGGGATCAATATTTACCTCTGGTAGAATTTTCCTATAACAATAGCTTCCATTCGAGTATACAAATGGCACCATATGAAGCGTTATACGGAAAGAGATGTCGTACACCAACCTGTTGGGATGACGTTGGTGAAAGAAAACTTGTAGGCCCAGAACTGGTGGAGGAAACGGTGGAAAAGGTGAAGGTAATCCAAAATCACATCAAAGCAGCTCAAAGTAGGCAGAAGAGCTATGCCGATAATCGAAGGAAGGATTTGGAATTTCAAGTCGGTGATCATGTTTTCCTAAAGGTATCTCCGTGGAAGGGAGTCATACGTTTTGGTAAGAAAGGTAAATTGAGTCCCAGGTACATCGGACCTTTCGAAATTCTAGAACGAATTGGGGCTGTAGCTTACCGATTGGCAATGCCGCCAAGTCTCTCCAAAGTTCACGATGTGTTCCACGTATCTCTGTTGAGAAAATACATGCCTGACCCAACGCATGTACTCACCTATGAGGAATTAGAACTGGAACCCAATCTGTCTTATTGCGAAGAGCCCGTCAGGATTCTTGATACAAGAGAACAAGTACTGAGAAACCGGACGACGCGTCTGGTAAAAGTTTTGTGGAGAAATCATAAAATGGAAGAGGCAACGTGGGAACCCGAGGAACTTATGATGAAGAACCACCCGAGTCTTTTTATGCAGTAATACCCTAGAAATTGCGAGGACGCAATTATTTGAAGGAGGGGAGAATGTAACACCCCAAGCTTCTACGGTACGTTTCCCTTCGAATAATGCGATAGCGTGTGTTGTACGCAACCTCGAGTTCTAACACACACCACAACTAATTAAACTAGCCGTTGTGAATAGTAATACCTACTTTTTGAAATCATATATATTCTATATTTCAAAATGGACTTCATTTTTGGATTCGGAATATCAAAATTAGCCTAGGGTGAAATTTTGGTACATTTCGGATAACTTTCATATTTTGATGAATAGTGAAAATTTCTAAATTTTAATTAAAAACAACTTTTTTAATCAAAATAATTAATAGTGATAAATTATGAATTTGAGTGGTTTTAAAGTAAATTTAGAATATATTTTTACCATTCAATTTAATGTTTATCATTGGACATAATTTTACAATTAAACCGAACATAAACAAGTGTCAATCTTTTGATAGTTAATATCTCTTAAAAACACGCTTTTTGTTTTGACAGCGGGAATTAATTTTAAATTAATTTCTGCCACTTCTGTGTTTTGAATTTAGGAAAATGGATTCCATATTTGGAATCAGGATGTTCAAATTGTGTAAATAGGTAACTTTTATTTTTAGGCATTTTGAATAGTTACTGTGGTAAATATTTTATTTACCATGGTTAAAGGGTAAATCCGGTAAATAAGGGTTAAAAAAATAATATTATAATAATAAAAAATTACCCTAAAACGTGTCCTAACCTTATTGGTGGACACATACCCGACCATGGGCATCCTTTGGTCAATTTGGGGACCCCTTGGAGCCACTTGTATGTGGTAGGGACACTTTATATTAATAAAGTTAAAATAAAAATAAAAATGGCATAAGCTTACATCTTTTAGAAGAACAATTTTTACATAGGGTTATACATGTTGGATTTTCGATTATAAATATTCATTAGAAAGCTAAAAAGATTTCCTACATAATGATATTTTATTTATAATTTTTAGACATTATATAATGTATTTTATTTATGACACAATGATGATGCAGTAATTACTAAAATAGTGAAAAATAAAAATAATTGATCTTATAAATACCCAAATAATTATAATATGAAACTTTTAATGAATTAAACTAATTTTCTATGATAATATGATATATTAGGATTGATTTAATTGACTTTTTTCGAAGTAATCAATCTGTTAGGAGTTTCACAAAAATCAACTATTGAATAGTGTCAAAATTGACATAAAAGAGTTCTTAAAACAAATATTATATTATTAATTGATATTAAATTCCTAAAAATCTAAGGATCGGCCAAGAGACTTATATTATGATAGGTTCCTCATTGATGGACCACTTGGGGGTCGCTTGGATGTATATAGTAAGTTTATTAATCATATTATATAAAAATACAAAGAGACATTGTAAAAGTGAAACTAATTAACTTAGAGTTAATACTTAATGATAAGATTAATATAAGTACCCAAACCTGTCTAAATTCTATTGGATAAGTTTTTTTCGACCTATCCACACCTAATCCTTTGAATAGTCAACTTTGGAGCCTTTGTAAACCGAATATGAATTTATTATAAATTAATATTTCTAACTTTTCCAAAGGTGCCCCTCACCCCTCTTATAAAAGGGCACTCCTCCTTCTCATTTCTTCACACCTTCAAAGCCTTTTGGTTCGGCCAAACTCTGCCCAAATACTCTCCCAACATCCCTCAATACAACCTAGAGGCCTTAGTTTGATCAGAAAGACAACCTAAGGAGCCCTTTTGATCAAATCAAAAGGAAGAACCCGAAGAAGAGGTAATGATTTCACCACCCTTTTCTAAGTTCATTTCTTCTTCCACTTCTTCTTCCTTTGTTCTTACCATTCTGAAATAATAACTCCAGTATCTCACATATACTGTGATGTTATTATAAATATGGTACAATCATATTCAGTATTCTATCCACCCTTTGAATAACATGTCACCATACGTGCGTACGTACGGCTTACCGTCTCCACGTCGTGGTGTAATTGTTATTCAATATAATATTATATGGATGGGTATAATAATGATGTGTAACTCATGTAAATAATAAATATAACATGTTAATGATTCTGTATATATGATATACCATCCATTTATATATTATTTTAATATCAAAAGAATGATATTGTCGCTCGTGCGTACGTACGGACTACCGTCTCCACGAACGCGATGAGATTCATTCTCCATCGTATCCATTCAAGTATAATTATCATTTGATGATTTAAAAATGATGTTTAAGGACTTTATATCATTCTGGATATGAATAAGATACAGCAACCATGGCTTATGTAACAAAACATATAAAAGAAAATCAGTAAGTTAACTCCCGAAACGACGATAATTCTAAGATATTATTAACAAATCAATGTTAAAAGATCATATATGATATCATATTAATATATATGATTCTTGTATAATTTAATAACAACTATTTCACCATTATACAGGAGGTTAACCTACCCCAACCAAGGAAAAGTACAAGGTAAGGGTTATTTCACAATCTCTTCATTATCCGAGGTTGTATTATACGTAATAATCTACTGGGATCTCGTTATCATCCACATCCATGTTTCTTCAAAATGTATTTCAAAACATTTTTACTATTTACAAGAATATGGGTTAAAGTCATTTATACCCTTGTTTGACTTTTTATAAGAGGTTTATAAAGGAATCTTTACGTCGTTTTCAAAATAAGGTCCTTTTTAACCTTTTCGACAGAATTGAGGTAAGAATGTTTTTTTTAACTTATACGGCGGGTGCGGTTATTTTCCGCCGTTATAAAATCGTCGAAGCTTTCCATACAATCTTATAAAAATATTTTCAAAGAAAATGTTTTATTTTATAAGGATCTTAAATGATTTCAAAATAAAAGGAGATATTTCTTTAAAAAGAATTTTGATTTCATCTATGTCAACATCCTTTGATGGATTTTAAGATTATTTGAAGTTGATTTATTATGATACAAAACTTATATATTGTATTGAAGGTTTTGTGATATGTTTGACTGTGGATGTGCTATTTTTATACCATTCATAGTTTATTGTGAATGTATTGACATTTCGTATGCTAGTTTTAATACGAATGTTTATGTTATGTTTAAACCTTTTCATATGGGAATGCATTGGACTTAATAAGTGACGGGTGGAGCCCGCTATAGCTCCTCGATGCATCGGTAGGTCTCATGAGACAAACTAGTGTCTTGGCACAAGGCCTTGACAAAATCTTATTTGTAGTCTTGGCACGAGGCCTTGGCTATGTGGTTATGATAGTCTGGCATTATGCATTCCAACATTATGAAAGTGGTTATTTATTTTTGCATGTGATTATTCGATTAGTGGAATATCCATGTGAATAAGTAAATGGCATTATTTCATTTTATTTATGCCATAACATGTTGAAAGTTCATGTTTAAAAGGCTTTTGTTTTAGTTATACATTGCCTTAAATGTTTATTCTTATTGATGAAAGTTTCCGCTATATTGTTATCCTTACTGGGCATTTGAGCTCACCCCTTTTCTATGTTTTATTTTTCCCAGGAAGTGAAGATGTAAGTTATGAATGACCTGCAGGGATATTATGAGGGGATTGTAGTGTGGACTGTGGAAACATTATGTTGTTGTAGTAGTTTTTGATTTTATGATGTAATGTAAAACTTATGAATATATCTAGTGTTTCCAAGGCTACTAAACCAATCTGTCTTTCGAGATTTGATCTTTCTTGTGATCATGCCAATGTTATGTAATAATGCACCGACTCTAGGAAACTAGGGTCGGGGTGTTACATTTAAAATGCGGAGGAATAGTTTCAAAATGATTTTGTTGATTGAAATTGATGGATAAATATTTTTATAATGCATGGTAGGAACATTTTTTACTAATGGTTTTAAAATATGTTTGATATTTTTGAATGGTTGGGAAATGTGAATTGATAAAGAATTTGGAAATATTGACGTTAAAATAGTTTGGTTCATTGATTTATATAAAAACAATTTCAATAAAAAAAATTCATACTGAAATGGTATTTGCACATAAATTTTTTCAGAATTGAAATTGTTTTTGCATTGAATAGGGTTGGGTGTGATGGAATAGGCCTGGTTGTTGAGAATAAATTTTGTTGTGTGTTCATATTACATTACAAGGTCAAGAAGAAATATTACCTTTTTCCTAATTCAAATTGTGTCATTGAACATAGAATATAATAACCTTATGAATAATTTGTAGATTGATAAGTGACTAGTCAGGATTATATAATTGTTAAAATGAAGTATGTATGTGAGGTTGTGTGGGTTTGCGGATTGGAATGGGATATTCCAAATAGTTTTTTCAATATCCTTGATCATCTTTCTTATTTATTATCCTAGAAAATATTTTTATATGACAAATTATTTTTCATAGAGATAATTATGAAATATTGGTAAATTTTCTAAAATGTTTTTTTTATAAAATGTTTCATATAAATGTTTTAAAATATTATCTCCTAGTGAATTGTGTTTTGAGAACTTGGGGAAAATATACATAGTTTAATTACTCACCCCTTCCTTGGCACATTAGTGCTTTAATAGTAGTTATTTATCATGACATGGAATATGGTACAATATCACACATATTTAGTAGTACTTCCTGATACTTGGGACATTTTCACTAGTTGGAGCATGAAGAATGATTGAAGCGTGGACTTTTCTTTATATTAATATTGTTTTGTAATCTTCTACTCTGCACATTAATATAGTGGTCATCCACTATAGGACATTGTTTTGTTTTGACCTTGATAAATGAAATTTTGAGTTATATTTTATTTTATCATTGAATGCGTCTAGTCATTATATTTGTATCACTGAGAGGGGAAGGGAAAAAATCCGGGATAATATTCTCTTTTATGTTTCCTTGAAACAATCATTTCCTCATATTAAAATTTTATTCCCTAATGAAAAAAATTCAAACACACATCTATATGAACAACAATATTTTGAAGGTTCACTATTCAATTAGAATAGTTATGTACTTGGTATGGTATGTAAATGATCCAACACCTAATAATCAATTAGAAAAAAAATCTAGGGATTACACTAAGTTGGATATACCGTTTCAATCATGTAACACATTAAAGACAATCAAAGAGTGTGTGTTTACCTTCCTCGTAAAAACAGATTAAAAAATGTTTGTGTAACAACAAATGTTACCTATGCTTATTTTTAATTCCAAAAATGAATTCTTTGGAAAATAGTTCTTCAATTTCTATCCTGAAGATGATACGAACATTAGTAATTTGATAGATATTTAAAATTTAATTTCCCATCTTATTTCTTTTTGATTTGATTATCTATATATGATTTCCCAATCTGATATGGCTATATCAATCCTCAAATATTATTTCCCAATACGATTGATTTAGCTTTGTCAGAATATGATTAAGATAATTCAGAACAAATCCTCTATGTATCTGGAAATTTCAATATGGAAATCCTCGATTCGATAATTTATTCATGATATGATAATCACCAAAATATAATGACATGCAGAATATGACAAGCAGTAGAATATGATGATCATTTAAATACACCATCATGATTTTGTCTCCTCAGATTGTACTTATATACATCTACAAACCTTCAACAAAATTCAATAATGAAATATTATTTATCTCCATAGGTTGTAATATATTTTATCTCTTCAGTAAAAATGACATCTGTCAGAAAAAGTTCAATGTAGTTTTCTCCATTTACAGGGGACTCGTGATAGGTTTTGGATGGAATCCCAAAATCCTTCCCACTCAAACAAATTCCACTATATTTTTAATTCTCTTGAATTCCAGGTGAATCATGACTTCTTCAAATCAATTTAATACATCTAGAAACATCCTTAAACAGAATATATTTTTAGACTATCTTTTTAAATTTACAATCAAGATCAAATTTTGGAATCCAATTTTCTCAATCCAATTTAGTTTCATCATTCCAATTGATGAATACGATCTGCAGGATAAAATATTATGTTCTAGAATAGCATGGATCATGATGTATTGGGAAAGGAAACACATATTATTTTATTTTCATGATCCCCTTCCACAAAACATTTCGAAATCAACTTCATCTCTCTTCTACTTCTTCAAATTTTATAATGACTCACTGGCTTGAAAAATAAATAAATTCAGATTTTTCAAATGAAGGAATAAATTTTTTATTGCATAAATTTCTATTCATTTTATTAATGGTCTAAAAAAATTGATGTTATGAATAAGATATCATCTTGAGTTTTATCAACAACATGGTTTTCTCATTAATATGATACAAATATTTAACATATTTTCCTTTTTTCATCAATTTCACGCATTCATAATATTTATCTTGTATAATGACTTCATTCAATAATTTTATCATATTGAGGATCAAATTTATTAACATAATATTTTCCTTGAAATGTAATATAACATCAAATTATTTCAAAAAAAAACATATCTTACACTATTCATTTTAATACGATTATCCGAAATATAATTCACATGAATTCAATTAGGATAAATTCCATCTCGAGCACCCTTATTTCTTCCAATGAATCCTTATAAAATCGATAATATCACTTTTAATCCCCATTTACATATTCAACATTCTTAGATTTAAAAACAATTCATTTCCAATAACCCCTTCCCCAAATAGTTTGAGTAGTTCACACTCAATATAATTTTGATTCACATTTTTCACAAAACTCTCCATTTTTTACATGCCTTTAATGGCTATATTTATGAAACAATTCAATTATCCCACTTGAATACTTTATAAAAAGTTATGATGAAATAGGGGACATAAAAACATACAAAAAAATATATGAGAATGACGTTGGAATCCCATGGTTAATGGAATTGTAAAAAAAATTCATTCAGTGACGATTTTCTAAAAATTTCAATGACTTGTTCTGTTGTTGTATAATAATCCAACTTCGATTCATTATTAACCCCATGACCTTTGTTGAAATGATATATGATATCAAAATTAGTATAATGATAATGTTGGGCTGAATATCTGGTGATCTTGATTGCACATTGATTATGACAATCCATGAGAAAAGGTATCTTCATTTCGATAAGCAAGCCTTCTCAATGAGTATTCATCCACATTTATTGAGTAGCATCTTGATTGGAAAGAACATAATCAACCTAAATTATAATGTCAGTTTCTGAATTTTTTTTCTTTATATGCCAACTAATACAATTATTTATCAGAAATAATAATCCAAAAGCTGTGGATATTTCATTATCCACTTTTCTTACCAAATATCATTCCAAATAACAAATCATATGAATACTATCTAAGCTATCATATTTAATTTTGAATTATGGTTTTCCACTAATGTATCAAAGATTTATTTTTATAGAAATTAAATGTTATTCTTTTTGGATTACTCTGAAAACTGGTACATAAGGTAACATCATAACCAATGTCAGGTCTTGAGGTAGTCAATTGAAAAAAACATTAATGTGTCTTCTAAAATTTTCACTTCTCAAATTATTTTCCATCTCCATGTTTAGATAACTTTGTTCCTAAATAAATTTTTGAGGAAATAGTTTTTGGTTTATCCATGATGAACCTCTTGAGATGTTATTTATCATATTTTTTCTAAGAAAGAAAAATG
Organism: Viscum album; assembly: GCA_963277665.1. Classification (NCBI taxonomy): domain Eukaryota; kingdom Viridiplantae; phylum Streptophyta; class Magnoliopsida; order Santalales; family Viscaceae; genus Viscum; species Viscum album. The sequence continues at coordinate 66,544 of CAUJRU010000324.1, forward strand.
TTATTATCAATTTTCAAGATGAGTATCCATTGAATTTATTTCTTTTCCCTAAAATAAAACATTTAAAAAACTTCTTATAATCTTTAGAAAATGTTTCCAAAATGCATTCACCATTCCTAGAAAATATAATTTCATCAACATAAATAGTTACAATGAGGGAATGCTCTTTACTTTTTCTAGGGTAAGTATTTCTATCGATTATTCATTTTATGAAATTAATTTACATTATGATAGTATTTCATTTGGAATACCATTATACTGGATCATGTTTTATCCCATATAATTCCTTTTTAAATATATATATGTTACTTTCATCATTCACCACTATAGTTCTACAATGTTGTTCTATATAAACTTCCCCATTAATATCAAAATTCAAAAATATAGATTTAACATCCATTTGAACGATCAGTTATCCTCATTGTGCAACAATATCATGAAATATTATGATTGTTTCTAATTATTTATCCATATAAAATGGTATCATAAAAATAAATACCTTAATTTTTTGAATACCCTTTGCAATCTAATAATTCATTGTTTCTTATCACTTCTCCTTATTTATTCAACATGTTCTGAATTTTTTTTACCAATGATGTTTTTGTTTTTTGGATTCGGTATGAGTTGACATGTATTATTCTAATCAAATATGATGGAATTAATCATTCATGGATTGATTCCAATCCATATACTCAAAATCCTTTTTTCACACCATTTGGATCCACTTTTCAATACAAACAAGAATGTAAAAAAAAATCTTATTTCTCGAACCTTCTGATGTTGATCACCAATAATATTTTGATATTCCACTTGTTTTCTTAGCCTAGGATGAGAGTTTAATATATTACACTCATCACTATAAATAACAGGGCTCATGTTTTATTCTTTAGTTGGAATAAAATTAAATGGATCCTTATTAGAATTATTTTCAAAACAATACTTATCCTGCTCCAATTCATTGTCTCTCTAAGTTTGTTTATCATCCTCTACAATTTAAATCCCATCCACATTAATTGATTCAAAAATTATTTTTGTTTCATTTTCGAAGCGTATATATCATCTTCATTATAGATCATATACATCAATGATTTTATATTCACCTTTCTTCTCAAACATTTCATTGTTTCCACCTTTTTTCTTATAATTCTTGCACATCTGAATACTCTAATGTTTTCAATCATAAAGCTTTTCCATAAAAACCTCAAATAGGTTCATATCTGAACATGTAAAATTTGAACAATGGTTCTAAAAATAAAAAATTAGTACACAATTATTGCCTCCAAATATAATGAGAGAGGTCATATTCAAGTTACATTATTCATCCCATTTACACCAAAGTTCTATTATTTAATTATGTAACTATATTTTCCGAGGAGTGTATTGGAAACTATAATCATTACTAAATTAATATTATCCAAAAAACTTTAAAATTAGTCACTTTTATATTCACCTCTATTATCAGTTCTCAACTTCTTCATAGAATACTTACATTCCATTCCAGCATTCTTTTTGAATCATTTAATTTTTTTTATCAAATCTATATTATGTTTAATATACATACACAATTAAATGTGATAAAATCATCAATGAAAGTAATAATGTACTTATCTCTATTTTTTTATTGTTTTCTCATTGGCCCACATATATCATAACAAATCATCAACAAGGGTTTTTTGGAAATTATCGCAAATATCTTATGCACAACAATTGTAATCCATCATTTTCAAAAAAATGTACAACACCAATATCTTCTTCTTATAAAATTAAGAATGTATCAAAACACTATCATTCATTGTCAGTTTTCTCCTGTTTTTTTGACACATGTTTCCCAGTATTCCGTTCCACAATTTATTCTCATCCACCATACTCATGTAAAAATATTTTAGTATTCCCCTAATGTAAAACGAGTAACCTTTTTTAAATTGGAATATTGTAACAATATTTACATATTCCTCACATTTCAATAAAACCCCATATTTTTTTAAATATAACTCTATTATCATTATAAAACAATTATAAGACCCTTAGAAAATGTGTTTCAGTTAATCAACGTTCAATGTATTCATTAATCTCATCTTTTCTTTATCAAATATGAATAATCCATCATTACTGATTTTCAATGATTCATCATTTCCAAATTTTGAAATTCATTCTTAAAAATCATTAAGATTGTTTAAAAATTTCCAATATCTTCTCATATGGGAAGAATACCCATTATCAGGAATCTAGGGCCATTCTCCTTTTGTAGATTTTATTATGGTTTCAACAATAAGGGGTTTTTCTACCACTTGTACATTATTCGCCAGGAGATTTTTGTGAATTGTTAAGAGTCTTTTACTATTTTATTAATAAAACAAGAAATCATTTTGAAATGTGTATATGTTTTTCACTTCTATCACAAAATAGTTTCAAATTTTTGGAACCAATATTCCATTTTTTATCCACCTTTCCCAGGTTTCTAAAAAACAACCTTCTAAGAAGACTACTTTTGAGGGAATTGACTCCCCATAAACCATTTCTATTTTTATTTTATGGAATAATAGTAATGTTATTGTTTGAACTAACAATATTAGCCATATGTCTGAATCCACTAAAATAAAAGAAGTAGCCATAGAATAAGTATATTTCTTTGAAACATCCATACTGACAAGATTTGTAAATATGTGTCTTAAAACCCTTGTTAAATTTCTTTTCTGATCCACTAACCCTTCTATTTTCAATTTAAATCTTCTTAATTTTATGACCATTATCATATTATGAAATATTTTATTGTTTTCTAGATCTAGATAAATCATTTTATGACATAAGATACCTTGAAACTAAATAAGTATTCACTATCTCAATCATGGACATATATATAACATTTCGAATATTATTCTTCGTAGAAAAAAATTCAATTTTAAATCTCATCCTTTTGGGATATTTTTTATTGAAGCTACTTAGTTTTCTCATTTTTAGAACTTTTTCCATCATCTATAATAGAGTTCTCTAATATTGTATTTCTTACTTTAGCTTGATATATATTTTGTTGGATGTGTTCCAACCTGTCTTTATTTTCTTTCAACTTCACTTCCAGATGCTAGTTATAATTTTATTTATCTTCAATTTTATTCATTATGTCATCAAGTTATTTTACCTAATTCACCATTTCATCGAAAAAAATTCTTGATTTTTTGATGAGGAACATTTATCTTCAAATTATTTTATTTTCTTTTCAATCCTTCTGATCTTTTAAAAACAATATTTCAATTCTTCTTTCTAACAAAATTCAGGTTGAGTTTATTCTTCCTTCGAACTAATGCTTCAAATTTTTACATCATTCACTATTTATATAATAGTATTATCAATACCATGATGAATCTTTTTTTAGATTCGAGGTAACTATATCCTTCATTATCATATTTAGATAGAAAATGTTTTCTTTTGGATTTCAATAATTTTCTTTCATTACCTATAATATAAAATTTATCATTAACACATTATTTCATCAATGATATTTTTGGATTTCAATTCATCTTTATCACTTTCATATTTTTTATTTCTTTGAATAAAATTTACTGCATAGTGTCTAATAGATTAAAATTCTAAAAAATTCGAGGGAATATTCCCTTTTATTTCCATATTCCTCATTTCACATTTTTTCAGAAACAAGTATGAAATATGATCAATATTTTACATACTTCGTTCAATTAATTAGAATCACTTACATTATATATAATAAAAATCCTATTTGAAATTTTAATTAATGAATACATGAAATTAAATTCTCTATCATCATTTTTTTCTTTTCATCACATTATATCTCTTAATTTAACAATTGATGATAATGCTACAGAAGTCATCAAGAGATAATGTATTCAGATATTAGTCTTCCAATGATGAAACATTTGGATAAAAGTTTTCTAGAAGGATTCTAATAATCTAGTCAATAATAATAGAATCATGTATCTTTTCACCAAGTTATATGATTTTGATGAAAATTTAAATTACCAAGGTAATGAAGTCCTCATAGGATTCATATTATCCCAATTACAAATATTTATACTTCAATCTCAAGATTTGTATCTTCTACTTCATTGGGTTTGTATTTATTTTGAATATTATATTATAATTTTTCCCACACACTATTGGTTTTAGAAACTCCTTTCACCCTTAGGATTTCAATTTCAGATAGTGAAAATAGTACAATATTCTTTGGTCTTCCCTGATTCTAAATATTCTTCTTATCAATATAGGTTTGAGAAACATTATCATCAATTTTTGGAATACTAACTATTTTATCTTCAAGAACATCATATCTAATAGACCTAATATAAGGCAAAATTATTTCAGTCTAGATATGAGAATTCCTTATATCAGAAACTGTAATACCTTTACTATTCACACAATTCAAATCCTCCATCAGAAAAGAATATGTGAAGGGAACACGTGCTATGATACTTGTTACAAGTGCTCAGTCTTTGAATTTATATCAATAAGAGGGGTAGGGGATAATCAGTGGATCTATTTTATATTATGTTTCCTTGAAACATCCTTCGCATCATGTTACGGTTACAATTCCCTACGTAAACACTATTCTAACTCACATCCATAGGAACCCAATTATTCCCAAGCTTCACTGTTCAATAAGAATAGATACATCATTAGTACTGTACGGAAATGATCCAATAAAACAAAATAAAGTAGAAAAAATCTTTATATTACAATGATTAGTATATTTCCTTTCACCCATGCATCATTTTGAAGACAATCCATAAGTGTGTGTGTTCCCTCGTATTATAAATTTGTTAAAATAATGTTTTTGTAACAACACATGTTACCAATTATTCTTTTTAATTCCACTAATATATTCTTTTGCAAATAGTAATTCAATTTCTTACCTAGAATATCATAATAACATTATTACTTTGTTATATAATTCAAATAAGTTTTCTATATCTAAATATTTTTACTTTGATTCTATAGATTTGATTTCTTTATCCAATAATCCCACTCCAATTTGCAAGTATTATTGGACAATATGAATGTAGTAGGTCTGTCTGAATATGATAATGAAAATTTATAAAAAATCCCTCCCCTATCCAGAAAAACCAATAAAATAAATACTTGATCTGATTAACTCATCCTAATAAGATGATTAGCTGAAAATGATGACTAGTAGAATTTGATAGGCAAATGAAAATGGCAATCATCCAAATACAATATTGCAATATTTTATCTTCATTGTTCACTTCTATTATCCAAAAAATATTCAACAAAATAAAATAAAAATACATAATTATCTCCCTAGAATTTCAGAGCATATCTATATTCAGTAAACAATAATTTACTTAGATAACATATAAATTCAATTTTCCCTATTATTGGTGATCCATGAGAGATTTTTTAAGAAATCCTAATATCTTTGTTGCTCAAAAAAATTCTACAAAATTTCAATTTCCCTTTAATTTTTGGTGAATCATGACTTATTCAGCCCCTCTCAAAAAATATCAAATCTTTTCCATACATCATCCCTTTTTTATCCTATCCTTTTATTTCCCAGTTTAGATCGAATTTCTGAATATGATTTTCATAAATTGATTTTTTTCATTCTGATTGATAAATATGATTAGTAGGATAAATCTCTATCATCTAGGATATGATGGATCTTAACCCATGTGGATAGTAAAAATATCTTCTTTGAATTTCATGCTACCCATTGAAATCACATTCAATAATATCGTTCACCACTCTTCCACTTATTTTCTTTTTATCTGAATAAAATACCTCTTTTCAACTTCTTTCCATTTTCTTATCAACTTCAATCTTTCACATTCATCATAATTTATAATGATTTCATTAATGAATTTTATCATATTGAGGATCAACTTTATCATAAAAATACTTTCATTAGAATGTATTATAAAATCTATTTCCTTCAACAACACATATATTTCAATATCATCCTGATTCGTATTTTCGAAAAAAATAATTCCCATGATAACACTCAGGTAGAATACGATCTCCTGCACCATTATTTCTTTTGAGTTATATGAATACAATTATAATATTACCTTTCAATCACCCATTAATTCATCAATTAAGTGACATTTGTTTCAAAATTTACATATTATTTATGATATGTCCAATATAATAAATGATTCAAAACATTTTATTTATCATATTCAAACTGACACCAATGCATCATCAATACAATCACATCATTCATACTGGATCGAGAGTGAATTTGATGACCACATACATCTAGAAACATTATTCGTCAATTTGATAGATATATTTATTCTATATTAAATGTGAATTGTATGAGACTTTTTATTCCATCTAGATTTACTCAAATATGATGTACTTATTCAAACATTGTGATTTTAATTCTAAAAATACGATGGGATGCCCAAATTTCATAAAATACAATGTGATTTGATTTTCATTTCGTTTCGTTCTTCAATGAAATAAAAATAAAACACTATAATAAAATCCCCTTAATCAATATCTTTTACTAAAAATCATGAATCATATTATGGTTTATTTGATTATGTCATGTTTGGTTGGATGTTTTATTTTCAAAAGGAAAATTGTTCCCACATGTGTTGAATCCTTTCAGTATATATTTTTCTTCTTTTGGTGCCTTGGGGATTCCACATAAGGCCAAGTAAGATCCTCCCATATTATCAAGTTATTGAGTAAGAAAAGTGATATTAGACAAATATTTATCCCAGCTTATCTACTATGAAATTCTACCATATTGTTAAGAAAATTGAAATTTTCATCATTCATCTAAAATCAACAATATAGAATCATTCTTTTGAGGTTTCCTTTGGGTACCCACCAAAAATTTCATAATCACATCATCCCATTAAATTTTCAGGAATGTAAATTAATTATATGAAATCACCAGTTAGATGATGCTCTACCTTCTATTCTTGACAGTTGAATCATCGTGTCACAAACCATGATATTTCATTTTTTATCCCACAACCAGAAAATTCATTATATATTGTTTTACATTTTACTCCCACCAAGATACACTACCAACATAGAGACATGAAATTCATAGATCAACTCCTCTCACAAGCTCATAGGAACTAACACCCAATTCTAGGCATAGATGATATAATCCTAATTTTTATTCCACTGTAAAATTGACTACCCACCATAATGAATTTCCATCATGGTTGTCCACTGTGGGTCCTCTTATTTTCAATCCCTAATCTAACTAATAAGTGTTAACTCTATTGAAATTGATACACGAGTAATCATTTATTGACTTCCTATATTCTATACATGCATCTCTTCAATTAAAGTCATCATTATCCCCATGGAAATTTACTCTAGATCTACCTGAGTTTGAGTTTTTCTTATCAAAGGGTATACCACACTATTTCATTCCCTAGGTGTATATTCTAGATTTATATCAATACAATTCATATAAATGTCCCATCTCCACTACCAATTATTAATGTGATAGTGAAGAAATGTATAATACAAAATCTTATGATATGTATAAAAAATTAATTTTTTATCCAACAGATAGTGCTCCCAACACTTCAGACCATAATCCACTACAACCAACATGAGGTCATGCATGGGGTAGTTCTATCCATGAGGAATCAACTGTAGTGACCTATACACAATAACTCAGTATCAATGCAGAAAAAAATACTTAGTCAGATCATAGAAACATTACATTTCACTATATACACCTCATCTAGATCAGGTAGGACCTACTTCAATGTTTATTTCAAACACTTCTTCAACACTTGAAAGGACTTCACTCATGCATTTGAACATTAAAATATTATTCCATTTTGGTCAAGACCATAATAGTATATTCTAATTGAGAAATTTCCTAGACGAATCTCTAATAATAGCCATACAACTACTTAAATCATATGTTATAAAAAACATTATTAGTTATATCCCATGTGAAAACAAAATTTACTTTATATGGGTCCACTGACACCCCTTACTCCAAGATGATGTGACCAAAAAATTTTATATGATCAATCAAAAAAATAGATATATTTTCAAATATTATAAGATCTATTGTTATTCTCAGGACGATGTCATGACATTTGGAATGATCATTAAGAGTCTTAGTGTACACGAATATTTCATGTAGAATCGCTACCACAAATTGATCTATGTATGGATATAAGTTCTGTGTCATGAAGTCCATAAACTTTGTAAGAGTGTTAGAAAATAGAAAAAGAATTATGGGGAACTCATATAGGCCATAAATACTATTGAACACATTCCTTGGTATATCAAAATGTTAAAATCTCAGAAGATTATTGACAAATAACTATTCTAATACGGAAAACATATAAGATCCTCTTAAATAGTCAAATATTTCATCGATATGCAGAAGAGGATAATAGATATTAATTTTAATCCATATTGACATTTGGATATCATCCCATAAGCACAAACTCCCAGAAAATATGTTTTCAAATAACACTAAAGAAAACCAAGGTAATGTACTTGGATTAAAAAATCTGTTATCCTCCAAGTCTTCCAGTAGAGTCTTGAGGACTTGATGTTCTTATGGTGATATTATATATAGTGGAATAAATAATGAATTCACCCCATGTATGTGGTCAATAGTGGATTGAAAATCTCTCTTATGTGTAATCCCTATGAATTCATCATGAAACACATCCTGAACCCTTCCCACTACCAGTAGAAAAAAAATATGTTCAATATATCCCTCTTATAGAAATAAATATGAAACATGGGTTGTGAGATATCCTAGTTGATGTGTAATTGGCCTTTCATAGCCATCCTAGATATCCCACACTCTATGGTGAAAATAATTTTCACCCTTCAGAGACATAAATAACACTCTCCTATGGTGATAGTCAATATGGGATGATTTTGAGACTAACTAGTCTATAAACAAAATTATCTCAAAGCCCAAACTATAAAATATTTAGATATTTCAATGTGAATGGTACTCTCTAATATTTAGAGAATACACCTTGAAAAAAAGAAATATATATACAATAATCCACATGATGTATATATTTTCAAAACCCCACTTACGAAATCATATACCAGGATCCAACCACTTAAAATATTTCCATATATATTGAAATTAGTGGAACCATTAACAAATAAGGCATCAACTAATATTGAATATACAAGAATATTACCTCCCACAATTGATGTCCAAGCACCACAATTCAAAAGAGAATGCTGAATGGCTTGTAAATTTTCTTCCTCTATTCCATGTGATGCAGTTTGAATCCCCTCAGCTATGAAAATCTTCATATATGAGCACTAATTTCCCGAATCTCCACATCCACTTCCCCATCAACAGTAGCCCATATAATTATATCAGCTATAATTAAATCGTGAAATTGATCCACGTAAAAAAACCTACGACTATTTAACTCCTCTATCGCATAACACTTACCGATGGATATTGAAGAACCTATATAGATATGCCATATGTTAATAGCTTCATCACTCTTCTAGATAGAATGAAATATTTTTTTGGAAGTTACACGACCAATCGCGCTGGTGTAAATCCTGTCGAGTATGATCCTAAGTAATTGATCCCTCTGAAGGGAAACATTTCATCTTAATAATATATATAAATTTCCCCAAAATGATTTTTCATAATCTAAAAAGTTGTAACACTTGATCATCTAGAAGAACATAATTTTCCACCACTTGAATCTACCTTTAGGCTTCCCCATGAAATATCAGCCTAGTTTACCACTCCTAAAAACTTATTCATCCAAAAGATTTTTACATTCGATATAAATTTACATTTATTCCCATAATGAAATGTATTTTAAAAAATAGCCTCATTCGCTACCAATGCTGGATCATAGCATTGTTGTTATATGAAATTTCATGCATCAATCTTCACATACATATTCCTCTATGTCAATATCTTGAAATCACCTACTCTATATTTTATTAGTGTGTGTGGATAAACATTCTATATGAACATCACTGGAATGTACTTCCATTCAAAAGAATCTTGCTATCCATCCAGTGTCTCAACGTCCCACCCTAACTTATCATGGCCATGTAATAGATAGGCATAAATTTTTTCAATCTTCTCAGCAAGTGTCTCGATGTGGTATAGTATAGTATGGATAGAATCATCCCAGAACACAACTCCCTCAAGTATACCCTCTCTAATAAATGTTAGAGGGTGTTGAAACATAAACTCTCTTGTCACATTAGACATGATTTTCCTAACAACTCCTAGGACTATATATATGAACTACATGAACAAAGAAATGATCTCTCAGAACTTCACTCTATCTTACCCACACACTACTATCGCTGACTCTGGTTCTACCACTAGAGGTTCATCCAAAACCAGGTCCTCATGTAATCCCCTTAGCATGAATCACTATGGAGGCATCTCTTTAAAATTAAAAACTCATTTCTAGGGACTCATAACGCCACTTTAGAATATTTACATAACAGGAAAATCATAATAAGTCACAACATGTATTTTCCGCACACCTCTATATTTTGTTATAACTGAGATAATATCACTATGCTAAACCATCTGATACATAGGTACTCATTAACATGGGTAAATAGATTCTCATTACTCACATTCTAGTATACAAACATTTATTTACATTTAAGATCATCTTACTATTGGATTCATTTTATTCACAATTTTTAATTAAATTTCCCAATCAAGGATTGTTTTTCTAGTTCACAAAATTACCCAAAAATTTTTTTCCCATGAATTCCTAGAATGATTCATGTCATAATAATATTTGGTTCATATAATGTTGCATATAACTCAAATCTCATGCAATACGAGGCCATGAGTAAATTATGACATTTTTTTAGATACATCAATCACATCACACAACAAGTGCACAACCCGAGGTGAAATAATGTTCAACTTTAACAATATAAAAAATAACTACAATCATACAATATCTTCTTGGGCCATCCCCCATTCAGGGTTTTGAAACTCTCATTCAAGAAATCATTTCCAAAGCATGAATCCTCATTGTATCTTGTCCACATTTTTCTAATAGTAATACAATATAAAAATTAAAGGAAACATCCTTTGATATCACATTATAAAATCTCATCCTATATACAATGACCTACTGTCTTGAGCCCATTAGCCACACAAACTAAGGTGCACCTACCTATATGATAGGTAAATTCGACATGCATCGAGGGAATAATATAGATTATGTTGAGACTATACCCTCTTTTTTAATAGTGATATACCAAAAGGAAATAAGAAACAATAATTGAATAATATATTACGAGAAAAAGAACAATACCAATATCCCATGAAAACAAAAATAGGAGATACAATATCCAAAAATTGTAAATATTTCACATTATAGTATGTGAATGGTGTCAAATGAATCTAAAAAGTTAAGAAACCAAGTATACCATGAGGGTGCCAAAATATTTCTAGTTCCCGCATCCATGATCCACCACAGAACAAACATTAATCATTAGGTATTTTTATATATCATGTCTTGGAAACATGAAATCGATTTAGGTATCGATAAGGAATATCTAATAAGGTTTGAGTACAACTCAGAATGACACCACCAAAGATGACTAAAATTATATCCAGTTAATAAAATTGTGTAATGTTGTGAAAATAAATATTTATTATTCATATGTACACATCTATTGCATAATAAATTATTCTATATATAACAACATAATCCCACATTCCCCTGATTACACCTGAACCTCAATAACTACTTCAGCTCATGCCTGAGTATGAACTATCTCTAGGGAATATCAAATATACAAATTCCATTTTCACCATTCCTTAATAAAATTCATATCTAATAAACAAATATATCAATATTGAATTAAGAATGTGTTCATATGTATCTTACCTCAAGGGTTTAATTTGAGTGAGATTAAACAAAACCTGATAAATTTCTAGGAAAAGGGGGAAACTATCATGTTATTTTCCCAGGATCAAATCTGAGAGCTCTCATGATATATTGGAAATAAAAATGGTGGCTCTCATGGTCTTCCTCCCTAAATGCTCTCATGGTCAATAGGAAATAAATATGTAATCTATCAGTTTCTTCATCAGGAAATCCCTCACTCACACCCCAGTTATCACATGTGCTACACCATTCCAAAATAAACAAAACCAAGTGATATACAACCAATTTCCATATCAAAAATTATTCCATTAATTAATTAAAAAATTCATTAATCATACACATCTTACTAATTAGTCATCATAATTTTGTTGTCACAACAATTATATTAATTAATTCCTAGAAGAATTAATCACATCACATTATAATTATTAATTATAAAATTAATTAATATAATTAAAAATCCCAATATCCCTTAATTAACACAACCATTAATTATTCGTGTCATGACCCAAATATCTTGAAATTAATTCATTAATTAAATATTCAATTATAAACCCCAATATCCTTCAATTAATTCATATATTAAATATTAAATTCACATTCTCAAAATCCCCCTATTAATTATTAAATTTTTAATTCAAATTACAATTTCAATTTACCAATATGAACTCAATAATTAATTATTCAATTTATAATATTAATATCCCCTAATTAATTAAACAATTAATTATTAAATCCCCTATCTATGTATCAACTAATTGATTCAATAATTAATTCGTTAATACAATATCGAAATATCTGATAATTAATTCATCAATTAATTATTTAATTAACAATCTCAATATCCCATAATTAATTCAACAATTAATTATTTCCCCAAATCCCATGAATTCAATACTATGATAAATAATTCAATTTAATAACTCCAATTCCTAGAAGATATTTATACATTCAACAATGAAACGATATAATTGATATCATGACTATGGTATTGGAATACTCGACCACATTTCTCGATTCATTAATAAATCATAACATAATTTAAATCCCCTAAAATTCAGTAGAGTAACGATGTATAACAAGATCTAGAACTATATCCTAAATAAGGATTGAAAAATCATGATCTATTAGAAATAGTTCTGGATCAAAAATATTTTATATAGAATAATTAAATATATATATATATTTAATAAATTAAATGTTAACATCCCAGCAATAGTAAAATATATGAATAGAAAAGGAATAAGAAAACAATGGGATGCAGTCCATATTAAAAGAGTGGGGAACATCTACGATCCAAGCTTCAAATCACGAATAATGTAGATCTTGAATCCCTAAAATGTATTCAATGGTCCCTAAAATAATTAATGAGAGGATCTAGTGGAATGTAGGCCAAATGGGGATTAAAATGATATTTTGGGTAATTAAAAAAACAATTTTCATTTTAATCAAATTCATGTACATGGATTACTGGGAAGGGGGACAAAGAATCCCCTAACCAATCACCTAAATTAAGTGTCCAATTTTTAAGGGTGCATAGTTACTCCTAAAAGGTAACATAGTTTGAAAAAATATGTTTCAACTAAGAAAATAGTCACAATCTAAGGTTGAAAGATTTAATGGGAATGGGAGAACAATTTTCCCTAACCATGCTCCAACAATGCATTGTCACTTTTAATTACTGTATTCACAATTTCTACCTAAATAAACCCAATGGTACAACCAAAATGAAATTCAATCAACACATGGAAAATATTAATTGAAATTAATATAGATTCTTCTCTAGAAAATTTAGGGTTGCTACATTTTTTATTAATGGGTTCTATTATTTCTATAAAAATATAAAAATCAGTGCCTAAATATGATAATGATCAATCAATTATTGAGTGTTGATTGACATGAATCATAAGACTAAAATATCAAGTGTAGAGTTTGGTTCCTCAAGAAAAAGATATTTATTATTACTGGGATATATATTTTTTCACTATAAATTATTATCACCAATTGAATTTACTTCTACATTTTTTATGTGATGAATCACATAAAAGTTCATGTTGTAAAATAAATGTTATTGTCGCAACCCCCTTTAATGAAAACAATGAGATAAATAGGAAGTATAATTTAATAAATATTATATGGTTTTGAGGATCGAATATTAATGGATATAGTATGTTATTGACTATTAGGTGTTAAGGATATATAAGAATTAATTCATTTTTCTAATGATGATGATACATTGTGAAACCATAGAAGGATGGTTCTGAAGATATAAATAGTAATCGACAAATAATAATTTTATTGTTATTGTTAGTCATTATATATATTAACATGCGTAGTAGTAATGAAACTAGTGATCATATTAATGTGTATCATAATTAATTTATTTTGATTCCCATTAAAATAAATATTGAATAGTCTAACTATGTAATTACAAAAATTCAGGTATCCATGAATTTTATGTAGTAAATCAAAAGGTGAAGATAGAATTTTTTTTCATTAGTGACTTGGAAAAAATACCCTTAGAACAATAATGGAATTAAATTTTAAAATTAAGTTACATGTCAATAGGTTAAAAAGAAAATGTATATCAAAAAGTCATGAAATAAAATATCCTATTGAAATGAGGATGGAACATAAATAGATATTTCTTAATAGACAATGGGATTATATCACATAATAGAACACATAGGGGATGTCATTATAGAAAATTATCCATTTTATATAGGGAAGTTATGTTTCCTTATATATGAATCATGATGCATTGGATAGATCTATGAACATTTTTAAAATTATATAGGGTATAAAAGATTATGGGTATCAACAATGTATTTCTTTCTCTAAAATAACCAGAATGAGAATCCATGTGGAGTACTATAAGTCCTTAACTAGTATCCCCCTTCTCATATTACATAGTCATACAACCAATGGTTAGAGTCTATCATAATTTTAATGGACAAAAAAATTCTATGTGGTATTAATTTTTAAAAAATTAATATCAAAAAAAAATCCATAAAACACATTTTTGATTATCAATATGTTTAATTAAATACAAAGGAAACAATTAAATTATAAAAATACACACATTGTACATTAATAAATTAACATATTTATAGATTCATACATATGAAAAGATCATATATAAATGATATAACTTATAATATATTAATATTTTAAAAAATATACATAGTGTATCCACTATAAACATCCAGTCTCACCTCGACCACTTCTTAAATCACCATTGAGATTCTCTTTACTAATCCATTATTGAACATCTGATGAGACCCATGTAATAAATAAGGGGTCTATATATTCATATTAGTTTCCATTTAAGGATTATGAAATAACTCTCTTGAGGATATTAACATTATACAATATTATACCGAAGCATATACATGTAGATCAATGTCCAAAATATGTAATAGAAAAATATAGCATAAAATATTGAGTATTAAGTCATTATGTAGAAACCAAACAGCTATTTGGTGTCCTAGACCACTACCAGAGTAGTAATGTGCTTTTAATGCAATATGGATTTATAGGAAGACAACCAATCTAACTCTGAGAACTAAATAACTTATACTGTGTTGATATTTCGTATAATCATAGCCTATATTTTACATATTATATTACTTCCAATAACCTCTTTGGATCCGAAAATTGATTCTAAATTACACTTTCCCCCTAACACCCTATTAGTATTACCATTGGTATCAAATATCCTATATAGTTCTATAATCCAATTAAAAATGATCATAGATGAGAGATAACAACTGAAATCCTTAAATGCTTAACTATTTGACCATAAATAATAAATTTTATATATTGTATGATATTTTAGATGGAAATGATATAAAAATATATTTCCAAAATTAGTCATAAATAATTTATACATATTACAATTAAATCCATATTTAAAATAGCATATGAGTCCCTCTATTTTTATAATCATAAATTCTAAATGGAATCTTATATTAGGAAAAGTACATGTGTTGTGAAGCTCAACCTCACGTATAATAGGGTAAAAAGATTAATTACCTCATTTTTTTAGTGTATTCATAATGTATGTAAAAAACATGGTAATCATATATAAAAATGTATTTCATTTATAGTATCCAAAATATCTGGATAATTCATCATCATAACTCATAACCTGAGAATTACTCATATGTGACATTGCTCATTTATCCATGCTACAAGTTATCATCCATATAGCCATATAGGATAGTCTCCCCAATCCAAAAAATATAAAATATGATACATATTTCCAAACCCATATAAAATCTAATGACTCTCATGAAGGAATCCACTAAGACTCACAAACCCATCTAATTGTTTACCAGCAAATAATTACATACATTGTTCACCCAATAATTACATCCCAAAACATGGTATCTTCCAGTTATATAAATATATAATATGTTTAAATTACCCTTAAAATCCCCATATAATAATCCATATCATGATAAATACGTGCAGTAAAAAAAGACATTAATAAAGGTGTCCCCATTTCATATTGGCACACAAAACCCAAGAACCATTCCTCGGTCACATAATATATCACCAATTGGAGTGATAAAAACCTTTTATAGAGTGGAATCCTAACTCATCACACCATTATAAGATTAGGGGGACATTTCATGTTTACTAAATACAATAATACAAAATTCTACTATTAATGTGGGTGTTTTGAATAATATTTCCTACAAACAATCTTTGAACCATTCACCCATTAGGTTAAATCAATCATACCAACATCATAAGATGATAAAAAGAAACTCTAGGGAAAATATCCCTCCACCCCGGACCAATGACCATTTTTTAGACAAAATGTTATAAAACATTTATTCAAGTGACCTAATAACCTCCAAGAAATTCATTATCACATGTTACATGACCAAATAGTCGGTAATGAAAAATTTACTAAGAAGACTAATACTCAATTTAAGATTCCTCACATTCCCCATACAATTAACCAAAGGCCAAAAAACATGAATAATCATAATAATATGTATTTAATCACATTTATTTAACTGTTATAGGGGTCACCTACCTATTTGTATGTATCTATAATCTATTCATTACAAACCAATTCTTGTTTGATCCAAGAACTGTGAAGCTTATGATCACATATATTATAATAACTACCATAAGAAATAAATTAATACAATTGTAACCAAAACTTAAATTCTAAAGTCATATGGCTAAATAAATTAGATATAGTTATACCCAATTAATTTAGTTATAAATTACAATAATCATGATAGCAGGTTTATCACTAAATACTATGATTTAATCCAATTTAATGATACTGTAATATTATTATTATTTACATCTATCCATTAAAACCTAGGAATTGGATAAATGAATATTAATATGAGTATCCTCAATAATTAATAAATTTAAAATGTTATTTCTTAATTTAAAAAAATTTACTAATTCTTAGTAAATAACTGTTCATTTATTATTGAAACCATTTTCTGATTTGGAAATTAATTTTCTTTAGAAATTATTTTTATTGGAATTTATCTTAGGAAATTAAAATAAATTTCAAAAAATATAGTAATTTTATTCTATAATGTAAAAATATTTTTTGAAATGATAATATATATATTAACTAATAATGAATCATTAGTATTTTTTCAAAATTGTTGGGTATTTAAAAAATAGCTGAAAATATAGATTTTTCAAATACACTCAATTGCATACAATAAAGATAATTATTAAAAATTTAAATTATATTTTGGAAATATTATTAAATATAATCTTTATAAAAATTATTCATAATAATATAATTAACTCAAATTGATTTAAAAATATTCACGATTTTGATATAGGTTATGTTTTATATATAGAAATACATTTTCCAAGAAAATGATTTTTGATAAATTTAATAAAATTATATAAAAATTGAATTTATTATCTTATGTAGATATAATAATGGAAATTAGATAACATATTTGGAATTCTGATTTTCAAATTTTATAAATAAGTATTATTTATTTATTATCATTTTAAATAGTATTTAGGGTAAATATTTCTCACCATTATAAGGGTTGCATGAGTAAAACATGTCTAAAATTATGAGAAATGATCTCAAAATCAACCAAAAATACAATATTATTTAATTTGATGATATAAATCAACCATATAATTACTAAATTTTAATATATTTAATTTTTCTCATTTTCCCATGATATTAACATTTATATTATTTTATTTAAAGAGAATTCCAAAAATGTGACTGTCATTCCTTTAGTTGATTTTATATGTTTATATAGGGACTATGTAATAAATGAATATAAAAGTTATTTTCAACTCTATTAATTTATTTTAATTATATTTTTTTATATTCAATTGTGTTATAATAAAAATCTTCATGCACAATGTTGACATAGTGTCTTTACGAACAATATAATAAATCGAAGTAAATTATTTTTGAATCCCAAAAAGTATAATTTCTTAGATTAATTATAGTGTAACAAAAATTTAATGGTCAATAATAATATATATTTTATTATTAAACAATATAGATTATAATTACTTGGGTATCTTTATGTCAATGTTTACTCTTTATTTAATATTTCTAAATAAGAAAAAATGATGTTTTATGAAAACTAATTTTTATTAAATATTTAAAATCATTAAAATATAGTAACAATATAATTTAGATTATAAATGGTCCAAAATATCATCAGTTTACAATTTATGTGGAATTTTTTATGTTATAAGTAAAATTAATACCCTATGAGGTTATAAAATTTGTTAATATGAATAATGTTAAAATAGAATAACTACGTGGTCAAACCCAGAGATAAGGAATAAAATACCAGATAAACATGTCTATGATTTAATTTGATGAAGGGATTTAAAATATATCATATCTTATCATTAATATTATATCCACATGGAATGTAATTAATATGAAAATTAATTCACTATAATTAAATCATTTTATTAATTTCATATTTGTTAGTTCCAAACCTTATAAAAGGATACCCATAATTTCATCAAATTAAAATAACTTGAGCCATATTGCACCACAAAAACTACATAAATACATGTAAAACTCAATTTAAAAGAATTAGTTGTTCATTTTTATATATTAAAATATCATTTTAAGGGCCCCTAAGAAGGGATATAATAGAGGCCTAACGATGATTATGTATTCATCATACCCGACATAATTCAATTTATGTATTATTATACCCAAAGTAATTCAATGTTATAGGTAATAATATAATATAATCAGTTTCCTAAATTAAATATAATTTCATTTCTATCAATGAACTACGATTACTCCCTTACTTATTAGTCAAGTCAGAATAGGATGTATCACTAGTGTGTATGTGTGGACTAGTATCTCTAAATAGTGATACATATCATTTTAAATGACTAAATTTTATGGATTGTTATTTTGATTGGGTAAATTTTAATATATTATATTTATGATATATTTATGATTATGAAATTATAATATCATATTTATATTCATACATTCAAATCAATCAGAAATAACAATGTTTCTTGTGTGTAGGTGTGGAATACCACCACCACAGAGTTATGTTATTTTCTTCTTCCTTTCTATTTTATATTTATAGAAATCAGGATATATTTATTTAATTTAAATATATAAAATTTATGATATAATTATGATTATATAATGACAATATTATTTTTATTTATCTTTCCTTTATTTTCATTTGAAAATGTAAATAGTGTCCATGTGCACGTACAACCTATTTTCTTCACGAACAATGTAAATTGAATTTTTTTTATACCTTTTATGGGTGATTTTAAATATGTATATAATGGATATATTTGATATATATTTCATTATAATAATTATAACCAGGGTAAATCATAATGGACGTGAATATAATGTCCATAAATTCTATGAAAAAATCCAAAAAACCCAAAAAATTCAGTTTTTAATGAGGATTTATAAATTAACATATTTAAAAATAGTTGAAGTGTAAAATATAAGATTAAAATTGTATGTATATAATTTTTTTATAAAATTATATAAAATTTAAATTTATTTAGGAGGATGAAATTTTTCTTTATAAAAAATCCAAATTTGATGTATGGCTTTGTCATATAACATTTAATTCTATATATAATATCCTATATTCAGCAGTACTTCTTATTTTGTGGCGTATATATTTTACATGAATGAATTTTATGACTAATTTATTTAAAATTATGTAGATTTCACAATCAATATTATGTTCTCTCAATAATTAAGTTTTTATTTATAAATTAATACAATTGTATGTGTAACATATATCAGCATTGACATGTTGTATTATGATTATTTTTATGAAACTATTTATATGCAGGAGGTTTATATACTAATATTTTCATATTATATAAATATTAGACTTGTTTTTCTGATCATTAATATTTCATTTTATGATATTATTTCAAGGTTCTTATGAACCAAAATATACCAATGTTTTAAGGGATTATTGTTACAATCTATTTATTTACCTGGAGTTGTTAAAACTAATAATATGATTGTAAAATTTTTAGATATTTCATTATAGCCTACCAATTTACTTTATTTATGATCTCTATAGACCGAAATATTTTTTTAATGTAATTTAACTTAATTTATAACTTCTATAGAAAATCATTTTTCTTTAATATCCATATTTTACGAAAATATCTCCTTGAATGTTTTAACTAATATCCAGTAATTTTATAATGTTATAGTTACCGATTTGTTTTGAAAATTTTATTTAAAGGAATTATTCCTGTAATTTTTCTAATAAGAACTTTTTTATGTTTTTTTCCAAAATATAAATGAAAACATTCTTTTATCATATACTATATGAAAATAATTTAATGCCATCATAAAAACAATATTTTTAAAGAAATCAATTAATTTTTATATAGTTTATTTTAAAGATTTATTTTCATTAATATTTGTGAAATGAATAGATTCTAATTAATATGTGATCTTGTAAATGAATTTTTATTGATGATAACATCCTTTGATAATACATATAAGTTAATGGGCATAATATTTAAGGATACAATTCATCTTACTCCTCTATATGAAGTATGATTATGATATTGATATTTTATTGAAACCAATTTATTTTCTTATGGGTAATGTTGTGAGGAAGTTTTTAAATATTTATATAACCCATTTCCTATATGTGGTTTTAGATATATGATTAATATTTAATTCTTCTATTGAACATATGCTAATGGATAATGATCAAGTGATGGGTGGGCCTGAAATTATATATAGCTCTTATATATTTGTTAAAAATAGATGTCTCATGAGGAAATAAAGACTAGAATTGGAATTGAACCTAGTTTAGTGATGTACTCAATCAACTATGATAACCTTAGGAATGAACCGTGACAAATGATAAGATTTATTTTGGTGTGAAAATAATCCACAATTGTACTTTGTGTGTGATCCTTAATAAAAGAAGTTATGTTATTTTATTTACATTATGATGTAATCATTTAATGAAAATTTTATAATGTAATGGATCAACATAATTGATTCTATTAATATGATTGTTCTTATAAACATTGATGTATTATTACATGACTCTTTTATGATATATGATATACTTGTTGTTATGGTATTCAAATATTTATTTCACGTCTACATTCATATTTTCTCTTGATATGATTATGGGATCATTGATATCTCCCATGTTTACCCTAATAGTGCATATGATCTCACCATTTATTATGCTTCATTTAAACCATGATATGATGAATGGTTTTATGAATTATTTATCTGTGAAGGGTGATAGTTGTGATGATATAAGTGGGCGATGTTGATGGAAATTTATGTGCCTGTTATTTATGCAGCATAGATTACAATGAAACTAAAATGTGAAGTCCCTATAATTTATCATAATTATATTCATAGAATATTATTATAATAAAATTTAATATCTATTTGAAAAAATAATGGGTCACAATAAATGATATCACTGAAGAGTGTAATTAATATTTATAGATTGTGATAATGTTAATATATGGAAAACTATTAGGATATGTCTATAAATATGGTAATATCATACTATTTTGGTTAGATAGAGATTGTGTGGTTTTCCTAGAAATATATACATTTTTAGATAAGATATGTTGATGTGGTTTTACGAAAAAAATAATATAGTTGTAATATAATATAGAATATTTCATTGAGTATATAAGAACCATCATTTAGTTGCTTTCAGAGGGTTTCTTTAAGGTTAAACTAGGTCAACATTGTGGGGGGTTGTGCATGGATTAATTCTCAATTTCGTTAACAATCTTTTTGAAAGATTTTAATATAGTATATTTATGGATGACACAGGTTAACCCTAATAATTATTAGATTGAATATAAGTTGTAATAATTTATAAATACTATAATAATTTTCATGAAATCATGGTTTCCCATTCTATGTATTATTTCACATACTATTATTTTTGGTTTTATTAAATCAATTTTACTAGAATGATAAATTATAATATTTAATATGAATGAAATCTTAGTAGTTACCCTCTTTAGGAACCAAATTTAATAGAAATTTCAAGGGAAAACCTCGAGATTATTCCAAATTATATATCATGGAATATGATTGAAAATTTAAACATTAGTGAGTTCCCTTACACATCATATAATATTAAAATGAACATTTAGGGTGTTTAATTTGACAACAATCATATGGGTATGAAATTAATATTTCATAAAAGTCATAAATATCAAAATAAAATCCAATTATATTATATAAAATCAAGTGGATTTCGCTTTTGTTTGGAAAAGGGGAGTAGTGAAATGAAATTTCATGGAATTTTATGCTTTTTTGTGGAACATGTGAATTAACTATATAATTATCAAATCCAAAAAATTATTCCATAGCCCAGGAAGTTCTATTATTATGTTGATAATTTATATTGAATGATTTATGTTTAAATATATCAGGTTATGGGAATTATTTTCCAAATTTTCAAATCAATGATATTATAGTTATATGGGTCATGAAACATCCATGTATTATTAAATAGTAGTTATGATTTATGAATTGGAATGCATAATCTAAATTGTACTAGTAACTATAAATACAATATATTGGTAAAGTGTTTATTTGAAAATACATGATTGAGGGATATATAACCCATTACAAGTGCCTATTATCTAGGTAATAATAATAATTTGATATAAATAGATGGTTGACATTGATAAAGTAAATGGGATAGTATTCTTGACATTTAAAAAAATTAGTGATTTGGTGAAAATTTTCTTTAGGTTATAATTGAAAGAGTTTACTATATTTTTGGATTTATGTTATATATTGGTTATAGATAATTTATGGAAAAATATATTTTTCACTAATTATATATAGTGATTAAGGTATTTAAACTGCTTTATGAGATTGTATGATCTAGGTTGTCAAATATTTTTTGTGACAATATAATATATCAATAGTGGATTGAGAATAAATTTTAAATTTAATATTGGAAAATATGGAACTGTGATTTTATATATTTGGGTTTTTTAACATTGATATAGATATTTTATAGGATCCTTAAAGATTACTATATAGTGAATGGATTAATTTTATCTGTAAGTATTATGTATCAATATTGGAAAACTTATGCAATTTAGTTTGGATTTAGAATATTTATTGAAAAAAAAGTAGTTAAATTATTTTATTTTATGGATCTTATGATTCATTAAATGTTATATTCAGTTATTTAGGAAAGAAAAATTATTCTTGGATATTAATTTATTTGAGTAATAGATGTTGTGGTAATTAATCAATGATTATATAATGAATAATATTATTCTTATTAAATAAAAATAATTAAAGTATGTATATTTTATCATGTTATATATCTTTATTGTTAAATAATACATTAACTCTTTATGAAATAATCATATATTTTTTTCATACATTTCAAATGAGTTTCCGGTCTTTTCGACACTCACTGATTTATGGTTCGGTTGTCATTATCATTATAATGGCCTAGTTCACTTCAACTACTTCGTATTTCGTTGATGGTATATTCTATCACTATGACCATATTATATATTCCATAAATTGTATAATAATCTAGAAATATGGTTCTTATTTTATTTTATGTATACATTATGTTTCACACTTCACCTTTTCAAACAATGTTTTATTATTCATATATATGATCTGGGTTTCCAAATACACTATTATCAAATATTGAACATTCGATGAAAATGATAGAATTTCATGGGATAATTTTATTCAAGGGGGAGAGAATATGACACCTTGGAATGTTATTTTAAAAGAATTATATTATTATTATCTTGTTTAACTTGTAGTATTGAGATTTATTTGAATTAAGATATATTATATACATATTATTATTTATATGTGATTGTTATATCATATAGATTGATTTAGAATGTATGAATATGAATAATCACAATATTTAATTAATTTATAATTCCCCTTACAATAAAAAATTTAGGACAACTTCTTATGAAATTTGAACAATTTTTTTAGTGAAGTCATTTCTTTCTTCAAAAATGAAATTTCATCATAAGTGTTTTTTATTGCATTCGGGGTGTTGAAATTATAATTAATGTCTACCACTTCATGAAATTTATTTTCATTAAATATTTTATAGTTTTGAAACCATTATACCAAAATTAACTTAGAATGGTATATTGGGAAAGGTCTAACATGATTGGTTTTTATTCAATATTTAATAAAACATATTTTTAAATTAATATAAATTTCATCAATTAAGAATAGATATTTAAATCTCCCATTATATATAATTTTTTTTTAATGTGGAAAATTATCCATTTTAAAAAATAATGTAATAAATTACTTTATAATTTAATTTTTCATCATTTTGATATAAGTAAAGTTTTATGCTTAATGAATCATTTTCCCCAAAAAAAACTGATTCAATTGA
Organism: Viscum album; assembly: GCA_963277665.1. NCBI lineage: Eukaryota > Viridiplantae > Streptophyta > Magnoliopsida > Santalales > Viscaceae > Viscum > Viscum album. The sequence goes on from CAUJRU010000324.1 coordinate 91,322, forward strand.
ACAAAGATATTCTAGTATGGATTTATCTCACTAATAAAGACTGAGTCACAAAAAAATTATATGATATTTGGAGTCATGTTTCTTAATTTTTTTGAATAATTCCTTTTTATGGTCTATCTTTATGAATAGTAACAATGGTTTATATTTGTCACCTTGGTAAGACTAAAATTGGAAAATAGTTTTAAAATACTGATGTATGGTCTCATAATCAACCTGAAACATTCAACCAAATAAAATTAATATTATAACATCTGAATTTTTCTTCTATTTTCCATTGATAATGAAGTTTATATTATTTATTTATTAAAAAATTCAAAAAGGCCTATCTAATGATATTAATTTCTCTTACTTGTTCAATGGGGAAAAATAATATGTTGTAAATGAATAAATATTTTCATTGGGAACATGATAATTATTTTTTATGTTAATTTAATTATAAATTATTATAATGTAATAATTATCATAAATTCTAAGAAAATCCAAACAAAGTGGTTGTGAATGTAGTGGGAAAAATATGATTCTAAAAACATAAAAAGTAGTATTTTTTATGAAAAAAAGTCTTCAAAATATTTTTATAATTTCCAATTATGTATAATTAATAGTTAATGATTTAAGATTGAAATTACAATTATATATAGTTGTCTTCAGGGAAAAATAAAATAAATCGGTCCAAAAATGTTATTAATGATATTTAATGAAAAATTATATTTTTTAGGATTATAAAAAACGTAAAAATATAGAAAAAGGATTGAAAGGTTGATAAATAATATAAAAAAATAATATTTTTGTCATTTCTACTAAAAAATTTACACTATTTGTTAAATTAAAACTCTTTCTTTTTGAGAAAGTTATCACAGCGATTATGAATAAAAATTTTAAGTATGGGGTTAAAACAAAAGGTATTTTTTATAATATAATATAAAAATATAATAAAATTTCTAGTATTATAGATTTACATCACATACAAAATTATATTTAAAATTATATCGACATGGTGTCCCTTTATATGAATATTAATTTATTATATTTAAATATTGTTATTAATTATATATATGTCTTTCTCTCATAATAAATGATTATGAAAATTTACATTCTTTAGAATAAATTGAGAAATTTAGTGCCCAAAAACCCTATAAGTTTTTTTAAAATATTTTCATTCATGATTTATTGGTGTTGGAATCCTAAAAAATACAAGGGTTCAAATTAAGTGATCCATAAGTGGATAGACAATGAAGAGGTAATCATTCAACCTGACCTCTTTCAATTTGTATCTTATTTTTTCTCCACTAATTATTTGGTATTAACCATTAAATAATACATTAATGAATATAAATTTATTTTAATGTTATTATGTTCCTTTAACAACTGTTTTTATCCTTTATTTCAGTCAAACAGAGAGAAAAATGTTCCCTCGTGTGTATGTGTTTCCTAACACAACTAGAGAGAAATACAATTCGGTTTATATCACCATAATTCATGGTCGTTAATTATCATGTGTTGTATTTTTTTTTATTATATTTAAAACATTCTTATTCATATGGAACCCTAATATCATATATACCATCTTATATTCCAATTTAGTGTAAATAAATAACTTCACAAATGTGTATGTGTGTACTACAATCTCAATTAATTAATGGGGTTTATTTCATTTAAGTTTTAATAAGATTGTAATGAGTATATATTTAGTGATTATATATTTTATTTATGAAATAATTATTTTTTTTAATTATAAAATAACATTTATCTATCTTCATTTCTTTTTGTTATAAAATTAAAACTATGATCATCCATCTGTACATCCTACCATCTCTGGGAATGATGCGTTTCGATTTTCAATATCTACATTTATTGGATGAATTTACTAGTATATAGAATGAATATATATTATATTTACCTCATTATTAATATTATATAAATTATGGAACCTTTATCATATTATGAGGACCTGAACTACCCCATCAAAACATCCATTCATTAAAAGAAAAAGTAATCATTGATAAGAAAAATATTTTAATATTGAATTGTTAATCAATGGTTTTTAAAATGTTATAAGTGGAATATATGTGATAAAATAACTCTTTAAATGATTATTTTTAATAATTAATTTAATATAAATATTTTACACATGTGCTAATACCACTTTTGAAGCTTTTTGAATTTGAGGTATGAGATTCTCTTCACAAATTTTATTTCTCATAATTATATGACTTTTTAATAACTTAAATAACATATGAGGATTATAAATAGGCCATTTATGCATTATATTAAAATTTTGAAATAAATTATGAGTATTTGAAAATACATATACGGTTTTATTTTCATGATGTTTTGAATAATATATTACAAAAGGTGTTAAGATTATGCATCATAATATTTTTTGGTTGATATATGTTTGATTCAACGAAACAATTTTTCAATATGAGGTGTATAATTTACCCCTTTAAATAGTTATATCATGATTTTATATATTAAAATTATATTTTTAATTTCATTGAATGTAATTGTTTCATGGGAATATGGTTGAAATTTTACCAATGTTTTAAGGTATTTATGTTTTAAAATTAATATTTTCCATGATTGTTTAGGATTTAATTTATTACGATACAATTCTCTGATATATATCAAAATAATTTCATCAGTTTTTTTATCTCCATAGATTATTTTTCAAGATTAATTTTTCCAATTTCAATTTCTTTTTATTAAGCACTCTATATTCATAAAGAATGTTTTTATTGAAAACTATATTCATATCTCTTTTCTATAAATATTTCACTTTATAAAATTTTATTGTTTTTTAAAATGTTTTTAAAAATATCTTTATAATTATAAATTTATATTTTGAAGTTATTTTTGAAAACATTTCTCTTTATAAATTAAAATTTAATTGGAATCTTCTTTTCTTTTTCTAAATGTGTTAATTCTTGCTTTTTACCAATAATGTGGAAGGAATCATATTATTAACACACCCAACTTGCACACAATTTCCCACCATCATGATTAATAAAAGATGTGAGGCTGATATTAAAAGTTTAAATGATTATTTTCAATTATAATTAATATTTATTATTTATTATGTTTTTAAATTTTAAATAAGGTAATTAGAATTGAAATTTTAATGTTCATCCTGATATTGTCCAAGTGATTTTTTTGTGGATTTTAATTTATAATAACATCATTTCATGATACATATTCTTTACTGAATATTTGAAAATATAATAATATACTTATTATTTCATTTTATGTTTCATAATTATGATATAGAGATATAAATTAAAACCATTGATTTTTTAGGCGATATGTTATTATAAAATTTTTAAATGATTATAAAAAACATTTCTTTACTATTTATTTTGATATAAGATAAATATGTCATGGTCATTTGGAATAAAGCTAATTAGATTATGATTATGTGATCGATGGGTGAAACATCCAAGGATAATAAAGAATATAATATTTTCATATGTATTAATATTATCAAATTAAAAATTAATTTTACTTTCAATGGGCTTCAATGTATGATAGAGTAATCAGAATTCATCAAAGGGTTTCTTTGAATGGTTACTTTTCTCACAACATTGAGTTATACCAAATAATAATATAATAATTTTATAATTCTAACTGGTAGTTGATGCCTCGCCATTGTATAGGAGGTAATAAATAAAAGAAATAAAATATGATTAAACATGTCTGTTAAATTTTTCTAATTTTATCTAATATATTTTATAGGATTTATATAATATTGAATTTAATTTTAAGCATTAAATAATCTAAAATTCATTAAAAGGTTGACTTACAACCTTTTGGTGGTGAACCCTTTCTAAATATATATATATTTTTTCTTTTGTATGTTCTATTTGAAAAAATATAATTTTTATTTAGAAGAAAATAATAAAAATACACTTGGGTTAAATGTTTTGTATTTTTCTGACAATGTTCATTTTTTGACAAATAGTGAAATATTTTGCATTTTAATTGAAAATTGCCTTTTAATATAATTTATATATATTGATTGAATTAATGTTTTATTAGTTTTAAAGGGTAATTGAATTATATTTTTATCCTTTAATACATTTTTGTTATTAGATTCTTTTTTAGTTTGAAATTAGACATAAATGCATGTCAATCTTTCGGTAGTTTTTACTTCTTAAAAACATAATTTTTGGTTTTGACAACATGAATTAAGTTTTAATTATTTTCTACAACTTATGTGTTTTGAATTTTGAAAAACGGAGTTCATATTTAAAATCATAAGGTCCAATTTGTGTAAATATTTAACTTTTATTATTATACATTGTGAACAATAACATCAGTAAATATTTTTTTTCATGGTTAAATGGTAAATCCGGTAAATAATGGAAAAAATAATATTTTAATAAAATAAAATTATACCAAAACTTGTCTTAACCCTATTGTATGATACATTTCCGACCTAGGCATACTTGGGTCGATTTTGGGTCCCCCACGGAGCCACTTGTATGTGAAAATTACATTTTATAAAAAAATATTTTAATGTCTGGAAAATGTAACATAAACATATATCGTTTATTAAAAAAAATTATTATATAGGGTTATATAAGATATATTTTTTACTATAAAAGATAAAGAACTTTAGTACAACATGGTATATTGTTTATAATGTTTAGACATCAAAAAAGTAAATTTATTTATGACACAATGATTAGGTTGTGAATTACCTTTTTAATCAATGTTTTAAATAAATGAGATTGTAAATATTTAAATAAATTTATTACGAAACATTTTATTTAATAAATTATATTCATGGAAAATAAAGGATTTTTATCTTTGAAATAATGATGGGATTTATAGATAATCATGATTTCATAGATTTTTATAAAAGTCTTGATTTGAATTGTTTATAAATTCAAATTAATGTGTTTTTAATACATTTAATTTTTTATTAAATGATAAAATAATCTTACAAATTTATTATTCATCCAAATGATATATATGGTGTTAAAAATGTCATAAATGATCCATTTTGGGTCTCTTGTAATTTTATAATAAATATATTAACCATATAGTTTGAGTATACGTGAGTAAATGGTAAAAGATAAATTAGTTAACTAAGGGTTAATGTTAAAAGATAATCTTAATTTTATGCCATAGACCTATATAAAACCCATGGTATGAGAGTATTTAGGAAAATATTAATCTTATATTTTAATTAAATTATTTTTGGATATTTTTAAATAGAAATTAAGTTTATAATAAAATAATACTTTCAAACATTCCTTAATAACCCCTCCTCCCTCTTATAAAAGTTCACCAACTCTAACGCATTACTCAAAATTCTCAAGCCCCCATGGCTCATTAATAATATTACGAAATAATATCATAAAACCTCTTTCCTATTAAAATCATTACCCTATAATGAATGAAATTCAATAAAACCGATTCTTTCAAACTAAAGAGTGTAACCTGAGTTAATGGTAAGGTCTTCTCTCAGGTTCATTTTTTATTTTTCTTATCTAAACCCCAAAACTCTATTTATTACATTATTTTATAAAACACTATAATATTAAATATAATAGGATATTTTTATGAGATTTATTTTAACTACACATACACACACCTCCATCTAATGGATATGAACATACTGTTTATGTGTATGTCAAACAACTGCCTTGCGAAACGATGACTGTTTGGTTTTCCCATACCACCTCTCATTGGTACCATTATCGATGAAATATAATTATATATGATATATATGATATTTTTTAACTATATTAATCATTAATTCTCATGTATAACATACCTTTATTCAATTCATGTAGTATAAATATGATAATTTTATTTGAGAAAGTACGGACTCCTGCCCCATCAAAGTGATATGACTCATGAATACCATACATGGAAAATATATAATATGGTGTTAATGAAATTATGAAACATATAAAATATCTGATATTATAATGGAATAATAATATACCATCATATCATTTAGTTTTCATTCCGTTAGAAATGAAAAAATGATATGAAAGTAGCGTTCATCCGTACGTACTACTTACCGTATCCATGAACACTGCATTTCATTTTCATAAATCCAAAAGATATGGACTCATATAAATACATATATACCATATTTATATGATATATATTTTATCTAATTCATTAATTTCATTATGATGATAATGAACTTTTTATTTCATGGATAATTTGTAATTATTATATGTTCATTTTTCACTCATGTTCCAAACATCGACGAAATGTCCGATATGAATCCAAATAATTTATTATAGTTATTGAAAGGTAATTGGTGATATAGAAGAAATAAAATACTTTCAAAATTTACTAATCATGTAAAAATAATATTATGTTTATTATTCAGGAAGAATAAGGAACATACAAGACAAGTCAGACTTAAGGTAAGGGAACCATTTACACTTTTCATTTAATAAAATTCTTGTTTTAGGTTGTGTCTATAAATTTAAATTTAATAATATTGGTATATGTTATTATATATCATTATTTATGTAAATTATATTTCCAGGTTAGGAGACACCATATTATCTCTCATCTAATCATTTTATGACATTTTAATTGAATCCATTAGGCTGCTGAAGTTTTTAAGGTAAATAATTACTGAATTTCAATTCATTGGGATAAACATATAAATCATTATTATTTAATCATATGAATTATTTTGAAAGACCTATTATTGTTTTTCACATAATATCCAATTTTATTGGGTGTATTTATATTTGTCACACATAATTATTTCATTTATTTATCCTTAATCTAATAATATAATCTTTGTGTGGGACATCGTCTCTGTCTCCATTCATTGAGGCATAAATTGATTTATACATGAATTTCTTTTATATGTTGTATAATAATACCCTTTTAATTTTATATTTATTCAAAATGAATCCTTTTTTACAAATCTTTTTACTAAATGACCAAAAGAATGTTTCTTTTTAAGGTACATTATTACAAAGACCTTTCCACATTCAGGTGAAATAATTGATATTTGTATTTATTTTCAAGTCGTAATGTTTATAAAAGGAATATAAATAACACATACTCTTTTTACATATTTTGGTATGGAAAATAGTTTTTCGAATCGATTGATTATGTCAAAATAATGAAATGTTATATTGTGATTGCAATGTGGAAAATGTTATATTTCTTTTATTCTTGTTCATGTGTTATGATTATGTTATGGTTATTCGGCATTGATTACATATATGGGTGGTTCTAGTATAATATTAGCGAATGTGAGCCCAAGATATCTCTCTAATTCCTTGAGTAACTAGATGGTGTAAAATGTTAATGTTTCTTCCATGAGATTTTGGAAATATATTGTGATAGGTTTTACAAACGTAACTCCCTACATAGATGTGAAAGCTACAATGTAAGTGTGTTATAGAGGAAACATTTTACCTTTATGATTTATGATTTCGATGTGCTATTAATAAATCATATGATTTCATGAGGGGTGTAAAAGAGCATATATTTTGTATGTATTGATGGAGTAATGATTTACATATTTTTTTTATAACTATTACTGGGCTTTTTTATACTCCTCATATGTTTTTGAAATGTTTTTCTTAGGGTATATGGAAGGGAAATAGAAAAAAAGAATTTAAGAAGAGTTATATCATGAAAAGAATTCTTGTTTTCTTTTAATAGTTTTTATTTAAGGGAAAAAATCGATACTGAGTAGAAGGGTCTACATTGTAATATTTGTGATGTAATGTAATAGTTATGGAAAAATTCATTAAAAATATAAAACAAAAAAGATCCTCAATGTGAATTATTTACATAATAAATGATTAAGTAATGTTTTATTCTAGGGCCTTACTGTGGGTATTAGAGGTGAATTTAGATAACATTAGTGGTTAGGGTGTTATTTAAGCATACGTTAAATAACAATAATTGATAGCTTATTTGAAAGATTCATAGTTATTTTAGGTAAATTTAATGAGTTTAATATAATGTGAATAATTATATCATGGTTTTTACCCTCCTCATAAGATATGCTAATATGATTTTACGGATAGACTCACACTAATATTTTTTGTTTGAATAAATGTCTAGATCTAGGAGGTACCATTGTAACAATTTATATGAGGAAAACTGTGATGGTTTTCTAAATAAGTAATCAAATGAAATTGGATTGGTAATGATAACTCATGTGGTCATTCTCAACCACATATCTGGATTCTTGATTGACTACCTTATCCTTGGAGATATTTTTAAGGAATTGTATATATGAGAAATGAATCCTAATGGGAGTTTGGGTAAAATCAATAATGGTAAGTATATTAAAAAACCTATTTGTCTAGTATGTGGAAAGAAATACATTGGAATATTCTTCAAAGGGATGGGAAGATGTTTCATATGTGGTATTGAAGGCCATAAATAAATAACCAGCAATGGAAAAAAATCAACACATTGACTCTAGTAATTGGAAAGCAGTTATTTCTAAAGGATCAATTGAAGGTTTTAACTGTTGTATGCATGGTCGTTATACATATAGATGTTCAACGAAGAATGTTTGGGAATGGGATCATAAGGATTGTACAAATCTATTTTTACCAATTCTTAATGTCATTCCAATTGATGATAAAGAAAACTACAATTTACATTTGAAAGGTATGGATTATTTGTTAGTTCGTGTTTTGGAATAACAGAAATCATAGGAAATTGGGGATGATTTTTTATAGGAATGCATTATAATAGAATATGATGGAATAATAGGGATAAATGATTAGGAAGAATATTTGATGACTAATATGTCTAAATTTTAGAAAACAAAGAGTTATGTTCGATCTACGGATAATGATATGTTTAAATGTATTAATTATAGGATTACATTGGAAGAATTTTTATAGAATGGGTAATACTGAGGATTGATATGTGAAAATTTTATTCAAGGAAAATTTATCTTTTTTTTGTAGATAGTTATAATGAACCATTTGGGTTTATATAATACTTGAATTTGTGTAAATTAACTATTATTAATTTTTGGGATGAAAATGTCAGGTATGAGATAACATCGATTGTTAAAATTTGTTAGGGTTATTTTTGAGGATTTTATCTCATTATAGGGAATGCTATAAAATTATATAATTTCTGAAAAAGGAAAACACATAGACTGTTTAACAACCCGTCATATTAGAAGAAAATGCTGGAATCGAACCCACAACCAAAGTGCGATTTGGATTATTGCATTCAACTTGACTGCGTGAAGTCCCTTGTCAGTATAACTAATTATTTTTCATTAAATGATTTTATGGATCACGAATAAGTTGATTTTGGGAACTTATGTTTTATCAATTGTATATACATATTATTTTAATTTGATCTAATGATAATGTGAAAAGTTATTTTAGAAGACGTTTTCTCTTTTGGGAACACTATATGCATAAGGAATATATAATACTAAATGATATCATTTGTGGAGATATAATTGAGATTTTTAATTTGGAAAAATCTATGTGTTTGTTGTGAAAATATGGTGATTTGGTTTATTTATGGAAATGATTATCCAATCCTAGAGAAGATGTGATTATGTTAATTAGTTTTCAGTACGACAATTTAATAGTACTCGATGTTATTCGAAGATAAATGTTATGATTTACTATACAATACACTGTGATTAATTTATTTCGAGTTTTGGGTATCAATGTTAGTTTGGATTATATTATAATATTTTAAGGTCAATTTTTTATTGAATGGATTTTCATGAACTTTGGGTATTTTTTTATAATTTTTTTAGATTAAGGGTAGTATTTTATTTTTATAAAAGATTAATCTTTTATATGATTATCTTATCATGTACCAACCATTTTTGAATTTGTTAATTTCTAAAGACATGAGAAACATATAGTTAATCTTTTATTAATTTTTTTATTCTTTATGAGTTGACTCTAGAACTTCATGTGTGACCAAGTCATCTTTAATACCCATCATATGGAGAATAAAAATGTTTTTGGAAGAAACTTGTTAAAGGATAAAACTATTTTGGATAATAGTTATATATCCTTATGTTCTTAGTCAATCTAATAAAAAAATATCCAACTTTATGAAAGGGATCCTAATATTTTTTTCTATTTACTTTTTTTTACTGGTGAATAAAAAACCATTTAACCAGTCTGATATTTGAGGTTTTCTATTGGATAACTTTCTCTTGATCATGTTTTCTATCACTCTTAATTAGAACATAAAATATAGCATCTCCTTTATATCCATGTTTTCCAACATGGAATCTTGGTATGGGTTATATCAGGTGACCTTTGTACTTCTCATTAATTTATTTTATGTGATATTTTTATTGACTCTTTTTCCTATGTGGGACTTTTATAGATGTTTTGAAAGAAAACGTTAAAATTGTGAGGACGCAATTCCCAATAGGGGGAAGGATGTAACAACCCAGGTAAATAATGAATTTTCTACTTTCATATTTATTAATATTTTTGAATTAAATACTAATCTTAATTTCAACCAGATGATATGTTATATAACATACTAAACATGCAACAATGAGTTTAATTGAAATCTTACGTTGCACAAAAATTTTTCGAATACCGAAAAATTATAAAATATTATTATTATTTTAAATGATTTTTATCACCTAGCCATTCTATTGGAGGGAACATATAGAACTAACTATAAAATTTTTATAGTAGTTTTTTTTATATTTTAAATTTTATCCAATAAATTGTAGAGGCATAAAATAAGAATGAATATGATTATAAGCCTGAAATACTCTAATATTATATAAAATGACGATTTACCACCTTTTGATGGTGAACCCATTTTAAATTTCTATTTTGTCACATATATATGTTTTATTTAAAAAAAATAATGTTCTTATTTAGAATAGTACATCAAAATTTAATTAGGGTAAAATTTTGTTATGTTTCTGATAAGGTTCATTTTTTTGAAGAATATTGAAAAAAAACTACATTTTATTTCAAAAGTTCTTTTTAATATAATATAATTTTTAGTTATATTGTAGTTGTAATTGGTTTTAAATTGTTTTTGGATTATAATTTTATCATTTAATCCAATTTTGGTAATTGGAAGTAATTTTTCTTAGAAATTGGTCAGAAATGCAGGTCAATCATTGGTAAGTTTTACTTCTTAAAAACACGCTTTTTTTGATTTGATAATTTGAATTAATTTTAAATTAATTTATGATACTTCTATGTATTGAATTTATAAAAATTTATTCCATATTTGGAATCATGTTTCCCAAAATTTTTAAAGAGGAATTTTTTTAGAGATTATTAATTATAAATTCAGTAAATATTTTATTCACCGTAGTTAAAGGGTAAATATGGTAAAAATGGTAATAAATATTATTATAATAGTATTTATTACTATAAAACATGTCTTAAACCTATATTCTAATACATGATAGACCAAGGGAATGCTTGGGTATATTTTCAGAAACCTTGAAGCCACTTGTAAGTGAAAATGACATATTATAAAAATTAATTTAAAGTTAATGAAAATGTTATATAAACATATATCATTTAGTAAATCAATTTGTATATGGGGTTATATAATTTATATTTTCGACTATAAATAGTCAGGTTATAAATATATTTTACATCATGGTATTTTATTTTTAATATATAGACATCAAAAAAATTATTTATGACATAATGATGATGTAGTGATTACCTTATTAAAAAAATGTCTAAAATAAATATGATTATAAATATCAAAATAAATTTATTTTAAAACTTTTTACGGAATCCATGAATTTTGGGGATAATTATGACTTTTTATTTTTTATTTAATGATGGTTTTTTTTTTGAAATAGTCATTTTTTATTGATTTTTATAGTATTTATATAAATAGTTCATAAATTGAAATAAATAAGTTTTTCAAACAATTAATATATCATTAACTGATAAACTAATACTAAAATTATATTATTCAATAAAATTACATATATGATGTTACAAATGTCATTAATTATCTATTTTTGGACTCTTTTCATTTTATAGTAAATATATTATCTATATATAATTAATATACAAGAGGACATAGTAAAAGATAAATTATTAACTAAGAGGTATAACTAAAAGATAAAGTTAATATTATTACCTAAAAATTTATAAAACCCATTGGAATACTGAGTTTCAAACAATCCTCAACATATATTCTAATTAAATTAGTTGGGGACTTTTGGAAATCTAAATTCAGTTCATAATAAAATAATATTTTCAAACATTCTTAAAGAGACCCTCCTCCCTCATATAAAAGGCCAACAATTGTAACCCTTTTCTCACTAAACTAAATACCCCTTGGATCCTCCAAAAAACAACCCAAATAATATCCCAAAATACTCTCTTTCTCTTATATGCCTTTACTAGGAAGAAATCAATTCCAGAAAACATTTTGGTTCAAAGCAAAGGTAGTTAACCGATTTAAAGGTAACGTATTCTCTCAATTTATTTTCCTTTATTTTCCTTCTCAAATAACACAAACTATATTTATTCCATTATTTTGTTACAACACTATTATTTTCAATATACTAGTATGTTTTTATGATATGTATTAGTACTACACTTATAAGGACATCCATCTAATGGAAACGAACATTCTGTTTCTTTGTATGGTGAACGACTGCCTCACGAAATGATGATTGCTCGATTTTATCCAAACACCTCTCATGGTGGCCATTATGGTGGAAATATAATTATATATGATATTAAAGATATTTATTTTATCTAAATTGTTCTTTAATTTTCATTTAGAACTTACCTTCATTCTTTTCTTATTGTATAAATATTATAATTTAATTTGAGGAAGTGCGGACTACCGCCCCCACAATGTGATATGACACATTAATAGCATACATGGAGCATATAAATGGTTGTGTTAATGAACTTATGTAACTTATATAAAATAATATATTATAATGGAATAATAATATACCAATCTATCATTTTGTTTTCATTCCATTAAAAATTTTAAAAAATGAAATGAAAGTAGTGTTCATGCCCATGTATGGCTTACCGTCTCCATGAACAATGCATTTCGTTTCCATATATACAAATGATATACACTATTATAAATACATATATAATGAATTTATATTATATATATGATATCTATATCTATAATATCATTCTGTAGATAATGTATTTTTGACCACATGAATAATTTTTAATTTTAAAAAGTTCATTTTTTACGCATGTTCTAAACATCGACAAATTGACCGATATGAACTCAAATAATTAATATAATATTATATCAAGGTAATAATGGATATAAAATAAATAATAAACATGAAAAATGTTCATAATAAAATATAAATAGTCTTATTTTTATTATTCAGGAAGAACAAGGAATGTACAAGACAAGTTGGACTAGAGGTAAGGGAACCTTTCACCCCTATCTTTTATTTGAAAAATTATTTTATGTTATGTCATTTATTTTAAATATCCAAATTTTGGGCTATCTTGTTATAATTCATTAATTTTGTAAATTTTATTTCCCTTTGATGAGAGACCCTTTTCTCTCTCATTAACTCATTTTTATAATTTTAAATTTAAGTCGTTGGGCTGATAAATTTCTGCAAGGGAACTTCTTAACCCAATTTCAAGTTTTTGTGTTAAAATTATTATTCTTTATTATGTCATTATATGAATATGTTTCAATAAACTGTGATTTTTTTCCACATAATATCCTCTTATATTTTGTGTATTTATATTTTTCACATGTAATTATTTCATTGATTTATCCTTAATCTAATGGTGCAATATTTGTAAGGGACATCGTCCGAATATTCTTTTATTGAGGCATACTTCAATTTATAGATGAAATTAATTTATATGTTGTATGATAAACTTCTATGACATTTAATTTTATTCAAAATGAATCTTTTTAATTAATCAATTTATTAAATTAAAAAAAATATTTTTGTTTTAACATATGTGGTGACAATGACATTTCCTCCACCGAGGGCATTATTTGATATTTGGATTCCATAACAAGATTTAATGTTTTAAAAAGGAAAATAAATAACATATACTCTTTTTATGTATTTTGGTATGGAAAATGGTTTTTGGATTGGATTGATTATGTCAATATATTTGAAATTTATATTGTCATTACAATTTTGAAATTTAATCTTTCCTTATGCTTGATAATGAGTTATGATTTTTTATGGTTTTTTGGCATTGTTTACGCTTACAGGTTGTTCCATGATAAATATTGGGTGGGTGGGCTTGAGATCGCTCTCCATTGAATTGGGTAACTTGATGAAGGTAATCATTAATGTTTATACAAGGATATTTAGGGAATATACTATGATGGGTATTCCAAACATAACTATTTACGTAGCTGTGAGAACTACAACATATGTATGTTATGGATTCCACAATTTTCCTTTATAATTTTATTATTTATATGTTTTATTTATAATTATTATAATATCATGAGGTGTATTAGAGATATTATGTTTTGTATGTATTTATGGACTAATGACGTATTTCTTTATTTTGTAACCCTTAATGTGCTTTTTATCTTCATCCCAAGATATTTAAATGTTGTTCACATGGTATAAGGAATGGTGAGGGAAATGAAGAATTCAAGAATATTATTATCAATAAATGAATTATTGTTTTCATTTAATTTTTTTTATTTCATGAAAAATGGATACTAAGTAGAAGTTTATACATCTTAATACGTGTGATGTAATATATTATAGGTGGCCTAATTATCTAATACTATAGACCTAAAATGTTCCTCAATGTGAATTATTTACATAATTCAAAATTATATAATGTTTAACGATAGGTCATTACAATGGGATTGTAATTATATATCCCCGCAATGTGTTGGGTTAAATTATTTTACCCTTAAGATATTAGGTAATGGAATGGTGAATAAACCATGTTATGTAAGGGTCTATATATACTACGATATCCTTGAAAGTGAAACATGAATAAATATATAATGTAATTGGAAAATAACCAACTCCACTATAATCACCATAGTTGAGATCATTGAATATGTAAATGGTTTCATATAATCAAGTGTATGACAGAAAAATACATCTTACGACACAATTATTTTTTCATGACCCATGATATTTTATTCATTTTGTGATTCATGTCTTATAATAATCCATGAATTATACCATGACCCATGATTATTATCTATGATATGTTATGTATCATATTCAAAATTTATGTTAATGCTCTCATACCCTTGTGATCATATTACGATTAAGTGATTATTGATATCAACCTTTTTACCCTTATTACGATTCTAATCTCACAATTTGTTATGTTTTTTGTCCCCCTTGATATGAAGAATGTTTTTATGAAAATTTTATCAATGTTGGTTTCTAGTTTTGATGAAATATATGGTAAATGATATAGATAATTTATGTCTCAATTGTATATGTATCCATTTTTTCAAACACAATAAACCTTTATTATTCTACTGTAGAACATAATTTAATAAAATGATGATTTATCTAATAATATTTAATATCTTTTTTTATATGTATGGGTTTATATATTGATTAAATAATAAACAATCATAGATGTTTTGTAAAAATCGGATAAAATAATTCCATATTATTCAGTACTCATTATCCTGATATTTAAAAAACATTTAATTACATATCATGCTAAATTCATTGACTGAAATTAAACTTATAATTATTATAAATCTACATGAATTATTTAGTAAATGGTATTCGTTATCAACTACCCAAATATATCATGTTCCATGATGAACCACCAGTCAATGGTGAAATAATCAAAAAACTATTACCCCAAAATCACAATGGAGGGGGTGTAATTTTTCAAACATTCCAGATTTCTATAGAATACTATAGGGGACACAAAAAAATTAACCACATCACAGGTTTCATTATATCATGGCCCACTAGTTTATGTTTTAATGGAAACCCCTCGAAAGAAGACCCAAAAAACTGAAATAAACCATTATATAATTTTCAATGGATCTATGGGGATAAACCTATATAAATTTTAGAACCTAATTATTTTTTTCATTTGAAAATTATTTAATCACTGTTGTATTACATTATGATATTCTTTCCACATAAACTACCATCATTGTAAATTTCGTTGGCTTTATCATGTCCATATCATGTATCCCCCATTATGATGTAACCATTTGTGTGTATCATGATATTTAGCATGTATTGAAAATATAAACCCATCTATAAAACATAAATATGTTAAAAAAATGAAAAATATTCAACATAACTCTTTAAATCCATTGATTTTAAAAAATACCCCTACTTCATGACACAAAATTCCTAATTTCCATATATTTACCCGATCTCTAACAACCAAATTCCTTAAAAATACCCACCATATTTCTTTTCATCCATGAGAACCATATAGGGTTGTCTATTTAAATCAACTTCATATACAAAAACTTGATACAACTACACATTTCCTATTAATAATTGAAATGGGAATTACCAAACTATCCCTGAACTGAATCTAGTTACTTTGAAATTCCATGGGAATCCCATATCAATCCTTATATAACAATATAAATATCATATTAAATTAATTATCAACAATTTGAATATCACAATAACCAATTATAAACATAAATCCAAGTCACTCATCCACTAATTGACTATTTCGAAAAGCATCTGGACACACACAAGATTTCACTATCATATTAAATAAATCACATTTCATCATAAAAAGGATTAAAATAATCAAACTATATTATAATAAGAACTAGGGATTAAATCCCATAATATAATTTTACTTCCATCAATTCCCCCATTATTCACACACCACTAGTACTAACATAACCTCAATTTGAATAACTCTTTGAAAGAAAAATATATTTAACTATTATTTAGAATTCATAACCAAAACATTATTATTAAATCACTTGTTTATTTATATTTATAATATTTACTAATGAACCATATATAATTTCAAAACATACCCTTCGGTACTATAGGTAATATCACAACTACACATCCATATATTTTATCTCTAACAATAACATAATACCATTATGGTTTAAAACCAATGATTGAATAGAATCTCCTTAACCTATGTGTTTCATTTTAATTATGTAATAAAACAGTATACTCAACATACCAATATTTTACCATAAAAATATCATGAAAAATTACTAGAAAAATGATTTCTTGTCAAAATAATGTACTAATAAGATGAAAACCACACTACAATATACAAATTCTTAAAACACCCTAGATTTTACCTAAAACACATGAAAATTATGGTTACACAAACCAATATCAAATGGTACAATCCCCCACCATATGATATTTCTTACATTAATTAATGAAGAAATCATTATATGGCCCCAACATTTCACAGATTCCACTTCAACTGATATAAGATTATATTTTATCACTAATCATATAATATTATATTAATTAATTCTAAATCTGTATGTTTTATTGAGCCATGGTTTTTAAACTCACTGATGATATATTACATATCATTAAAAACTCATAAAGAATACCCTAAGTAAATAAATGTTAAAAATATAAAAACAAACAATATGCACCAATCCCAACTAGATTTTATTTAGTACCACGATATTATAAATAAAAATGGATTTTCCGTCATACTATATATTAAAAACATCCAAAAATTTCATCTAAAACAGAACACACCCCTCCTATCAGTGTCTCTTTAATCTAATACACAATCGACCACACTCAAATCAATATATGAAATATCATTCCAAGATCAAATTTTTGTAATCACATAATAAAACATTATGTAGTCTCATGAATCATGGTTGAGATGTTGGGAATGAGTGCTACTCAAAACTATAATGGTATTGAATTATCCCTATAGAACCATGAATTGTCTCATTGTATCCATGAATGCTTTTTTATATAATTCCACCAAAAAATTGGAACCCCATAGAATCCATAGACACCTTCCACAACACATAAATTTTTTTATAAACCCATATGAACACTACCTGTTATAGTTTAATGGTATGATATAAATCCATAACAAAACCCTCTTATAGTTTATCTTATATAAGACACCTTAATCACATTAGAAACAAAAAAAAAGTTAAAGTCTCCTATACCATCCAATCATAAAAATATTCTCATGATCAAATGATATTACTCTCATTAAACAAAGGATCACATTCCTAATCATCTATAACTAACCCCCTTTTATGTTTGTTCGCCTCTATAGAAGTACTCTTGGAATGTTGTTTATAATGGAAACAATGAATTTCAGTATTGTGATGGGTAAGAAATCATCACCATCAACCCATGTACCACTGTAAATAAAAAATGTTTCTACCCATATAATACATATCCTAAGCCTTACCATATAATTAAATATATCCTCCATGATATCAATAAGAACAGTTTAAGGAAATATAGATATGAATCTAACTAATATATCCTATGGAACACATTCTAAATTAGAAAACTACTTTATATTTTCAATATCATGAAATTAAAAATACCTTTTTATACC
The DNA here is from genome assembly GCA_963277665.1 of Viscum album. Taxonomy (NCBI): domain Eukaryota; kingdom Viridiplantae; phylum Streptophyta; class Magnoliopsida; order Santalales; family Viscaceae; genus Viscum; species Viscum album. The sequence continues at coordinate 109,804 of CAUJRU010000324.1, forward strand.
CTAGTTAGAGTATTAACATCCAGAGAAAAACCTATAACCATTTGATACAAAACCACAAACATACCCTACCCATTATAATCAAGTACCATGTAATAAAATACCCATACCGAACAACTAGGGTATTTTATTTAGTAATTTTATATTAAATTGAAAAGTAATAATAAAATGGATTTCGATAAAAAGAACCTCATAACCAATCCTAATAAAAATATCCAGGATTTACATAGATTCGCTACAATATTATATTGGAATACACTATATAAGTTGTTTTTGACACTTTATGAAGCTATAACTCTCTGTAATAAAAAAATCAACCATGAAAAATAGAATGAATATATTCTAAATTCTATCGACCATATATGATCACATATGGGGAGACATTACCCTATTTATCACATCCATTAATAAAAAAAATTTCCGAACATCGTCCAAAAAACCCATATTTGAGTAACCATATATGTAATTATATGAAAAGGAAAAATTTATTTATATATACATGAATGATATGAAAAATAAATAATGCAATTTTATTGTCATTTATCCCAAAAAACACCCTTACGAATGATCAAATTATAAATATAATAATATAATAATATATAAATTGATTCATCAAATAAAAACCCAGAGACTCACCTAAACTCTCATTTTAGTTGATATTTAGAATCTATAGATTTATCTACAATGAAATCTCTATTCAGAACAATGTAATTGAATAGTTATCTACATTCCCACTAGGGTTCCCTTAAATGGTGTAAGAAATAAATTTTTGTACAATCTCACAATGTTCAACTAAAATATGATATCATATTTATTTAATTCGTGGGTAAAATAAATAATAGAAAAAAATGACATATAATCATTCATATTGATTCATAATGTGAAAATCATCCTACCGTGAAACTCAACAATAAATTTTTTGAAAAAATATGGTAAATCAATTCAATCATAGTCTCAGGTATTAGTGATCTCATATGAAATATCATACCATTACATTACTATCTATAAAACCCAAATATTTTATGAATGAATCCATTCCATCAACCTAAGAGACCAAGGGGATGAAATTTCACATTGTACAAAAACATTTCATGATTTGTGATTGTCAGATCATAAATGAAAAAATTACGATATGTTCTCTTAAAGTATTTACATGTCTATGCATTGGTAGTAAAAAAAATTGATTCATATGCTCTAATACTACCTTGTAATATGAATTAAGTGTTATAAAGAATTCATAATTACATGTTTGAATAAGAATGGAAGTAAAATTTCATATGGAGACCCCAAAACATTAATGGTATGACCATAAATCATATATTCTAAATGTTATATTTATTTATTAGTATTTTTATCGATAAGTTTCATATTTCATAGTTCATCATAAAATCCATTCCTATTTAAAAATTGTTGTTAAATTATAATATCCTATACCCTAGGATAGCATATCATAATACCTATAACACGTACATAAACCTAAAATATATTATCATTTTAAACATTTAAATCAAATCCTCATTCAATGATCATTTCGAGTATAAGAAATGTATATATTAATTTCAATAACGACTGACAAATTTAAATTTTCTATACAAGATTCAACCCCATTATCCATATACAATCTAATCATAAAAAAAATATTTTTGGAAAATATACCCATACCAAACCACATATAGTATGGAATAGAACACCACACACATCAATATAATTCTCATTCTCATGAAGCCATGAAATAAGATTGCAACGTCGAACCATGCATGTATTATGTAACACAATCCTATATCAGTCACCCCATAGGAGAATTCAATATCATAGACTCAACAATACATAGGACTATGTAGGTCGATCAAATGGGAATTTTACATTATAAATTTCTATAATAGTAATGATTCCCATGTATAGTACCAATAAAATCCATTACCCTAGGGTAATCTAATAAAAAAATTGACACAAATAGGTGATAAATAATTTTTATGTAACATACAACATATCTTTTTGAAGAAATCATATCCCCTTTAGAGAAGTAACACTAATTTTTAAAACATAAAACTACATATAGAACATATCACACCCTCTGTATAAAACCATTCCACTACAATCACTCAATGTGGGGGTTCAAAACTAATCATGAGATGAGTAGTTGTCTCACACAACACCGATATATTTATTCCTACCATTTAATCTAGAATAGAAAGTAAAAATCAATCTTTCACTAACCTTTGATATTCCCAATACCAATGACCTATTATATCCCCATCATAATAACTACATGAATCATCGTCAATATGAGGAAACATCATGTTGATTTTTTTTATCACTTGATTGTTAATCAATTTCCTAAAATAAAACGTTTAAGAAATATATTTTTTCAATTTAGGGTTCTCAGTATCCATATCAAATTTTACTTATCCTAAAACCCCATGACCGAAATAAAAATATTGTAATAAAACACATGTGTTTAATTATTATAGGTAATTAATATATCAATATATATTTTAATCAAAATCATTGACTCACTAAACCTATTCAAAATAGTTCAAGAATCGCCATTATTTTGAGCCCATATTTCTGAACACTAATAATAAAAAACATAATTATTGATATAATATAATTAAGGGATATTTAATCATAAAAAAATCAATAAGTGTCACTTGAAATAAAACCTGGGAAATATCATCATAACCCCTTATGGAATGGCTTGAATACTCTTATCAACAAAATCCCAGTGATTTTAAACAAAATCATCTAATAATAAAAAACATGTTCAGATAAATCTTATAGAAAAATCACCTATTAAAATACATCCAACTAAAAAATAACTGATAACATGTTCTCACCAATCTATGACTTTCATAATCCATGTCAAATAAAATTCCCATTGTTCATTCTTATTCCTCTATACTGTAGTTAAATCATCACCACATCACAAACATGAATCATAAACAATACAAGGGGATACCAAAATGAGTAGAACATAGGTGGAAGAATAAATATGACCCATATAAATCTATTTAAAAACAAAAAGATAGATTATATAATGATATCCCTATTAGTAAAGACTGAGTATAGGATCCAGATAAAACAGACATCCATACATGAACAGTATGACTAAAACTATTGATGTTGAATCAAACATTTTGGGCCATCACTTACATAAAAAACTATGATAGAGAAGCATTAACTATTAATTGAATGGTTCATGATAATATGAAACCCTTTTTCTATCACATTATTATTCGAGATTGTAATGGCTAGGACCACTCAGGTCCTTCCCATGGAATAAATCTAGTTTTTGAGGTGTTCTGGTGGTCATGGTGACTTATCCCCAAAACTTTGTAAAATTTACAGAATTGTGAGTTCCAACAGTAGCCCCTATTTCTATTTCTAAATTTTTAGTTCATGAATAGTGTTTCCAGAATGGTGAGGTCAAACGGTATCCCTAATTTTCCTTTGCTAAATATTGTGTTCATGAAAAGTGTTTCTAGAACAGTGAAGTCCAATGGTAGCATCTATTTCCTTTGAGAAATTTTGTGTTCAAGAATGGTGTTTCTAGAAATATGAGGTCCAATGACAACCTCAATTTCCTTTTCCAATTTTGGAGTTAATAGACAATGTTTCTTGAATGGTGATGTCCCAAAGGTAGCCCCTATTTCCATGGGCATATATCGTGTTCATGAACAGTGTTTCCGACATCCTATAGTTTCAACACTTTGATGATTCAATTGATGTAAACTGAATTTAATGCCATTTTAAACGACTCTATGGCTGATTCAAAGGCCATTAAACCTATATAATGTTTTTAAGGCTCGGGATTCTTATACATTGACAAAATATGTGGTATAATGCGATCCTATTTTAATATAAGTACAATCATATCTTAAACTGATGCTCCATTAAGAATTCTAAAGGGTTGATATATCTTCCTCCCTATCTCTTCCTCCTTTATCTTCGGTGTGAGACACTCAAAACTTACATTCATTCCCATAAGAGTTTCGCGATCAAAATTTCCTCCTTGGTTAGGTTCCCCACTTTTTTATGCAAGCATGCAGTATCAATTGATCATCGATATAAGCTATGATATATGGTTATTCTTTTGGGTTCATCTCATTAAAATTCTCCATTAACTTTTATTGAATTTTATTTCCATTTTCCTAATAGACTTTTATTAGGTGTTGTCTTGTGTGGGGGTTCCCTTACATCCTTGGGTGGATATAGTTGTCACGTGGGAGGTTATCGTAACCCGTTGGGTGGATCATTCTCGTATTAAGAATGTCAAAAATCGTTTGAGGTAGTGGATTCGCATTTCTCTATTCTATTATGTAAAACTATATAGTTGGAATTTTTTATCCCACTTGATAACTATGGAATTAACATATTAAATAGATGAACTAGATAAATAAACTGATATCGATTATATGTTATTAACACTTTTTTTTCATGATATTGTGATATCTATGATTTATTTGATTATCATTTTTTTCATGATGGAAATTGGTAGTGAACAAAAAGTTGGAATTAATTGGTTATTGTTTGGATAAATATAATGATGCATGTAAATGAATCTGGTGGTTGAGGTTGTAATTTTTTTACTCAAATTGATGCAGTAAGAATGTTTAATCTATTTGTGATAGCTTAAAATTTAGGTTTCCCAATGTTGGAACCTATGAATAATAAATTAGTTAATTTAGGATGGATTCAAGAATTGATTATTTGATAAAATATAATTCATTGTTGGGTTCTTAGTTACCCTCTTTCTTTCTTAAGGGCCAATTTTCCAATTTATATGAAATTTGTTTTCCTGAGGCTTGTGTTGTGATTTGAGCCAAGAAGACAGTTGTGATATGTGAGTTCACGAAGGCCTATTAGTTATGGTAGCAGTTGATTTGTAGAGTGGAGAGATGAATCAATTTATGCATGTGGGTGTCGAGGAGGAAAGTAGAGATGATGGAATAGTTTGTATGTTAATGTTTTGATGCTTTCTGTTTCTTGTTTTTTTTCTATTCTCTACTTTCCCCACTGCTCAAGGAAGCTGGTTTTCTTACCCTTCTTCCAAAAGTATAAAATACATGCAGGGTAAGCCACATTGTTTCGATGTTTTGATTACTGATGGAGGATGGGTATACACTCTTACTACAGGTGGAAAAGGCTCGATGGGTAGTTCATCTACTCATTATATAGAGATCCCTTCTATTTAGTAGATTAGAATTATTTTCATGAATTCCTTTGAATGTGGGAAAGTAATAATGTTGCTAATAAATTATTGAATAAATGATGCTAACCCATGGGCTTTGATCTTGTTGGGATGCAATGCTGAGGTTGCATTATAAAGGAATAGTGATATTTTGGTGTGTTTCTAATGAAAGATAATATGGAAATAATTAATGGATATTTAATGATTAAAGAATTAAATAATTTATAGTGCAATGGATAAAATGTGAATAACGTAATGTATTAAAGATCTTTAAAAGTTTGTGTGCTTAGGTGATACCTAGTCTTAGAAGTGGAAGCTAGGAGTCTGAGAAACGTTAGTTGTAGTTGAGTCTAGGATGAGGTTATACCATTATTTTGGTTATGAACTATATTGAATTTTTTACTTTTTTTTGTTTCTATGAACTACTCCACCCTGCCAGTTTGGGAAACTGACGACCCGGGGATTCTGATCCCTAGGGAGTGTTTTCCTCAACATTCCAAGGGAAGGATTGAAGACTAACTACCCCTATGGGACCAATTCTATTCCATTGGAAGTTACATGTGTGGGTAGTCACAACACTTATTTTTCCTCATATATGTGTGTAGAGGGTAGTAATGGTTGTGGTTATTCACAAAAATATATTTTGGATATAGTTTACTATGGAATACTATAGGTATAATGTATATAGGTTGTCATGGCTTCAGGATACTTCCTCGATGAATTGGCTGTAATGGCTCTAGGTATAATGCATGACGTATGATACACCTTATGCATGTTGTGGTGGAACCCAAAAACTACATGGTTACTTTCTGGAATGGACATGGTGGTTTTTTTGAATTAAATGTTGTGGTGCTTCACCCATGTGTCGGTGGGAAAGCCTTTTGGAGAGAGATTCTTAGGACATGCGACGTTGGGGAAAAGCGACAAACTAGTAGGGATGTAATATAGTGGTTCCGTTGAATATCATTATTATATTATATAATCTTGTATGCGATACTTGGTGAGAGTAGCAATGGTTAGGCTTGGAACTTAGTATACCTCTTTAGGAGAATTTTAGTTTCACGTGTTGTTCAATGTGATTTAACATGATTTCTTTACAATTTTATGAGATGCTCTGGGTAGTATCTTACATAGTAAACAATTATACTAACCCTATGTATATATAAATTATTTTCTAGGTATCTTACAGAAGGTTGGAGATCATTCTAATTTCTATAATCTTGAGTTTGTAGGAGCAGTCCAGGCATGTGGTTGCTGCTGTTTTTAATTTTTTTTGGGTACTTGTGGTTTTTTTCCATTTGAGTTGAATTTTTTTTGCATGAAATTACATATTTTTACATGGGATTTATTTTTTTGATTTAGTCTGAGTTGAATTTGGTTGGTGTCTGTATTATCTCTCTTTCTCGCATGAGTTATCCTAGATGGTAATTCCTCCCTTTTTGTGTTTACCATACTGTCGGTGATATTCTTCAACTCGGGGCCTTCTAGAGGTGGTACTCAGGGGGTCAATATCTCTCTTCACGCATTTTTGGCCTTGTAGGGGTACCCCTTTTGCATATAGGGTCATGATAAAGTGGTATCAAATATAGGTTGACGAATATGATGGAGTCTGGTGTTAGGCACATGTGAGGTTGCATGGGTTGGTAAGGAAACAAGGTTAGTAATATTTAAAAATTGATGTAAACTCTAGAGACTAGCTGAGTCATAGGCATTTAGGGCCCGCAGTGATCTGATGCACGAACCATTATGTTTATAATATCTAATAAATGAGGTGATACTAGTTATAAGGTAGATACCTAGGAAAGGTTCATGCATCATTCTATTTTGTTCATGTGTTTGAATGGAAAGACCTTTGTGTAAGTTAAGCTAAAATTAATAAACGAAAAAAAATTAATTAATTAATGTTGATTCTTTCATATCATCATTTTAGGTGCTCTAACTATTTTTTTTATAGGATTGGATCCAGGTCGACGTCTTCATCAGGATCACATAGATGATGTCCAGCAGGGTGTTCTATCATATAGTCTTATGGTAGAGGTCAACGACGATGAAATATAGAAAAGGACAGTCTGAGAGTATCAACTCTAGAGTCTTAAGAAGTACGAGGGGTCTGTTTTAGATGCAGTCATAAAATACTGGTTTGTGGATGTTGAGATAGGCTATAGTACGATCTGGTCTCAGAAAGATCACTAGGTGTCCAAGGTTGTGAAAATTATGCATGGAGAAGAGAGGATGTTTTGTTTCTTGTTCCTCGACGACATCAAGTAGTCGAAAATCTCATGGGTGAAGTTGTGACAAAAGTTTAGATTTGAGTTCATTCATCTACTACAAATTCATGCAGTCACAAGGTTCTTTTTACCCCCTTATATGGGAGCTCTAGTGTGTGAGAGTTTGGAATACGTTTCAGGAATCTTTTTAGATATGTTGTGGACCTATTACCAAATGGAGAGGCCATGGTGTGGCATTTCGAGAAGTCTTTTCATCTAGAGATCCCACCCCAGGTCACCCCTTTTATGATGATGATGTATCTTGAGGTGCAGGTGAGGGTAGAGGTCATTGAGATTACATTGTCTAGAACCAGATCATCATGAGAGGGGAGTCATGACAATTCCTGATGAAGTAGAGTTGTGGTCTGTGGTTCCTGGTTTTCTGGGCATAAGCATTTCCGTTTATCTGGGGGTAGGACCCAACATTCAACATCTCATTTCTCAAGGGGCAGAGGCTCTCAGGCGTAGGCCAAGGGAACATGAGCTTGTTTTTATTGTGGGGGTCGAGGAACTAAACAGTGAGAGTTCCCAACTTTTCAGAGAATTAATCTTACAATTATTATTTCACTCCATGATCCATTGTTGAGGTAGTTATATATGAGGTAGCAGCAATAGGTTGCACTTTCTTTGGATCACCATAGGGTAGATGGGGATGGTAGAGGACCTCCCTATAATGCTCCCCATCCTTAGAGAGTAAATCTTGGTTGTGATGGTGGTCATCATGAGGGTTAAATAGGTTGTGGAGGAGGTCGCGGTCAGCTGTATGCTTTAGTGTAGCTAGATCTAGGAGAGCCAAACATCATTCGAGGTACCCTTTGCTGGTTTTCTTCTTTGTTGTATGACATGTTTGATTATGTAGAAAGAATATCCTTCATATCACCTATATTTGTCCATGCTTTGGGACATATGGTTAAGAGGCTTATAGTTCCATTTGTGTTGACTAGGCAAGTTGGAGGTCGAGTTAACTTTTTTGAAGTTAGTAGATACTGTGTGCTAGTGCTGGGGTGGCACGACTCTTGGGGTTACTTCCTATATTTATGGACAAAACCATATGATGTTATCCTCATCATGGATTGGATGTATTCATTGCAGGATATCATTGACTTCTTTCGGATACATGGTGTGTTTTTCAATGAAAATGGATAGCTGGTGGTGTTTGTTGGTGGCAGGGACCCTCATATACATCCAAGGCATGTTCCATTTTTATCATCGATGACAGATGAGATGATGGAAAGTTCGTCAAAGGTTCATCAGTTAGAGATTCCTAGGGTCGTAGAAGAGTACCCTGATGTCTTTCCAAAAGAGGTTGTAGCATTACCCCCTCGATAAGAGATAGAGTTTGTGATCAAGATACAACCAAGAGCATCTTCTATCTCTCTGTATCTATATAGGGTGGCCTCTTATGAGTAACGATAGCAAAATATATAGCTTGATGGTTTGTTATAGAGTGGTTTTGTTCGGCTGAGTGTCTCACTATGGGGTGAACCACTTTTGTTCGCAATAAAGGATGATGGTTGTTGGTAGTTTTGTATCGATTATAATTGCTAAGAAAAGGGACAATAAAAAATCACCATCCTATTCCACAGATTGATTATTTATACAACAAAATGAAGGATTCATGTTGGTTCTCAATGATTGATTTTTGGTCAAGATATCATTCGATGTGTGTTGAGGATGAGGATATCCTGAAGACTTCATTATGTTGTCATCATTAGAATTATGACTTCGTTGAAATGTCATTTGATGTGACGAATGATCCAATAGTATTCATGGGATTGATGAACGCTAAGTTCCATTAGTTCCTAGACATGTTCTTGGTGGTTTTCGTCAAGGATATCCTCGTTTACACCATAGTTGAGGAGGATCATGCAGGGCATCTACACACAATTTTTGGAGTTTTTCCTCAACATCAGCTATTTGGGATGTTTTTGAAGTGTGAGTTTGGGGATTGAGAATTCTGTTTCATGGGGCATGTTGTGTCCCAACAGAGAGTAGTTGTGGATCAATCGATGATAGAAGAAATTGTGATTAGGTAAGCACCCAAGATAGTGTCAGAGTTGTGATGCTTCCTTAGTCTCACAGGCTAATATAGGTGGATCATAGCTATTTTCTCTCGAGTTGTGACACCTTTTATAGCTTTGAATAAGATGGATCTTGATTTCATATGTATTCCCCAGTGTCAGGTAGAATTCGAGTATATAGTGGATAAGTCAGTAAGTGCTATAATTCTTTGTCTTCCAACAAATGGATTTTAGTTTGATGTTTTTTTCTATGCTTCGCATCTGTGGTTAGGCTGTGTTCTGATGAAGCAAATATCAGTTGTTTCTAATGGGTCTCAGAAGTCACTTCTCCATGAATGTAACTATTCCAGCAATGATCTTGAGTTGGAAGCCATGGTGTGTTCTCTAAATTTGTGGGGAAATTACCTCATTGACGGGGGAATGGGGTTTTTCACCGATTATAGGAGTTTGAGGTTTGTTTTCTCTCAGCTTGACTTGAAATTATGACAGTGTCAGTGGACAGAGTTCTTACAGGAATAGGACTTGGAAATATGGTATACACATAAAAATGCGAATTTTGTAGCCGATTAACTGATTCAGAAGTCATGTAGTGATGCGTTGCGTGAATCTAGTGATTCTTGGAGAGAAATGGAAGAATTGTCCGCATTACATATTGATACAAGAGATGTTGGGGGTAGAGGCTATCTTTTTCAGATGATGGTGTAGTCATATCTGTTATAGTAGGTGGAAAATTCCCAGTTTGGGGATCTTGAGGTGGAGGACTAGAGAGATCGAGTTTTTTGTGGGGAGGCCCCTATGGGTTGTTTTGAGGATGAACAACACCGAGTGTTATATCACATAATGCCATTTGTTCATTTTCCCATGCAAGAGACAATTCTTATAGATTTATATAATTCTCTTTTAGCGGTGAATCCTAGTGTGACATAGATGTACTAAGCCTTGAGGAGTCATTTTTGGTGAGCTGGGTTGATTTGTGCGGTTGAGGAGTTTGTGTTTCGATGTTTCGTCTTCCAGAAGGTGAAGGCTGAACACAGTGTTCCTGGTTGTCTACTCTTGGAGATAGATCTTCCCTAATGAATGTTGGAGGTTTTCTCAATGGACTTTGTTACTCATTTACCACGATCTCTAAGAGGACATGATGATATTTGGGGGGTAGTGGACCGTTTAATGAATTCCACCCACATCATAGAAATCAAGGAGTCAAGCTCAGTGGAGGTTTTTTGGAGGCAGTATCTAAAGGTGGTGGTCATGGAGGCCCTAGAATGATCATTTCTGATCGAAATCCTCATTTTACCTCGAAGGTGAGGAGTGGTCTCCAAAATTCTTTTGGATATCAAAAATGTCTTAGCATTGCACTCCATCCTCAGAAGGACGGTCAGACTGAGTGGACATTCCAGACTCTTGAGGACACGTTATGCTCTTGTGTGTTGGAATTTGGAGGTTCATTGATGAGGAACTTACACTTGGCGGAGTTCTCCTTAAAAAATATTTTTCACTCCACCATTAGTATGACACCATTTGAAGCATTGTATAGCCAAATTTTCCATTCTCATTAGTGATGGACTAGGGTAGCAGAGTCTGCAATTCTCATACCAGAACTATTGAATAATACTAGAGAGATGGATCAGGTAATTTGTGAGAGGATATGGATAACACAAGATCATCAGAAATATTATCCCTATCAAATGGGTAGAAACATACAGTTTAATGTAGGGGATAACGTGTTTCTGAAGGTGACTCCCCTTCATGAGTAGTGAAGGTTTGATCATGGGAGTGTTCTTTTTTCCTTGGATTATTGGGTCTTTTGATGTTTTAGCTCATGTTCATGTTGTGGCATATCGAGTAGCAATTTCCCAAATAATGAGCCGAATACACGATGTTTCTCATGTTGAAAAAATATATATATTTCTTCATGATGACTCTCAAATCATCGATTGGGTAGAGATCTATGTTGATGATTATGATACCTTTGCGTAGTGATTGGTAGAGGTCCAATACAACAAGGATAAGGTGTTGCGCGAGTGTTATATCCCCTTGTTTCGTGTCTTTTGGAGACACGGAGGCATGGAGGAGAGTACTTGGGAACGTGAGTCATAGATACATGCTCAAAATCTAGAGTTGATAGAGGTTTAACTCTTTTCATGTAACAATGTTTCCACTATGGTTATAAACCTTTCGTGTTTATAAGATTTATTTCATTTGGTTACTTCTTTTCGATTGATCTCTTTTCAGAGGTATCTCAATGAGATGTTGTCATGAACCCCTTTTCGTTTCTCTATAGGTAGGTTTTGAATTCTCGAGGATGAGAATGTATTGAGAGGTATTTGATTTAATGGCCCAGACTTGTCTGGTCCCTTCCTCATCTTAAATCTAGTGTTTGAGGTGTTCTGGTGGTCAGGTGACTTATCCCCAACACTTTTCATAATTTCCAGAATAGTGATATACAATGGTAGCCTCTATTTCCTTTTCTAATTTTGCAAGTTCATGAATATTGTTTCTTGAATAGTGAGGTCCAATGGTAGCCTCTATTTTTCATGGCCAAATTTTGAGTTCATGAATAGTGTTTCCGAAATGGTGTGGTCCAACGGTAGCCTCCTATTTCATTGCCATATTTTGAGTTCCTGAACAGTTTTACCATAAAGGATTAGTTACAACTTTTACATCAATTTCATTTTCCAAATTTTGATTTCATGAATAGTGCTTCCAGAATGGTGAGGACCAAGAGTTACCTCGTATTCCTTATTCAAAATTTTCATTCATGAATAGTGTTTCCAGAATAGTGAGCTTCCAATTGTAGCCTATATTTCCTTTTCCAAATTTTCTTTTCATGAATAATGTTTCCAACTTCCTACAATTTCACCCCTTTGACATTTCCTTTGACATAAAATACATTTAATTTTGTGTATTATGGACTCTATGGGTGATCCGAAGTCAATAACTTCTATATTAATTTTTCAAAAGGTTTGGGATGCGTTTAATTGGTCAAACCACGCGTTTTTAATGAGATCTAATTTTAATGGAGAATCCAACATATCTTAAACTATTGATCCATTAATTATTCTAAAGTGATTATATATCTTCCTCCATAGCTCATCCTCCTTGTTCATGGGTGTGAGACACTCAAACCATACATTCCATCCCATAGGAGTTGTTCAATCAAAATTTCATCCTTGATTTGGTTCCCCTCTGTTTTTGATGCAACCAAGCAGTATCGATCGATATTTGTTATATGGTATGATCTATCGACATTATTTTTGAATCATCTCGTTATGTTTATCCTTTAACTTTTTGTAAATTCTATTTCCATGTTCCTAATGAAATTTTCTTGGGTGTTGACCGGTTTGGTGATGTCTCTACATCCTCGGGTGGGTATAGTTGTCACAGAGGTAGGAGATCATAACCCGTTGTGGGTCTCATGCTCGTACAATGAACGTCAAGAACCATTGGATGTAGGGGATTCATTGAATCTCTATTATTTTACGGGAAACTTTATAGTTATCATGTTTTACCCTACTAGATTACAAAAAAATAACATATTAAATATTTTAATCTGATAAATAAATTGATATCGATTGAATTTTATTGCCTCTTGTTTTTCTAGATAGTATGATATATATGATTTCATTGTTTATGATTTTGTTTTTAGGGAAGTTGGTAATGAACATAAATGTGGAATTATTTTATAATTGATTGGATAATGACAAAGAGGCATTTAAAAGTGTCCGGTTGTTGTTTTTGTAATTTGATGTAAATCAAACTGAGGCAGTAAGCATGTTTAATCAATTTTTGATAGCTTAATATTTATGTTTCCCAAAGTTTGTACCAATGAATAATAAATTGGTTAATTCATGATGGATTAAATAACTGATAGTTTGATTAAATATAATTCCTTGTAGGGTTCTGAGTTTCCCGCTTTCTTGTATAAGGGCCAAGACAACAAGTGATATGAATGTTTTCCTGCTACTTGTGTTGTGATATGAGATTTGATGGTTGTTGTGATATTTGGGGAGAAGGAGGCCTATTTTTTAAGGTACAATTAGACACATTGAGTGGAGAGATTTATTAGTTTTTTCGTGTGGGTGTCAGGGATAACACCAATGTTGATGGAATGGGTTAGGAGTGAATGTTTGGATTCTTGTTTTTTATTATTGGTTGTTTATCATCTCTATATTCACCACTACTCAAGGTTGCTGGTTTTTTACCCTCCATACAAAAGAGGAAAATATGGGAATGGTAATCCACCTTCATCTTGTGTTTATCTTACTATGTGAGGATGGGTATACACTCTTGATATAGGTGGAAATGACACGATGGGTAGTTGATTTACTCACTATACTAGTCCCCACTTGCATTATGTTGTACAGAATGTTTTTAAATTATTATTGGGAATATTGGAAAGTAATGTTGTTTTTAATAATTTATTTAACAAATAATTTAATCCCATGGGGATGGAGCTTGTTGAGATGCAATGCTATGGTTGCAATTTAATGGAACAATGATCTTTGGGTGTGATGGTAATGAAATATATTATGTAAATTATTAATGGTTATTTAATTTTTAAAAAATTTACTATTTTAATGTGGAACTAATAAAAAGGGAATGACATAATGTATTAAAGATCATTAAATTGTTTGGTGCTTAAAGGAGACCTAGTCTTAGAAGTTGCAGTTTGGAATCAAAGAGACGTTATATACAATTGATTCAATTACTTGGTTAATGCCCATAGTGTGGTTGTGAGATATAGTATGTTCTGTAAATTATGTGTTTCTATATGCTACACCACCCCTTCAGTTAGTGAAACAAACTCTCCAGAGATTCCAATCCCTATGGGTGTTTTCCCCAACATTCCGTTGGGAGGATGGATGGATGACTACCCCATTTGGGACCACTATCCTCTTTTGGTAGTTACTTGTGCTAGTAGGAATAATAGTTAGTTTTCCCTATATATGTGTGTAGAGTGTTGTAATGGCTTGGGGATATTCAGACACATATATTCTAGATATAGTTTCCTATGGACTACTATATGTATAACATGTTTTGGTTGTGATGGCTTGTGGATCATAACTCAGTGTATGGGCTATAATGGCTTGTGGTATAATGACAGTCGTACATAACTTGTTATGCATGATATGGTGGGTCCAAGAAACTACCAATTTAATTTCATGAGTGGACGTGGTGGTTTTTTTATGAGTTGAATGTTGTGTTGATTTTCCCACGTGTCTGCTGGAATGCATTTTTTGAGAGAGATGCTTAGGAGGTGCAACGTTGGGGAAAAGCAACAAACTAGTGGGGAAGAAGTAGTGAGGTGCTATTGATATTATTTATTATATTATATACTATATTATGAGATAATTGTTGAGTGGTTCCATGGTCAGGCTAGGATCTTAGTATACCTATTTAGGTGACAAGTTAGTTTCACTTCTTGTACTTTGTGCTCTAGCATGATTTCATTACTTTTGTATGGGAGGCTCCAAAGAGGATACTATTGAGTATACTGTTATACTAACCCTATGTATATATAATTTATTTTCATGTCACTTGGAGAAGGTTGAATATCAAGCTGGTATCAACTAGTTTGGGGTTGCTGGAGCTATTCGGCCTTATGGTTAATGTTGTTTTTACTTTCTTTTGTGTAATTGCAGTTTTATTCTCTTTCAGTTGTAGTTTTTTTGAATGAAATTACATATTTTTTACTTGGAATTTAATTTTTTATTGTTGTATGAGTTATATTTTGTTGTTTTATGTCTTAACTATCTGTTTTTCATGTGTTCTCTTAGAGGGTAACGCCTCCCATTTGTGTGTTTACTATACCCTCAGTGCTAGTCACCATACTGGTGCCAACTGGAGGCATGACACGGGGGGGGGGGTCATTATCTCTCTTCTCACATTACCATCCAAGGAGGGATACTCCTTCTATGGATGAGGTCGTGACAGAGTTAGTGCATTGTTGATAAATGCATACTCCCTATATTATCTCCCAAAAAACATTGCCATCCACTTCGGCATGGCTCTTTGTTCCATGGAAAGATGAATCCCCCATAAAAAATACGAAATTTCCCTTTAGGGTCGATCATGATGGACATCCCCTTATTTTGAAATTATAGTCTACCCCCTAAAACAACCAATTGATGGAATTAAATTTCTATGAACTAATCATTTATCAAATTAATACTTCAATGTGGAATTGTTAGGTTAATATGTGATGCCATTCATATAGTCTATAATTACTGCTCAACATAATGAATAAATCCTCAATTTCATTCATAGAACACTCCAAATCCATCTAAAAACTATAAACATGAGAAACCCCTTATTATGGTGTCTCAAATCTAGGAATCTCATTTTTAACATTTATTATCAAAAGAAAATCATCCTTGAGATCCAAACATCACATTTTTTATGATTTCCCTAACCTGTAATGATGCGAGGGATTTTTAATTATCCACTATAAATATTATCAATAATAATAAGAACATAGAGATAGAACTCAACCTTGAATTTGTTGATCCAAACATCATTATAATCTTCAATCATGATCAAAATTTTAATGGGTTTCTCCCTACTATCCACAAACTAAATAAAAAACTTTTGGTTTTCTAATGAAATAACCAAACCAATCCCCAAAGATCAGAAAAATAAAAAATAATGTATTAAATGTGATTTATACATCATGGAGTCCAATTATATAAAATATACTAGTTACTACACTAACAAATTCTTCTTAAAAATTTCATCGTCACACACTAAGGGATCATCATATCAATAAAAACAATGCCTAAACAACCAATGGCATCAGTTACACTCTAATTAACTCTAAATAAATTCCATTATGATGCATAGTGTGAATTCAATGTACATATTATAAATTATTACATCCCACCTTCATAATAATCACATGATTACTTACATACAGTTTAACTAAATCAATCTTAAATAGAAATAAAATTTATATAGGATTTATCTTTCCTAAAAATTTATTACACATATAAACCATATCAAAATTTAAATTTTATTATTTTCGGGAAATAAATATGTGATGTTATTACATATTAATCAATTATAGAGGGAATATCACAACCACCAATCTATATGGTTCAATATATAAACAACCCTTCCATAATGATGGTCATACTCTCATGAAATACCATATTCAATGTAATATTTATGGACTTTATCATTATACATTTGATTATGGATACACTACCAATAAATTATACATCCAATGAAATACCAAGACATTGAATTGATAAAACATAGAATGTAACATTAAATAAATAACTATAGTGAAAACCACTACCAATATCTGTCTTACTTGGTATGTAACCCTCTAAGTAGAATGAAAATATCAATAAACGTGTATCACACACACCAATTGATAATTGTGTGCTACCAATTTTATTTATTATTATATATCACAAGAACATTCTTTTATAGTTCCAAAGACAAATCCCTTGAATCATCCCCCAAAAATCACTCATTACATCCTAGGAAACCATATAATACACCACTAATCAATATATAACCACATTGTGCACTATTAAACAACTTCTAAGAAACATCCATGAGGCATTACTCATCCATGAATCCTCAACATATGAACCATGAAAAGATCAATTCCATCACAATAAAAAACCCCAATGTTTAAATTCAAAGTATATTTTATAAATCAATCCAAAATTAAAAATCTCAATTGATGTTCCATAATAAAACATATTGAGTATCTCCAATATTCTTATTTATGCCTCAGTATAACAAGAATAAATATGTCTCATTGATCACATCAATCCTATACTACACATCAATATGAATTTAATACATATCACCTGGACCACACACGATGTTGGTAATCCCCTAATATTCACTATTTAATTAATACTTATATTGAGTATATGATAACCTAAATAATATTACACTATCATTACATCACTCCGGATCCCTTCGGACCCTAATAATTTTCATGGTACCCATGAATGGACAATTATAAAATGAAAAATCAAATTTTAACCTTGCATAACAAACATGATATTGCCTTATAAAATGATTTTTTATGAAAATAAAAAAAATTCCATCTTCTTTTTTAAATGAATGGGTGGTCACATTAAATTATTCTATTATATGATTATTTTCTCCACCAATATAATTTTATCTGAACCAGGATGGTTATACAATCATATGTCATCTTGTAATACACCCCCACTAATGAAAATATGAGTTTCATATCATCAAACCAAGTTTTATGCACCTAACAATCGGTATTTTTCATCTTTAAATGTTTCCTAACAATCAAAGAGATAATCCTAGTGTTTACATTGAAATATCACATTTTGTATCAGTTATAAAAGGTCTAAAAAGCTGTTTTAATCCATGAATCTTCATGATAATTCAATTATCAATGTTATCATTGTTCAAAACCCAACCATATAGTATGAATATACATGATCTGATGAATAATCACACATGAAACAAAAAAATTCATGGAGTTAGACTAATTTTGGATACCAAATATGATTATGAGACAATATTACTGGAATATATTTATATAATATTAATAGATGGATTCATGTGTGATTTTATTTTCATTTTTAAGAGAATGAATAATCTCTATAGAACTAACGCCCATTTCAAACCAAATTTTTAGAATAAACTCCCTATACCAATAATTCACCAAGGCATCATTTACATGAAAAAACCATCAATGGTATTACATGTATCACTATTATATAGAATATTCATTATCATAATTTGATGTTCTCCCATGAAAATATCCATGTAATATGCATAAGTTTTTTCCAAAAATGTATAATTACATCAAATATTAATATTTAAATAAATTGTTTATTCATTATTTAAGAAACATAACAACTATATCATCAAAAAAATAAACAATAAACAAGCATTATAATTTTATATGAGTCATTTATTCCATGTATGAAGAATATATACATGCATATTTTAACTGAATATAATGTCCAAATCAACATAATAAAAAAAATCATTGAATATTACATGAATAGTCATCTAATATATAATAAATTAAACCAATAACCCCAATTCTATCATCCATGAATTTTGGACATCCCACCTGAAAAGTGTCTAAGACTCACTATACCATCATCCTTCAGTATCTCTAACACAATCTTTTATCTAATTAACAGGTACCACATTATAAAAATAATAATACTCTAATAAAATTTTATAATAGTTACTTAAAAATTACATACTTGATAATGTACCAAATATTACACAATACTCCAACACCCCCATATCGATGTGGTGGGAAATTAGCAGTTAGAGTTTATTATCAGCCCTAGGGAGACTATACTCTATATATTTCAACTAAAAATCAAAAATAAATATAAAAAATTCATCCATAATTCATATGTTATTGTATTAATTTTTGTAAATTTTATTGGTGATTTATTTGGTGTATCAAGATACTCTTGGACAAAGAGTATAGTTTGGGGGTTATGTTTAGAAGGTTTTGATAAACATTTTTTGTGAGTGTAAATCCTAGTGAAATTTTAATTATTTGGTTGGATTGAATTATTGGGGTGACTATATGGAATCTCCCTAGGTGGGGAGAAATTTATTTGTCACTATAGAAATGAATTTGGTCTGGGATTTATAGAAACTATTATATAGTTTATGGATAAATTTTTTTATTTTAAAATCTATTATAAAGATGGTGTGTATGAAATTGAATTCAATTCATTACCATGGTACATTCATACATAAAACTTGATATACGAATGATGGTTAATTTCATGGTACCTATTGGTGCATGGGATATATAATTTGATGAAAAGGTTCAGTATGGATTTGAGGGTGGTATATAATGGTACACTGGTGTTGGAGTATTAAGACACCATTCTCAAATGGGGAATCGTTAGACAAGGTGTATCCGAACCTACTGTTTATTTATTTTTCAACTAAATGGGTTATTTTATTATGTCTCTTAACTATATAATTATATGCAATAGTAGGTATAGATAATAATAATGATAATTCAATGAATATCTCAGATAATTTTGGTGCAATTGATGATGTGCTCAATAAATAGGCATGATAGTCAATAGAAGAAGGTGGGTTAAAAATAGAATATATATAATTATAGAAATATTAGATGAACTATAAATTTAGAATTAAAATTGTTTGAGAATTTCTAGGGTAGATAGATAATATACATGAAGTGTGTGACGAAATTTAGTATTGAATTACAAAATAATTGTGAACTTGAATTCTAGTAAGAGTATATGACATCATGGAAAATTTGTGTCTAATATTCAATGTTGTAACCCAATACAATTTGTAGTTTATAATGACTTGTGACATTATAAGTTTTGTAATTTTAGGGATATTTGAATATGAAGGATATTGAGACCAAGAATTTGGGTAATTGGGTCTTGTTGTCAAATTACAATGTTTAAGATATCAATAGAATTTTTTAAAAAATTGATTATGTTTCTATTTTTTGTTGGAATGTTATAATGGTTGTATGGATAATAAATTTTATAAAAATTTATATAATTACCCAGAGTAACTAGTATTGGTCTAATAGGTTTCTTGGGAGGCCCCCATAATGAGGGTAGCCCCTGGCAGCCACCAGGTACTTCGTTTCAACTACCCAAGAACCTACTAAGGTAAATGATAGTTTCTTTAGTTGGTGAAACACTATAGTTTGTTTCTCATACACTCATTTACATTGTTGAGATTGTAACTCAGGTGGGGAAATTTGTGAATCCATTTAACCCATGGAATGTATTTTCTCCATCATTGATTTCTTTCTTCTTTGAAGTAATTTATTCACACCCAATAAAGGCCATCATCTCCATTCCACATAAATTATATTTTAGATCATTCTTCCACTACTATCAGAGTTTTTATAAAAATAGTTATAAATTATTCTATAAAAATAATTTTGAATCAACTAATTAAAACAAGGATTTAAATTTTGATTTTTATTATACATTTAAATAATAATAATGACACATACCACTCTCCATTTAACATAAGGAGACATCACTAGTGATTGACTTTTATTTTTTTTTATTTGAAGATATATTTAATAGTCTAATGAATTGAAAATTGATGGGAATTTTCTAATGGAATAGTTTAAGATTGTAAATTATATTTCTACTTTATGGTGGATATTTTTTATATATTGGGTGACTTATTTGGTATGGTAAAAAGACATTAACTATTTATAGTAATTTTATAAATCTGTTAAAAATTAATATATTGACCAAACTGAAGATATTTTTGTAAATATATATTTTTAGACATTGGAGTTGTTTTTCTCATGTTTGTACATTTTTAACGAGTAAAAATAATGGATTGGTAACTATGATAACGACGTAGTTGGTTCATTTAATACATTTCCTTTTTTTGTGTATGAATTCCCTTGTGGGACAATTCTTAGGGGTTCAAATTTGTATTTTGAGTAAGGGAAAATTTGATTCCAAATTGTATGATGGGTCTGAGGTAGTTCCTGTTTGGTGTGTTTTGGGTAACATTTGTTTATTTTGGGTATTCTAGGTATATAAAACGACTATAAGACTAATGTAAATAACTAATAATTACGATTAATTAACCCTTGTGGATCATAGATTATGTGTTGAAATTTTATGGTCTTTGTATAAGACCTTATAGAATGGTTATAGGACTCCCATGTCGGAATATCCTTCGGTTGGTTTTTAAATTCATAACATTATGTTTCATTGAACGAGTTGTGAGAATGGAATTTTGTTGTTGATTAAACTAGAATAATAATCAATTATTGACATCAGATAATATAGATCATTATTAGACTATGTGTTGACTTTTAAATTCAATTGTCACAAATATGATTCTTTCTTATAAAACATTGCAGTAATTTAACGAAAACATTTAGTCAAGGTGTTGACATAGTATAAGATTCAAGGGATTGGGCATCCTTAATATTGATATAAAAAAGTATTTGAACTATTATATGATGAAAAAATAATTTATTTTAAATAATGGAATACCTCCTAAAAAGAGACATGGATAAAAAATCTGAGACCACCAATAAATATAGAATTGGGGTTTTAACCTAGGCATGAATTAACCATTTCTGTTATTGGATATTTGGTTAAAGATCTATAGTTGGTGGAATATAAAATGGAAAATAAATAATTAAATTATTTTTTATTAAACCACAAGACATTACAAGCCACATTTAATTACTATATGTGTTCACATGTGGCAATAAGACATAGATGAGGCAAGAAAGGGCTTGAATGTTGATAAGTGAAGCTTAGTGGATATTCAAACTTCATTTTTCAGGTATATGATAAATTTAGAACAGATATATACACAATTTTATACAAGATTTTCTTTTGATTTCATGTTACCTACCCTAGTGGTTGAAAGAAAAAATATTTGATAGACTGTGCATTCTATCCCATTGACTGAACATTTTCAAGCATAATTTATAGGGCCAAAGAGTGGATGAATGTGGTTCATTAGAATATGAAAATAGAATTTCCAAGTTACAAATATGAAAATGAAATGCTTCAATATCTTGTTCACGTTGTCTTTAGAATGTTTTTTATGGTAGGTTTACTTTTCACATGATGGTTATATTGTATGAATGATTTCAATTATCATTTTTCATGATTATAGATATAGATTTGATGAGGAATAAATATTTAATATTTCAAATCCTATACCATTATAACATTATAGACGCTTCTCTTCTACCATCCTCCACCCCATTTTCCATGATAATTGATGTAGAATTTAAGTGGAAGAGAGTTTCACTGTTTAACTAGTTATTAATTTTTCAAGGATACTATGTTGGAGTGTTTTGTAATGGTATATCATTCTTGATGGTGTTAAAATAATTCATCTTGGTGTTTTACCTAACACCATGGTCTTATAATTGAATTATAGGATCAAGGAAATTTAATGATCCATGTAGGTTAGATTCACCACTAAGCAGAGGTACCATGGAATAGTTTTTATCCTTTCATTGTAGTTTTATACTAATTTTAAAACTTTATGTTTCTTCAAGAGTTCTATCTCCTAGAATATGACTCTAATTTGTCATGAAATGTATGTTTTCATTGATTTTATTTCCCTAATCTTCACGTATGTGTTAAATGATTATTGGAATCTCATCTCCCTATATAAATCTCAATCTCCTTTCATCCATTTTTCAAAAAATATATTGTTTTGAAAATCCCAAAATCATTATCATTGATCTTCTACCATGATCTAGATTTATTCTCCTTATAAAATGTAACATATTAAGTTGTTTCCTTCAAATAAAACCTCAATAATTATGAGGAACTATATTTTGAATATATTGTTGAAGTCATAATTGATCCAATGTTGGATTTAAAAGACATTTACGGAAGATAGAATGATATACAATGTATTGTAGGTAAATATTTCTAATAAAATATTCAGGTACATGTAGAACTCATCCTAAAAATTTGATTTATCAAAACACTCCCTCTATATTGGAAAGACATCATTTTTCAAATATGTTCTCTAAATAATCATTGAGGGTTGACTGGATTTTCAATGCTTCATTAGATGAATTTAAATTTCTAAAGTAACATTGAAACATTATTGTATAACCCTACAAAAAACATTTTATATATTCACTATTGTATTGTTTTCTTGGTGTATTCTGGGAATCCAACATTGAAATGAAATGATTTTAAATTCTCTAATGCGATGTTTTTAGGGATTGATTTGGCTTAAAATCATCTATAAAATTATAAAATCAAAGATTTTACACTATGATTCGAAGTATTATCCTTCTGTTATTAATTTCTGTAAATGGTAATTTATAGAGATCTCTTCTATTAACCTACATTTTTATAACATTTTTTTGTTGGATGTTAATTTCACCATGATTTTATTAGGGGAATGGTCGTTAATTCCAATTTTTTATAGGAGAATTTTAAAAAGATGAATGGGTGTTTTCCCATATTTCAAAGATGATTTATTGGAAGGATGAGTAAATGTATTTGGATACTATTTTGGAATGACAATGATTCTTAGTGAGTTTTGATTAATTATTCCAATTTGTATAAAATAAATAAATATTTATTTATGGAGTATGACATCAGATAGGTTCTCACGGGGAAATAAAAATATGGATGAGGAATTAAAGGGATTGTATTTGAATCAGTGAAGCATATTGGGGACGTAAACATCATTTTGGAGGCACATGATACCTTTACTACTAATTCATACAAGATATTATTCATCATTTCCTTAGGAATGCATTTTTCACACACTAGTGCCTAAACGCGAAAATATTAGATAGACTGAGCATTCAATTCAAATGACTGAAATTTTTCTAGCCAAATTAATATTTCTTAATAGTAGATGAATGTGGTGCACTAGAATAGGTTTAAATCATATCCATTTAAAAAATCATAAAATCCCATGTCTCTATATCTGGTTATTTTTTTCTTTGCAATTTTTCTTTATGGTTGGTGTACATCTCACATGATGGTTTTATGGAATGAATGCTTTCATTAAACATTTTTTATGATAATAGATGTTCATTTTAGGAGGAGGTGAGATTAAATATTTGAATTCTTATACATTTATAACATTATAGAATCTTCCATGCCTCATTCCTCCACCCCATTACAACACATTCATCATCATCATGATTATTGATTAATCCCATCATGGTCACCTACAACATGAAATTGATTGTAATAGATATGGGTTGTTATTAGTGTGATTTGGTGGTAATTTCATTTGGGTTCTTCTATTCTTATTCATTTTTATATCATTTAACTAATGGATAATAATTGTAGTGATATTTTGGTAGAGAATGGGTCTAATTACAACATATAATAGTGGAATTTGGAGAATATTATGTGTTTATTTCAGATATTTCATAGAGGATATATTGGAAGGTTGATCCTATGTCGTTGGAGGTTGTTATGGTGAGATAATGATTCCTGTTGAGTTTTGAAAATTTATGACTCTTTGGATATTACTGATATTGTTCTGATTTGAAAACATTGATTCTCTATAATGATTACGGAATCATTTGATATAGTATACTCAATATGCATTAAATATTATAATTTCTGGATATCAATGACTTTTTCAAAATTCTATCACTATATATAACTTTAGAACATATTATTTTTTATTTATTCATGCCTTCCCTATTAAAGTATCAGGCTATTCAAGAACAAAATTTATTTTATTCCTAAATAAATCGAAAACAAGACATTGTTCAGTTGTATAACTACTAATATGGTATTGGTTCCCAATACATAGTAACCAAGTCAATCATCTTTATTATATTACCTTGGATCATAAGTAAATTGTGTAAAATTTCAATATAGGTAATCTTTCCAGCCTAGGTAGATGGGTTTTAAAAAAGATACTTTGTGGTTAAAATATAAAAACTACCAACATATTTTAATGAGGTGTGGCATTGAGGGTATGAAGGTGTAGTTCATAAGATTTAGGTTGGATATATTGATTTTATGTCTAGGATGACATAATAATTTTTAACATTCACATTGAAATCCAATTAATTGAAATGATTTTGTGGGGAGTATTGAAGGGGTTTTCCTCGGTTATTTTCTTTTGAGCTATTTGTTGATTCATTGAACCGAAGAAGGGGGTGCAGGGTGAGATGGAGCCTGGTTGCAGGGGGAGGTGGGGTTGGGTGCAGGGGATGGGCTGATGGGGTTGGTGTAGTAGGGTGGGGATGGATATGAGGGGGGGGGGGGGTCTGGGTGCAGGGTTTTGGGGGGATGGGTGTAGGGGGGGGGATGGCTATAGTGGGGTAGGTCTGGGTGCGGAGGGAGGGGGATAGGTGTAGGGGGAGGGGTGGGTGGGGTGGGGGGGATTAGTGGAGTTTCACTAGTTCTTCATGTTTCTGGAACACTATGTTTTGGAGTTGAGTTATGGTATATCATTCTTCATGGTGTTAGAACTCTACAGTCTGGTGTTTTACCTACAACATCCAAAGAAATTCATAATCGAACCTGATATCCTTACTCGGTGCATTATCACATATAATGTATTTTGTGGGAAATTATTATCAAAATATTGGATTTTTATTATTGGTCTAACTAAAGTGTGTATGAAAATCATGATGTGAGACAGATATATCAGAAACTAATGATGCACAGATCAATGAAAATCCATAAGAAGTAATCCAACATCGAGTGGAATGTATGTCATTTGTCTTCTGATTTTCCTCGTGCTCCATTTTATTTATCTTATATTTATTTTCCATCATTTACTGTGTGTTTTAGAGTTTCATGAATGGAATGATTTTAGAACTTGACTCTAAACATAGACAGCCTCTCTTTTTCTTATGTATCTGCTATGTGCATCATTGTGTCATTTTTAGATTCTACAGATACACCATTTATTTTAATATCATCATTATTTTTTGAAATCGCAACTAGGAATTTTTCATCCTGTATTATACTTTCATTAGAATCAATAAAGGATGACTTATTGAGATTTTTTTCCATTATGAATTTATTTAGTACATCAATGATAATAACATTTTTCTTCTTTGAGAACTTTCTACATCTCTATTTAGGTTTTACCAGGTGAAAACAATTCATTCTGGTTTAATTGTTATTGCAATATGGTCTGCCGGAGCAAGGTGAAAGCAAGGTATATAGTTTCTCTTTCTCAGAAACCATCATTACTGATGGTTTAAAGAACAATGGATATATATTATTATATTAATCTATCTATTCCAATAGTTTGTTGAAAAATGGGTATGTCTATGTGAAGAAAATAATCTATACTCATGGTTCACAAAACTATGGGTATAGTTTTTCTGCTTTGAGAATGTATACCCATGATTTACTAAAACTGTCTGTAATATGAAATTTCATTGGGCTATACACACAATTTCTACCAAATTGTAGGTATAGGTAATTCCTGATGCCTAGGGTTCCCATGTTCATGAAACTGTGGGTATATCCTATACCCCAAGTTTCAAACTGTGGGTATAATGAAATTTTCTAGTAGTGTATATAAACCCACTAAATATCACATTCCTCTTAACTCAAACCATTTGGAGCATAAAAAACCCATTCCCTCCTCTCTCTAGAATCCTCTGTAGGTGCCCCAAGATCCCAAGAATCCTATCTCAATCCTATCCCAATCCTTTGGGATCAAACTTCCATGGGAGTTATTTCTTCCCCTCTCATTTTTATCCATGTTTCTAAAGTTGTTATACCCCATTATTTTCAATTACAAGTGTTGTGGTATTATTTATAACCTCACATATACTTCCCACCTTATGTTTTAATGATGGGAGACCACTTTCTTCCATATTTAATGCCTCTCTGTAGACCCATTACCAAGCCAAAATTCGGTAAAGGATTTTCTCTCCATATTTACATTCAAAAAATTATTTTCTCTTATGAATCTAAATTCTATTATATATGTTGGGAAATGTATTTATATGTCCCATTTATAGTCCATTTTTTTATATGATTAGACACCCCTTTCACCCTCCTCAACCATTTTTTATGAATTCATATGTAATGTTGTTGTGATACTAAAATTGCACCACAATTTTCCAAGACAAAGTCATTGTGTAGTGAATACCAAACCCAATTCTCAATCAATGGTATTCACATTTATGCATGTTTACTTATTGATTATAGAGTTTCTTGAATTAATCTACATTTCTTTAGTAAAGAATAATTGAGGATGCTTAATGAATCCATGTTATATGATCCATGTGGAAAACTTATCCATGAAATTAAATGATTAAAAATGTTATTCCCTAATAACGCTCTAATGCATTGGGTAAAGATTATTATCCCGATACATCTAGTGCGATGATGGTTTGCTCATCATAATTCAAGTGAAATGAGGGTTTACTCATGTTCAATGGTCAATGATCCTTGGCTCATGCTAATATAATGTTAAATGTTAATTCCACATTTCCATGTTATGATAATCATGATATGTCATTCTTTTATGCCCATGTTTCTCTTATGATTCCCTGATATTCCAATTTCCTGACATATATTGTATTCTTCATGTTATACATTTTTTAATCCCTTACATTACTTTATAGATCACTTTTTTCAGATGCATTTTTTTAGGTTATCCCATGCAATGCAAAGTATGAAAGAAAGATGAGGTGATGTAAAATATGTTTCCAATAATGATATTTTATTTTATGTTTTAAGTTTTTTTGTAATGATCCTAATTTCCCAAGTAACTAGACCTATCGATCCTCAATGTTTTATAAAGTGCATTTTTATCAAATAAGTCATGTTTTGGTGTGTAATAAAGAGGAGGGTTGTTATAGATGGTATCATAGGATAGGTTTAACTTCTATTGTGATTTTAATAAGAAAAACCTAGTGAAAGCCTTATGTGTAAGACTAATTATAATAAAAACATCCCTAAATATTGGTGAGTGTAGAGTATATAGTTTATCAAGAAAATAAATCCATATCTAGATGCGAGCATGTAGAAGTGGCTCTGGAACATATGTATATATGGAAGAAACCCGAAAACACGGCTTTGAAATGGAATAGAATGGGAACTGGTTCACAAAAATGGTCTATGCTAAAATCATGGTTATGAAATTCCCAGGGGATATTCTTTGGTAAATTCAAAAGCATATTATGAACCATTATTAAGTGAATTTAGAAAAAACACCCCAATGAATTTATTATAGGATGTAGATCGTGGATAACATCGATATGTTAAGGAAATAAATTCAATTTATATGTTATCCCTTTTTACCATTTGATTCCCCTTCATGTGCTACCCCTAACATTACTTTTATTCTAAACAATAGCCTGTAATAATAGGACTCGGGCAAACAAATGATGCGAAGATCAATGTGACGACTTTTCAAATGAGATTCGTAGTCCAATTAGAATGGGAATTGGAATCTTTGTCACAATACACTCATATTTAACTCATGTTTGGAATACAAAAATGGGTTAATCCAAATGTTCAGCCCCATATGAAATATCAAGTCACAATCGAGAGATTAATGAGAAAAAGTCCCCCTACATTTAATAAATTAATTGATCCCTCATTCATCGAACAATATATCATCTCCATTGAGATGATCTTCTCAATAATTTAATGTTATGAACATGAAATGGTACTTTTGGATTCTTATCGTATAGAGGGTGAAGATGATCAATGGTGGAAATTGATCAAAATTATGAATCCTGAGGAAGCGATTGTAGCGTTGGAAGGAAAGGATATTTGGAAAATGATTTTTGGTAAATATTTTCCACACACCCTCAGACATATTATGGAAAAAGACTCCCTTTCCCTCAATAATAAAGATGTTGAATCCCTCATATGGTATGACGAAATCTACACTAGGCTTGAATGTTATTCCAACAGCTTTTTCATTACTCCTAAATACATGGTGGAGTTTTTCTTTGGGGGATAAAACCTAGCCTATGGAATTCCCTAGAAATAATTGACATTAATAGTTATGTGAAATCATTCTGATGTTCCCACTAATTCAAAATGGAGATCATCAAATCTAAGGGGCATCGTTGGAATATGAAACATAAGGTGGACTTTAATTATGGTGGTCTGTTGGGTAAATAAAATGGTGATAATAAATTATAGAACCCAGCTTACGAAATTTGTGGAATGAAGAACCCCCAAAATATCCTAAAGATGAAATGATTTAGATGTGGAGGTGAGGGAAAACTGTCCATTAATAGGTGATAAGAAAAACCCTCTTTTGCGATAGATAAAAGGAACACTCTGTTCAACCATCAACACATTGTTCAATAATTCAACTGGAAATAACCTGGGCACTATGTAAACCAGTTCCCAATTCCAAGGTTTCTCATAGGAAACCAACAATTTACATGGAACCATGGGTGATATTGTTTAATTAATATCATTGAATTGAACCCATACAATTAACTGGTGACATGTATTCTAGTTATTTGTCCAAGAATAGATAACATAATTTTTGATTCTGAGTCAACGCATTCTTTTAAAGACAAAAAATTTAGCATAGAAATCCTAAAAACACCACAAATCATATATGTATATATGCCAATGATATACAATAATGGACCAATCATTGCAACCTTAGAATATAACTCCTTTACTATCATAATTTTTTGATTGAACATTCCAGTGTACCACATCATAAACTCTCTCGGGAAATTGGATGCAATTCTTGACAAGGCTAGTATTTCATTATATACAACCAACTTAAAGTATTGTTTGACAGAAATCACTCTTCATATGGAAAATTGATCCCTCATTCGCTACAAGTGCATGGAGGAGAATGATTCTTCATTAGCACCACCATATCAAGAATGGATTTTACTACCCTATGAGCATTCATATCTTTCTTAGATGATTGAGACAAAGAAATAAACCATCATTGAATATATGCGTATTGTGATGGAATTCACTAAAGTGATTCCTTAGGAATTTATTGTTCTGCCACCTAGAAGAGATGTTGAATTCTCAATTGATGTTATACCTGGGGCATTTCCAATATCCAAAACAACAAATAGAATGGATGTTTGGGAGCTTGAGGTTTTGAATAAAAATCAACAGGATAATATGGATAAAAGGTTTATTTTCCCAAGTGCTTCACCTTGGGGTTCACAAGTCCTCCTCATCAAGAAGAATGATGGGTCATTTTGCCTTTGCATTGATTTTCATGAGCTCAAAAAAATCACGGTAAAGAAGAAGAATCATATTCCATGAATTGATGAATTTTTTGATCTGCTACATAGAGCATCATACTTCTCCCAGGTGGATATTTGTTCAGGGTATTATCATGTAAGGGTGAAGAAGGTGGATATCCCCAATACAACTTTTCATACATGATACAAGGACTATGAATTCATTAAATTCATTTCAGACTCACAAATGCACCCAGAATATTTATGGGCTTGATAAATAGTTTCTTTATATATTACCTCGACAAATTTTTTGTAGTCCTTACAGTAAATATTTTACTATACTAAAAAATAGAGGAGGGGAATGATGATCATCTATGAACTATAATAGAGACCTTTTGAAAGAAGAATCTATAGGTGGAGTATACCAAGTGTGAGTTATGGTTGAAGGAGGTTTCATTATTGGGTTATATCATCACAAGAAATGAGATATATGCGGTTCACTCAAGACAACTACAATTGAGGGATGACCGAGGCCAACAATGGTAAAACATATCCATAGGCTCCTAGCATTATCTTTATATTATCTTCAATTTGTGAAAAAGTACTCACTAATGTCAAACCCTCATACCAAGCTAAATCATAAGAGAGTCATGTTTGGATGGAGTGATTAATGCAAAGAGATAATCCAAGTGTTGAAATGAAGGGTTATCAATAAGCCATTGCTCACACTATCTGCATGTGGATATTATTTTGTGGTATTTAGTAATGCTTCAACGAAGGGAATGGGCTCTGTGTTGATTAAAAATGACAATTTCATTGCCTATGCTTCAAGGAAAATAAAATTTCATGTGAAAAACTATCCAACACATAATCTTTAGTTTGCTGGAGTAATTTTTTCTTTGAAAATTTAGTAGGATTACCTCTTGGGTAGAAGTGTGAAATATATATGGATCAGAAAATTCTCATGTATATATTCACACAAAAAGAGTTGAACGTGCACCAACAAATATTGTTAGAGCCGATCAAAAACTATGACTGCTCAATCTAGTACCACCTAGCGAAAGAGAATGATTTGTAAGATTCTCAAAGTATAAAGGACCCAGCGATTCTATCATTGAGGAGAATTTAAAAGGATAAATATTATTAGATTTTATAAAGATGGACAAGGTAATCATAAAGAAGGGAACATCATCAATCATTTCCCAAATAATTTCTCAACAATTTATTAGCGAACTGTTAAAGGATGTTCAAAAATATAAAGTGTGAATTCAGAAGAATGTTGAAAATATCCAAATAGGTAAATACTAAAAGATTAATGTTAATGAATATGGAATTTTGATATTTGGGGCAAGAGAATTCGTTCCACCAAATACATTGTTAAAGAAAGAACTTCTGGATGACACATATAGTTCAAATTTCTCCATTCACCCAAGAAACACAAAGATGCATCGAGATCTCTGACAACATTATTTGTGGGATAATAGGAATAAGGATATCCCTGAGTGTACATCAAAGTACCTTGTATATCAAAAAGTTAAGTATGAGAGGACTATTTCTATGGGAATGATGAAACCATTATCCATTCTAGAATAGAAATGGGATAACATCACCATGGAACTTGTCAGCAGAATTCTGAAGGCATCCAAAGGAAATAGTGCTATCTGGGTTGTATTGCATTGTCTTAAAATGACTGCCAAATTAATTTCAATTTGAGTTGATTTATCATTAGATCAACTGGAATGGATATATATCGTAGATGTTTTAAGGCTTTATGTAGAAATAGTATATATTGTATACAATCGATATCCAAGATTCACCAATATGTTCTGGAAGATTCTTGAACATTCTATAAATATAGAGATAAACATCAACACGACTTATCATCCTCGGTCTGATGGCTAATCTAAGAAGAATATCCAAAAACGTGAGGACATGTTAAGACCTGGCTCAACAGACATAAAAATAGGATGGTATGAACATCATCCTCTGCTTGAGTTCACAAACAATAACAATTTCCACCCAAGAAGAAAAATTGCTCCTTATGAATCCCAGTATGGGAAGAGGTGTAGAACACATGCATATTGAAATGATGTTGGGGAGAAAAAAATCCTTGGTCCAAAAACCGTTGAAGAATGGTAGAGATGGTTAAGACCATCCAATAATATATTAATGTTACTCTGAGTCGATAGGAGAACTAGGTTGATAATCATCGACGAGACCTATATTTTTTATGTTAGAGACATGGTTTTTTGTGGCATATCGTTTTGGAAGAGATTTTTGATATTTGGTAACAAGGGAATGCTTTGTCCAAGGTATGTCAGCCCTTTTTAGATCCTAGATCTCAATAGAGTGGTGGTGTATCGACTAGTACTCCAACTAAACCTATCTCAAGTAAATTATGTTTTCCATGTATCAATCTTGAGGAAGTAAAAACCTGAACAATCTCAGGTACTAAATCCAGAGGTGGTACCATTGGAGAATGACCACTCCAATGAAGAAAATTCTAGGGAAGATCTTAGATCATATGGAAAATTTTCTGCGAAATAAGGCAATTCCCCTTGTCATAGTGTTGTGGAGAAACAACATGTTTTAAAAAGAAATATGGGAATCATAGGAAGTGATGTAGTAGAGTTCCGCTCATTTGTTTTAGTGTGGGAAAAAGAAATTGTGAGGAAAATATCTCTTACAGGGGGAATATTGTAACGACCTAGACATTTATTAATGAATATTCATCTTGATCAAATTAAATGTCTTATTATTTAAAATTCTTATAAAAGACATATACAATTCCATGGTTTTATGTTTTGTGGATTTTAAAATACAGTAATGAATTGTTAACGTGGCTAATAAATTCATTGATTAGTAATCACATGATAAATATAATTATATGGATTTAACAAATCCAATTTAATAAGTCAAAGGTAGTGATGGGATTATCCTCTAGAATTGCTCCATATGAAGCCCATTTTTAGCTTGGAATAGAGGTAGAATCACTGGTCTTCACTCTTTTCCAATCCCAAACCAAGCTTTAACACGTTAATATTTAACGGAACCACAAATAGGATAACTGGATGTTAATATAGATTTCCACATGTGTGAAGTTATCTAAGACTCACAAATAGTCTATCAAAATCATGCACCTTAAAATTATGTCATATAAAAGTGTTATAGGGGTTTATGTAACAAGAACCTAAAACTATGATTATGTGCATTATTTTTTTATATAATAAAGAATATACATACATGTTATTATTGTTTCTTTGTGAATAGTTTTTATAAAAAAAATTTAATTTTTAGTTAATAATCGATTAAACAATCTATTTTGATGAATTAATTTAATTTTTAATTAAATAATATTTCAATACAATATTTTTACTAAATTACTTATTATTAAATATAAATTATTGTATAATTTTTAAGAATATATTTGTAATTTTTTTAAAAGATTGAATGTTATATTTATAAAAACAAAATAATTTTTGATTAATTTCGGTTTTTATTTTAGAAGAAAAAATTAAAATATTTAGAAAATAAATTAGATAAAATGACTATTATTTTTTGAAATAGAGCATTGAATTTATCCAATGGTGTATGTTTCATAATTTTTTGTGACAGTCAAATTGTTTGGTAAAAATTTAATAACTTTTAAATATATAATGTATTTTACAAAATCATAATGATCCAATACCGATGTAATAAAATACCATAATAGGGTTTTTTAGAAAATATATGTTTTAAATTTAATATACTGTTATTTTATAATTTTTTTGTTATTTTACAAATCCTTAGTGTACCCTCCAAGACTTATAATACATTTTAAGATTTTCAAATTATTTACATGATAGTGTAACTAGCCTCCAAATAAGAAATACTAATATTTTAATATGTTCGGCCATTTTCCATATAAAATAATTTTTTCCACTCACCTTTGGAAAAAATGGGAATAACAATGGGATGGTCTGTGGTTTTTATTATTTTAATGTGTAGTGTCCAAAACCTAAATAATAATGAATTTCATCCCTGTTCTTATATTAACCCACTCAATCTCCTATTCTTCTTCACTCAAAACATTTGGAGCTAGACCTACTCTTTCCCTCCTCTCTCTATAATCATCCTATGGTTCCCTAATATCCTAAGTATCCACTCTCAAAACTCACCCAATCCACTGTGATCACACTTCCAAGTAAGGGATTTCTTCATCTATCAATTTTTTCCAAGATTATTTATATTGAAAACCCATTTATTTTTAAATTAACAAAATTGTGGTATGATTTATCACATGTATTATACATCCATCCTTATGTTTTAATGATGATACGCCCATTTCCACTCTCAATAATGCCTCCCCTGTACACCTATTACAATGCCGAAAATCTGTAAGGGATTTCTCTCTCCTCATTTACATTCAATATATTATTTTGAATTATAAATCTAAATTCCATTACATATGTTGGTAAACTTATCTATATGAAGAAATTACTATAAATTTCATGTAAAAATTAAGAGACACACATTTCTCTCACATCAACATTTTTTATGAACTCTTATGTCTCACCATTGTGCTGCTGAAATTGCACTCTGATTTTCCAAACCAATGCCATTGTGTAGTGAATATCATGCCCATTTCTCTATCAAGGGTAATCACCTATATGAAAATTTACATGTTGATTATATAGTTTCTTTTTTTAATTCCACATTCCTTTATCAATTAATAAATGATGATGTTTAATGAATCCACGTTATTTGATCTATGTGGCACACTTATGCATGAAATCAAATGATTAAGAAGGGTGCATCCTGATAGTGCTCTAATGCATTGGGTGAGGATTAGTATCATCGTAAATCAAGAAAAATTAATGATTAATCATGATAATTAATGTGAAATGTGGTTTTACACATGATCCATTTGCAATGAGCCTTGGATCTTGCAAATATCATGTTAAATGTTGATGCGACCTTTCCATGTTATGATAATCGTGCTATATCATTGCTTTATGATAATGATTGTGTTATGCTCCATTGATATTTATATTGACTAAAATGTATTTTATTATTCATTTAAACCTTTTTTACTCCCTTAGTGGGCTTATTAGCTCAACCGTTTCTTATGCATGTTCTCTGGTTATCCCATGAAATGCTATGTATGAAGGAATGTTTTGGTCATGTAAAAGATGTTTTCAATAATGATGTTGTATTTTAGGTTTTATGTTGTAATGTAATGTTACTAATTTCCAAATACACTGTAACACTTGATCCATATAGTTATATTAAGCGAATTTTTATGTAATAAATCATTTTTAACAATGTAATAATGACATGGGTTGTTGTAGGTACATTAGATTTTATAGAGTACATAGTCATATCTTGCTATTATGGATTGGATATAGGCATAGTATCTATAACTTTTTATGCACATGGACATGATGAAAATCTATTAAAATGATCCTTAATATCCAAATATGTTCTAGAAATGGTGAGAATACTTGAGGTAGTAATGAGATTTTGTTAATGCTCGGATATATTCTATGTACAGTTTATATGGTAGTTTGAGTCCCTTGTTCTATTTAGTGTGAAGTAGTATCTCTATGGTATGGTGCCTTAGTCCATCCCAATGATGTTACAATTTTCCATCATATTCTAACTACAGGATGTGATATCCATTAAGATATTAAAATTAGATATAATTCAACAGTACATCCATATATCCCATGGTGGGATCAATAATCATCTAACATCACTAGGTTGGGTCAAGCATGTCATATAGATTTCTTGTAATGGGATGCATATCATAGTGGTTTATTCTAGTTTGGGCTAGGATACATACAAATAACTATGGTGTGATACCATATATATGTATCAACATCATATGGTATCCACTATGTAATACATCATATAAAGGCCCAACTACGATGACATATCAGATGAGTGACTTTACTGTTATCAGACTAGTTAAGTGGGATATTTTAGATGTAAATTTACATGAATCATTGAATATCATCTTGATATGGATGTTTGGTGGTGAAAATACTAGTATACTAGAAATATATATTGAGTATATATTTACCATTAAAAGTATTTTTATTATAGTGATTTAAATTCCTTTGAGATTATGATATGAATAATCTCGTAATTCCTTCTGGGGGGTGATTTCGGGGTTCCCTATTGGTTTTTTATATACTCTCCATATATGGGGCATTCCCAAAAATGTAAATTCATATAATGATTATAGGAATTTTGAGGGAGTCCATGGTAGACCAGGAGTAGGGTTATAATATTTGAGATAGAAAAACTATTGTTCATACAAGGTGTTGTATTTGATATTAATCCACTCCTAAATAGTAGGTTAGACACTATTTAATCCTTTGCTATGATTTTATTTTGACTATTCTATTTAAAAAAAAATCATACAGAAATGTGGGATATAGATGTGTTCATTAATTTTAGTATCAATTGTATCTAGATTTTATCATTGCATGGGTGGTTGGAGATGTGAGAATGTGTACATGTACCATAGAATAAGTTTTATTATGTGTGTGGCATTCCTACTTAGAACTAGTCAGTATTTCCTAGGAAATTGGAGGTGGATTTCGTTTGACACATTCACTTACCACTAACTAGACATACCATTGTTGTTTGATTTATTAAATAGTGGTATTAGAGGGAGTTTCATAATAGGACCTAAGATTATATATTTTATTTCTAAGTGTTGGGAATTACGAACTATGAATATAGTTCTAATGTGTTTTGATATGCTATTTAATTCAACGAAATCAAGTGTTGGTATAGTATACGACATATAAATTCTCTCTAAAAATGATAAATCACTCATTGAAATGGTTTATATAGGTACTGGGTGATTTCCAAACATTAGTACGTGTATTAAATATTAATGGGTAATTGTTTGCAGCTCTATCATGAGTCCTCTACCTTTTGATACTCTTTATATATTTTAAGTATTATCTATATTATTATCCTTATATATGAGAAACGCATTATGATTATATAGAAGGATCATGTCGATGATCAACCTTGTAATGAGACATTGGATTATCGTCATGTATAGGAGACATAACCTATATGTGATTCTTCTATTTTTAAAACACATGATGTGTACCATGTTTTACTGACAATATTGGACTAGCATATGTAATGGTTGAGCATGCTTCATAAGATTCATAGATATAATCCTCTCAGGTTTCTTTGTGTTCTAAAACAAAATGAAGTTATGGGTGGTCTTGAGTAATTTATATGAGTTATTTTTCTTTTAGGGACACCACTAGATTATATGGTAGTCCAAATACCAAGCCATATTCACAACTCAATTTAGTGATGGAGGATTTTGGAGTCTTAAATAGATAAATGGGTGACTCTCTCTTATAATGTGATCAATCAATTCTATATAGGGGAGTTCTATCTTTCCAATATGAGGGATGTGTTTATAAAGGTGATTTTTTTAATATTAGAATGGTATCATGTGTATTGTAGAGTATTCATTGAGGTTCACCATCCATTCATGATACTCCATAGATATGGTTTGACTTCCATTTGTCAAATAACTGATATTTGGGTATGAATCCCATTTTTATTCATTATGATGTGATAATCCTTCGCATTCATAAATTTGAAAGAGTGCTAGAGTGATATTTGGTAGTGGAGGGGTTCTTGGTTGAGCAGTCACCCATGGTTTCTGCTAATAAAAGGACATGTTGAGCATAGAAGTATACATATCGAAGATGAAATCAAACAAAGGGTTCAATGCATGTGAGGAAATTTTATATATTGTCTCAGGATTGAAGTATTATAGTTCTTGGCTCACTGTATGATTCTTATTAGCAAAGGTAGTGGTAGTGTTTCTCTTAATTTGTGCAGGGATATCAATCATAAGATTTTCTATGCTAAAGCATGTTTTATGGTGATAAAGATGATGGAACTCCATGATTGTCATAGTGGAAAGATCTAGTATGTATATAAGGATTAATATGTGAGAGATGATTTGGTAAAATATTATGGGGTTGCTTATGGTTTCATTTGTTACCACTATGACCACCATGTGGTCCATTGTAGGATTAGGGATATTATTGGGCTTAATACCCTTCAGATTTTTTGATTATAGGATGTAACATATTTTAATTCTCCACTATAGAATTGGTACTTATAAAAAGATAAATTATCCACTCTGTTTTTTATATATCCCTTTCTTGAGATCTATATATTCCACTTGAGCCTGTAAATTGACCCTTATAGTTTGATAGGTATACTAGATGATATTCAGTGCTGGAATTATTATTAAAATTATCTAGACTATAAATTTCATGATGGAGGATCAATTTTTATTTTATTCATAGTTGGAATGAGGCTTTATGACATCAATTTAATGCCTGGTCTTTCTGCATTTCATGAAAAAAGTGAATATTTTAGAATGACGTGGTGTTTATATTTTTTTAGAAATGGATTTCATTTAATACTGTTATTTAACACAACTTATTTTATGGTGGACTAATATAATATAAGATGAAAACAATTAACCCTTTTTAATATAGTATAACGATTAGGGTAGTGAATGCCTTGGGCCTCATGATTCTACTTTTAGTGGAAGAGTTTGAGGATGACATTCTTGATGAGTTTCTAATAGTTTCTCCCCATCGAGAGATATAATTATTCATTAACATTCACCCATGAAGTACCTCAATATAAATAAAAATATATTGGAATCTACCATTGAGATTCATGAGCTAAATTTTTAGTTGTGGGAGTTGAAGATGAACTGATCTATCTTACACATCATGTCACACAAGGTATCTGCATTTTTTTCAAAAATAATGAATCAGATATCTTGAGGTTTTGTGTGGATTTATTTTTTCTGAAAAAGTTGATCATTACTAGTTTCTATCCACTACCAAGAATTAAAATCAATTTCATCCAATTTAAATGGGATCAGTGGTTCTTTAATATTGTCCTCATGTTAGGATACTTCCAGCTCACACGATTATTGGAGGATATAAAAATTGATAAATATACATTTGTATAAGGTTACTAAATGTACATGGGGATTCATTATAGAATGTATAATTTCTTATTTATGTTCATAAGAATTGTGAAATGGATCATCCAAACAATCATTAATTGGTTTTTCGTAGTCTGATTTGACGAAATCATAGGGTAATCTATGTTTCTTTAGGAGAAAAAAATATACATTAGGATATACTTAGACACACCATGATATATAAGTAGTTTTGGGAAGCTATCAAAGGATTAGTTTTGGATTTGAGAGTACAACATCACAAGACATGTCATCTCAATAGTGGGAATAGTAGTGGAAAGATAATTGTTGAGGTAGTGATACCTTGGGAGCCAACCAAGCATGTGATTATGTAGTATAGATTTATTTGGTTGTTAGGAAAATGTATGATATTCATAAATAATTTTTTGAACATATCAAAACCCTTCATGAAATTTTCCCAAATGGTAAAAACATTGAAATTGATAGATATGTGCCTCTATGATTTGTAGGGGTTGTAGTGGAGGATGATGAAAATCACAATCTTGAAATTACCCCAGGAGGGTGTATGGTATATAGTGTTATAAATTTTCCCAAAAAAAGGATTGGATGCATATTTAGTATGTTATTGACTATGCAACCTAGTAACTGAGACCCAATGACAAGAATTACAAGACCCATTATTTAGGGATATTTTATGCGGTCTTTGAAATGTAGATGTAGCAATAATAACTTATTGGTGAGTGATTTTCATCAAATATTATCACAAGTGTCTCATGAATTTCTTTTCAAATAAGGATCATAAGAAGAGATATATCTGTTTTCAAGTGATCCAAATGTAATATAGAATTATTATAGTATATACTCTCATAAGTGGGAACATAGTGAAGAATATATTAGAATTCTATTATGTTTATTTTCAAAGAGTTCTGTGTAAGAATTTGGTCCCTCATTATATGTTTCCATATTATATTAGGATGGTTCAAGAGTACTCTAGTTGATGTTTGTTAGACATCCTCTTCTATATCATGTTAGGGATACACATCATGGATACACTGACTATAAGGCATTTTGTGTCCAGAATATCCACTATAATTGATATAGATGGTTTTTATAACATTTTGGACAACAAAATCCATTTTTAATGGTTGAAAATTTATTAGAGGTGGTTTTGTGGGATTTTCGTACATCCTACAAATTTGTATATCCATGTTTGAAAAATATATATAAGGACCTTCAATGATTGTTTGGGTTTCCATGAATGATTAATTGTTTATAAAATTTTATCTCTCATTGACCAGATTTTTAGTAGGAGAAGAATGGGAACCATGTTATAGTGAATTTATCTCAATCTCGTCTTGTGACAATGGGAGAATGGAATGGTATATCCCTGAAATTAATATTGGGTATTCAATGATATTCGATATGAAACATTGTAGTCTTGGTGATCAAAGAATGACTCCTCATGTCATCCCACTTCTCAGACACCTGAGAGATGAGATCAATATAGTGTTTGTGAAGAAATATAATTTAGTATATAGTCAAAAATTATTGAGTTACCTTGATCATAATTTTAGAATACGGTTATTTATTTATATAAAATTTATTTGAAAGGAACTAAGGAGGAATTTGAGACATAGTAACATTTGTCATTTCATTATATCCCTTAAAAATTTCTATATAGGGTAGACCATTCAAGATCTGGTGGTTCTTGCTTGAAGATTTTATCTTGGAATTTTACATAGTTGGGAGGATCAGATACTATTGGTGGATTTTTTGAATAAGCAAATTTATCACTACAACATCATTACGGACCTATTCATAGCCTTTTATGGGAGACACTATAGATATCCACCATGATGAAATAAACATGGGGAGTCAATTGTCATGGGAACATAGATAGTGAATGTGATAAGAGAGAAGGTGTTTATCATCTAGGAGCATATGAATATTAACAAAAACCATTATATGTATTATAGAGACCGATGAATGTGGACATTGTAATTCAATGATGGGGACTATATTTTCCAAAAAAAATCACCCTGAAGTGGAATGTGAAGATTTAACTAGAGTGGTATGTTATTAATAATGATCACCAAACCATTCAAAATTCTACATATCATCACCATAGGGGTTTAAAGGAATACCTAAAAACATAGCTAGAAAATGTACAAGATATATATCATTTTTCATTGAGGTGAAGGTAAGTGAATTAACCATTACCGTTTATCAATTGTGACAAGCTTGAAATTGATTGTTGAGATACCATCACTAAGTACCATATGGAGATTGCATATCAGAAGAAGAAGATCCACCATCTGTGATTGATTCCATCATTACATGTATGGTTAGTGGGTGAGAATATTTAGGAGACATAGGGGACTGGGATAACATGATGCGATCCTAGTACCCTCACATATTCTAGTATTTTTTTCATCATGTAAATCGATGAGGTGGGGAGAATGTATTGACTCTTTTTTCAATTTAAAACATTTTAATATTTTATTTATCCTTTTTATGTCTTTGAACTCAATCATTGTGGAATTCTAGGGCATTGAAAGGCTCAATAGTTATAAAATTAAAAAATTATATATATTATATCTCGCGCAGACTATTTTTTGAAATAATGTAATAACTCCCAAAATGATTATCATATTGGAAATATGATATTTCAAATAAATCCAGAAGGTAGTTTTTATAGAAGACCTTAAATAATGTTTATTTATGTAAGGTGTTTTGATAATGAGGTTTTGTGTCTGTATTAATAAACTAATAAATTAATAAGATTATATTATAGATTTTAATTCGGAAGACCTAAAATCATTTATTAAATTATCAATAAAGAAGAAAACATGGTATTGATTCATAAACCTAGTTATTTTGAAAGAATCCATTAAGAGGATCGTAGTTTGATTAATAACGACAAATTGATGGTTGAAGACTAGTGTACCAAAGGAGATCATTGATCATGAAAATTATGGACAACATTCAACTATTCGACATTAAATATTATTCAAACTCATGGTTTAGAAGTGTTTTATTTAGATTTATCCTATTTTTTCCAATTACTAATGAAAATAAATTAACTAAGAAGAAATTAATTCATGAAATAATTTTTTATTACATTTGATGGATATATATTCAATGAAATTGTTGTTGATATTTCATTGATTAAACCAAGAATTTATCAGTAATTTCAACACTGAAAA
Organism: Viscum album; assembly: GCA_963277665.1. NCBI lineage: Eukaryota > Viridiplantae > Streptophyta > Magnoliopsida > Santalales > Viscaceae > Viscum > Viscum album. The sequence goes on from CAUJRU010000324.1 coordinate 152,122, forward strand.
TAATCCATCCCAATAAATCAAGGATGATCATTCCACATCATTATGATTTTTAGGGTTTATTACATATTAATCATGAGATTATTATTATTATTCATTTCAGTATTTGATTTGAGAATTACCCACTGACATAAAATTAAAAAATCATTATTTTCCCAACCGATTGATACTATTTGTTCAGATTTGGGATCGATGGAACGATTGTTATTTGATGATGACAACAGATGATCTGATGATGACTTCGAGGATGTTTGTGCATTTATAGTTTTAGTGGTGTAGAGAAACATCCACTAATTCTTTAGCCTAATAAGTGGCTATAATCATCCCACCAATGAGGGAATGGATCAATAAATCCTATATCTAAGTTTGTTTGTACATTTAGTGGTTGATTTTAAGGGGATGGTGATACTAGCGAGATACATGACGCTTGTAGAGTATATAAAAATTACATACTCACATGGTTTGTAGTCCAAACAATACACACCCTCTACTCCCATGGCAATAGCAGTAAGGTTCTGGAATAATAAAATATAACTCAACATGTGGGACTAGGAGAAAACCTTTTGTCTCATGAAAGGTCAATCAACATGAATGGACTTGACCAGCAACACAGTCACAACCCGAATACTTGGAATGACCCAGTAAATGGTCACAAACAGAACAAAAGTACCCAAAAACCATAAATTAAATAGGAATGTGAAAATTACACAGAAATCATCCATAATAAATTGTAATGTTCAAAAGTATACAAGTAGACTCGGGTTAGCCGATCATCATCGTATATACACTTATAAATGTTGAATTTCATGGAATATAATTTTTAATGCATTATTCACTTATGTGTGGATCATTATCTCTATGGTGAATATATTTGGTCCATCCCTATAAGAGTATAGTGTGGCATCATGTCCCTAGTATACAATTTGATACCTTCTATTAGATTAATCTTATATGGAGTTCATGGTTCTATCCATGTGGCTCATATTGTAAGCCTTTATCATCCTTTTTACCCGAGTATAGTTTAGGTATCTCATACAGACATTTATGTTTTATGATCCCCATATTTTAATGTTATTCCAATTAGTTTGAGTATTCAACGACATGCTTTAGATATGATCTTTTATCTATATATCAACATATTAAAATGTCCACTATGTACTAATATTTAGAAATTCTCAAGGAACATGTACTATCATTTGAGTTCCATGATTATAATAAAACATTAGAAGTTTGTTCTTAGAGAAAAATGTTACACAAACATTTTGAGTGGGATCATTGAATTGTAATATGGCTGTGATGTTACCATGAGACTCTAAGAACATTCATAAAATATCTTATTTTTTTATTTATCAAATTATTATTGGTATAAATTTTGTACTATTTATCTTATTACTCTCTAGAATAATTTTGTTTTTATATTTTAGGGTGTCATACATTGTATGTATATATTGGCCGGTATGTGGGATCTTCCAACAAATGTACTACCATATGTAGATGAGAATACATTCAATAATTTCCAATGTAGAAGAGGATTGGGAAATGCATAGTTACATTTCCATTTATTTAATTCAGAAAAGGTTTTTCTATATCATATTATACCCATCATACCTAGTAGGTCGTATGCTTTTTAAAACATTGGGGATCTTATATATGGACCTTTTTTATTCCAATATGATTTTCATAAGTTGGTGTGGATATAGATGTATGCATGAATTTAGGTATTTTTTGTCTACACATAGATATTTTAGGGTTTTGGATATGTATATATTTATAATTACCATAGGCTAAGTCCTCCCATGTGTATCATATGTGTTCTCAACACTGGCATCTTACACCTAGCATTTTGGGGGTGGGTTTGGGGTGGCACATTCAGCTTCCTACTACATTGGTGGGCTCATGTGGTTTGGTTCATTACCTGATGAGTAAGTTGTTTAGAGTTATTTGTGGGTCGGATCCCTCCTTTAGGGAATTAATTCATTCCCCATAGAATGTAAGTATAGTTATGGTTTTCCACGGTTATTTTCCCATAATATATGAAAATTATGTTTTCTGAGGCCTGTACATTTAGTAATAGGCCTCCTACTTATTGAAAGGAATTGTTAATATTATTATATTAGGGTGGGTTGGGAATTTCATTTTATAAGTTATTACTCAACATGTTAAAAAACTGGTGGATTATATGGTGGTATTTAGTGGCATAATCATCATATGAGGATTTCATCAAGAGTTATAATGATATGGGAATTAAGGGACACTCCCATTAAACATGATACAACTCCATTTTGTTAGACCCATGTGCTAAAGAAATTCATCCCAATATGATCAGAGAATCAATGTTATGGTACTATTAATTATAATAAATTGGTACATCTACAACTATTCTTATAGACATACACTTTGATTAGTGGTCTCTATTTTTTGATATGATGCATGATTTCTTGGTGGGATATTATCCTATGGTGGAGCACAAATCCATTATGGTTTTTTAGTTGATTTTTTTAGGGTTATATATATTATGATATTTTTTAAATAGTATGTATTTTAATTTTTTGTTCTATTGGAAAAAGTGAGTTTTGTATTAGAGTATAATATTTTAGGGGTCTAGAGTGACATTCTAAATAAACAAGGTGCGAATTTCTTCATGTTTGTCTTTTTATTTTAATTTCTAGATATCTATCTTATTTAATAGGTATTGATAGATATTTTGAATATCATAAAACAATCCAAATTTACCACCTATGGAACTATTTTCATTTATATAGAGTTCAATTTGTTATTTATCACCATTTGAAAAATTTATATAGACCCTAGGAAAGCTTATGATATTTATCACCTATGGCTAGACTATTAGATTTTATGGGATTCTATTTAAAAATTTTCAATCATGATTAGACTGGTATAGTTATCTAAATTCCATCTATAATATACCTCCCATGTTCGGATCAGTAGTGCTACACCATGATATTTGATGACTTATTTCACTTTATATAAATTTAATTTCAATAATAATTTCCTGACATACAACACATAGATTAAATGATATATGATATAATATTAAAATATTTCTATTGTTAGTGACTATTATTTACAAATTTTCGGATTACGAAATATTAATAATACTAACTAAAAATAAATAAGTATTTTTTAAGAATTTAGAAAATTATTTTTTTGTTAATAAATGGTTAGAAATTAATATAAAATAATATGAAGGTAAAGAGATATGTTTTCTAATAAAACAATTTTTATTTGTGCAATGTTTTATTATCATAATAAAATGAATTATTCTATATATAAATATTACAGTCATGATAAATTCTGAAAATATATTCAATCAATAATTCTTCTTTATGATAATAGTTTTATAATGTAATTAAATAATGGTAAACATAGTTTTATGTTTAAAATGAATTTAAAAAAATAATCCATTTGTTTAGTTTTTTTATTATTTTTTTTAAAATTATTTTCATTACTTTATAGAAATTGAAACTTATAAAATTTATTTATTTTTTGTAATTTGAAAGAATATAATTAATATAATTTAATTAGTTAAAATTATTTTTTTGTTATAATGAATAGAAACATAGAAAAAATGTTTTTCCATAATTAAGGGTAAAATAAGTTTACATTGCGGTAACGTATTAAATGAGGATAAGAAACTGATTGTGCCATATATATATATATTAATATTTTGATAAAATATAGTTTTTACTCTCCCACCATTAATATTCATACCACCTACCATAGATTCCTCATATATATGGCCTATCTAGATCAATTAAATCTTCAAACTAATACCTTTAAAACGCCCCTTTTTATTTCTATGATTTCCTAATTTAATCGGAACATCATTCTTGGGGGATTAATGTGTCAAATAAATGACGTTTCTCAATGAATTGGTATAAAAATAATTTTTATTTTGATTATGTTTTTAACATTACAACCTTATTTATATCAAAAAGGTAATGAATGTTATTCTCATGCATACAACTAGACTACTACCTCCACATTGAGCTATTATTCATTTTCCATCACCATCATTCATGGTTGGATATTATGATATATTAAATGTTTATAAATTATTTTCATATAATAATTATACATATGGGATTATAATTTATTATAAACCTTTTAACATTTCATTCATTGGAAAACGATAACATGGCATGTGTGTACTTGTGAACTTCCACCACCCCATAGTGATGATATTCATTTTCCAACCCCTGTTTTTAATAAATATATTAAAAGTATAAATAGTGAAGAGATATTATAATTATTAAATGATTAATATTCTAGTGATGAGTGACATGTGACAATGGTACATGCATTAGATCCATATATGTGAACCATGCATGTAAAATATATTAGTTTTCCATCAAATTATCATTTTAATGGAAAAAAAATTAAATACAAAAATTTATAAATTATGAAGGAATTATAAGATGAATGTTATTTGTTAATATATCTATATATAATATATATAATAAAAATATATTTATTATAATGGAGGTTTTAAAATGTAATAAGAAATATAGATCTTGAGGTAATGGATTTATGTTCAAAATCATTTAAATAATGATTGTTTTCATGGATTTCCATAATCATAAATTATATGGATTTTAGCCTGCAAATTACATATTTATTTTTCTCCAATTTCAATTACCATTTATTATTTCTATAAGGACAACATTAATTTATCTCATACTTAAAATGGTTGATAAAATGTTTTTATAAAAAGTTGTCCTTATTTACTATTTAGTCAATGAGAATTTTATTTCATATACATAATCTATAAATATTTATATGATTTTTATTATGAATTAACAAAATATTTTAAAAGGGTTATTTTTACTAAATTTTTATTTACGAATAATTATTTAAAATTCAATGTTTTTCATGAAATAGTTTTCTTAACATGTCATATTTTTACTTATTATAATGATGTCATAGTAAATTTTTCATTTAACATAAACCATATGAACATTTTTCCCTACCACTATGAAAATTCTTTCTGTTGAAGATATAATTAAATCATTACATTAATAATTTCATGTAATTTATTTTACTAACATTCTATATATTTTTATTTAAAAATATATCAATAGGAAATGACATTTTATCTCATTTCCAAAGGATAATAGAATGACCTTTGGGTGTTATTTTGAATCTACTTCAATATATGAGAATTAGTGATATTCTTGATTGCATATATTATCTTATGAAACTAATAGATTTATTTTTATAGATATATTATGATATTTTATATTTAATAATATTTCATTTGATATATTTTGATTCAGAACAGTTTATTTTGTTATGATGAAAAGACTGTGGAGCATGATTCTTTTCAATGGTTTATGCTATACATAATTGAAAGAAAGACAATGATAAATGTTTCATTTCCATTCTTTATGATATGATGATATGAATAATAATTTATGATTGTTTAGAATATATATATTTTATATACATTATGTGAGGAGTGATACCAGACGTATTTTGACCCATAATGAATTGGATTATAGTAGATATCTCAGGAGATAATAAGGACTAGAATGGGGAAGAAACCCAGTTGTAAAAGGGAATATATTCAATATGATAATATTAGGATTAAATAATTACATAGTAAATGATGGAATGAGGAGTGAACCCAATCAACTATGATAGCCTTGGAAGAAAACCTTACGCAAAGAAAAAAATTTCATTGTTTTTGTCCATGCCACTAATTTATCAATTATACATATGAAATGTTCGCATAACTCATTAAAAATTATTGATTATTACACATACTTATTTATGATGTTTTTTATATGGTTATTACTTATGAATTGAATTTTGAGTAATGATCGTTGAATAATTGGTTATGATTATTGTATGTTTTGATCATGTTATCATGCCATCATTATTATGTTATACTCAACTATGATCATTTGATGATATATCAAATTTATTTAATTTTTATGTATTTAAGCTCATCATTTCTTATGTTTATCTATCGTTGATTAAAAATAAATTTTATAATATTATTAAGATATATCAAAATGCAATTTTATTAGGATATTGTTAGAGATATTGATGAAATTTAATAAAATAGAGGGACTATATATATACTCTCTAAATAAAATAATCTATAATAGTTTTGGGGAATGTTTTGTTATGAGATATATTGAATATTCAACATAAATGGTGTTTTATATATGGATAAAATTCATTGGTATCCATGTATTATTTATAAGTAAAGTTTATTAAATCAATTTAGACCACGATCATAGACACTTATTTAGGACCCTATGGATATTTCAATGTGTTGGATTACATCATAATTATTTATAAAAGTAGATATAATGTGTGTTTCCTATAAAATACATCTATACATGGATTTATCTTGTGTATGATACTATGGTGTTGTATTACATTGGGATCACAACTATGAATGCTGCATATTGAGTAGAAACTCAATCTTTTCTTTTTCAATATGTGAAGGAATAGGACCATACACCTTGGTAGACACTCACATGGGATATGCATGGGTTTAATAAAATTTTATATTTGATCCATTACAATTAATTTGAAGAGGTTATGAATATATATTAAAAATATTATTTCAATGATATAATAGATTGAAAAAAAAATTTCTAGATATTGGAATGAGATGAAATAATTTGAATGGTTGCATGGTGACTCGCAGTGTTGTTTGATACTCGCACAAACAATTTTGGGTTTACTAAGGTAATGTTGAATGAAAGATGATGTTAATGTGGAGATATGCCTGATCAAATATTTTGGTAACGTATTTTATCATAGTCACATTAATCCATCTATATTATTAATGATATATAGGTAATTCTAATAATATATTAATGAATACATGTTCAGTTAGTAGTAAGATCTCTTAATTGTAAGATGATCACTTCCCATGAATATACTTCCTTTCTTACTGATGTTTGTAGGAATGTAAATCATCTAAACATCTTTATTCTCCCGATAGTTGATTTTTATGTCATTATTGGAATTTAAAGTTCTCAATTGAGTATATTCCAAATCAATTATCATGTTATTGAAGTCATGATTGATATTTGGAATCATTTTATTATTTTCTTTCTGTGTGAGGATTAATATTTACATCTAATATAATTTACTTCTTTTATTTTGGTATTACAACATATTCATTAAGAGTATTTATCTCAAATTATTGGGGAGAAAATTAAATTGGGACATAAACATTTTTTTAGGATAATAATAATGCATTTGTCTATGAAATTCCTTGTATTTCCATGAATCATGATTTTGTGTTATCAATTGAACACATACATGTTTCTACAATGAATATAATTAATCAACAATGAATTACCCCGATTGATATTAAATAGAATGATGAAACTACTAGATAATATTTATATGATATTCATAATATCAAGTTAATAATTGGGGTATTTACATTTTCTTTTTTATATATAGAATAATGGGTCAGTGTTTCATTCTAATGATTATTGATAAAAAATCATGATCTATATTACAAACAATTAGCATCAACGCTTTATCAACGATCTGTTTGATAAATTTGGAGGAGTTCAATATTTTTCACAAATTGGTTGATTCACTAGATATTATAAATTTAGAGTCAATATAGAATATATACACAATGTAGAAAACTTTAGTTGTGATGAAAAATGTTAATTTATAGTGATTCCATTTGGACTTAAAAATTATCATGTTGTATTCATGGATTAAATGAATAGAGTTTTTAGATATTACATCAATCAGTTTATAGTAGTAATTGTAGAAAATATACTTATATATTAGAATAGTAAAGAAGTTAATGATGAACATTTAAGTATTATAATTTCTACCCTAAGGAATGATAAGTTGTATATAAAATGTTTCCTTTGTGATTTCTTATATGAGAAAGTTTCATTATTGGGGCATATAATGCCTTTTCATAGTATATCAATGGATCTCTTAATGATAGAAGTTATCAAAAAATTATCTATACCAAGAAGGATAATTTAGATCTACATTTTTCATGAGATGAGGGGATATTTCTATAGTATTTGATGATATTTCTCAAAATTATCTAATCCAATGACCATGATGACTTAAAATGATGTTGTTTTCCACTTTGAAGATGAATGTAACTAATATTTCAAATAGATTAAGATAAGGTTGGTTAGAATAACCATACATACTATATCCTATAGAGAAGATGGGTCTATAATATATAATATTGAATAAATGAAGGTACATGGATTTTTACTCATTCAAAAATATATGGTGTATATTATATGACATTCTAATAGAAAAAGCTTGAGAAAAATTACATGAATCATGATTTTTAGATGGAAGAATTATCTATATTGTGAATGGTTATATATATAATATCAATAAATGAATCATGGGTTGGAGTGAGTATATAAAGGGGGGTGAATTGAGTACCCAATAATTGTTTTTGTCTAAAATGTATTATTTTGAAATCCCTTAAATATTCAAAAATCTCCCAGCTTCTCAAAATAAGTGTTATGATATATATCTTATTAATTATAAATATTTATATAAACAATGATTATGTCTCTGATGAATAATATAGTGAATATTATTAAATTAATTGATATAAATTTACATGATAAAAATAATATATGAATATAATTTAAGATAAAAAAATAAAGTATAATTTTTTTATGGTTAAAAAAATTTATGTCTCCAATAATGAATAGTTCAAAAAACACAATAGAGTAAAATTAATACAATAGTTTCATTCGAAAGTTGAGAGATATTCTTGTCCACTTTGTGATCACACACCACCAAGCAGTTTGTATAAAATAAACAGATGATCCACAACACATATCATGTTATACGTGTAATAACGTTTTTTGTCAAACCTGCTGTCTTCCAAATTAATTGATGGGAGAAAAGATAAATGGGGTATATAGGGACATCTACCACTCTTTTCCATTAAGAAAACGAAAAATAATAACATTTAAGAAGATATATTGTATCTTACTATTTAGATAAGAAGACAGTTAGTGTACATATAAAAGAGTATAGAAAACACTACACAAATTTATAAAAACATAAACAAAAACAATAAATCATAGAGTATAGAGTTAAGAAATGTTGTGTCTATTTGAATTGATTTTTTTTATTCATTAATATGTATAGAGTCGGTTTTTATTTAAATCATTAAAAAAAATTAGTTCCTCAAACTCTTGTTTTCTGAAAGGAACACAGAACTAAATGAGATGATGCGGTTTGGCTTCCTCATCTAGATTTCACATGTGAATTCCAATAGGTTCAGCATTATACTATTGTATCATCAAGATCTTATATTATTTATATCTGGAATTATCGCTTTTATACATATCTATTATGAACTGTGCTACATGTTATATCACCAATAGCAGCTAGGAGAATATACATAGTTGGTTCCTCATACTTCTCATTAGGATATTATTTCTTCTGAAAAATTTAGGCCCATGGATTATAATAGTAAATATCATTAGTGTTAATAAATATAGATATTATAAATATATAATCCAAAAAAAATTGTATAGTAATATAAATATTTATAGACTCTTATGCTCTGGTGGTGTCTCTTATTCTAGTAGTGGAACAAGTTCTCGGGGTGCCTCATGTTCTGGAATTGTGTTATTGATGGTACAATATTGACAGTATAATTATCTCGTGGTATCTCAGACATTTTAAATAATCCATCAAGCAAGTGGTTTTACACTAGGGGTGTTATAGGTAACAATGTATGGTTCGTCAGTGTATTCTCTGATAGAGTCTAAGAATTACTAAAATTTTCAGTGTTAGTTGGTTGAGTCTAAAAACATGAAATTGATTGTGTATCATCTATATGTATCAGATACACTTCAATTTTTTCATCTGTACAACATGAAATCCTGATTGTGTGTCAATCAATGGTGTCTGACTCAACGTTGTCTCATTCATTGACAAATATTCAATCTAGTGGAATGACATCTGATAGTGAGATGTCCTTTCATTATATCATTCATTGAGTGGTTTTGTTCTAGAATTCTATCATGAATAATGGTCTCATACTTATAAATTTATTACATGTTCTTAAAATATATAGTTCATACATGTAAATATGAAATAATTTAGTAGTATTTAAAACAATATTTTGGGACCGTTAAAACAAGGACGTAAACAATATATTCCTTTCTGATGTTCAGAAATCATATCATAGAAAGAATAATATAAAAAAATCATCACATGTACTGGTGAAGTGTAAACATGATAAAAAATGTATATTTCCAATTTTTAGGTAATGTAAATTAAATAAATGATAAGGATGACATAATCCATAAAATTTCCTTCCCTTTTGGTATTTTCAAAATGGTATTTGAGAGTAGAAGAAACCTAGTACGATGTTGATAATAGTAAAATAGTCAATTTAAATTTTATGAAAGATATAATGAGGGATGAACAAAATTATATTATAAGACAAATCCCATAAAGATTAGGAGAATTTAATCTAGAAAAAAAAAATATTGGTTTGGATGAATAGTCTATTGGTGCCTTTCCATTAGACTGATCTTGTTGTTTGTCCTAAACTGAGGTAGCCAGATTGCCCTTATGAAGAAGTAATGTTACATATAAGGAATTTCCATAAATATTTTGGGAATTTATTTATACAACCACAACTAGTCTGAAATATCAAAAAGCATCAGTAGGAAACATTGGACACATTTCTGTTGAGGATGAAATGGTAAAATATTGTTGGTGACCATGGCAGAATAATAATGTGGATGAGGATAAGGGGACAACAGTTTAGCTGATATCCCAACAGATGTGGAAGGAATAGGAGAGGAAATTGGATCTATAACTATAGAAGTCTAAACATTCAAAAAATGCCCCATAATACTGATAAAATTCATAATAGTATGTCCTCCCTATTGCATAGTGTTTTTGAAATCATCTGTATTTTCCCTAAAAATTTTAAGAGAAAAAGTGTGTTCCTTGAGATTCCTAACATTATCATTGATGAAATGATTCACCAGAGGAAGTCTCATATTCTTGATTAAGTACTTAAAATATTCATTTATATAATGTTTTGTATATATTTTAGAGATCTAGCACATGATATATTTAGTAATAGTATTTCTATCAGTATTCATATCCATGGAAAAACATTATATCATCATGTGGTCATGCTAAATTCCATGATCAAAATTACATTAAATTTATAAAGGAATTATAGGTTCTCCACTAGAGGGGACACTCTGAGAAGGTGCAAGTTAATCTCTAAGAATTATATAGATTACATTAGCATCATCTATTGGAGGAGGAATGTAAGAAATAGAAGTATTCAACGATGTGTTACTATGGATTTTATAACTACAATCCAATGAATATTAATCTCAGATTTCATTTCCTCAACCAATTATTGGAGATATTTCAACTCATTTTCTATTATCTTATTTTCATTTTCCATATCCTGAATGTGATACGTCATTTTTTGTTAGATATGAAAGATAACCAGCTCAAATAAACACCTTACATCTATTTCACTAAGATTTTTCAAAATATTTATTTTATTACCAACATAATTTTGAATCATATTCATTATCCTTTCACAAAAAAAATCTAGTTAAGTAAAAACATCTGAAGGTACAACTTTAGAAGGTTGAGGTACTATATGTCACAAAAAAATGATCCTCTCAAGAATTCCTTCTTAAATTTACATGGGAAATAAAGGAACCCTTGTCATCCAATTTCATATCGACATTTGGTTTTTCAACCCATGGAGGGATTATTTCAACAGAAGAAAATTTTACTCACTTCCTCTACATAAGGTCACCCATATCTCAGAAATAGTAACTGTGGTAGTAGGAACCACCCTAGCAGAAACTATTGAAACTACCTGATTTAATGACTTTTTAAACCCCTAGTATCCATATCCTATCCAACAAATGTAGGTTATGATTCATAAAATGTATCAATAGTGGTTAAATCCTATTTATCAACATCTCTCAGACCATCAACAATAGTGTAATCCCCACCCACATTATCTTCCAAATAGGATTTATTATGGTCAACCAATTGTTAATTCCCAAACACTCCTTTTATCAGCTAATTTCTCTATTTCATAAAAACATGATGTTCAATAGAATTTCTAGCTTTCATCAATTTAGAAACATCATAATATGAACTATCATAAGTAGTTATATCTAAACTAGTTTCATCAGCATCACTAGTTGGAGTCTCATAAAAAAACAACACATATGAGGAATTATCAACCTTAATAAATGTTTCGTTATTATTAGAAATAATTTAAAAATCATTGTTCATGATTAAAACACTATAATTAGTAGATTCAGAGTCAATTTGACAAACTTTATACTAATTTTCATTACCATTTTTGTCCAAATATTCTTCTTGATCATCGTCATCATTATATTTAGATAAATTTTAAGTCTTAAATTTATCTTCTCCCAAGACGTCAGTCTCTTATTCATTATTAATGAATTTTTTTCTCTTTAGATAAACCTCCTATGTGGACTAGGAGAACCATAGATGATGGAAGAATATTCCGGATTAAACATAGGATCTCTCAATTAATTAATATATTTCTATCCTTCTACCTCAATAAAAGAATCTTAATTCGATACATCAGAGTAGATTATAACCTCATCATTTTACAATCTAAGATTAACATCATTCCTTGTTCATCAAGGATAATCAACTGGAATTTAATCTATATAAAATTTTTTATAATCTCAAATACATTGTCTCCTCCATGGATTACATCTTACTCTAATTCCGTAGAATGTTTTACATTTAATTTAGAAACAACCACAATCAATGAATGGTTCATCATCAACATAAACTAAGCTTTCAGACCTTAACATAATAGAAATAATATTTTGGTAAATCAATATATTTGATCTGGATGATGATTTAGTCATCTCCGACATGTATACAATTATATATCCACAATGATTAATCTTATTGACATCTTTCATAATAGTTAGAATATACACATCTTTCTATATCCCCAATGAAAATTATTTATTCTTTGTAAAATTCATATGCTTTACAAAATTAAAGACAATCCTACACTCACCATCATGAATATATGTAATAAGAAATCTTTTTGAAACATATCAAGTTAAAATATTAAGGGATGCCTTATTAATAAACATGTCACTAGATTCAAGAATACAACCATTATGATCATTAAAAACTCCATCATGGGATACATTAATTCACTTATCACACTCTCTTGAAGAGAAACCAGATACCTGACGTCTTACATAACATTTCAACCAATTTTCACCATAATCGTTAAATGAGAACTGCACATGCTGATAGATCACAGGTACGAGGTTGTGTAAAAAGGCCACTAATTTAATGAGAACCATTCCATCGATCCTTGGTTTTACAGAAACATTAGTAATAAAGACTTACAAAAAATTAGTCACATTGAATCGACTACATTTTATGCAATAACAACTCAACTATAGTGATCGGGGCTAACATGAGCAACCATAGCAGGTAGTTTTTGGTCATTCAGCTCATTATTTTAAGATCTCGAAAAAATTGAGAAGTCATTAATATTCTCTTCATTCTTGTCATGTAAATCATATTGGAAGAATAAGTTGAAGCTAATATGAAGGATTTAAATGATTATGGAAAATAGTTGTTCTAGACTCGAGAGAGTTAAATAAATATAGTGCATGGATAATGATTATTTAGGAAAAGGCGTACGTAGTATTCATATCATTTGGGATATTAGGTATTCGAAAATCAAAATTGTATCTGAAATCAAAATTAAAATAGAAAATTATATACAAGCATCTTGTTTCTATAAATATATTAACAAGGAAATAATCTTATAGTTTATAAAATTAGTAAATATAAAAACTATGTAAACACATTAAATAAATGACATGATAACTCAATGTTATTATAAACAATGGTATAACGACAAATAGTATGAAAACCTATTGTTGGAAAAAATGGTAATACATAACTGAAATTGATATTTGATAATTCATGTTTTGTACAAATTATTCTTTCTTAATTCAAACACTGGGTGAATATATCATATTTCTGATTATCAATACAAATAATTCCAAAAGTGATGTCTCTTTTTTGAAAAATATTTCACAAAATGTGATGTATTATATCAATATGTTTTGTTCTGGAATGAGAAACACAATTTTTAGATATGTTTATCACACTCGTATTGTCACATTTATTAGTGCATATCAGAATTGATACCCATATTCTAGTATAGTGTGATTCATCCACAAAATTTGATCACAATAGAGACCTGCAGTAATGTAATTATCTTTGGCATAATATAATGCAATGAACATTTTTTTACTACACCCTAAAACTAGTGGTGTCCCCAAAAAGTGACATGTTCTACAGGTTAATTTTATATCAAACTATCATCCACCTAAATCCAAATTATAGTAACATAATAAATTAGGTTATTTTTTTCAATGGAAAAACTATGTGGAAATAGTTGTATATTTTAGTTATTTGAAAATTATTTTAACACTAAGTTATTTTGAATTATTTAGATTTTCTGGAAAATGACCACATATAATCATGCTACTAATAACATCTATTAATCTAGTAGTCAAGTATAGATTAATTACAATCATAATAATGTAACTTGTTTTATCAAACAGTTTCATTATTTCACAATGATATAATTTACTTGTTGTACTGATAGGAGTATAAATAATTTTAGTGCTAGTGAGATTAAAATGTTTTATAAGATAATTTGTATATTATCATTGGTTAAAAATAATTATTTTTTGTTTTGAGATATCTGAAATCCAATAAAGAACTTGAGTTATTCCATTATGATCATTTTATATTAATTTTTCATTATTTTAGAAAACTCAAATCAATGATAATTTATTAATGATCCAAAAATAATATCATCAATATTTAATTGTGAAACTAGTAAATCCTCTAAAATTCATTTTTTTAAAATTTTACAATTATATCTTCCTTTTTAAAATCCATTATAAATAATATAATTCCTAATAATATCATACTGAGCTATATGATATCTTTTTGAACTATATGATACTTTAGGTAACTTAGAAACTTGATTAGGAAAATGGATATTTTTGAATGTAAGGGGTTGTTCCACAAAACAATTCCTCAAATATAAAACTATTTATGAATGATCTATTAAAATCCATATGATAAATTTTGAAATCTAGATAATAGGTATAGGCAAGAAGGATTCTAATGGACTCATGTCTGGATATATTTGCAAAGGTTTTCTCATAGTCAATTTCTTCTTCCTCGCAATAAGCTTGTGTAACTAATCTGTCTTTGTTTCTAACTATTTTACTCGAGTCTTCTAATTTATTTCTAAATATTCATTTAGTTCCAATTTTCATGGCTTTATTGGGCTTATTGACACATTACCACAATTATTTATTTCAGAATGATTCAACTCTTATTTCTTTGATGTCACACATGGTTTTTCAAGTCATGGTTTTGAGCTGGTTCGTTGGTAATCCTAATCCATTTAATAGGATTTGGGGGAGTTTAATATTGAGTTTTATACATCCATATATGTCTAATAATACTTACTTGGGTTCCTTAGAGCGTGTTTGTGGGTTTGTTTGAGAAAATGGTGGTTACTTCAAGATATGGGCCTAACCATGAGCCCATTTCTAGATTTTAAATAAAATTTATTTTCTTTTATAACTCCATCATTTTTCAAAAATTTCACCAATTGAAACTCCATATTGGCCTCCCATAACATATTATGACACCAATTACCATTTTGACTCCTTATTATCTCATAGTTATGGTAGATTTGGGTAGTTTATTCAGGTACCAGGCCAGACCGTGAGTCCATTTCATGTTTTGAAAAATTATTCTGTTGCTTTTATATTTTATTCATTTTTAAACATTTCATGGTGAATCCACCTCCATAATGGAGCTCCAACTATTGGATATCGACCAAAGTAACCTCGCACTTCATTATCCTTCATTTTGATTCTCTTTTTTGGACATTTCTCCCTAAATTTCTTCTTAACATCTTCGTCAAATATTTCATGTTTCTCATCTCTCCCCCTTTTTAATTCATTTTTTCTTGGTTTTATCTTATCTGCTAGTCGTTATAGGCATTTTGGTTAGTTACCTATTCATTTTTATGGGGTTTAAGTTATTTTCTTCATAGATCATGGGTTTTTGGACCTGGAAGCAGTGTTTTCGGGTATCTGTCTCCCTTCCACCATGTTTTTGAGGTAGGTTCTCCCATGAAAATGCCTTAATAATCTATGTATAATATTTTTCATACTATTCCCTTCAGATATACATGATTACTAGTTTTTGAAACTTTTTTATGATTTATATTGGGTGTAAATGGTTATTTATGCCTTGTTTTGCATATAATGAAGTTGTTTCAGAAAAAAAGTGCACAGAACTTATTCAAATAAATGTTTTGTTAGTTTTCCCATATGGATTGTTATTTTCATTATATGGTTTAACTAATTTAATAAAATAAGTTATGCAAATTTTGGTTTTTTACCCATTTGGGTGTTAAATAGATGTTTTTTTGCCAAATGTGGCTTGCCTAGTCTTCAGAAAAGGGCTCGGTTGGCCTCTGTGTTCTAAATGTGATATAAAATAACTTTTTAAATTTTATTAAAAAAATTCATCATGAAAATTTATATTTTGGTATCGTTTTATTGCTTTAAAAAGTATTTTTTAGGTTTTTAATGAGAATGGTTTTGGTTTTTGACATGTTTTTACACGAGTTTCCAGTATGTGACCCAATCATCATTCTTATGAAAATGGTTTAGCATAAATGTGTAACTTAAATGTTTTTATGTTATATTGTAAAATTATTGATACCTAAAATGGTGTGTCAGACCCTAATTATGAAATGATAAATTTTTTCCTTCGGTATACATTGTTTTGGTAAAATTCTTAAAGGATCATTTGAAATTTCTCTTTTAAAAAAGCTGGGTTTCATATGTATTCCATGTTGTACCATGTTATTTCATTTTAATATTTAATAAATTTATTTAGTAAATATTTTTTCAGTGGTAAGGACTTCTTTGGTATGGATTTTGTGGGAGTTTGGCTAAAAAAGTCCATTTTCAAATGGTATTCATGTGCAATGTTTTGTTAAACAACATGAAATTGCTTTATGAAAATATTTGATAGATTATTGAGTAAAAGAAATGGTGAAAAAAATGTTTAGAAACTATTAGGATGGTGTGAGATAAGAACTATATTATTTACATGTAAATAGAATTTTATATCAATTGGAACTTGTTTAAGCAGAAAGTGGGAAACCTCGGTATCTAGTTGGACATATGTGTACTAGTGTGCAAGTAATTTGGAGTTGTTTCATCCATGTTTCACGTAATAATGTTTGAATATGACAACCCTAACTAAAATATTATATTGCTTTTTGGTATCACAAGGTTATGGGTATGTTCCATACTAGTGGATCGTGCATAATAACATATATTTGTCTTGGTTTCTTTAAACCTAGAAACCAGGTACAATGGGCCCACAACATACTATTGCCTAGGGAAGTTCCCATGTCTATTTATCATTTCATATATTGTTTTCCCCATCATTATATGGTCTATTTTTCGTTATATGTCAGTAAAATGTGTGTTTTATTTTAAATTTTACTTTTATTAAAGCATCCCTCTTGAAAATTATTTTCATTTTGATGTTGGATATTTTGGGAAATAGTTCTAGAATTCTTGTGGATAAAATGTGGAAGTATTTTTTGATAAATTCCATATCATGGAACCTATTTTCGAAGAAATACTTGTATATATTTTATTTCAAACAAGAAATTAATGTTTATTTTATTTTAAATAAGGTGCATTGGGAATAGATATCCGGCTAATCTTGAGAGTTTATATACTCATGCCTATAGTATTATTCTATTTATAGACATTGTGCATGTTTTAAATGAATCTAGTCTCCTTGAGTAACATGATATTGTGGTGATGATGTGTTACCTGAGAGGTTACATATATTTAGTAAGTAATTAGCTATGGTCGGTTTATTTTTATTATTTATTTGTTCTTTTAGGTTTGCCTTCTAAATGATGTCGGTTCAGTTTTCATATAAATGTGAATCGGGTTTTCCATTATTTATGATATTTTTTTATTATTTATTTTTTGAGAGAAAAGGTTCCCTTGTGACTATAATTAATGCCCTTGGAACTTTTCTTCATCCTTGGGGGATTGAGAATGCCAATCAGGATGTGTTGTGGAGCATCCCGGGTGACCGGTTCAATGTCAACCCAGACTATTTTGTAACAAAATGGTATCAGAGGAGGTTGGATCTTAGTAGCACATACTTTTATAGGACCATTTTTTATTTGGGGGATGTCATGGTAGATAGAGTAGGATTGTCAATACATAATGGATAGGTTTCAAAAGAGCATCCTGAATTATTTCTCACCCAGATATGTGGATGTCCATGGGGGGATTGTTTAAATAGTTTCTTTATTTGTTACAGATTTTTTGGTGATTTGGATATCAAAAGGGGAGTTTGAATAATGTCCTCCATGAGTTTTCAGGACCTGTAATGCCATGTGGTGATAGGAAATGGTCTTAGGAAGGATCTTTATGTTGTTCGTGTGTTTGAAATATGGTTTCCAACCATATGGTCAAGTCACCCACCTATGATCATTCACTTTTGTGGGTCTTTTATACTGTTATTGAATTCTGATTTTTTTTACTAAAAATAATCGTGTTGGAATTTTGGAAGTGGGTTTTCAATTCATAATGAAAGATATTTTTTTTGAATATTGTGTTTTTCTAAATGAAATTTTTGGGAATAAAGTTGAATGATTTAACGGAATTGAATTTCATTAATCTAATCTTATGTTTTATTGAATTAAAATAGTTGGAAGGAATTAATATTTTTTATATGATTCAAAAAATTTGATTAAAATGGGATGTCTAGGGCTATTGAAGAGTTTTTGAATATGATAAATTTGTTTTGGGTATTGGTTTTGGGTAGTTGGTTTTTTCCTAAAAAGGTTTTTTGCCTTCATGGATATCAAAATAGGAAAATCGACCATGCTGATTTTTTAAGATAACAAAGGGTTGTTTGAATGGAAGTATTTTATTCCAGTGGTTTTAAAATAAATTAAATGGGTTCTAAATCAAATGGTTCTTTAAAATATGTCATTTTATGAGATTCTAAAAAATATTTTGAATAAATGGAGAGTATTTTGATAGAGACCAACAAGGATTCTATTTCTAGCATTGTAAAATGGATTTTTGTGTGGAAATATGAAAATGGTTTTTGACATGGTGGAAAGTTTACCTATGTAATGTACTTTATTTTTTAAATGGGTTCTGTTTTCTGGATTTTTAAATTTGGAATTTTGTTTTAGCCTTCAGTGTTTTCATGGGTGATCACATGCCTGGTTTTGTAAAGATATGTTTATGGATTAATGATATGGAATACTTGTATGGTGCACTGGGTGGCATGAGAATATGCTTTTGAGTGAGACTTGATGAAATACCATTGGTGAATGTAAAAATCCACCATGTTAGTATAATTTTCAGATGTCTTTAATGCTGAATAATTTTTGTGTTTTTTAAATTGGTGGTTATGTTGTTTTCTTTTTCATGATTTAGAAGTGTGGTATGATTCCTCAATCAGGGAAGTGAAAATCCAACTATATTTTGAGATAGTATCTTGTTGGTGGATTAGTTTTGGATAAATATTATTTTTTTACTAAGGATACGTTTGATGTTGGTATGTGTCCATAGATGGTTATCTATTGGAAAGACATATTATTGATCAGCCAAACGATTCATTTCAAAAATTGAATCCACCTATTTGGATGATGCCTCAACTCATTAGATGTAATATAGATTTTTTTGGTCTTAATTTAATGTGTTTTCCAATTGTGATATTTCTTGTGGATATATAACTTGTTTTTTGTGAGGGTGATGTGTTTCACCATATTCTTTTTCCATTCTGTATTTGTTCGGAGTGAGAGGAAACTGTGCAATGTATCTAGGAGTTCTTATTCAAATGAAGGTGTTTTTTATAAAGTGACTTTCCTGGGGTTATAGGATCAATTTCTATTGGCTATAGTGAAACATATTATTTAAACATTAGGGATCCTACAATAGGGCACTGATGGGGGATTTTCATGCAATAATAAAATTATCAGAGGTGCGGGGATCAGGACTAAGATATTATACTCACTAAAGTGGTAAGGAAGTTTCTATGTCTTTAATGTGGTTCATCATCACTATTATTTTCCTTTATTCACAAATATAATTGTGGAATTACCCCTCATGTAGTGTATATGGATATGCCTTTTTAGATGTTAGTTTCTGATAAATGTCCCTGTGTAGACCACCAATGTGAATCGTGTGAGTTATTGTTTTTATCTGTGCAGACGTTACGAGTGTTGGGTGGTTCATATATTTTTTTGTGGTTTCAGTGTGCCAATGATTGGGTCCCCTTCCCTCCCCACCTCGAGTTGTGGGGTTTTTGATTCATGTTGAATGTTTTTTCCATGTTTCTATCCCCTGCATTCGGGAGATGGTGTTTTAAATTTTCACATTGATACCCTATTAAATTGGGTTTGTAGGTTATTGTGGGAGTGTATTGGTGGGATTGTGGGGGTGTGGCCAAATCCTAGTTCACATTTAATTCTTTTGTGTTCATATCTAGTTGGTATCCAATGATGGGGAGACCTCCTACCAGTATCAATGATCATTCCATTAATGATTTATTAGAAGGCAGTTCTGATTTAATGGCGGGGAGCCCATTCTGACCTTCCCCCACTTTGTTGGATTTCATGAGTTTAGATTTGATCGGGTGATAATTTGGTTGATTGGGAGTAGGCCAAATAATCTAGTTCTTGGTTTTTTTGTGGAGGCGGTGGCTTGGCCAATCTATTGATTCATAGGTAGTGCTTGTGAGTTGGTGTTTTTTTTGGGAAAGAGGCATAAGTTTTGTTGATTTTAGATGAAATTTCCAAAGACTGAGATGCTAGAAAATTTTGATAAGGAATAATTATATGTTGATCATTCTGCTAAAAAGTGTTATAAAATTCTTAAGACAGAAATCATTAATGGTGGGGATAATTATCACACTTGGTTTTTAGGTCTTGTTATTGATCTGGTTAGTTGGACATAACTATCCATTTCTTGTTGTTTGGGTTAGTTTAATTTTGATTTTTTATGTTTCATCAATGTATAATAATGCTACCATGGTTTTCACATATCTTAATTGGTGATTTTTGGTGAAATTGGTGTTTAATTCAAGATTGGGGAAAAACTATGCACTCATTTCCAGATTTTAAAAAAAAATTGATTTTTATCACTTCTTGGGTATTCAACATTTTTCACCGATTCCACTTCCCACTTCGCCTCCCCTGACATATTCCAAATGTTGTATCGATTTACACCATTTATTAACTCATAATCATGGTTGGTTTGTGTTATTTATTCAGGTATTGAGTCATCACATGAGTCCATTTTCCATTTTAAATAAAATATTTAGTTTATTTCTATTATTTGTTAACCTTTTTCAGTGATTCAACCTCTTAAATGGAGCCCAAAGTGTTAGATATCGACTAGAGGAGACCCCAATTTCATTATCCTTCATTTTGGTTATATATTTGAGAGATTTCACTATAAAGGATAGTGGCTCTTCTTAATTTCATCCACATATATTTCTCCTTTCACATCTCACTTCTGTATTCATTCATTTAATAGAATTATCTTCTCCACTAAACATTATAAACATAGGTTTCTATTTTCTGTTAATTTTTAAGGTTTTTTAGAGTTCTTATTCATATATATAGGGTTTTGGAACTTGTTGCTAGTGTTTTTGGGTGTCTGTCTCCCTACATCCATGGTTTTGGGGTAGATTCTCCAAATAACATGCATTTATTATTTATTTATTTTTCTTTCTTTTTATAACCTTATACACATTTTTTTATAAATCTTCAACATTTTTTTGATTTATATGGTGTTCAAGATGGTTATTTATACCTTGTTTTGTGTAAAATTTAGTTGTTTGGTTGTAAAAGTGCACAACACTTGTTCAAATAAATGTTTCAGTTGTTTTTCATATGTATTTTAATGTTAATGATCTAGTTTAACTACATAAATAAATTATTTTCATTCATATTTAGGTTTTTACCACTTGGTGTGTTAAATAGATGTTGTTTTTCAAAATGTTGCATGCCTAGTCTTCGTAAAAGTTCTATATTGTTCATTTTGTGCTAAATGTGATATATAATAACTTTTATTAATATACTAAAGTATGGGAATCATGAAATTTGAAATTTTTTATCCTTTTGAGACTGTAAAAATTGGTTTTTGTTTTATAAATGTATCAATTTTTATTTTTGACACCATTTGTAATGAGTTGCCGGTAAGTGGCCCGTTCAGCAATTATATAAAAATGGTGGAGAAAAAATGTGTGAACTAAATTTTCGAAATGGTTATGTAAATGTTTTTATTATGATAATTGTGTGTGTAATCATATTTATGAATAGTGAAATTTTTACCTTTGTTATACATTGGTTTTGTAAAATGCTTAATGCCTAGTTTGACATTTCTCATTTAAAAGAGGTTTTCATGTGTATTCCATGTTGTACATTTTTGTGTCATATTTTGTTTCATGAAATTTATTTGTTAGAATTTTTTGGTTCGTCCCAATCTATTTTGGTATGGAGTTGGTTTGCATTCGTCCTAAAAAGTGCATTTTCAAAAGAAATTTATGTGCAAAAAATTTGTTAAACTACATGACATTGTGTTATGAACATTTTAGATGAATAATTGAGTTTAAAAAAATGGGGAAAGCATTATTAGATTTTATTCGAAGGAGTGTGACCATAACTGGTGTTTTTATCTGTAAATGGAATTTTATATCATGTGGAATTTGTTCGAGCACAAAGTGGGAAACCTAGGTATAAACATGGGTAGACGTGTACTAGTATGCTAGTGCTCCAGAGTGGGTTTATCCATGTTTCAAGTAGCATGTTTGATGATGAAGACACCAAATAAAATATTATGATGATGTTTTGGAAAATATAGGTTTTGTGTATGTTCTTTAACAGTAGATCCTATGTATGAAAACAAATTTATGGTTACTTTTCACTAAGATAAGAGGTACTTGTGGCATATAGCTAGCTAGTACTAAGGGATGTTCTTGTGACATGTTCTCATTGAATATATTTTATTCACCATTGGAATATGGTTTATTTGGAAGGATAATTCATTAGAATGTGTACTTTATTTAAAATTTTACTTTTTTAAAGCATCCATCTTTAAAATTTATTTCGTTTTGATTTTGCATATCTTTAGAAATTGCTCTTGTATTATTTTGTATAAAACTTGCATGATTTTCCTAATAACATCCATAAATTGGAACCTGGTTTTGAAAACATACATTTATATATTTTATTTAAAACAGGAAAATTATATTTATTTAATTTTAAATGATGTGAATAGGGAATAGAATATCGTGCTAACATACTAAGTTTTAATAATCACACATATATTCTCCTTCTATTGTTATCCCTTGTGTAGGTTTCAAATTGAGTTATGTCGCCATGAGTGACATGGGATCATTATGTTGGAGAGTGACCAGATAGGTCACATGTAGTTATTTTTCATATGTACAGGTCGATTTAGTTATATCATTCAATTGTAATTTATATTTTGTTATATAAATGATGTTTGATCTGTTTTTATATCAATGTGTATTGGGTAGTCTATTCATTCTGCTATTTTTCTTTATTGTTTAATTTTTTAGCAACAACATTCCCTTTCCACTATTACTAATTTCCTCAGAACCTATTCCATCTCGATAGGATCAGGAACACCTCTCCTGACATATCATGGAGCGGCCTGGATGACAGTTTCATGGTCGACCCAAACTAGTTCGTGACATTTTCCATCCCCCAAAGAAATTTCATTAATTACTCTATTGATGCTTGTAGGTTCTAGGTGAGAAATTAAATATTTATGGTAAAAAATATTTCAAATATATGTTCTAAGTTTCATTCATCTATCTAGTTATCCTAGAACAATATTGAATGGATGGTTCCTGAGAGTTATAATAATTTTAGAGAAGGTAGGACTGATTTTTTTAATTCTCATGTGGATAATCATGAAATTACTCTGAACATGAATATTATTCAAAATTTATCACAACAGATTCCTAGGGTTTGGAATTTATATTCATAGATGATAGTTCATACTTATGGTTTTCTAAATATGTATTAATCACATGTGGATATGTTTCATCAAATTTGACATTGAATTATTATTCCACAGTCTCGGTCTTCTTACTGAGAACTCTATAGGCTTTTATATAAACTGAGTATCAAATAAAAAATCATTGATTCCATTTGGAGGAATTATTTTTTATGATTATCCTTAGTGTTAATATTATAATCTTTTCACCCCAAAACTATAAAGTAATTAACAAATGGCTTCCAATTATTCCACATCTCATGAGGGCTATTCTTAAGAATAATTCTATTAAAAACTTTTTTATGACATAATATCATTATTGATAGCATATATACATAATTAGATAGGGACGTCATAATAATGGTTCATAGTCTATACTCTCTCTTGTAATGCTCTGTTTCTTCTTCAAATAACTGCATTTTTCTGAGGGGTCCTAGGAGCATACAAGTTATTACAATAACTATATTATGATAAAAAAATTCAAAATCATGATCTTCAAAATCAAGACCATTATATTGAATCTAGTATTTTACACATAACAATACATGGTTATAATCATAATAAAAAAATAATATTACAAGACAAGGATCATAATGTCTAGTGACTTGGAATACCAGGTTCATAAAACATAAAACATGGAACTTAAAAATTTACATCTTCATTTAATCATAATAATGATATCCTAACATCCATTGAGCCCTTACATTTTCAAAGGGTACCCTAGAGACCACATGAATGAACAGATGAGCTAGAATCCCATTAAGGGAAAAGCATTGTAAAAATGATTTAGCACAAGGGTTATAAGGCATGGCATAATGATATAAAATTTCATGGAACATGTGAGATTATAACATAAAATCAATGTATCAGATAAACATGTACTCATAATAATGTGATAGAAACATAAAACATTACTTTATCATGATACAAGGGTAATAGCACATAGATGTTCATATGTCAATGTTAACCTCCAAGACCGTAGCACATGGTAGCATGAGTCAAGGCTGACCACCAAGACCATTGCACATAACATCTCATGATACTCATTTTTAACAAATGAATTGAGTGTTATCTGTGAGAACCTATAATAAAAAGTTCATGTATATTCTTTAACCATAAATAATCACACGTAAGAAATCATACATAAACATAAGGGTACCAATTGAAATAAATGGGTTTTATAATCATGCCAGAAATAAAAATCGATTAGCTTATTTTACTACTATCCACGAAAGAAAGAAATTAACACATACATGTACATTGATAAGGGAAAATAAAAATATTTCATGGTATGTGATATCAAATATAGGTGACAACATATTAGAATAATTGTTTTAAGAAAAATAATATTAAAATATTTTAGTGTGGTTTTATAGAAAATAATAAAAAGCCTTTAATATTGAAAGGAAAAAAATATTTTATATAAAACTAGATGTGAACCAAGAATATAATGTCTCAGTAATTACCGGTATTTCTCTAATCAGATGGAATTATTTTGAGTCCTGTTGCTCAAAAAGAACCTGATTCTGGGGCCTAGTGAGCCAAGAATAGATTTTTGAACCTTTTTTGGTTCATTTAAATAAACATGAAAGAAGGTTTTTTTATAATTATTGTGCTTCCATGATCGAAAATAAAGTTGAACCATTGAACTTCGAATGTCTATATTCTACTAGAAAAAACCTATCTTCGGCCGACAAGGGTCCACCAAAAATTTTAGTTTTCAGAAATTTTGGACAAATATAAATTTAAAAAGTTATTTTATTTATTTTTCTCATCCATTGAGAGGTGACATTGTGGCACTACATCACGGAGAAGACACGATGAAGAGTCACACAATATTAATCCCATTAATGGGCCATCTACAGAAATTGTAATGACCCATTATATGAATTGAAACAAATAAACTATTTCATAAATGAAATAGTGTAACGAGAAGATGGCACAACCTAAATGAAAAGTTGTGACCAGTTTCTCTTTTATGAGATTACTAGAGACAGAGAATCATGATCTAGATGTGGAACCCTTTGATGAATCTATAATGAGTATCCACTCCCATGGTGAATGAAGAAATCTGATGAATCACCAACGACATCGAGCAAGTCGAAGAACAGGACCATAGAGCGACAAATGCGAATGGAATCCCACAAAAATATTCCTCCAATTGGAAACCTCTTCTAGGTAGGGGTTTTTTATGTTATTTTCTTTTATCATTCTTCATTCGAAAACGTTGAATGTGGATCAACCCATGACTAGGTTGATCCACAGGCCACTCGTTCTTGTGGGAGGGATCCTTTTTCTTGGGATTCATGTATCAAAATTAAATATTTCTGTAATTAACTTCAATACTAAACATCCCCATGTTTAAACTATAATGAAGATGTCATAGGCCAATATGAGAAAGGTGCAAGCCCCTCATACATGTTCGCTATTAAAGAAAAAACCATTTAAATGGAGATAATAATGTTTTGAGGACTTAGTAAGGAAGGTGAAACCCCATAGAGGCTGGAAGAATAGACACAACTAAGAACAGACCACCAAAGAAGACCCGGCGGTTCACGAAAGGCATCACCAGCACACAGGCACCGGTAGCAGCGGCCAATGGAGGGGGGTGGCATGATATGACTTCACACCAGGGGTGGAAGTAGGGCCCGACATGGCATGTGGTGAAGTGGATAGAACTACCACAAATAGTCGTTCACTAGAGGATAGTGGACGCAGCCCCTCAGCCTCATCAGTGGGAATCCCACAGTACATGAGCCACGGTTCTCCACTGGAACGCAGCCTAGAGAATGTGTGCAGGGAAAAACATGTCTAGCATAGCTAACCACAATGAACTAAACCAGATTCTATTAGGAATCTGGGATGAGGGAGGCAAGCTCATCAGGTGCACGCTGGACCTGGGTGGACATGTCAGACTACTACATGGCCTTGGTCGGAATCAAACTTTTCCCACTTCTATGATCTGGGATGGCAAAATAACAACAAGCACCCAGTGTCTTGAGAATGAAACACACTGACCCACTGATTGCCGGCCTTCTTGGATGGGACCGGGTCACTAGGTGACTTGGTGGGCTAGACCCTAGTCGGACAAGGTTGGGTACAACATGGCTCAAATATGGCCTTGTGCACTTGCCATGCTAGAGCAAGCCAACCTAGAACTGAATCGGGTTGGTTCGAGTCAGTTGATCTAGGCCGAGTCATGCCGGACCCATAGGCCATGTTGTTCGGGTCGTACCCAGTTGGAAAGAAACCAACCCTTGTTTACAAAAACACTAATTTCTCTCTAATCGAAAGTTTGATTGATGAGCCTTTTGTGGTGTTTTAACCCTTTCATAGAGGATGAAAATTATGAATACATTAAGGTGGAATTAATGGAATTTGGAATATGATGAATTGACTGAGGAGAGAATTCCCTTGGAATCATGTACAATATGTGTGGGGAACTTACGACTGAATGATTCCCAAAGAATGGTGACAATAAGCCCTGTGAGGGAATTGTTAAAATGGACAAGTCTAAAGCTTCGCTGGGTGTCCTAGAAAGCCAAGAGTCATGAGATTCTCTGTGTAACCCAACATACCAAAAATACTCATCAGTAATGAGTACCTCTGAATGGTGGCCAATTTTGGGAGCAACTCTATGTGAGAAAGCTGGACAAAGGTGTGGGGAGGCTCTATGTGACCCAACATCACAACGATACTCATTAGGGATTAGTACAAAAAAAATCCAAGGCTAGTGGGAGGTAGCTATGTGTGAACCTATAGGCCCACATTAGGGAACGACCCCATGTGACCCAGTATACCAGCAATACTCATCTAGGAGGAAAATCCCACCAGCCGAAAGAATTCGGTGACACAACTGAAGGTATTACGTTCCATACATTAGATTATACATGGCGTGAGTTGTCCTGGTTCATGATCATGTATCATGGTTTTCCTTGTAGATTTCGTTGTGGGATTTCCTTTGAGTTCCTGGGTACCTACTGAGTATAGTTAACTCACCCATACATGGGCTTAGCCCGCACGTGTCATTTCGTCAACAGACCTCTGACACCTAGAAAGACGACTTGGTCTCCATGGACTAGGCAAGGCCCTATGTGAGTAGGACATAGGGGCATAATTCTGCAACTTCTAATATCTTCTCTCCACTAACCATCTGGTTGGGTTTTCAAATAAAAGATTCCAGAAAACCATTGTAATTTCCTGTATTAAATTATCATTTATTGGGTTCATATTCCAGCCCTTTTTAAATATAGATTTTACCTTCTATTAGTGGTTTTTAGTGGAATGCATGTGTACCTTTCCAGTTTTTGGTACATGGTTGGGTATGCCTTCATATTGGAACTCATAAAATTCCTCCCGCATTCAAGTTGAAACCTTCGATAGTAGTCCCCAACCCTTATCCTTCAGTAGAAATGTTTTGGGGATTCTAAAGATGGGCCCTAGTGGATGAGTTGTGGAAAATTGGTATCAGTGGTGGTCGGTTCTACCTCAAAGACTTGGTGTCTGTTGTTTTATTTTTTTTCAACAATGTCAAATTTTTAGTGTTCAAATTTTAGATTTGAGAAGTCTTGGGTTGGTGTGGCGGATAATGAATCCATACACTAGAACCATGAATTTTTCTTTTTCATCTCTATACATAAAAACACTAGTTTCATGCATCATATAAGACTTGAGTGTATCCCCATGTTCTTAAGGAATTAGAGTCCTCTCACCAATTATATCCTTTTGATTGTGGTACATCATGATATATTTCAGGTTTCCTTCATGATGACATCCAGCTAGGGTTACAATATGTGGTTGTGAGGACAGCATGCCTGGTGATGTGGCGTCGGTTCTAGGACAAGGGCTAGAGATGGACCTGTTAGGTTGTTCCCAATCATTACCACCACCCATTGATCAGTACTTACCTCTGTAATTAATGGTAGAGGACACACACATGCTCACCACCTTCTATGATTTGCAGAGACATATACCTCCTAGGTTATAAGGAGAGATAGATCATCATGTCGATGAGGACTTGCAGGATGCAGTGAAACATGTCTTCCAATTAGTGAGGATGCATGTTAATTAGATGGAAATCATAGTCCCAATCCTTCTTCAGTGATTGGAAGAGATATGGTGGATGAAGATGATTCATATTTAAGATGATGAAACCCACTCCTAGGATTACATTGAGTAGATTTTCCAGGAGGAGTTCATCCTTGTGACCTAGAGCTCTATGAGCATACAAGATCTGCTTCACCTAAAGAAGGGAAGAAAGCATGTGGTTGAGTACTCTGTGAGGTTTACAGTCCACTCCTGTTACTCTACGGATGTGGAACATGACAAATTCATTATCACTCTAACCATTGAGAAGGGACTCCGATGTGAGATCCTGTCATCAATGATTTCACACTACATCCCCATCCAGGCTAGAGTGATGGAGCAATCCTCTAATGTAGAGGGATTCTTGGACAATTCAGACTCGGTAGCTAGATCCACCAGTAGACACCAGTTTGTTGTGTGTTCAGTTTTGAGTAAAAATTCATAGTTGTTGGTACCCAAGTGGGTCAGTTTATTCTGGGGACCACCCCTGGACTCACGTTCAGTAATGTGCGACTCCCAATGAAGATGTAGTCACCAAGGAGCCAGGTTGTGCTTCACGTGTGGTGGGAAGCGACAGAAGGATCATGACAGCTTGACCCACAACATATATGATCATAATATGGTTGAGGTACTTTCAAGTAATAGGTGGAGGTTTTAGAGATGAGGTCTAAATGGTCATAGAGGTGTAAAGGTAGAATGTCGAGCTTTGGGTGGTGGGAAACAAATTTTGGTACTACCACCACCACCCCAAGCTACTCCACCCTAACCTCAGGGTGTATGTATATAGGGGAAAGATCATATTAATGTAGTGGAGTCATACGAACACAGTGCTCCAGAGGTGATTAGAAGTATAATCAATGTATTCTCCCCCTTATATTCAATTATTATAGATACATGTGACAACCACTCTTTCCTTTCCACGAACCTCGTTCGAGGCACATATATTCTTGTGGAGTTGTTTTCTCTATCCTTTTGATTAGATACACGTAAGGGAAGGTATTTGATGATTAAACAATGGTCCCGATAGTGTGAGATTACTCATGGAGGTGAGATATTTGGTTAGGATCACCTAGTAGCAATGGAAAAGCCTTATGACTTCATCTTAGTTATAGACTGGTTTTCCAAAGTTCATGCTCATATCAGCTTTCTTAGTTTTTGAGTTTAAAGTGTCCACATGGAGGGGACCAGAATTTTTTAATTGGTTTGAATGGAACTCTTGTAGTGTAGTATGGTCTTTTTTGAAGGAGGTTGATCCGATCACTAACCAGTTGTCTTGACTCACTCACTGTGCGTTGGACAATAGGTGTCAGAGCATTCCTATTGTGGTGGAAGAGTTTGATGAAATATTTATTGAGGATGTTTGTCGATTATCTCTTCAAAGGGATGTATACTTCTACATATATCTGTACCCCAGGATGAAACTGATATCCACACTGGCATATCAGATGGATTCCATGGAGATTCATGAGGTTAGGTTATTGATGGAGGACTTGGAGGATACTGTCTTCATGAGGACCTATGTTTCACCTAGGGCAGCCCCAATGTTGTTTTCCAAGATGGAAGAAAGAAGCATGAGGTTATTCATAGAATATCATTTCCTAAAACATGTGACCAAAAAGAACAAGTAACTAATTTATAGAATTGATGACCCCTTCAATCAGTCAGAATGGAGTGAGTTGGTTTTCAAAGATAGACCTCAGATCCATGTATCACCAGTTTCAGGGAAATGATGAGGTTGTACCGATGTCAACCTTTAGGTATCGGTATGACCACTATGTGTTCATGGTGATGATTTTTGTTGTGAATAACTCCCAAATTGTATTAATGGGACTCATAAACATGATCTTCCAACCATGCAATGACTTTTTTTCCATGGTCTTCATCATTGACATCTTTGTGTACCCCATGTCAGAGGAGGAGCATGCGATACACCAACAGATAGTCCTGGATGCACTCCGAGAGCACCAAATTTAGGGTAATCTCTTGAAGTTTTAGTTCTATATTTGAGAGGTCTAATTTTTGGGTCATGTCATATCAGATGATGGAGTTTTATTTGATTCCATGAAGATTGTAGCAATGATATCTTGGGAGCCACCCATGAGTGTGACAAGGTGTAGAGTTTCACGGGATTGGATGGAATCTACTAGATGTTCAAGACCTAATTTTCTAGAGTAGTAGCAGCCTTATCATCTTTGACAAAAAAGGGATAGTCGTTCGTGTGGATGCAGAATTTCTTGTAGAGTTACTAAGAGATAAGGCGGTGACTGAAAAGTGACCCCAACATGAGACTAATATAAAAAGGATTTGGGTATGTAGTTTTTAGGGATGCATTAGAGAATAGAATTGGTTGTTTCCTGATGATGGAGCGAGCTTTGATCCCCAATAGTTCATGATATTTGAGGCGACATGTGAAGAACTATGTGACCCATGACCTAGAGTAAGCAGTATTCGTATTTACAAGGATGATATGGAAGCATTACTTGATTTGTGAATGGTATACTGTCTACTCTGATCACGATATTCTCATGTATATATTCTCCCAGATGGACCTGCACTTTAGGATAAAGTGATGGATTTAGTTCCTACAGAAATATGACTTCAAGATAATCTATACTACTAGTAAGGGTAATATAGTGGAAGATGCACCTAGCAATAAGTCTAGTTTGCAATTGCTGAGTGAGGTTAGGGAGAAGCTATCCACGATGAATATATCCTTCATGGATGAAGTCAAATAAACTTACATCCAGTCGGTGATTGTCACTCTCCCACTCTTATATAGTATTTGGGTGTCACAACTTGTGGATGTTGATTTTGAGTCCTGACATACTCATTCATCCTAATGATATGATCCAGTTAGATTTTTGATAGGTGGGGAACACATCATACAATTTAGAGGGTGAAAAGTAGTAACAATGATATTTTGAGATGATATTTTTAAGGAGTTCCATACATCCCCCACGGTGGTACATCCTATAGTGGAACAAGATGTAACAAGATATCTGAAGTCAGTATAGGTGGCCATGGATGAAAAATTCTGTAACGCCCCGACCCCAGCTACCCAGAGTCGGTGCATTACTTCGTAACATTGGCATGATCACAAGAAAGATCAAATCTCGAAAGACCGATTGGTTTAGTAGCCTTGGAAACACTAGATATATTCATAAAGTTTTACATTACATTTCAAAGTGAATAACTACTACAACAACAAAGTCTTCATATCCACACTATTAACCCCTCATAATATCCCTGCAAGTCAATCATAATTTACTTCTTCACTACCTGGGAAAAATAAAACATAGAAAAGGGGTGAGCTCAAATGCCCAGTAAGGATAACAATATAGCGGAACATTCAAAATAAGCATAAACATTTAAGGCAATGAATTACTAAAACAAAAGCCTTTTAAACATGAACTTCAACATAGTATGGAAAAAGTAAAATGAAATAATTCCATTTACTTATTCACATGGATATTCTACTAATCGAATAATCACATGCAATATCAATAACCACTTTCATAATGTTGGAATGCATAATGCTAAACGTTAATTTCTTTGTCTAGGCCTCATCCCAAGACCTAGGGGTTACTTCTAACCGGAACCCAACCCGGAGTGCCTCTAATAACCGGACACCAACCCGGAGTGCCTCTAATAACCGGACACCAACCCGGAGTGCCTCTAATAACCGGACACCAACCCGGAGGGCATACTTTTACCAGTCCCTAACCTGGAGGGCTTACTTTAACCAGTCCCCAACCTGGAGGGCTTACTTTTACCAGTCCCCAACCTGGAGGGCTTACTTTTACCGGTCCCCAACCCGGAACATACTTGTTTAGCACATTCATCTGAAGAAAAGTTTGAAATATAACATAAACATTCGGATTAAAACTAGCATACGAAATGTCAATAGTTTCACCATAAACTATGAATGGTATAAAATAGCACATCCACAGTCAAACATATCACAAAACCTTCAATACAATATAGAAGTTTTGTATTATAATAAATCAACTTCAAATAAGCATAAAATCCATTAAAGGATGTTGACATAGATGAAATCAAAACACTTTTTAGAGAAATATCTCTTTCTATTTTTGAAATCATTTAAGAGCCATATAAAATAAAACATTTTCTTTGAAAATATTCTTATAAGCTTGTAAGTAAAGCTTTGAAGATTTTATAACGGCGTAAAATAACCGCACCCGCCGTATAAGTTAAAAAAAAACATTCTTACCTCAATTCTGTCGAAAAGGTTAAAAAGGACCTTATTTTGAAAACGACGGAAAGATTCCTTTATAAACCTCTTATAAAAAGTCAAACAAGGGTATAAATGAATTTAACCCATATTCTTGTAAATAGTAAAAATGTTTTGAAATACATTTTTAAGAAACATGGATGTGGATGATAACGATATCCCAGTAGATTATTACGTATAAACAACCTCGGATAATGAAGAGATTGTGAAATAACCCTTACCAATTTGGTAATTATGAAACATACAACCCATAAAAGAGGTATCATACAATTAATATGTAAATACACATAAATTAGAGTGTATTACACAAAGAATATAATTATGGGCAGTACATACACCACACAAAAGGTGATAGTGGCAATATCGCATGAATCTCACGGAAATAAGGAGTGAGATGAAAACCCCTTACCTTGTACTTTTCCTTGGTTGTGGTAGGTTAACCTCCTGTATAATGGTGAAATAATTGTTATTAAATTATACAAGAATCATATACATTAATATGATATCATATATGATCTTTTAATATTGATTTGATAATAATATCTTAGTATTATCGTTGTTTCGGGTGTTAACTTACTTGTTTTCTTTCATATGTTTTGTTACGTAAGACATGTTTGTAAAGGATAGGTTGTATATTATTCATATCCAGAATGATATCAAGTCCTTAAACATCATTTTTAAATAAAAATGATAATTACGCTTTAATGGTTACGATGGAGAATGAATCTCATCGCGTTCGTGGAGACGGTAGTCCGTACGTACGCACGAGCGACAATATCATTCTTTTGATATTAAAATAATATATAAATGGATGGTATATCATATATACAGAATCATTAACATGTTATATTTATTATTTACATGAGTTACACATCATTATTATACCCATCCAAATAATATTATATTGAATAACAATTACACCACGACGTGGAGACGGTAAGACGTACGTACGCACGTATGGTGACATGTTATTCAAAGGGTGGATAGAATACTGAATATGGTTGTACCATATTTATAATAACATCACAGTATATGTGAGATACTGGAGTTATTATTTTAGAATGGTAAGAACAAAGGAAGAAGGAGTGGAAGAAGAAATGAACTTAGAAAAGGGTGGTGAAATCATTACCTCTTCTTCGGGTTCTTCCTTTTGATTTGATCAAAAGGGCTCCTTAGGTTGGCTTTCTGATAAAACTAAGGCCTCTAGGTTGTAGTGAGGGATGTTGGGACAGTATTTGGGCAGAGTTTGGCCGAACCAAAATGGCTTAGAGGTGTGAAGAAATGATAAGGAGGAGTTCCCTTTTATAAGAGGGGTGAGGGGCACCTTTGGAAAAGCTAGAAATATTAATTTATAATAAATTCATATTCGGTTTATAAAGGCTCCAAAGTTGACTATTCAAATGATGAGGTGGGTATAGGTCGAAAGCAACTCATCCAATAGAATTTAGACAGGTTTGGGTACTTATATTAACCTTATCTTTAAGTATTAACTCTAAGTTAATTAGTTTCACTTTTACAATGTCTCTTTGTATTTTATATATTATGGTTAATAAACTTACTATATACATCCAAGAGACCCCCAAGTGGTCCATTAATGATTAACCTATCATGATATAAGTCTCTTGGCCGAACCGTAGATTTTTAGGAATTTAATATCAATTAATAATATAATATTTGTTTTAAGAATTCTTTTATGTCAATTTTAACCATATTCATTAGTTGATTTTTGTGAAACTCATAACAGATTTATTACTTCGAACAAAGTCAATTAAATCAATCCTAATATATCATATTATCCTAGAAAATTAGTTTAATTCATTAAAAGTTTCATATTATATTTATTTGGGTATTTATAATATCACTTATTTTAATTTTTCACTATTATAGTAATTACTGCATCATCATTGTGTCATAAATAAAATAAATTATTTAATGTCTAAAAATTATAAGTAAAATATCATTATGTAGGAAATCGTTTTAGCTTTCTAATGAATATTTATAATCGAAAATCCAACATGTATAACCCTATGTAAAAATTGTTCTTCTAAAAGATGTAAGCTTATGCCATTTTTATTTTTATTTTAACTTTATTAATATAAAGTGTCCCTACCACATACAAGTGGCTCCAAGGGGTCCCCAAATTGACCCAAGGATGCCCATGGTCGGGTATGTGTCCACCAATAAGGTTAGGACACGTTTTAGGGTAATTTTGTATTATTATAATATTATTTTTTTAACCCTTATTTACCGGATTTACCCTTTAACCATGGTAAATAAAATATTTACCACAGTAACTATTCAAAATGTCTAAAAATAAAAGTTACCTATTTACACAATTTTAACATCCTGATTCCAAATATGGAATCCATTTTCCTAAATTCAAAACATAGAAGTGGCAGAAATTAATTTAAAATTAATTCCCGCTGTTAAAACAAAAAGCGTGTTTTTAAGAGATAATAACTATCAAAAGATTGACACTTGTTTATGTTCGGTTTAATTGTAAAATTATGTCCAATGACCAAAATTATATTAAATGGTAAAAATATATTCTAAATATACTTTAAAACCACTCAAATTCATAATTTATCACTAGTAATTAATTTGATTAAAAAAGTTGTTTTTAATTAAAATTTAGTAATTTTCACTATTCATCAAAATATGAAAGTTATCCGAAATGTACCAAAATTTCACCCTAGGCTAAATTCGATATTCCGAATCCAAAAATGAAGTCCATTTTCAAATATAAAATATATATAATTTCCAAAAGTAGGTATTACTATTCATAACGGCTAGTTTGATTAGTTATGGTGTGTTAGAACTCGGTGTTGCGTACAACACACGCTATCACATTATTCAAAGAGAAGCGTACCGTAGAAGCTTGAGATGTTTTATTTTAAATTTTTTTGATGTCCCCATTTAGTAAAAAGTTTAAAATATTTTATTTAAAAAGGGCTCACTATTAAAAGTTGGTAAAACTACAATTATGTCTAAGAAACTCATAATATGGATTCTAAAATTATAAGGATTATATAAAGTTTAAAATTTAGTTAATACTATTCATAACCTCTTTTGAATGGCTTGTTTGGTAAGTCATGGTGCGCTTGAACTCGGTGTTGTGTGTAGTGCAAGTTATTGAATTATTTTGAAGAAATAACACACTATGAAATCTTGGGGTGTTACATTCTCCCCTCCTTCAATAAATTGTGTCCTCGCAATTTGAAATTGTTCTTCGAAAATAAAAGGTTGAAAATAGAAAATATATTTGTGGGAAAACCCACATCGGAAATTTGGTTACTAAAATTTAGTCTTAATATGAGGAAAATAGAAATGAAAGGGTCACCACCAAATTATGATCTCGATTAGGAGAACATTGGTGGCAATTAGAGACATATAATTGGAGGAAAAACGTAAATATTTATAGGTAGTGATTGAGGTCATCAATCACAAACAAGTGTAAAATTGAGGTCCTTAAACTCATCAATCTATGATGATTTGAAATACCATCGGTTCAACAAAACATAGGGTATTGGGATAACACATTTTTGATGTTTCAAAATATCCTAGTTGAAATCCCACATCGAAAAATGAATTAATGAGGCCTCTATTTAAAATAAATAGTCGAAAGTATGAAGATTACCGAATATAACACATACTAGGGTTCCATGTAGGAAAATATGGATATGGAAGAAAAATATAACCATCAATTATCTGATGGAGAGTGGTAGAGAACATGGCTATGAAAAGGCCAACAATCCCAAAGCCATAAATTAGTGATGATTTAAGGTACCATCTAGGACAACATTTTTGTTCTAAGTTCCTTTTATTAATGTTGAGGAATTTATTTATGAGATTGGCTAAGATCATAAGGAGATATACTTACTTTATAATTAGAGTTTTATCCATTAATAAATTTCTACCACATACTCATCTTTCACTCTAAAAGATAATAGAATGTAAAAAAATTCTATTTACACTATTCGTATAGGGTTCCAAAATAAACGAATTTATAATTCATCTAAAAGATCTTTTAATAAAAACTACATTATTTAATCCAGGACATCTCGTGGGCCAGTGGTAGGTGATACACCCTTGTCGCCCTTCGGTTGCGGGTTCAAGTTTCGCGGCCTTGCCGGACGCGACGGGTTGCCGCCCGACCTCCGGGTTGTCCTTTTATGGCAATCCAAAATAATCCAAACTAGAACTATCCAAAATACTTCTGTCCAAACTTATAGTCCATCATTTATAAGGAAGGTAAACATAATGTAGATCCTTTTTACCGCGTAATAGCATATGAATACCTTCATCATGTATTCCTTTAATACACTGAAACATCCTGAATTACCATATTCCTTATTGATTACATTCATGCTCCCTTATTCCATATAGAATGCTGGATATACTTCATTAATCCAAAAATGTTTTAAACCCCAACAATGATGGAATATACAAATCATTAATCAGTTTCAAGGTAGTCAAGAATATCCAATATAATTTATCCAAATCAATCATGTATTATTCTAAAATCACTAACTCGGTATCAGAACCATATTATGGTTTATCTTTCTCTCAACCATATATTTTCCAAAAATTTATCCTGCTATTGAGTCACTTTTCATTGTTCCACACAATCTCAAGTCCTTAATGAAATATTACTGCAGTACAATCCTTATATACTCCATAATTATTATAACAAGTACATTGTTGATACAACACTCAATTGACATAATCAACATAAGAACTCTAATCATTCGTCTTCATCTGTGGTAGTATCATAACTTGATTATTATCCAATAGCATCATTTGCGGCATAGTCTGATGACTGGGACATAGGTTTGCGTAGTGTCCAAACTCCTTGCAAATGAAGCATTGTACATTTGAAACCATTTTCTTACCCTTGCAGTCACGTACTTTGTGCCCTTTTCCTCCACACTTATAACAAACTCCCATTCCTTTCAGGCAAGTTCCAGGGTGTTTCTTTCCACAGTTACCACATATGGGAAAATTCTTCTTTTCCCTCTTCCCTTTATCCATCTTTTTGTCTTCTATCCTTTTCTTCTCTTGCTTCCCTTCAAAGCCATAGGACTCAGTAAACTCTTTACTTATCTTATCAATACATGATATTATTTCTTCATATGATGATAATACATGGGAGACTATTTCTCTTATAAATTCTACCTTAAGACCATAAAAGATATGATCCTTCCTTCTCTTTGGATCATGTGCATTTCCGGAGTTCTCATTCCTTCTACTAGGCGCCATTTCTAAACAATGGCATACACTAGATCAGTTTATGAATCAAAATACATAATCCCATACTTATAAAACACTTAACATAAATTGAACTATTTATGGTTATAATCCATAATCATAAGAATGTTTTCTTGGAGGAAGTATATACTCATAATCCCTTCAAAATGATTTGTAAAGAAAATGAGAGTTATCCTAAGCATATCCCCCGGGAGTGTCGTAACCAAGAGTGCAGCAAGGCCCGTTGTTGTGCACCAGTTCCCGTTCGAGTCTAGCTCAAAGCGGTGTTTTCGGGTTTTACCCCTAGGTACATCTGTGCCAGAGCCGCCTCTACCTGCTCGTATCCAGACAGGGATGTATTGCTCGGAAAACTCACAAAATCTCTACAATACCAAAATTCTAGGAAGTTCTTCTATACTAATCCTCAAAGTTAATCTTAGGTCTACGTGATCTAATCAGAGTTTATCTAAATCTAGCTTCCAAGGTTTGTACTAAACTTCCTCTGATACCAACTGTAACGCCCCGACCCCAGCTACCCAGAGTCGGTGCATTACTTCGTAACATTGGCATGATCACAAGAAAGATCAAATCTCGAAAGACCGATTGGTTTAGTAGCCTTGGAAACACTAGATATATTCATAAAGTTTTACATTACATTTCAAAGTGAATAACTACTACAACAACAAAGTCTTCATATCCACACTATTAACCCCTCATAATATCCCTGCAAGTCAATCATAATTTACTTCTTCACTACCTGGGAAAAATAAAACATAGAAAAGGGGTGAGCTCAAATGCCCAGTAAGGATAACAATATAGCGGAACATTCAAAATAAGCATAAACATTTAAGGCAATGAATTACTAAAACAAAATCCTTTTAAACATGAACTTCAACATAGTATGGCAAAAGTAAAATGAAATAATGCCATTTACTTATTGACATGGATATTCTACTAATCGAATAATCACATGCAATATCAATAACCACTTTCATAATGTTGGAATGCATAATGCTAAACGTTAATTTCTTTGTCTAGGCCTCATCCCAAGACCTAGGGGTTACTTCTAACCGGAACCCAACCCGGAGTGCCTCTAATAACCGGACACCAACCCGGAGTGCCTCTAATAACCGGACACCAACCCGGAGTGCCTCTAATAACCGGACACCAACCCGGAGGGCATACTTTTACCAGTCCCTAACCTGGAGGGCTTACTTTAACCAGTCCCCAACCTGGAGGGCTTACTTTTACCAGTCCCCAACCTGGAGGGCTTACTTTTACCGGTCCCCAACCCGGAACATACTTGTTTAGCACATTCATCTGAAGAAAAGTTTGAAATATAACATAAACATTCGGATTAAAACTAGCATACGAAATGTCAATAGTTTCACCATAAACTATGAATGGTATAAAATAGCACATCCACAGTCAAACATATCACAAAACCTTCAATACAATATAGAAGTTTTGTATTATAATAAATCAACTTCAAATAAGCGTAAAATCCATTAAAGGATGTTGACATAGATGAAATCAAAACACTTTTTAGAGAAATATCTCTTTCTATTTTTGAAATCATTTAAGAGCCATATAAAATAAAACATTTTCTTTGAAAATATTCTTATAAGCTTGTAAGTAAAGCTTTGAAGATTTTATAACGGCGTAAAATAACCGCACCCGCCGTATAAGTTAAAAAAAACATTCTTACCTCAATTCTGTCGAAAAGGTTAAAAAGGACCTTGTTTTGAAAACGACGGAAAGATTCCTTTATAAACCTCTTATAAAAAGTCAAACAAGGGTATAAATGAATTTAACCCATATTCTTGTAAATAGTAAAAATGTTTTGAAATACATTTTTAAGAAACATGGATGTGGATGATAAAGATATCCCAGTAGATTATTACGTATAAACAACCTCGGATAATGAAGAGATTGTGAAATAACCCTTACCAATTTGGTAAATTATGAAACATACAACCCATAAAAGAGGTATCATACAATTAATATGTAAATACACATAAATTAGAGTGTATTACACAAAGAATATAATTATGGGCAGTACATACACCACACAAAAGGTGATAGTGGCAATATGGCATGAATCTCACGGAAATAAGGAGTGAGATGAAAACCCCTTACCTTGTACTTTTCCTTGGTTGTGGTATGTTAACCTCCTGTATAATGGTGAAATAATTGTTATTAAATTATACAAGAATCATATACATTAATATGATATCATATATGATCTTTTAATATTGATTTGATAATAATATCTTAGTATTATCGTTGTTTCGGGTGTTAACTTACTTGTTTTCTTTCATATGTTTTGTTACGTAAGACATGTTTGTAAATGATAGGTTGTATATTATTCATATCCAGAATGATATCAAGTCCTTAAACATCATTTTTAAATAAAAATGATAATTACGCTTTAATGGTTACGATGGAGAATGAATCTCATCGCGTTCGTGGAGACGGTAGTCCGTACGTACGCACGAGCGACAATATCATTCTTTTGATATTAAAATAATATATAAATGGATGGTATATCATATATACAGAATCATTAACATGTTATATTTATTATTTACATGAGTTACACATCATTATTATACCCATCCAAATAATATTATATTGAATAACAATTACACCACGACGTGGAGACGGTAAGCCGTACGTACGCACGTATGGTGACATGTTATTCAAAGGGTGGATAGAATACTGAATATGGTTGTACCATATTTATAATAACATCACAGTATATGTGAGATACTGGAGTTATTATTTTAGAATGGTAAGAACAAAGGAAGAAGGAGTGGAAGAAGAAATGAACTTAGAAAAGGGTGGTGAAATCATTACCTCTTCTTCGGGTTCTTCCTTTTGATTTGATCAAAAGGGCTCCTTAGGTTGGCTTTCTGATAAAACTAAGGCCTCTAGGTTGTAGTGAGGGATGTTGGGAGAGTATTTGGGCAGAGTTTGGCCGAACCAAAATGGCTTAGAGGTGTGAAGAAATGATAAGGAGGAGTTCCCTTTTATAAGAGGGGTGAGGGGCACCTTTGGAAAAGCTAGAAATATTAATTTATAATAAATTCATATTCGGTTTATAAAGGCTCCAAAGTTGACTATTCAAATGATGAGGTGGGGATAGGACGAAAGCAACTCATCCAATAGAATTTAGACAGGTTTGGGTACTTATATTAACCTTATCTTTAAGTATTAACTCTAAGTTAATTAGTTTCACTTTTACAATGTCTCTTTGTATTTTATATATTATGGTTAATAAACTTACTATATACATCCAAGAGACCCCCAAGTGGTCCATTAATGATTAACCTATCATGATATAAGTATCTTGGCCGAACCTTAGATTTTTAGGAATTTAATATCAATTAATAATATAATATTTGTTTTAAGAATTCTTTTATGTCAATTTTGACACTATTCATTAGTTGATTTTTGTGAAACTCATAACAGATTTATTACTTCGAACAAAGTCAATTAAATCAATCCTAATATATCATATTATCCTAGAAAATTAGTTTAATTCATTAAAAGTTTCATATTATATTTATTTGGGTATTTATAATATCACTTATTTTAATTTTTCACTATTATAGTAATTACTGCATCATCATTGTGTCATAAATAAAATAAATTATTTAATGTCTAAAAAATTATAAGTAAAATATCATTATGTAGGAAATATTTTTATCTTTCTAATTAATATTTATAATCGAAAATCCAACATGTATAACCCTATGTAAAAATTGTTCTTCTAAAAGATGTAAGCTTATGCCATTTTTATTTTTATTTTAACTTTATTAATATAAAGTGTCCCTACCACATACTAGTGGCTCCAAGGGGTCCCCAAATTGACCCAAGGATGCCCATGGTCGGGTATGTGTCCACCAATAAGGTTAGGACACGTTTTAGGGTAATTTTGTATTATTATAATATTATTTTTTTAACCCTTATTTACCGGATTTACCCTTTAACCATGGTAAATAAAATATTTACCACAGTAACTATTCAAAATGTCTAAAAATAAAAGTTACCTATTTACACAATTTGAACATCCTGATTCCAAATATGGAATCCATTTTCCTAAATTCAAAACACAGAAGTGGCAGAAATTAATTTAAAATTAATTCCCGCTGTTAAAACAAAAAGCGTGT
This sequence comes from Viscum album, assembly GCA_963277665.1. NCBI lineage: Eukaryota > Viridiplantae > Streptophyta > Magnoliopsida > Santalales > Viscaceae > Viscum > Viscum album. Next base: position 195,105 of record CAUJRU010000324.1, read on the forward strand.
TTTTAAGAGATAATAACTATCAAAAGATTGACACTTGTTTATGTTCGGTTTAATTGTAAAATTATGTCCAATGACCAAAATTATATTAAATGGTAAAAATATATTCTAAATATACTTTAAAACCACTCAAATTCATAATTTATCACTAGTAATTAATTTGATTAAAAAAGTTGTTTTTAATTAAAATTTAGTAATTTTGACTATTCATCAAAATATGAAAGTTATCCGAAATGTACCAAAATTTCACCCTAGGCTAAATTCGATATTCCGAATCCAAAAATGAAGTCCATTTTCAAATATAAAATATATATAATTTCCAAAAGTAGGTATTACTATTCATAACGGCTAGTTTGATTAGTTATGGTGTGTTAGAACTCGGTGTTGCGTACAACACACGCTATCACATTATTCAAAGAGAAGCGTACCGTAGAAGCTTGAGATGTTTTATTTTAAATTTTTTTGATGTCCCCATTTAGTAAAAAGTTTAAAATATTTTATTTAAAAAGGGCTCACTATTAAAAGTTGGTAAAACTACAATTATGTCTAAGAAACTCATAATATGGATTCTAAAATTATAAGGATTATATAAAGTTTAAAATTTAGTTAATACTATTCATAACCTCTTTTGAATGGCTTGTTTGGTAAGTCATGGTGCGCTTGAACTCGGTGTTGTGTGTAGTGCAAGTTATTGAATTATTTTGAAGAAATAACACACTATGAAATCTTGGGGTGTTACAAATTCAATGGTCGAGTTCATTTCATGGTGTCTCACTTGTCACCAAGTGAAGGATGAACATTGGGATCTAGTAGTCATAGAAGAGACACTTGAGGTACAAGAGATGAAGTGGGATGGTACCTTGATGGACATCGTGATGGAATTACCATCCACTTCCATGGTACAAGATTTTATATGGGTGATCATTGACCTACCCACCGATTTTATTCATTGTCTACCCATCAGGGAGAAGAGATTAGTAGAGAGATTGGGAAGCCTCTATGTCCTAGAGATAGTGCGGCTTCATGGGGTTCCCTCAACGGTCATCTCAGATCATGATGATCACTTGACATCTCATCTGTGGAAGGGATTACAAGAGGCATTCAGGACTCAGATGTGGTTGAAAACAACTTTTCACCCAAAGAATGATGGTCAGATGGAGCGCACCATATAGACATTGGAGGACATGTTTCATGCTTGCATCCATGATTTTATTCATATTTGGGAGAATGAACTACCCCTTGTTTTGTTTTCTTACAATAATTAATATCACTCCCCCTTTGGCATGGCATTATTCGAGGCTTTGTACGGTAGGCCATGTAGATCACCCATAAGTTGGAAAGACCCAAGGGTGTATGCACTCATGGTTCCCAAGATATTATGGACATCCTCTGAAATAGTTAAGATCATCCAAGAGAAGATGAGGACTTCCATAGTAGACATAAATCCTCTACAAACAAGAGATGGAGACTCTTGGAGTTCTAGGATGGATCTGATACGTTCCTTAGGGTAACACTGAGACCAAGGTTGGGGAGATTTGGATGGGGAGACAATTTATCTATAAGGTTAATCAGATGTTTCTATATTCTAAGAAGAGTTGGAAATGTGGCATACCTCCTAGATCTTCCCAACTGATGCACCAGGTGCACCATGTTTTCCATGTGTTGTAATCAAGGAAGTAGGTTCATGATCCCTCACACATCATAGACTGGGGAAAGAAAGACATCAATGATGGAGAGACATTAACAGAGTTTCGGGTGGAGATAGAGGATGAATAGGAGCAGGTCCTTCATGGATGATTGATTTCTCTGGTGCAGTTTTAATGGAATAACAAGAATCTCTAGGAGAGTATATGATAGAGGGAGGCTCAGATTCCTTCTCAGTACCCCCATTCATTTGTAATCCTTGTATTAGATTATTAAGATGTGAAACTCTAAAAGTAAAGGTAATGTAATTTTCTAGAAATTACATTATTTTTTATATTTATATTGGATTATTTCGAGGACAGACACTCAGAGAACACCTGATTCTGAGGCCCCGTGATACCAGAATATGTTTTCAAATTTTGTTAGGTCATTTTATCAAAACATGAATGTGGGTTTTTCAATCATTTAATCAAATGCATTGATAAAAAATATGAGGTCACGATTTAACTCAGAATGACAGGATTCGTCCTGAAAATACCTATATTTGGATAGTAAGGGTCGACATGAATATTTAGTTTTAAGAAATTTAATGAAAACAATAAAATAACATAAATATTTATTATATTTGTTTTTCTCAACCGTTGTGTGGTGACATGAAGGAACTGTTGAATGAATAATAGGTGATGATGAGTCACATTAAATTAAAACATTTAATGTATTTTAAACATTATATGTAATGACCAATTAAATAAAGTGTAACTGATATGAAATTTCATAAATGAAAAAATTTAATGATGTGATGATGCATCCTAATAGAAACAATGAGACGCGTTTTTCTTTTAATGGATTGACAGGGTTGGAGAATAGGGATCAATAAATGAAAGCCAAATGATGAACCTATAATGAGGATCTATCCAATGACGAATGGGTAATGTTGGAAAATCCACAGCGAGTTCCACACACCCTTAAAACGGGACTGGAGAGTGACGAAAACCCACATAATCTCTGAGAAAGGACTACTCAAATGACGAATGTACTCCAGGTATGGGTTTCATTGAGTTTAATTCCATTTCCAATTATTCCTTATAAAAGGATGAATATGGATGAACCCACAAATTGTTTGATCCAAAAATTGCTCGTTCTTGCTAGAGGGTTCCTTTTTCATGGGATTCATGAATCGTGATTAATTATTTTTTGATATAACTTCAATCCTAAACCATCATATGTCTAACCTCTAGTGTGGATGGAGCGGTCTGACATGAACAAGGCCAAAGCCCCTTCACCGAGTGTGTTCTTCATTGGAGAACCTTCAAAATGGTTTCAAGATGGTATTGAAGCCATATTAGAGATGGAGGTACCCTATGGAGGCTCGATGCTAGACAAAACAAAGAAACGACTATCATATTGGACTTGATGGTCCTAGGAAGGCATCACTAGTGCACCGGTGTTGGAGACTGTCAATTGAGGCCAGTGGTGGTGACGTCAGCTGAGGGACGCTGCTGTCTTTTTGTGGGTGGTAGCTGCAAATAGCTCTGGTCTTGGAGGAGTTGAAGGTACCGCCTGCATTGATTGTCACCTGGCAGACAGGGGACCCGGCCCCTCGAACGCGTCATTGCACAGCCTATGCCGCACAACTCATGGTTCTTTGCTGGCACAAGGTCTGGAGACCATGTGCATGGAGTGAAACACACCTGGCATATATGGTTGAGCATTGGAGAACCGGATTCCAGTAGGAATTTATGATTAGGGAGGGCAGCCTGCTGCGTGTGGGATGGATCGGGGCATGCAAACCAATCTTCTACACCGTCAGGGTCGTTTCCTGCAAGCCCCAATAGGGCCTAGCCCGCTAGCTAGGCCAGATAGGGTTTCCCCAACCTGAACCAGGTCGGGTTGGGTTAGTTGAACATGTCTGGGTCATGCGAGACCTACGGGCCAGGTTGTTTGTGTTGGTTCGATAGGGTCGGATCGTGCTCAGATGCAACCTACCAAGGTTTACTAAAACACCAATATCTCTCAAACCGTTCATCCGATTCAAGATCAATTTCCCACGTTGGAACCCTCATTGCGAGGTTTTATTTTTTAATACACTAAATATGTTTTCATATACATTTGGAATATGATGAATTACATGGGAAGCAAGTTCCCTCAAAATATTTCAAACTATGTGTAGAGATCTTACGCATGACTGAGACCTGGAGACTGCTTTTAAAGTGACATTTTGTAGAATAGCTATGATAGTCTAGTGTGAAAATTCACTATGTAAAACAATATTCCCATAGTGGGGAGTGGCTCTATGTGGAATGCCAGACCCATGATACTCACGGGGAAGGAGTTCCTCAGTACGATGAAAAAGTTGGATGTTTCTTTTTCTGACCCTGTAGGCCCACAATGGGGAGTGGATATATGTCGCCCCACATACCCATGATTTTTTTAAATATGATTACCACAACAGTCCAAGGATAGTGGGAAGAAACACTATGTGGCCCAGAAGGCCAATGGTGGGGAGTAACTATGTGTGACCTAGCATACCTATGGTACTCTACAAGGAGTAGTTCCCCAGCAGCCCAAGGTGTTTGGTGATATGACATATGGAATTAAATTTAATACTTTAGATTATACATAGTGTGAGCTATATTTCATGATGTTCATGATGTGTGGTTTGGTTTATTGTTTTCTTTGTCGTATTTCATTTTTGTTTTTGGGTCCCTACAGAGTGTTGTGTTACTCAACCCAGCATGGCCATCGCCAGTATTTGTCGTGTATCTTTTTGACGACCGACATCTTGAAAGAAGGATTGGTGGACTAGGAACTGGTTGTTCCTAGAGAGATCTAGCAGATGGATCCTACTTTTACAGCTTTTAGTAGATATAATACACATACAATTAAGTGGGGTTATCATCAGATGAATTCTTGAGATTCTTTGTACTTTCCTATTTTCAGTTTTCGTTAATCGGGTTTTTATTCTAGGATATGTGACCTATAACTTGAACCTTTTCTCAGTGGTTGTTTAGTGGAATGAATGTTTACCTTTACAGTTTTTGGGATGTGGTTTTGTGTGTCTGTGAGTACTAGTAAACACAGAAATGCCTCCAACTTTTAGGATGATTCCATCAGTGCTAGTCACCAACACCGGGCCTTTTGGAGTCGGTCTTGGGAGAGTCACAACATGGGCCCCAGGGGATTGGTCATGACAAAGTAGGTTTTCATAGTTAAAATTTATTTTATAAAAACAATGGTGTCTTAAAAAAATATGACATTGTGCACTGGAAATTGGGTATGAATTCAGGATGTTCCCTTAAAAATGGTTTTGTTGTCAGGAAGTACTGAGGAGGGAACCACTTAATAACATGTATATACCATGAATATAATGATGAAGTGATATTTAAAAAATATTTTGGAGCATGTGAACATTATTTATAATATTTTCATATAAATAATAGATAACATAATTGGAATATAAAAAATTATAATGTAGTCTAATGGAATAATAGATTTTAAGGTAGAATCCCTTACAGAATATGGGCAAGGTACCAGGTGTATTTGGAGGGATTATTTGTAACGCCCCGACCCCAGTTACCTAGAGTCGGTGCATTATTGTGTATCATTGGCATGATCACAAAATACCATGTCTTGAAAGACCGATTAGTTTAGTAGACTTGGAAACACTAGATATATTCATAAATGTTACATTACATCATAAAGTGAAAAACTACAATAACATAGTCTCCATAGTCCACACCTATATCCCCTTCAGACTATCCCTGCAGGCCATTCATAAAATATTTCTTCACATCCTGGGAAAAATAAAACATAGAAAGGGGTTAGCTCAGATGCTTAGTAAGGATAACAGTATAACGGAGGCTTTCATAAATAAACATAAACATTTAAGGCAATGTATAACTAAAACAAAATCCTTTTAATCATGAACTTTAGCATAATATGGAAAATGTAAAATGAAATAATGACATTTACTTATTCACAAGGATATTCTACTGGTCGAATAATCACATGGAATATCAATAAACACTTTCATAATGATGGAAGGCATAATGACAGACTATCATAAACACGTATCCAAGGCCTCGTGCCAACACTACAAATAAGATTTTGTCAAGGCCTCATGCCAAGACACCAATTTGTCTCTTGAGACCTGCCGATGCACCGAGGAGCTATAGCGGGCTCCACCCGTCACATATTAAGTCCAATGAATTCCTTATATGAATAGGTTTAAATATATCATAAACCATAACATAATAGTATCACATAAAACATGCATAAAGGAAACACAACATTTCAACATTTCAATTACAAGATATCAATACAACCCATAGATATAATAAAAATATTATCAAAACCATTTTCAATAACAAAATAAATGCAAATTAAAACATGGTATATATTTTTCATTTAAAAAACTTTATGGCTTTTAGAGGTAGCCAAAACTCAAATAATGGTCACGGTGGTGGAGAAGTCATTGTCGCCACATACGTACGACAAAAAAACATTCCTTTTTGTCGTTTAGTAAAACGTTTCATATAAAAATATTCTTATTGAATAAATGTAATAGTCAAAGGGGTTTATACATCATATAAAAGAAATTTGTGTATAATACAAAATATGCCTCAATGAATGGATATTGAGATGAAGTCCCCTAAAAAGATCATTTTTAAATAAAATAGATCTATTATGTGTATTCACTATATGTACACATAAATAAAGTATAAATAAAAGGTAGGACATAATAATATCATGACATAATTTGAAAATAGGAGATTAACCCAAAGAATAGAAATTGGGTTAAGAAGATCCCTTACAAAGATCATTTTTTAGATAAAATAGATCTATTATGTGTATTCACTATAATTTAACACAAAAAAGTTCAAATACAAAATAGGACATAATAATATCATGACATATTTTGAAAGTAGGAGATTAACCCAAAGAACAGAAATTGGGTTAAGAAGTTCCCTTACAAATATCATTTTAAAAAAAATAGATCTATTATGTGTATTCACTATATGTACACATAACGAAAGTATAAATAAAATATAGGACATAATAAAATCATGACATAATTTTAAAGTAGGAGATTAACCCAAAGAATGGAAATTGGGTTAAGAAGTTCCCTTACCTCGTGTCCGACTTGACTCGATTGTTCTTTAACCTCCTGAATAATAAACTAGAGTTAATTTATACATGCTTAAGAACCTTTTTCAAGTTCATTATTCCTTTTATATAACTTATTACCATGTTATAAACATTATGTAATTATTTAAGTTAATAATGGTTGTTTTGTCGATCATTTATACTTCAGTCAAAAATAAACTTCTTATAATTACAAGTTGTTCATGTGGTAAAGTATCCATTATATCCAGAATTATATTCATGATGTAGATATCATATATATAAAACATATCCTGTATATAAATTCATTTGTAATATTACATTTAGAGGTAATAAATGAAATGCACCGTTCATGGAGACGGAAAGTCGTACGTTTGCATGAACGCTACTTTCATTTCTATTTTGTATTTAATGGATAGAAATCATAATAATATAAAGGTATATTATAATTCCATTATAATATCATATATAATATCATTTACTCCATCCTTTATACGTCCCACATATGGTATTAACGATTCAAATCACTTTGAGGGGGCGGTATTCCGCACTTCCTAAAATGAAATTATCGCGTTTAACCATAATGGAAATCATAAAGGAATTCAATAAATGAAAAATAAAGAAGAATAAGGAAAGCATATACATAATATATATCATAAATAAATATAGTTACAACTTAATGTCCACCATGATGGGTGGTAAGAGAAGATAGAACAATCATCATTTTGTGAGGTAGTAATTCGCCATCCACAGAAGCAGTATGTTCCTTAACCGTTAGACGAAATTGTGTGTAAGTGTAAATCAAATAATTCTCATAACAACATCCTAGAATATTAAAGATACTTGTTATTTCACAAAATAAATTAATAAAAAGAGTTTAAGGTGTTGGAGAAGCAAAATAATACAAAAGAACATAAGATAAGACGTTAATTTAAAATCGGTTAACACTTATTGATTTGAGCCAAAGGCTTCCTTGGGTAGACTTATGCCCAATGTGAGGCTTCTAGGAGTACGAGAGGAAAGTTGAGAGAGTATTTGGGAAGCGTTTGGCAAAGCCAAATTGCTTGGAAGGTGTGAATAAGATGGTACTGGTGGGGGCCATTTCTAAGAGGAGAGGAGGGGCACTCTAGGAATGTAATGAAATGTTACATTATTATGAAGTGGTTTTCGGATTTCAAAGGTCCCACAATTAAATATATCGAGGATAAGGTGATAAGGGTTATAAATATACCTATCCAATAGGTTTTTGAAAAGTGTATGTCTTATATTTTAGAATATCTTTTTATTTTATTTAAATCGTTAATTATTGAGGTAATCGCAACATCATCATGGTGTCCAAAAAATTTTAATTTATTTAATGTCTAAAATTATATAAAAAATATCATGATATAGGAAATATTTTTAGATTTCCAATGAATATTTATAGTCTAAAATTTAACTTATATAACCCTATGTAATAATTTATTAGTAAAACAACACATGTTTGTGACAAATTTATTTTTTCTTTAAATAAAAAGTTATTAATGTCAATTTCTTACCCATGTGGATCCATGGGGTCCCCAAGTTGACCCATGGATTGTATTGGTCATCCATGACACATAAAATAAGTTTAGGACAAGAGTAATGGTAATTTCATATTATTATAACATTATATTTACCTAAAATTACACTAATTACATTTAATCGCGATTAATAGAACTTAAAAGTTACTATTCACCAAAATTTATTTTCATCCCATTGAACCAAATATTACTTACTAATGACAAACATGTATATCATATTTTTGAAATTCAATTCAAGAAAGTGGTAAAGTTTCATTTAAAAGAAATAATAAGTTTTTATCTACCACTTAGTGGTTTCACTATTCATCCAAAATTTGAAGTTTTTCAGAAAAATACCAAAAATTAACCCAAATCTATATTTTATATTCCTAACTCAAAAATGATGACTATTTTACAAAATTCCAAACATATAAGTTGAATTAATTAACTTTATTATTAATTTATGTTGTCAATATAAATATCGGGTTTTTAAGAAACAATATCAATCAATAGACTGACAATTGTTTATTTCCAATTTTAAAGTGAAATTAATTCTAATTACCACCATTGGATAAAATGGTAAAACTATATTATAATTATACATTAAACCCACTAAATAGTATAATTTATCACTATTAATTATTATGATTAAAAAATTTGTTTTTAATTAAAATTTAGTAATTTTCACTATTAATAAAAATATTAAAGTTATCCGAAAAGTTCCAAAATTTCACCCTATGATAAATTGGATATTACGAGTCCAAAAATGAAGTCCATTTTTAAAGATAAAATTTATAATGTTTCAATAAGTAGGTATTACTATTCATAATGGCTACTTTGATTTGTTGTGGTCTATGTTAGAACTCGAAGTTGCATACAACACGCGCTACTGTATTATTCAAAGAGAAGTGTACTATAGAAGCATGGGGTGTTACATTCTCCCCTCCATCAATAAATTTATTCCTTGCAATTAGGAATTTTACTTTGAAAATAAAGGTTTAAAATAAAAATTACCTTTGTGGAAAACCCACATCAGAAATAAGGTTACTAAAAATATAATTTTAAAAGAAATAAAGAGAAGTACAAAGGTCACCCAAGATATCCCATACTAGGATTATATGAAAATATTAATATGGAGGAAAAACAAACCATCGTGGTCTGATGTAGAGTTGTAGAAAACAGGGTTAGGAGAAAGTTAACTACTAGAAAATCATAAACTTGTGATTAGTTAAAAGATCATTGATTCCCCAGTAGAAAAATTTAACTGACAAAATTTTTGTTTTAAGTTAACTTTGATAAATTTGAGGAATTTATTTAGGAGATTTACTAAGAATACTTGTAATTTAGACTTTCATTCTTTAATAAATTTTTACCCCGAACCCATATTTCACTCAAAAAGATAATAGAACTCAAAAATATTATATTTATCCTAATCGTACAAGGTTCCAAATATTATCACATACCATTTAGATTAGGAATACTATTTTGCAATAACCAGGGACTTCCTATAGGCTAGTGTATGTAATAAAGGCTTGTTGCACTATGGTTGTGGGTTCGATTCCTACAGCTTTGTACGACGTGACGGGTTATCCCCAAACCTGCAGGTTGTCCTTTTCCTAAAACTATAGTATTATAATATTCCAAAAAAATAATCTTCAGAAAAGTTTAAACGATAAACAATAATATCCAAAGTTAAACTTAATCCATTTTAACATTTATAGTTATCCAGAATACCTCTGTCCAAAATTTCTCTAAAAGGTCTCTAAATTCCAAAATCAATTGTAACATCTGCTTCCCCAAACAAAGTAATGTTTCTCTTATTGTCACATACTAAAAATATGATTACCTTCATCATATTAAACCAGTAATGAAAACAACAAGTTCTACAATAAAATACTTATATATATCACATTATTCTTATAACCAGAATATAATCCTAGAATCCAAAAGAAAAAATACATTAATTTTTCCACTTCAACTGTAGTAACAGCATTAGATTGGCCTTGATCCCTTGGCCTTTTCTGAGTTAAGTTTCCCTGACGCTTTGGACATTAATTTGCAAAATGCCCCATTTCTCTACAATCGTAGCATTCAACTTTGATAGCCTCTTTCTTTCCCTTGCAATCACGAGCCTAATGACCTTTTTCTCCACATTTTTAACAAACTCCCATTCCTTTTAGGCAACTACTGGGGTGATTCTTCCCACAATTATCACATAATGGAAAATCCTTATTTCCCTTTTTCCCTTTATATGTCTCTTGTTCCACTATTCTATTCTTCTCTTGGTTTACTTTATTGTCATAATATTTAGGGAATTTCTTTTCATTATTGATAGCACACGGGATGATATCTTCGTACGATGAAAAAGATTATGATACTAAATCTCGACGGATAAATGTTTTTAACCCATCATAGAAATGATCAATCTTACTTCTTGGGTTACGTATATAATCTGCAGCATGCCTCGGTAACATTGTAAAGTTATCCTCATACTTTGCGACATTCTCATCCTCCATCTACCTCAGAACTAGAAATTTCCTTTCCATATCTACTCGATGGGCATGAGGAAATTATTTTTTATGAAATTTTGTTTGAACTCCCTCCATTCCATATTTGATACTTAATCATCTTCCTTTTTGTTTTGCATCAATGACCACCATTGATTAGTATATCCAGTGAGGAAACAAACTGCCATGATAACCTTTTCCATTTCACTACTCCCCAAAGCCTGAAATATTTTCTCTAGGGAATTTATCCACTGCTCAGCTACTAAGGGATTTTTACTCCCATTGAATGTTGGTGGTTATTGCCTCATGAAGCTGTCTAACATTGATCCTCCGTGTCGCGGATCAGGGTTCTCTATATGAGTGAGGTTATTATTCATAACCTGAGTGAGTTGTCCCAGTATGGTGATAAGCTGATCAGCACCAGTTTTACCACCAACTCCATTATAATTATCTTGAGCAGTAGGGAAAACCCTACATGGAGTGCGTGCATTGATACAGTTTCCATTCCTTTCACTAGGCGCCATTTCTATACAATGTCATAAACTAGATTAGTTTATGAATTGAAATATATAATTCCATACTTGTAAAACACTTAACATAAATTGAACTATAATGATAAAAATGTTTTATTTTAGGATGTATATACTCATAAACCCTTCATAATGGTTTGTAAAGAAAATGAGAATGATCATAAGCATATCCTCTGGGAGTGTTGTAACCAAGAGTGCATCAAAGCCCATTGTCGTGCACCAGTTCACATTCGAGTCTAGCTCAAAGCGGTGTTTTCGGGTTTTACACCTAGGTACATATATGCCAGAGCTGCCTCTACCTGCTCATATCTAGACATGGATGTATTTCTTGGAAAACTCACAAAATCTATATAACAGAAAAATTATAGTAAGTTCTTCTATACTAATCCTCAAAGTATATCTTTGGGCTCTGTGCACTAATCAGATTTTCTCTAAATCTAGCTTCCAAGGTTAGTACTAAACTGCCTTTGATACCAACTGTAATGCCCCGACCCTAGTTACCCAGAGTTGGTGCCTTATTGCATAACATTGGCATGCTCACAAAAGTTCATGTCTCGAAATACCGATTAGTCTAGTAGCCTTAGAAACGCTATATATATATTCATAAATGTTACATTACATCTTAAAGTAAAAAACTAAAATAACATAGTCTCCATATTCTTCACCCATATCCCCTTCAGACTAACCCTGCAGGTCAGTCATAAAATATTTCTTCACATCTTGGGAAAAATTAAACATAGAAAGGGGTGAGCTCAGATGCTCAGTAAGGATAACAGTATAGCGGATGCTTTCATAAATAAACATAAACATTTAAGGCAATGTATAACTAAAACAATAGAATTTTAAACTTGAACTTTAGCATAATATGGAAAAAATAAAATGAAATAATGTTATTTACTTATTTACATTGATATTATACTGGTCGAATAATCACATGCAATATAAATAACCACTTTCATAATGATGGAATGCATAATTCGAGACTATCATAACAACGTAGCCAAGGCCTCATGCCAAGACTACAAATTATATTTGGTAAAGGCCACATGCCAAGACACTAACTTGTCTCATGAGACATTTTGATGCATCAAGGAGCTATAGTGGGCTCCACCCATCACTTATTAAGTCCAATGCATTCCTCATATGAACAGGTTTAAACATATCATAAACCATAACATAATAGTATCACATAAAAATGCATAAAGGAAACATAACATTTCCACATTTCAATCACATGATATCAATACAACACATAGATATAATAGAAACATTATCAAAATCATTTTCAATAACAAAATAAAAGAAAATTAAAACATGGTATATTTTTTTCATTTAAAAAAATTTATGGCTTGTAGAGGAAGCTGGAACTCATATAATGGTCACAATGGTGGAGAAGTCGTTGTCGCCGCATACGTACGACAACAAAATATTCATTTTTGTCGTTTAGTAAAATGCCTCGTATAAAAATATTCCTTTTGAATAAATGTAAAATTCAAAGGGGTTTATACACCATATAAAAGAAATTTGCGTATAAAACAAAATATTCCTCAATGAACGGAGACTGATATGAAGTCCCATACAAAGATCATTTTTAAATAAAATATATCTATTATGTGTATTCACTATAAGTACACATAAAGAAAGTACAAATACAAGGTATGACATAATAATATCATGACATAATTTGAAAATAGGAAATTAACCCAAAGAATAGAAATTGGGATAAGAAGTTCCCTTACAAAGATCACTTTTTTAGATAAATTAGATCTATTATGTGTATTCAAAATAAGTTCACACAAAAAAGAACAAATACATAATATGACATAATAATATCATGACATAATTTTAATGTATGAGATTAACCCAATGAATGAAAATTTGGTTAAGAAGTTCCTTTACAAATATCATTTTTTATATAAAATCGATCTGTTAATTTTTATTCACTATATCTAAACATAAATAAAGTATAAATACATGATAGTACATAATAATATCAAGACATAATTTTAAATTAAAAGATTAACCCAAATAATGGAAATTAGATTCAGAAGTCCCCTTACCTCGTGTCCGACATGAGTCGATCGTTATTTAACCTCCTAAATAATACATTATATTTAATTTCTACTTTCTTAAGAACCTTTTTCAAGAACATTATTCCTTTTATATCACTTATTACCATTTTGTGAACACTATGTAATTATTTAAGTTAATAACGGTCGTTTTGTTGATCTTTGGTACTTCAGTCAAAAATAAAATTCTTATAATTAAAAGTTGTTCAAGTGGTAAATATCCATTAATCCTCAATTATATTCATGATGTAGATATTATATATATCATACATATCCTGTATATATATTCATTTATAATATAACATATAGAGGTACGAAATGAAATGCACCGTTCATGGAGACGGTAAGTCGTACGTACGCATGAACGCTACTTTCATTTCAATTTTGTATTTAATTGAATAAAATAATAATTATATAAAGGTATATTATAATTACATTATAATATCATATATAATATCATATACTCCATCCTTTATACATCCTACATATGTCATTAACGATTCAAATCACTTTGAGGGGGCGGTAGTCCGCACTTCCTAAAATGAAATTATTACATTTACCCATATTGGAAATCATAAAGACATTCCATAAATGAGAAATAAAGAAGAATAATGAAACAATATAAATAATATATTTCATAAATAAATAAAGTTACATCTTAATGGCCACCATGAGAGGTGGTATGAGAAGATTGAACTATCACCGTTTCGTGAGGCAGTAATTCGCCATCCACAAAAGCAGTATGTTCCTTAACAATTAGACGAATGTGTGTGTAAGTTTAAATCAAATCCTTCTCATAATAGAATCCTAGAATATTGGAAATACCGTTTTTGTTACAAAATAAATGAATAAAATGAGTTTAAGGGGTGGGAGAAGCAAAATAATACAAAAGAACATAAGAGAATACATTACCTTAAAATCGGGTAACACTTTTTGATTTGAGCCAAAGGCTTCCTTGGGAAGGCATCTGCCCAAAGTGAGGCTTCTAAGAGTAAGAGATGGAGGTTTAGAGAGTATTTGGGAAGAGTTTGGCTGAGACAAATTTCATGGAAGGTGTGAATACTGTGGTAGTGGTGGGGGCCTTTTTTAAGAGGTGATGAGGGGCACTCTTGGAAAGTACTGAAATGTTACATTATTCTGAAGTTCTTTTAGGATTTCCAAGGACCCACAATTTTATATTTTGAGTATAAGGTGATAAGGGTTATAAATATACCCATCCAATATGTTTTTGAAAAGTTTAAGTCTTAGTTTTTACATTATCGTTTCATTTTATTTAAATCGTTAATTAATGAGGTAATCGCTGCATCATCATGGTGTCCTAAAAATTATAATTTATTTAATGTCTAAAAATTATATAAAAAATATCATGATGTCGGAAATCTTTTTAGATATCCAATGAATTTTTATAGTCTAATATTTAACATATATAACCCCATGTAATAATTGTTTTAGTAAAACAACACATGTTTGTGACAATTTTATTTTTACTTTAAATAAAAAGTTATTAATGTCATTTTCTTACCCAAGGGGCTCCATGGGGTCCCCAAGTTGACCCATTGATTCTCTTGGTCGGCCATGACTCATCCAATAAGTGTAGGACAAGTTTAAATATATTTTCATATTATTATAACATTATATTGACCTTAAATTACATTAATTCCCTTTAATCGCAATTAATAGAACTTAAAAGATACTATTCACCGAAAATTATTTTCATTCCATTGAACCAAATTTTACTTACTAATATCAACCATTTATGACGGATTTTTGAAATTCAATTCAGAGAATTGGTAATGTTTCATTTATACGAAAAAATTAGTTTTTTAACTACCACATAGTAGTTTCTCTATTCATCAAAAAATTGAAGTTTTTCAGAAAAATACCAAAACATCAACCCTATGCTATATTTGATTTTTATAACTCAAAAATGATGTCTATTTTTAAAAATTCAAATCATATAAGTTGAATTAATTAATTTGAAAATTAATTCCCATTGTCAAAACAAATAGTGTGTTTTTAAGAAACAATATCAATCAAAATATTGACAATTGTTTATGTCCAATTTCAAAGTGAAATTAGTTTTAATGAACACCATTGGATAAAATGGTAAAATTATATTCTAATTATAGATTAAACCCACTCAATAGTATAATTTATCCCTAATAATTATTTTTATTAAAAAAAAGTTAATTAAAATTATTAATTTTCACTATTCATCTAAATATAAAAGTTATCCGAAAAGTTCCAAAATTTCACCCTAGGATAAATTCGATATTCTAAGTCCAAAAATGAAGTCCATTTTGAAAGATAAAATTTATAATATTTCGAAAATTAGGTGTTACTATTCATAACGGCTACATTGATTGGTTGTGGTGTGTGTTAGAACTCGAAGTTGCGTACAACACACACTACTGTATTATTCAAAGAGAAGCGTACCGTGGAAGCTTTGGGTGTTTCATTATTGATAGAGAAAGGGGGTTCCCATATATTGTTAATGACAATACCAGTATATGGAATGTGATAAATCATTCCTTGTCATTAGTAACTATACATAAATGGACATAACACTGAGTTTATTCATGAATAAATGTGAGTAATTGGGGGTACATTACTTTAAATATGTTGGTGTTCTTTGTTTCATCTTAGTTGCGTGAATAATCCATATATGATCATTAATTAATAATTATAGAACATATAATACATGATATTGCTTTATTATGACATTATTACATTCATCCATTTTCTTTTTTTGGAGATAATATGTTTAATATCATTGTCTGGGAGCATTTTCTTCTGTGGTTTTAATGACCAGTTCACTTATATTCATGTTCAGATAAACATGTATGATTAGAATGGTTTTCTTGATTTTAATTGATATGAAATTATTGAACAACCATAATATTTAGTGGTTAAAAAATTCATTTCCTTATTTGGAGTGAAGGTAACTAAAAATATAATGCAACAATGATAAATGGTTGGATTGATTTGGGGATTTTTTCAAAATTAACAATTTTTTATGATAATATTACATCAACTATGAAAAAGGATTCTAGAACATTACATATGATAAAATACCTATTTAATAGTCTGTTAAAACCTTTAAAATGGTTTCATGACTTGAATTGAATATGGTAATAAAAATTGATAACCCATCGTCATTGAATGTGATAAATTAACACATCTTAGATGATGTTTTCATTTCTTGGGTATAAAATAAGCTGAAGGTAGTGATGATAATGAATTATCCAATTATCAAAAAAACATTAAATAATATTTATGTTATAGTATTTGATATACCATTTGGACGAGGAGATGATAAGAAAAAGAGTGAACAAAAAAACATTAAATGAAAATGACTGAAAAGAAAATAAGAATTTACCTATTGAATTAATAATCCTTGAGTGCCACTTTAGGGGAGATGATTTGGCCTTTTGAGGAGACCAAGGGATGATGGAAGTGTGGGAGGATCTTAGGGATATATTTGGGATGAATTTTGGGATAGAAAAAGGTTTGAGATGAGTGAATAGAATATTGGATTGTGTGTGTTTTTTATAGAGGAGGGGAGGAGGGTATTCATAATATTTTAATAATTAAATTTTAATTTTTCGATAAGACAAGCCATAGTAATGATTATTATGACCAAATACAATAATATGATCATGTAATTTGGATAACATTTCCATTTACATCAACCATGATTCTAGCATGATGCAGAGATTAATTTATTCATCATTTATCCCAAATTATTATATTTTACTTTTCACTAAAAATGAATTTATTTTAGAAAAAATCTAAAAGTTAAACCTAATCATTTTTTGATGTGTATAATCAAAAAATGAAATCCATATTTAAAAAATAATTTTTTTGCATATTATTATTTTAACTTTTAATTAAAATCAAAATTTACTTGAATAATACTGATTCTAAAACTATAACTGATTTTATAATGTTTTAAAAAATTGAATAAGTTATTATAAAATTATCAAAATAATAGAATGCATAAAATTGTTAATTTATGAAAACAATTTATTAAAAAAATAAAATTAAATATATAATTTTATTTAATTATCAATGACAAAAAGAAATAATACTTTTACTATTGTTGTATTATCACTTACAAGATCCCAAAAATTTTATTTATACATTCAAGGTCTAGGTTAATATTATTTTGGATAATTTAATATTCTCAAGGGACATATTACAATTTATAAGATTACATTTCTATTCATATGGGTAGGTTACTATTCACCAAAAACATAAGTCTTACTTATCAGAATCAAAACATCTTACTGATCATAACCACGAATGTCAAAGTTTCACAATTCAAATCTATGATGTCAAAATATTATGATTAAAGGTCACATAGTATATATTAGTTCATTGTGTTGTAATTTAATATTATTATAAGAAAATTTATATGAAATGAATTTCCATTGATAAAATATTTGGTCGTTACATTATTACACCAGTATGAATTTTTCACACAAAATTTGGTTATACATTCTATCCCATTAACATGTGTGGGTAGTTTTCCTTCATTTGGTTATGCAGTTCCCAAGATTCATCTTCGTACTTATGGTTCTGTTGTAGTACATTGACTAGGGTATTAGTCATGTTACATTGAAATTCAACTCTATGATCCAATATCATCACTAGTTGTTCCTGGTAAAAATTATCATTTTCCAACTATACCACCTCTGAGGTGAGAGCATGTGAAGGGTCTAGTATATATTTCCTTTAGAGGGACACATGGAATGTATCATGTACTTTGGCCACAATAGGTTGATGTTATGGTTGATAGGACACATCCCTGACATGATCAAGAATCTAGAAGTGGCATATGTACCTAAGACTCAGCTTTCATTTATTCTTGATCATCACGACATTCATCCTTGTATATATGTGTATAAATACCACGTCTCAATCATTGAACTCATGGTCTCATCGAAAATTGTCTGAAAAACAATTTTTTCAAATTTTGAAACCATGATGTGATATTGAATGGTTTTACCTTATACACCATTTCATGGACCATTTCAGGTGTTATCAGCTTACACTCAGGGACTTAATCTTAACACATCAGTGTTCTAAAACTTTTCCCATAAAGGGCTTTGAGTGGTGCTGTTCAGATGATCATGTTGAAACAATAATTTTAGGACAATTTAACTAGTGGAGATATTGGTCCCATCATCCTTTAATTTTCATAGAACAAGATCTTAATGTATCATCTAGTTTCTGAATAGTTCGCTCAGATTGGCCATCAATTAGAAAATATTTGGCCATACTGATGTCCAGTTTAGTACGTAGAGAATGATGGATACTTTTCCAGAACATTGAGGTGAATCTTGCATATTGATCATATACAATTGATATTTGAACTCCATGTAGACTTACAACATATTTCATATATATACATTCATTTTGAAACAATTAGAGTTCTTATCAAATCATGATAATGTGAGATTTCATTATATGATGGTCAATAATGAACCATAAATCATTGTATCCTCTAGATGTCATTGGATGTCCAGTGACGGAGTCCATGGTGATTTTCCCATAATTATATGTTGGAATGGGTAGTATATTAATCATCCATTAATAATTTTTCCTTTCAGCCTTCACTTGTAGACATATTATGCACTTTTTGGTATACTCATCAATCTTTTTCTTCATATTGTCCCACAAAAATTTCTATAAGAGATCACGATAATTCATTGTGCTCCCTGGGTGAGTAGAGAAGGTCGATACATGTGTATCATTTAATAGATAATTATTAATATTTTTATTGAATGGTACATAAAATGTTTACCAAAATATTAAAAATCCTTCCTCATCACTAATAAACATAGAGGATTTCTCATTTCAAATGGATTCAACCCTTTTTTGATTTTCCACAACTTTTCTTTCAGCATCCATTATTTTCTCAATGATAGATGGTGGAGAAATCATTTTAGAAAAGATTTATTATATTCCTCCCATAATTATTCTCATACATATCGTCCTCAAATCATATAAAATTGTAACCTTTTAAATTTTAATCATTGTTTAAAATACAAGATCCTATTTACATAGAGAATCTTCCAACTTGTTTTCCTGATCGGGAAGGTTGTGTATTGAGAAATCATAATACATGATGATCTCTATACAATTTCATTGTCACATATTAATATATTTTTGTGAGATTATATATTTTAGACTCTTGTGATCATTATATATCTCATACTTATCCCCATATAGATAATTCCTCTAAATTTTTAACATAATGATTATCGCCGCTATCTCCCGATCATGGGTTGGATGTTTTCTCTCATAGATTTTTATCTGCATTGAGGCATATGCTATCACATTTTCATTTTACTCATAACATAGTCTATGATGTTTTTTGATATATCCCTATACACCAAAAAGAGTTCTTTACTTGTTGGGAGTGTGAGTATTGGAGTAGTGACAAGCCTCTTTTTCAACCACATATTGCAGTCCTCACATTCTTGGTTCCAAAAAAACCTCACCCCCTTTTGTGTCTACTTGGTCATTGGGTTTGAAAATCATGTGAATTTCTTGAAAATGTTTCTATAATACCTGACTAGACCGATAATACTATGGATCTCTGATACAAATTTTGTCCTTATAAACTCTCCAATTGTGGTTGTCTTGAAAGGGTCCATATATATATCCCTTCTCTGGTGATAAAAAGCACAATAATGATAATTCCTACATCTAGAACTCATATTCACTGTAATTTTCTTAAATATTCTCCCTTATAAAAGCCTTTATCACATTATTCAAATGGATCTTTTGTTCCTCCATGCTCTTGGAGTAAATTAGAATATAATTAATAAATACTACCACAATTTTTTTGAGGTAATATATAAAGTGTCTATTCATTAAATATATGAAAATTAATGGCTCATTATTGAGTCATAAGGGAATAACTATGAAATAATAGTGTTTATTGCTCATTGAAAATATAGTCATGGGAATATATTCCGTCCTCACATTCATTTGGTGATACCTCGACTGATGTTCCACCTTAGCGAAATAAATAGACCCACAAGGCTGATAGAACATGTCATCTATATGTGTTAGGGGATACTTGTTATTTATAGTGATTTAATTTAGAACATGATTATCTAGGTAGAGGAGTACTGATAAATCCTTCTTCATGACGAAGAGGACTAGCATACCCCACAGTGAAGTTGTCGGCAAATAAAACCCTTCCCTAGATTCTCATGTAAGTGCTTCTTCTGCACTACCATATCTACACTGGCCCTTCACTAAGGTGTCTTTGATATATTTTGAGATACAATAATATGTTCAATTTAGAACTCAAACTCTTGGTCTAACAGAAGTCCATGATTCTCTTTAGGAAATACAAAAGTGTGATCCCTCACGATGGGCATATCTTCGAGCAATATTATCTCCTTAGTCTCAGTTATTTGAGCTAGAAATTCTTGATGATAAGAAATTCATATCTACACATGATATGAAAATTCGAAAAGAGACATATATTCCTCCTTACACTTGAATAGAATTAGATGATAGTTCAGGATGTGAAGATAGATCTCTCGTTCCCAACTGTTGTTGTTGGATTTGTATAAAGAGAGTCAATACATTACCCATATAACATCAAACACCACTAAACAATGTATGAAAATATTTTAAGGTAGGTTATGTAAACAAATATTTACTATAGAGGAGTTATAAATATAGAATGCAATAATTTCCCCATTTGATATTTCCATAGATAATGTAACCTAAAAATTTGGATTTGTTGTTTGAATTGTTATACTAAACCTGTAAGATATGAAAAAATGTGTATAAATGGAATCAAATAGTACATTCTCTAATCTTGAATGAATAACTAGACTTCCATCCACCGTATTTTTTCCTGGAACCACCTCCGCAGTTGTGATAGTATAAGCCCTTCCTTTTTTCCCTGGGGGTTGTCATTGATTTCCTTCGACAAACCATGTATTTTTTCAATTTTTTTCATAATTCCCATGTTTATGGAAATTGTAACACAATATCACTTACTGAGCATTTATTTGGATCCTTATTTCTTCTAACCCAACAACAGGATTATTCATATCTCTATTTCATGATTTAGCCAGATGTACCATATTTCCACATTTTGAAGCAATTCATGGCTCCCTTTAGATAGTTATTAGGATGCTTCTTCATAAATATTTTACAAGTCAGATGGTTGGGCTTCATTAAATTATAGATTATTTGGGCAAAACCACCGACATTAGATTACATTTTCCACTTTTTCATCATAGGTAATAGGATACCATTGAGAGTCTCTAATCACAATTTCAAACATAAGGTCAGAAATGATAACCTCCTTATACCAGTCAAAGTATTGAATTTCCAAAACATTTTATGGACTCAGAGATAGTCCACTAAAGAAGTGATCCATATTTCTTTTTGAGTTCATGGTAAATCCAATGTCATACGCTTCATGGATTGTAATGTTTTCATCTTGCACCCCAACAGATTCATATTCCATATGCTTGAATCAGAGTAACATTATTTCCATCTTTAGATGGTGGGTATAAGGAAAATATTTATGGAAAATAATTCTCTTTAATTCATCCCAATCCATGGAAAACAATTTAATAATAGGGTTCCATATTCTTGATCTGTGTCCACAACTAAATAACATCGCCATAAAAAGGAAAGTCCACTTGAAAAACATTCTCTTCTTATGAGCACTAGAGGACATAGAATATATTTTCAATGGAGTTAATCCACACTTCAATGAGGAGGGGATCAAATGATACACTTAACATGGGAACCCATTACCACACAAAGGATACAATGAAAACATGCTCTTTCCTTGTAGTATGAGGGTGTTCCACATGATTCATGTAATTATTCATAACATGAGACAACTAATCATGTACTATCATAAAGTTATGAGAACGTGTTCTCCTCATATCATACATATTATTATGGAAATATTTACATTACCTATCACATTGATTGTTAGCATGTTTTATTTTATTTCCAACCATTTACTAAGAAAACAAAAGTACAATTAGAGGGATTGATCATATAGATATTGAGCATAAAAAAGAAAACATTGAACATGAAATCATAAACTTATAAATAATAAGTATATCTTAACATGATATTCCCTAGGATTAAATCTATGATATCCTCGATATATTTCATAACATATATTCCAATGTAATTTTTCTATTCCAATAATATTGGTATGTACAATGCTTGCAAATTTATCATAACATTACCCTTGGGAGTTTCAAACTGAGAGTAAATCAAGGACCTTTGTCGTGCACTAGTTCCCATTCGAGTCTTGCTCAAAGTGGGTTTTTCATGTTTTACCCCTCGAATCATATGTTTTAGAGCCACATAAACCTATTTATATTCTTTAATGTAAGTATTTTGTTGATAAACATCTTACTCTATAAATAACAAAAATTAGGGTTTTTTTCATATACAATGTATCATCATTAAGAATATAACTAATTTTTTATACTCATAATCTCAAAAAATAATTAAAAAATCATATGATACCAAAAATAGAGACCCTATCCTTTTACACATAACATTACATTATTAAAATCATAATAAAAAATTATATTACAATCCATGGAATGTATGGTCTAGTGAATTGGAAACTAGGTACATAAAAAATAAAACATGGTAATAAAATTAATTACTTCATTATTTAAACTTCACAAATAGTTCCTAATTTCTTAAGCCTAAAATACCCCAATATTTCATAGTACATTATCCCATTAATGTAATTCAATAGCTTGTGCTACACGCAACACCGAGTTCGAGCGCACCACAACTTACTAAACTAACCGTTCAAAAAGAAGTTTGGAATAGAAATAATTGCATTTTTTTCTTATATACACTATATAATTTTTAAATTCATATTATTTGTTTCTTAGACGTAATATCAGAACAAATTCAATTTTTTAGAAAAAAGAATTATTTTTAAAAAACTGAAATTTTACCGGATTTTAATGGAAAACCCATTTTAAAACCAATATTTTACACTTTTTTATATTCAATTTAATGAAATTAAATTATTCTTTACAATTGGGACATAAAAATTCAGTTTTCATAAATTTTTGGTACTTTTCCGATAACTTTCATATTTTTACGAATATAGAAAAATACTAGATTTTAATTAAAAAATACTAAGTTTTAATTGCAATCATATTCTTTAATAGAAATAATTTATAGTGTTAAATTATGAATATGAAGGGTTTTTAAGTTTAATTAGATTATATTTTTATGATTTAATACAATTTAGGTCATTATAAGTAATTTCACATTTAAATTTGAAATAAGCACGTGTCAATCTTTGGACAGTATTCACTTTTTAAAATCCCGCTTTTTTGTTTTGGAAATGAGGATTTATTTTATGTTAATAAATGCATCCTAAATGATTTAAATTTGGTAATATAGGCTTCATTTTTTAATTTGGAATATCAAAATTACCTTTCGGTGATTTTTTGTTATTTTTCTAAAAACATTCAATTTTTTTTGAATGGTGGAAAACATTGTGATATTGTTTAAAACTGAATTTTTATTTAGGTATTATGTTATTATATATTTATTTATATTAGTTAAAAATAGATATATAACACCTATATAAGTTCAATGTAATTCATTAGAGTCATTTTATAATAAGTTTATATTTATAAAAAAATTCGAAGTTTTTACCGTCTTTTACACACATCCTAAGAGCATTTACAAATTTCAATAAAACATAATTTTACCACTTCTATGAGTTTAATTTCAAAAATCCAAGAGACACAATTAATATTAGTCTTTAAAATGTGATTCAATGTGAAGAAAATAATTATTGTGAATAGTTACTTTTGACTTTAATTTACCACAGTTAAAATTAAATAGGGTAATTAATGGTGAAAATGATATCATAATTTCCTTAACACATGTGTTAATACTATTTAATAAGTGTAATTCGACCAAAAAAAACCTTATAAATAAAATATGATCCTTTAGGTTAACTTGGATTTGATTAGTATATTTATTATTATTTTATTTAAAGAATAGTTAAAAGAGTTAAAATCCAAGTTTAATAACTAAAACATCATTAATATAGGGCTATACATAATATAAATTCGACTATAAATATTAATTAGAAAGATAAAATTAATAAATATATAATGGTATTTTATCTATAATTTTTAGAGATTAAATAAATAAATTTATTTATGACACAATGATGAAACAATATTTACTTCAATAATGAAATATTAAACTGATTGATTTTATAAATATAATAATTAATTTAATTTTAGGCTTTTGAGGAATTAAACAAATTTTATAGGTTTATATGAAATGTTGGGATGGGAAATATGAATTTAGTTCGATGTAATAAGGTTTCTGGGAATTTAGAAATAATATTTTAATAAATAATGTCAAAATTGACCCAATTGAGTTTTTAAAACAAATACTATATTATTGGTTGATATAATATTCAGCAAAATCTATGGATCTGTCCAATAAAATTAATAATATTATATATTTCATTAATTAACCTATTGGGGTTCTCTTGGATGTTTATTGTATGTTTACTAACCATATAATATAATAATACAAAGAGACATGGTAAATGTCAAACTATTTAAATAAGATTTAAATCTAAAAGATAAAGTTAATATGGTTAAATAACCTATCTAAAACCTATTAGTTGATAGGTTTTCGACCCATCCTCTTCTTTTCCTTTAAATAATTAATTTTGGAGCCATTAAAAACCTAAAAATATATTATTATAAAATAATATTTCAGGTTTTTCTTAAATTGACCCTCATCTCTCTTATAAAAGGGCACTTCCCCTTCTATTAATTTCACTCTTACAGAGCCTTTTGGATCGGCCAAAACCTACTCAAATATCTTATCAACTTTCCTCACATCATCCAAGAGTCCTTCATTTAGTCATAATGGAATATTAAGGATCCCTTTTGATCAAATTAAAAGGAAGAACCCGAAGGAGAGGTAAATATTTCATCACATCTTTCATGTTCTTTTCTTCTTCACTTCCTCTTTCTTTGTTTTTTCCATTATAAAATGATAACTTCAATATCTTCTATATACTGGGATGTTATTATAAAAATGGTACAACCATAATCATTATTCATTCGATCCTATAAATAGCAAAGTCACCTTACATGTGTACATACAGATTATAGTCTCCACGTCATGGTGTAGTTTGTTTTTCAAACACTTCATCATTTTTATGGGTATAATAATGTGTATAAATGATTTAAATAATTAATATAACACTATAATTATTCTGTATACATGATATACCATCCAATTAAATATGATTTCTCCATTAATACAATGACATTGTCTCTCATATGTATGTCCAGATTACTGTCTCAATGAGCGATTAAATTGTTTTCTAGGATCACCATTCAACGATGATTATAAAATATATATCATTAATAAGAATTTAATATATGAAATAATAATTATACTAGATATATATATATATATCATATTCACTTAGTTCCATTTAATAAGATATGATAATAGAAACAATGTTTATGCATACGTACGACATGCCCTCTCCATAAATGGTGTTTTCCATTTCATATATTTACTAATATTATAAATATTTAAATTTTAAATATATATGATATATAAAGCATTTTTTATATTCTATAAGTATTTAAATCATGATATACTTCATAAAATCAAGAGTAACAAGTCATAACACGTACAATAATGAAAGCGATTATTACATGAAATATTAATTTAACAAGGAATTTTTTATTAAATGGTTAGTATAAAGCTAAAAAAGAATCATGTATGATATTATAAATATTAATATGTTTTTTTTATAATTTAATAACATACTACGGTCTTTATATATATGGTTAAACATCCCCTCGACTAGAGGAAAGTGCAAGGTAAGGGTTAATTTCACAATCTCTTGATTTCCTAATGTTTTTATTATGTAAGTATCTACTGGGACATATTTATTGTCCATGTACATGTTCCATGAAAGAGTATTCAAAGAGATTCTTTTTAAGATACTCTTTTACTAAAACATCATTATAAATGTTTTTAATATTTATTCTTCTAAATCATTCCCATTAATTTCCATGTTTTCAAAATGGTTTTTATGGATTTTTCAATATGGAAATGAATGTTTTGTGAAACAAATCTTCTATATTTAATTGATGGTTTTGTTATATGTATGACTGTGGATGTGTTATT
Organism: Viscum album; assembly: GCA_963277665.1. Classification (NCBI taxonomy): domain Eukaryota; kingdom Viridiplantae; phylum Streptophyta; class Magnoliopsida; order Santalales; family Viscaceae; genus Viscum; species Viscum album. The sequence continues at coordinate 221,750 of CAUJRU010000324.1, forward strand.
TTTATACCATTCATGGTTTAGGGATAAAATATTGACATTTTGTATGAATATTTTATAACTACTATTTATGTTATGTTTTAATCTTTTCATATGAGGAATGTATTGGACTTAGTAAGTGACGGGTGGAGCCTTCTATTGCTCCTCGATGCATCGGTAGGTCTCATGAGACAAACTAGTGTCTTGGAACATTGACATGACAAAATATTATTTTTAGTCATGGCACAAGGCATTGACTATGTAGTTATGAAGTCCGGCATTATGCATTCCATTATTATGAAAGTGGCTATTGATACTGCATGTGATTATTCAACTTATAGAATATTCATGTGATTAAGTAAATGGAATTATTGTATTTTATATATTCCATATTGTATTGATGGTTACTTTTTAAAGTATTTTGATTTTTTCTTATACATTTCCTTAAATGTTTATGCTTATTTATAAAATTTTAGGTTATATTTTTATCATTATTGAGCATCTGAGCTCACCCCTTTCTATGTTTTAATTTTCCCAATATTCCAAGAAGTGTATTATGGTGGATAAGTAGGGTTAAGCTAGGGGATTAATGGAATTATCAACGTATCATTTATGATATATTTTATTTTATAATGTGTAATGTATCATTCATGTATGTAATCTATTTTCCAACACTGTTAAATTGATCGGTCTTTCAGGAATTGTTTCCTTCTAAACATGCCAACGTAATAAAATAATGCACCGACTCTGGGCTTTTGGGGATGGTTAATTACAGTTGGTATCAGAGGATTTTTATCAATAACATTGGAAACTATATTTAGAAAAACTCGGATTAGAGAACACTACCCTAAGATAGATTTTGAGGATTAGTATAGAAGAACTTCATATAATTTTGGTACTGTAGAGATTTTGTGAGTTTTCTATGCAAAACATCCAATACAAGATACGAGTGGGTAGATGCAGCTATGGCACATATGTACATAGGGGTAAAACCCAAAAACACTGCTTTTAACTAGACTCAAACAGGAACTAATGCATGAAAATGGGTCTTGCTTCACTTTTGGTTATGAAACTCTAGGGGATATGCATAAGACAATTTTCATTTTAATTACAAGCCATTATAAAGGATTTAATAGTAAATACATTTTGAAGGAATACATTTTATGATTACAGATTATATGCATAATCTATTCAATTTACGTTAGGTAATTTTCAAGTTTTGAATTAATTATTTTTATTCATAAACAAAACCAGTGTATCACATTGTATAGAAATGGCGCCCTATAGATAGAATAAGAACTCCAGCATTACGCATGATCCATAGAGTAAGAAAGATCATATATTTGTTGGTAATAAGACAATATTTAGAAAGAAAATAGTCTCCCGCGTATTATCATCATTTGAAGATATAATATCATGTGTTAATAATATAAGTAAAAAAATTTATAAGTCCTATGGATTTTAGGGGAAGATATAGATGAAAAGGATTATAGAGAGAAATATTGATAGAGAGAATTAGGGTAAGAAGGATTTTCCCGTTTATGATATCTTTTGAATGAATCAAAATGGAAAATGCTTTAAGGGAATGGGATTATGTTATAAGTGTGGAGAAAAAGAACCCATGTATGTGATTTCACGGGTGATAAAAATGTTTCAAAAATAAAATGCTTCATTAGAAAGGAGTTGGGACACTATGCGAATTAATGTCCAAATCAATAGAGTATACCCCAAATACTGATATTGGACAATAATCATGTTATGATACTACCACAGATGAAGAATAATGATTAAGAGTTATTATGTTGTTATTAATGTATTTTGTCATTTTTGTATTCTATTAATTATTTTCATGTTATAAGAAATATAGAGTATATAAGGACTGTATTGTAGAACTATTTCATTAAGAACTTGAGATTTTGTGGAACCAAGTTAAGTGACTCAATGGTACGTTAAACATTTTGGAAAATATATGATTGAAGTAAAGACAAAGCTTTAATACGGTCCTAATATCAAGGTATTGACTTTGGAATAAGAGATGAATGATTTGGAAAAATTATATTAGATATTATTAGCATCCTTGAATCTTGATAATGGTTTGTTTATTCCATCATTGTTGGAGTTTACAACATTTCTGGATATAAGGATTATATCTAGTATTCTATAAGGAATAAGGGAGAATTAATGTAACTAATGTGGTTATATTATAATTCAAGGTCTTACCATGTTTTAAAATAATGAATGATGAAGGTATTAACTTGTTATTACGTGGAAAAAAGGATCTTCATTGTGTTTACCTTCATTATAAATTTTGGTATATGAGTTTGGACTGATGTATTTTGGATAAGTCTAAATGTTGGAACCGATTAAGTTTGACATTGGATACTATGGTTATGGTAAAATCATTTCATGAGATTATTATTGTATTATCATAAAAAGGACAACCCGAAGGTCGGACGACAACCCATCGCGTCCGTCTAGGGCATGAGACTTGTTCTCGTAACCAAATGGTGACAATGGTGAATCACCTACCACGAGCCTATGTGATGTCCATGTTTTTATAATGTGGTTTTTTTAAATAGTCTGACTAATGAATAATAAATTCCTTATTTTTTTAACCCTATACGCTTATTATAAATTGAATATTTTTTAATTATAATATCTTTTTGAGTGAAAGATGTGTTTGTGGTAGGAATTAGTTGAAGGATGAAAATATACATTTCAAATATATATATATATATATATATTTCCAATTATTCCATGTATAAATTAATTCTTATACTTTAGGTAAGGGATCGTAAAACCAAAACTGTGTTACTCTAATACCATATGTTTTCTTGAACCGATGATCTTTTACATCATCTTAGATTGATGGATTTGAGGCAGTCAATTTTACACCTATTTTTGATTGATGACCTCAATCAATACCTATAAATATTTACATTTTTTCTCAAATTATGTGTGTCTAATTTCCACCAATGTTTTCTAGATCAAGATCATAATTTGGTGGTGACTTCTTCATTTCTATTTCCCTCTTATTAAGAATAAAGTTTATTAACCCAATTTCTGATGAGGGTTTTCCAGAATAATGTTTTTCTAATTTTAGCCATTTATTTTCAAAGATCAATTTCGAATTTCGAGGAAAAAATTTATTGAAGTAGGGGAGAATGTATCACCCCATTATTTCATAGTACATTATCTCATTAATGTAATTAAATAGTTTGTTCTATACACAACACTGAGTTCGAGCACAACCCAACTTACTAAAATAATAATTAAATAATTGGTTATTAATAGTATTTACTGCATTTTGAATCTAATATAATCTCTATAATTTTTACATTCATATTATTTGTTTCATAGACATAATATAAGTAAAAATTTATTGTTTCAGATAAAAGAACTATTTTTCAAAAAATGCAATTTTACCGCGTGTAATGGCGAACCATTTTTACAACTAATATTTGACACTTTTATGTATTCAATTTAATGAAATTAATTTCTTCATTAAATATGGGACATAAAAATTTATTTTGTATAAATTTTTGGTACTTTACTGATAACTTTCATATTTTGACGAATAGTGAAAAATATTATGTTATAGTTGAATTTTTTTTTCTCGAAATAATATATTTTGTTAAGTGATGAATTTGAAAGGTTTTGAAGTATAATTAGATTATATTTTTATCATTTAAAATAATTTAGGCCATTATATGTAATTTCAAATTTGAATTTGACATAAACACATGTCAATCTTTTGATTGTTTTCACTTTTTAAAATCCTGTTTTTTGGTTTTCACAATGGGAATTAATTTTAAATTAATAAATTCAACTTCTAAAATTTTAATTTGGTTAAATAGACTTTTTTTTGAATTTGTAATATTATAAATAGCTTTGGGTGAGTTTTTGTTTTTTTTGTTAAAACCTTCAATTTTGATAAATAGTGAAAATCTATACGTTATTGTTTAAAATCGAAATTTTATTCAGGTAATTAGTTATTTTATTTTAATTAATTTTATTTCAAAAGAGATATAAAATAATAATATATGTTCATTATAGTTAATTAGAGTCATTTTATAATAGGGTTAGATATAAAAAATTTATCAAATATTTTTACCGTCTTTTACCAACCTCCTAAAAGCATTTGAAAATTTGGTAATTAAGGGTAAAAATGATAATTAAGCTTAATATGGTAATTAAGGGTAAAAATGATATCATAATTACCCTAACACATGTCATAATTTTATTGGATAAGTGTAATTAGACCAAAAAACAAACATAGAAATAAAATATGTTCCTTTATGTCCACTTGGATTAGATTTGGACATTTATTATTATTTAATTTAAAGAAGAGTTAAAAGAGATTAATTCAAAGTTTAATAACTAAACCATTTTTAATATAGTGTTATACATATTATAAATTCCACTATAAATATTCATTAGAAAGATAAAAATATTTCCTACATAATGAATTTTTATTTATAATTTTTAAAAATAAAATAATTAAATTTATTAATGACACAATGATGGAACAATAACTACCTTAGTAATGAAATATTAAAATAATTGATATTAAAAATATCTAAATAAATTTTAGTTGTCATTTTTTTTGATTTAAAAAAATTTTATATTTTACTATGACTTGTTATCATTTAACATATGAATTTAATTATAAGTAATAAAGTAGTTAGGACTTTAATAAGAATCATTTAATAAATAATGTCAAAATTGACATAATAGTGTTTTTAAACAAAATACTACATTATTTGTTAATATAATATTTCTAAAACTCTGAGGTTCTGATAAAGTGACATAATGTAATTATATATGTTATTAATGAACCTATTGTGGCGATATTGGATGTTTATAGTATGTTTATTGACCATATAATAAAACAATACAAAAAGGCATGGTAAATGTCAAACTATTTAACTAATAATTTATTCTAAAAGATAAGCTTAATATGATGAAATAAACCTATATGAAACCTATTGGTTGAGATTTGTTGGATCCATCATCACTTTACCATTTAAATAATTAATTTTGGAGCCATTTTAAAGTGAAAACTAACTTTTTTATAAAATAATATTTCATTCTTTTCCTAAAGTTACCCTCACCTCTCGTATAAATGGGCCCTTCCCCTTCTCTTAATTTCACACATCCAAAGCCTTTTGGCTCGGCCATCCCCTTACCAAATATCCTATCAACATTAATCCATTGATCCTAGAGGCATTCCTTTAGTATGAAAGCCATCTTATGGATCCCTTTTGATCAAATCAAATGGAATAACCTGAAGAGGGGGTAAATATTTCATCACCACTTTCAAGTTATTTTCTTCTTCCAATCCTCTTATTTTGTTGTTACCATTCTAAAATAGTAACTCCAGTATCTCCTATATACATTGATGTTATTAATAAATTTTTACAACCATATTCATTATTAAATCTGTCCTATAAATGAAAAAGTCACCATACATGCATACGTACGGATTACCGTCTCCACATCGTGGTGTAGTTTGTTATTCAAACACATCATCATTTGGATTGGTATTATAATTAGTATAAATGATGTAAATAATAATTATAAAATTATAATTATTCTTTATATATGATATACCATCCAATTACATATGATTTCTCCCTCAATATAATGATATTGTCGCTCATGCGTATGTACAGATTACCGTCTCCACAACTCAATGAGATTCATTTTCACATTTACCATTCAATGATGATTATAAAATATATATAATTAATAATAATTTAATATAGGACATAATAATTATACTGGAGATATATATTTTTTATTTTTATTTTTATAATAACATATTTTTTATTCACTTAGTTCCGTTTAATACGATGTGAAAACGGAAACAATGTTTATGCATACGTACGGCCTACCGTCTCCATAAACGGTGTTTTCCATTTCATATATATATATTTATAATAAATATTTATATTACAAATATACATGATATATAAATCATGTTTTATATTCTGGAAGTATTTAAATCATAATCTATGTGATATAATCAAGAGTAACAAGTTAAAAAACGTATGATAAAGAAAGCGATTATTACCCGAAATATTAATTTAAGATAGAAATTATTGTTAAATGGGTTGTATAAAGTCATAAATTAATCATTTATGATATCAAAAATATTAATCTGGTTCTGGTATAATTTAATAACATACCACAGTCTTTATACAGAATGTTATACATACCTGCGACTGAAGGAAAGTGCAATGTAAGTGTTAATTTCAGAATTACTTTATTATCCGAGGTTGTTTTTACGTAAGTATCTACTAGGACATATTAATTACCCATTTTCATGTTTTATGAAATAGTTTTCAATGGGATTATTTTTAAGGTAAATGTTTACTAAAAAATCATTTTAAATTTTTAAAATATTTATTCTTCAAAATAATTATCATTAATGTACAAGTTTTTAAAATGGGTTTTATGGATTTATCTATATGGACATAAATGTTTTTAAAATTTTAATTCCTTTCAAAATTTTCAATGTGGTATGAGACAATTTTATTCAAAAATTTTTTTAAATTTCTTTCTTTATAAATTTTGTTGCTTTTAAATGTTTTCATGATAAAGGGATATTTCTCTAAAAGAGTTTTGCAAATCATTTTCATTTATGTCCACCTCCATTGATGGATTTTAAACTTGATTGATGATGATTTATTATGATACAAATCATCCATATTTTATTGATGGTTTTGTGATATTTTGGACTATATATGTGATATTTTTATACCAATCATTGTTTATGGATAAATTATTTAAATTTTGTATGCTAGTTTTAATTAAAATATTAATGTTATGTTTAAACCTTTCAAAATGAGGAATGCATTATACATAGTATGTGATTGGTGGAGCCTACTATAGTTCCTTGACTCATCGGTAGGTCTCATGAGACAAACTAGTGTCTTGGAACAATTCATTTACAAAATAATATTTTTAGTTTTGGAACCAAGCCCTGACTATGTGGTTATGAAGTCTGGCATTATGCATTCAATCATAATAAAAGTGGATATAGATATTGCATGTGATTATTCGACTAGAAGAATATCCATGTGAATAATTAAAAAGAATTATTTTATTATATCTTTTATATATTATGATTATGTTTAAGTTTAAATGGATTTTGTTATAATATTATACATTTCCATAAATATTTATGCTTATTTATAAAAGTTTATGCTAGATTGTTTTCTTTACTGTGCATCTCAGATCACCCCTTTCAATGTTTTAATTTTACAAGGATTTCAAGATGTGCATTTTTATTGATAAGTAGGGTTAATCTAGGAGATTAATGGAGTTATCAAATTATAATTTATTTTGGGTTTTATTTACTAATGTGTAATTTAATGTTCATGTATGTAATATATTTTCCCAGACTGCTAAACAGATCAGTTTTCAGGACATGATTCTTTGTAATCATGCCAATGTATTAAAATAATGCACCAACTGTGGGATTCTAGGGTTAGGGAATTGCAGAGCTTGTACATCTACATAGGTTACACTGGGGATCACATGAATGAAGGGGTGAGCTATAATTTGAAAAATGTAATATCATTGTAATAAAGAATTTGAACATGGGTTATAAGGAATGGAATAATTATTTAAATGGAATTTAATATGTGTGATCATATCATATAAAAATTGGATCATAACCACATAGATTTATAATAACTTGGAAGAAACATAAAACAAGACATTAGTAGGAGACGAGGCTCAATTCACATAAAGGATCACAAGTTATGGATAACCACCAAGATCATTACACATGGTAGCACGAGTGAAGGCTTACCACAAAGATTGTTATAGATAACGTCTCTTGAGACCCAATGTTAAAAAATGAATTGGATATCTATTTTGGTACACTGATAATAACATGTTCATTAATATTCTATCCATATATATCATCACACATAATCAATCATACAAAAGCATAAGGCGAACTATGGAAAGAAATGGGTTTCATAATCTTTTCATAAAGCATGATACATGGGTGTATAATACAAGAGTCCAAATAGAACAGAATTAAAACATACATGGACATTGATAAGGTAAAATTGGCATATATTATGGTAATTTATATAAAAAATAAGTGAAAATAAATAATAAGAGTGTTTTTGAATGTTTAGCATTAAAAAATTTTAGTTTGGTTTTATGGAAAAAACTAAAGTGTATTTAATAAAAGAAAACGGAATAATATTTTATATCAAACGAGAGGTGAACCAAAAAGTTTTTAATAAAATATTATTTAATAAAAATATTTGTGTCTTAAAATTGATGATATAGTCCACTTGGAATTGTGTAAGAACTCAATAAGTTACCTTAAAATGGGTTTTCTTATAGGGATGTGTTATGGATATAACTACATAAAAACATGTATATCCCGTAAAGATAATAATGAGTGGATATTGATACATGAGTTTGGATCAAGTAAATAGAATTTATAATATGTTTATAAAAGGAATAAACAACTTAATTAGGGTAAAAATGATGATAGAGAAACCTGAAGGAATAATAGTGGATCTTGTAGAATCTCATATGTATTAACTGTAAGGTACAAGGTGTAAATAGAGGGGGATTCATGAGAGATAAATGGGATTTACTTATTTTATATATCAGGATGTCTGTATGGGAGAGGTTAAAAATCACATCCCATAATTATGATCTAAACATAAAAGGACATACCATAGAGTGGGTTCTTGAATAAATGTGAGAATGAGTGGACCACTTACCTTAAATCTGAAGGTGTTATTCGATTGAATATAATTATCTGAATAATAAAATTAGGTTAATTAATTAAAAATTAAAGAACCTCCCCTACATTTTATTGATTTATTATAACCATATTACATTCATCCATGCCCTTTTTTAGAAGTTAATATGTTCAATTTCATTATTTGAAGGTGTCTGCTTCCATAGTTTTAATGATCAGTTAACTTATATTTACTTTCAGATAAACATGTTTGAGGATAATGGTTTTCCAGAATTTATGTTATATGAAATTAGGGATAATCCATAAGATTACATGGTTATAAAATTAATTTCGTTATTTGGAGTGAAGGTGACTCATTATATATACCATTAATGATACATTCTTGGATTAATTTGATAATTTTACTCATAATTAACTAGTTTTGTATTATTATTTTACATCATGTGTAAAAAAGGATTACATAACATGACATAAGTTAAAATAAAAATTTAATAATCTGGTTCAGCCATAGAAATGGTTTCATGACCCGAAATAAATATGGTAACAGAAATTTATAACATGTTGTGTTTCGATGTGATAAAGTAACATATCTCCGACAGTGTTTTCATTTCATACGTATAAAAATGTGGAAAATAGAGATGATAATGAATTATATAATTATATTAAAAATTTATAGTACATTTATGTTATGATATTTTTCATACTAATTCGATGATGGGAGGTTTGGAAAGAAAAAAGAACAAAGGAACATCAAAAATAATGAAAGAAAAGAAAAGGGGAAATTACCACAAGATTTAATCTTCCTTGATAGCCTCTTATGGGGAGGGTATTTGGTCTTTTGAGGAGACCATTGTATTATGGATTTGGGGGAGGATCATGGGGATTTATTTGGGCAGATTTTAGGGAAGGAACAATCCTTGAGAGAAGTGAAGAAAAGATGGGAGTGTGTTGAGTTTTTATACTGGAGGGGAGGATTGTTTTTTTAATATTTTAATGATTAGTTTTTTATTCCCCCAAAATACAAGAAATATTAATGAATCTTATGACCAAAAATAGTAAAATGTAAAAGTTATTTCGTATTAATGTCCATTTAAATCATCCATGAACCATGAAATATGAAAAAATAATTTAATTTATAATTTATCTTATATTATAATATATAACTATTCACTAAAAATTTACGTATTTTAGAAAAAATATTAACCTTAACCATTTTTCTTCATGTAGAATTTAAAAATGAATTCCATTTTTCAGAAATAATTTTCTAAATATCATAAATTTAATTTCTAATAAAAACCATAATATACTTCATAAATACGTATTTACAAATTGTAACATATTTGATAATTTTTGAATAATTTACATAAGGTCTTATAAAAATATCATAAATCTAGAAAACATAAATTATTTTAATTTATTGACACTTTTTATGAAAATAAATTGTATATTAAATTATTTTACTTATTTTAATTTTTTATTTATGACTTCCAAAAATACTAATAATTTTAATATGGTCATATTATCACTTATTTGATGCATAAATTTTATATAAACATTATAGGTTGATGTTACTATTCCTTTGAAAGATTTACTATTATTTTGAAAGATTTTATATTCATAATGAAAGTATTGCAATTAAAGTGGGTATGTTACTATTCATAAGGTATGATGTTATTCACAAAAAAATAATGAATTTCTTATTATGTTCCAAACATCATACTGATCACAACAATGCCTATAAGATTATCAAAATTCAAATTATAGAAGTAACAACATTATGTTTAAAGGTCACATTATACATAGTAGTTCATTCTGTTTTAATTTCAAGTGATTATAATAAATAATTATAAGAATTTAATTTACATCAATAGAACATTAGGTCATTAAAACCGTGGTCTCATTTTAGGTTTTAATCCTATGTCCACTAAAATATTCTACGGCCATAGCATACATGGTGAAATAAGAGCAAGATTCACTTTTGTGGGCCAGAAAATATACCCAATTATACATAGAATAGTCATGTACAATTATAGAAACATAGTTCTTCCCATTTTTACTATAAACAATAAAAGGTATAAAAAATCATCAGGAACGAACTCAAGAGGTTGAGAAGTTGATAGTTCATTACTTAGTTTTAATGTAATTTTAGAATGCTTCTCTTTTTTATAGGGGTTACTTAATTTATCAGTAGGGAACTAAAATTTAGGTATATCCCAAACTATCCCCTTTTAATTTAGCTATATAACTGAGTAAATGTCGTAATGGCCAATTCACTTATGAAAAATATAAAATTACTTTTGAAAAAAACTCAAACATGAAACATAGTGTGAAATATAATAATTTAAATCTACATCATAAACATGGTCACTTCATATAGCAGTTAAGATTAATGGATTTTTTTAAATATAATACATTCCAATAGTAATTCTCAAAAAAAAGTAATCCATCATCACCCAACTAAAAATTATAATAATATCCTATTTTAAACAATCAATATATAATGCATTGAATGTTAAAACATAATTTTTTTTACCAATCTGGCCTAGAATGATGATTTTAACATTTTAATTGTCACAAAAGTTGACATGGCCACCATCAACCTTGAAAATACTATTACAGAAGTTATAGTCTCTTATCTGGAGTTTTCATCAACCACTATTGAAGAACTATATAATTTTATTTTATATCTCCGTGCATTTTTTCTAATAAATTGGTTTGAAATAAGAAATGATTTTTCTACCCAAATCAATTTGGGTCAAGAAATGATTGTAATAAAATATTTTGGAACATATATTTTCCTCATGGGTTTCATGTAAACTTATTATAGAGTCATAGTAACAATCACATTGATCGGTCCTACTGAAAAGATAATGGAAGATGAGTTCTCTGGTCATGATATGTCTAGGTTCATATCCAATCCCAGTAATATATTTTTAAGAAACATTCATTCCCATGATCTTTTAATTACATTGTACCATTTTTAATTTTTTCATATTATTTCCACAATTTTAATTTGGTTGTTTATGTTCATCATTTTCATAGATAAGTTTATTGTTATCCCGATTTTCTCTTTATATACCAGACTTAATGTTTATAGTTAGAGCATGTAGTCATTTTAAAACATTTTATTTATCATTAAACTAATTAATAGCTTTCCCTACATATTGCAGTAGTCAGATAATTATTCATTTGCCATTTTTTTCATCATCATGATTTTCATTATCAAACATACTGTATTATTCCAACTCATGAATAGAAAAAATATCAAAATAAACGGATAATGATGATACATCACTAAATTTAGTTATGAAGCACATATTTTCCATAAACGAATTTTATTGAGGAGAAGAATCTGAGTAACTTGGACTATCTTTAGATGCAATCTATGTGGTTTTCATGGAATTATTATATATTGTTTACTTATCTTCATAATTATTATCGTGTTTCAATTTAGAGATGAAATATTTCATATAACCATTCCTTTTTCATTCATATGAGAAAACGTTCTTTTAATCATCACCCATTTTCGTCAAATTCCCTCTATTATCATATTTTCCTCAATATTTTGGTATTCTAAAAAATATTTTTCTTCCTATAAAACTTATTATATCTTATGTATAGTTGAGAAATTTATTTGTCACTATCAAAAGAATATTCATGATCACTCAAATCAACAAATTTTACCATTTTTGTTTCCTTTTAATTATTTTTTATAGGGAAAGTAGTCTTAAAAACTACTTACTGTCTCATTGGATACTCATCCTCCTAAAAGATTAATTTATGTTATCTTTATTCATTATATTTTAACCCATGATTTTTTTGACATGATACTTAATGATATCACTAGATTCTAAAATTAACAATGATGTCACCTCTATCTTTAAGGTAGACAACTCATAAATCCTATTATTTTGTCCTTATCTATTATAGGCTATCCTAGCGGGTTCATGGTATTAACAAACAAATTAAATCTGAGAAACATATCAAAAATATTACCACCAATATATATTTTAAATTAATCATATTTAATAGTGTTTGTGTTAAGCCACATTTCATTAGAATTTTCAATTCCTTTATGTTTGAAAGATATAGTTCCTACATATAGAATTATTTTTTTACATGTAGAAATTATATTAAACACTTCATCACCTAAGGAACATTAAAGGAAATTTATGGCTCTGAAATTATAACTATTATAGGCATCCTTAGTTGCATCATCCCTTGTATTTTGAGCAGTAATAATAATTTTATACTCATCTACTATAGAAGTCATAATCTCAAAACCCATAAATTCATTCTTCATTTTCATTTTTATTTTCTATTGGGCATAATTAGTCTCATTAAAGAAGGGGGTACTTTTGGTAGTAGAACCATCTTTAATATTATCCATACTATAAGGATAGTATATATATAGATATATATAAATATTTTTTCTAGAACTGTCTAAAATTTTATTATCTTTAACACTCAACTAAAATCAGAGTAAACAATTATTGAATTTGTTTTAGAACTATAATACCCAATTATGTTTTTAGTGATTATCTCAAGAGGGGGGGTCTATTGAGTACCCAATAAAATTCCTATCATAAATTGATTCTTTTGAAATCCCCAAAATATTCAATAATAGCAGATCTTATCAAAATAAGTACTATTTTATACATATTAATCATCATAAATATTTATCCAAAGATTGATTATGTCTTGGATGAATAATATAAACAACAAAATTTAATCATTTGAAATAGATTTACCTGATAGGAATACTATTTGATAAAAAATTAAGATATATTATCAAAGTATATATTTGTAATATCTAAAATAATTTTTAATTAGAATGCAAAAAAGATGTGAAATAGACAATGGAGAAAACTGAATACAAGAGTTGTAGTCCCATGTTGATATATTGTCCTCTTCACTAGGTGATCAACTTCCAACAAGAACTTTATATAAAATAAATAGATGATCTACAACCTAGATAAGGTTCTGCAATATATAACATTGTCTAGATCAACAATGATGTATTCCACTGTTATTCATCGGAGTAAAGGAAAACCATCCCCACATGGACATATACCAATCATATCCATGGGAAAAAATGAGAATTACATTTATAAATATATATTGTATCTTCATGTTTATATCATGAGATTGTTTGGGGACATAAAACATTATATATCACACACTACACAAATGTATTAAAATTTTAATTAAAAATTTATCTAAATGTACAGAGTTTAGTAATGATTTGTCTATTTTGATAAAGCTTTTAACATTGGATTCGGTTTAGTGACGAGTATCATGTCAGGTTTTATTGAAATCTTCAGAAAATTGATGTGTCACAATCAATTTTTTTTTGAAACACACACTAACAGAAACTCTTGATTTTGTGGTGCATGTTCTGGTGTTGGCTCATGTTTAGGTCATATGATACTGAATGTATTTTATTGACTGTATATTTCTTTGGCTATGTCTCAGACATACTAAATATTCCTGAATTATAGTAGTGTGACACTGGAGGTTTCATTAGAAATTGTGTAAGTATCCTCAATGTATGATCTGTTGATGTCTTAGAACTAGTAATATTTTCATGGGAAATGGTGTGAGCATGATAGAAATACATTTATTGTGTCATATCTGAAAATATATCATTCTTTTCTATTTTTTCATCTTTGGAAGAATTATATCATGTTGGTGTGTCGATCAATGGTGTTTGACTCAATGGTGTCTAATATAAGTGTTATAATTGTTTGATGGTGTGATGTCCTAGTCAAATCTCAATCATTGAGAGTTGATGTACTAGAAAAGTGTTTAGACCAATGGCATCATACATAATGATTTATTAGTTATTCTCAGAATACAGGGTTCTTAAATGTAAACATAAAAATCATTAGCAGTACTAAAAACATGATTTTGGAATCATTAATACCATGAGTTCAATATTAATTAAGTAAATATATATATGTAGAATGTGTTTAATAATCCCTAATAGTTATGGTGGTAGTTGGTTTTCAATTATGAATGCTCAACACACTACCAACGTGGGAAGGTGTGAAAAGTGACTGACACTCGATGTCGGAATGGAATTGCATGTTTTCCTTAGATAAGGATAAAAAGTGGTGAAATATTTAATTATTTATTTAATTTTGATATTTAAATAATGTTGAAAGGGGATGGATCATATATTTCTCAGATGAATGTTAAAGTATCAATATATGTGATTAGTAAAGAGGTGCATAACGATGATGTGTAACAATAGAATATGTTCAAAAATATTCTTCCGATCGCTATGATTGGGATGGAATAATAAATTTTAGAAAAACATTATGTATAATATTAATACTAAATTGGATTAATGAGCTATTTGGAGAATATAATAGTTCATTAGTCTCTATTCAACCCAGAATTTGCATCATGTACAGGGATCTAAAAGATTATTTTTCTAGGATAGTAAGAAAAATAATATTGAATATTATTTATCTATATTCCTAGAATGTATAAAATTTATGTATTAGATACCAATGTATAAGGGGATGTTATTACCATAACCATTAAAACAATGTAAATTATAAAATACTACATTTTCTTTCATCATAGGACTCCCCAAAACAGTAAACGGTAAAGATGATTTTACATTTTTAGTCAGTTTCCATTCAAAATTTTATATTTCATATCCATTAAAGAATATGTTAATGATGACCATATTTCTAAAATATACATTAAGTATGATCTAATGATATTATTATTCACATATTCTATTTTATTTTATAGGGATATTATATTTACCTTGATGTTTTGGAGATGTCTTTAGTAGGCTTGAGTAACAGTTTTGAGTTTCAGTACTTCATATCATTCCCCTAAAAATAGTATTTTAGATAATTACACTTAAAAACTAAAATATATATTACGATAATATTATAAAAATTTTAATGTGTTTTTAGGTCAACATATCGCTATAGTCATATATTATTACAATAACATCTTGGAATCCTGAATTTATATTAGACCTTGTGATTCACATTAAGGAAGGTAGAATAGAAATTGAATTTTATGTGGATGAATTTAGAGTAAAAATGATCTTCGGACCTTTGATAGATTAATAAATGGTAGAGAATATTAGATCAACTTAGCAGTACATCAGGGTAACAAAGTGTTGATATAAAATTTATGATGAAAATAATCTATAAGATCTAGAATTCAAAGGTAGAGGAAAAGTAATTCTAAAAGTAACAAATTAAATGAAGGTCATGATATTTGGAATGATATGAAAACTCATCCATATATATATATTCCCTTATTAGATTATTTATTGGACTGGGATGTTTTTTATTACATGGTACATCAATTTATTCTCTCTCAAGTTACTTTTAAGTTGATTGTATTACTATAGAAGAATTACCCACATAATACATTACATGTAATAAACTCAGAGTTCATACCATTGGAGGATTATATCTCTTATGAGAAATTAGTAGTGGATTATCAAGATCAACGATAGAATGCATTGTTATACAAGACTCCACACCTTGTTATTTTTTTGTTAAACCATAAATTTGAGGAAGATACATGGGAATACAAATAAGATATAAAGTGGAAGTATCCTCATTTGTATGCATAAAAATTATATAAAATTAGATATGAAATTAAAATAAAATGGGTAAAATTTGACAACCTCCTAACTTATGATGTGTTTTATCATTTAATTAATTAAATTAATTTGATAAAATTCCCTACCTGAATAACAGAGTATAGAAAAACATTGATATGATATTAAGATATTATTATTTGATGTGTATAAAATATTTTAGATATTGGATTTGAGGTTATGAATTATAATAAATGGATGATAACGTTTTTACACATATATTAAATTAATTCATTGTTTATAAACAAGCTAGAAATCAATTTTAAAGGATGCTAAGGTAAAAAGATATGTTTTAGTAAAAAAATAATTTTTTATGTAAATTTTATTTTATTTTATTAATAAGCTAAA
This sequence comes from Viscum album, assembly GCA_963277665.1. Taxonomy (NCBI): domain Eukaryota; kingdom Viridiplantae; phylum Streptophyta; class Magnoliopsida; order Santalales; family Viscaceae; genus Viscum; species Viscum album. The sequence goes on from CAUJRU010000324.1 coordinate 238,459, forward strand.
TAAAATATATATTGGTATTATTTTTATGAAATGTTTTGAAAAAATATTAAATAAAATATTTTTACACTCATAATATATTTTTAAAATTTTATGGAGTGATGTAAAAAATTGATTTGTGCTTAAAATAACTTTTTCTAAAGATAGTTACCATTTCCATAAAAGAACTTATTTTATATTGAATTTTTCAATTTATATAAATTGAATCATTTAACATGAATTCATGAATTTATATATGAATAATTAAAATAATAATTTATTTTATTATAATTTATTTTTCAAAATGAAATGTAAGACTAGTAAAAATATTTCACGATAGTAAAGTTAATAAATGTTTATCAGTGTAGGGAATCATAAGATACAAGGATTAAAATATAATAAAAAATGACATAATTTTTTAATTGATATTATTTCTGAATTATTCATTATATATTAGAATGTTATTTATTTTTGATCCATGTCACATGAATACTACATTATTATATTTCAACCTTTTGTAAAATTAATATTTGGGTCCCCTCTCACCCTTATTATATGATACAACACCTTTTATATTTATTAAACATCCTGAGACTTATAATTTGGCAAAAACAACTCTAATCACTAATTAATATCATTCCTCATTTTCTATTTAAACTTAATTGATCATAATACCATTATTTGATGGTATATGGTGTAAGCCAAATCACATTTTTCATTGAAGAGGTATAATTATCAACCGAGTACATCATATTTTATTTATTCTTAGAATTCTATGGTATCAATTATAATGTACTGACATAAATATCTACAGTATATTAATATTTTTTATTATGATAGATCACCCATTTTCCACATCCTTGATATGAAATTTTAAATGAAAGTATCACCCCTACGTACGTGTGGACTACCTCGTCCATATATAGGTATGATTCAAATTTTAGTCAACATAATTAATGGTTGGTTATTAAAATGGATATAATATTTATATAAAATAAATATTAAATAATTATATTATCTAACTTTTATCCTTTCTATTCATTCGAAAATTATAACATTGATATTGTGTACATATAGTATACCACCTCCACGCATCGATGTGATTTAGTTTTCATCTCATATTTATATGAATAATTATAAAAATATACATGATTAATAAATAATATAAAATTTAAATATAAATGTTTTTTGAGATGGTGAAACTATTACCATGGTGAAATCACAAGAACCATCAAACAAAAATATACCTTGAAAACAGACCAGATTTCTACCATATGTTCATTTTATGGGAGAAATTACTAACAAGAGTATAATAAGAATTAAAAAATGACTGTTAAATAATTTTTCTTTAGGAATATGGTTTTATAATATATGTATAATATATATATATATATATTATAAGATTTTGACATGTACAAATCATGATGGAACTTCTGTTATGAGATTTATGTATGAACACCATTTTAATCAGGATTGTTTATGAGTGATTTTATATTGGGGCTATTTATATGGTGATTTTACTTTCAAAGAAATATATTTTTCTATCCAATGTTTATTTTTGTATTTTTTATTTATTAGTTCTATATTCTATTTTTATGTAATTAAAATTTCTGGGAAAATATTTTTAAGGAAATTCAAACCCTCTTTTTTATTTGGTTGAATAAATTTGTCATCTGTTTCAATAATATGAAAAAAAATTGAATGTTCTTACATATAATATAAATTTTTTATTAAGTTCATTTTCTACTAAATTTTAATTTATTTACTATTTTTTTATAATGATTTTTGTGAAGATTTTTTTTCAAAACAAGTATCATTTTATGTTTATTCAACGATTAGAAAATAATTTCATAATTTTATGTATATGGAATAAATATATTTTCCAACTAATATGATAAGTCTTTCCATAAATGATTCCTTTAAAATTTTAATTTTAATAATCCAATGAATATTACTTTATGAATATGTTAGGAAATTTTATTTAAATGATTTTCCAAATAGAAGGATATTATAACATATTTTCAATGAATGGATTGAACGATCTTTTGGTGATATTTTAAATCTATTTGAAAACTTCTTTAAAATTATTATAATTCATTTGGGATATGATCTTATGATTTCATCACATTTATTTCTCTCAAAATATTATGATGACAATTAATTAAGGATGATTTTACGAAAATAATTTATTTTCCACATGTTAATATTGTTTTGATGAAGCCGTTATGAATCCTATTTATTTTCCATAGGATTTTATAATATTAATTGATGAAATATCTATATAACTTATATCCATTCTGAATGATATGATATGATGACATTATGAATGTTTTATGATATTATGGAACACACACAGAGACACACACATATATCATTTTCATTAAGTGATAGGTGGTCCTGAAATTATATATCCCTCCAATGAAATGGTAATGATGGATATCTATTGAGATAAAAATGGCTATAATGAGGTACAAACCTTGATTATTAAGGGACCTCTCTCCAATATAATCATCTGGGATGTTTACAATTAAAATTTAAATGACTGAATAGGGAGTGAAAATTATATACTAACATTGAATTTTCAGTGATCCTTGAACATAAAAATTATTAAAATTATTATGTATATTACACAAATATATATCTGAAGAATATGATGTGTCCTTATGTCCCATGAGTTATTAATTATGATTTATCATTTTTATGACTTATTTTTTTTATAATGGACAAACCATATTCCATGGTTTCAGTTTAATGATTTTAAATGATTATTTACAATTGAAGGATGTTATGATCATGTTATAATAACCTTAAGATTACCTTGTTCCTAATAGTGATCATTTATTGGAATATATTATTTTAACCCATATGGATAATATGACCTAACCCATTATTATGTTTCCATTCCTGACCTATGAAGAATTAATTTATGTGTGATTTTCTTAATAAGATTAATTTGAGAGAAAAACATTGTGGGAAAAATAGAATATCATTCATTAAATACAATTATTATGTTTATAGTAACTATATATCGTAAATCTATGTTTTTATATAAAATTTATTTTTTATCATATATATGGAATATTCATAAAAAATTATGTAATATTTATGTGTGAAATGATTGTCTCACCTCAGGAAGAGATTTCGAGATACCATCTATCACTAGTTGTGTGTCCATGATTCTATAAATAATTAATCACTCTTAAATAACCAAATAATGATTCTATGATTATATATGGTCTCTCATATGGAGTTCCAACATGACTATAATGATATGTGGCTCTCAATATATCATAATGGTAAGATTTGTGGAGTACACTAACAATGGCCCAAGAATATAGTGACTGTTATTGGGGGTTCTGAGGTGGTTTATGATGACATAACATGATTGATGTTATATTGTTTATTATATCATTAATATTTTATATAAATAAACTAATATGAGGGTATATATAAGGGAATCCATGGGAACATTCCTAATTAGTCCTATTCTCAAATAATTCATGACTACATTATTTCTTTTACATTACCTTATTTTTAGCTTTCTAATAGTACTTTTATAGGGTATATAAATGGAGTGGTTGGTTTGATTTTCTGGATTCCTATTAATGGTGGGATTTAGGGTTTATTATTTTATCATTTTTTTATTTTTATTTTTATATTTAAATATATTTTATTGATATGTGATAATTGATATATGTTAGAATTTATGAAATGTGGCAAAAATATTAGTTTATTATGTTATTATTTTTGTACTTTTTGATATACCACTGTTAGTTATATTTCATTATATTTCATCTTCTCTTATATGGTGATTATGTTATTTTTCCATTTTTGAACATTTAGGTGAAAAGATTATATTATCCCAATATTTTTTTGACATTAATTTTTTGTTTTATAACTATAGATAATTGTGTAGGAATTACCTAGTACCTATGATTTAACTACCTTTGTGGTTGTTTTGTTGGAATGTGCCCTGACATTACAAGGATAACGATGTTTGGTCTATAATTTGTTAATGAATATCCATATGGGGATATATATTTTCCAATAGTAGTAATTTCATAAAAGAAAATAAATTCACACTATCTATAAAATCATATGAAAATATTATATCATGGTCCTACAATACTCATAAAATGTTGTAGATGGAATGTATCATTGTATACATGAAACTATATGGGACTACTCCTCCACTAGATGTGGGCTAAACAAAACCTAGTTCTTGGGTGATTTTTTTATATAATTTCGCACATCTAAATTTAGAGTATCACATCCTCATATAATTTAATTAATCATGAAAATCTATCTAGGATTTAGAATATATAAATGGTATATATACATTTCATAACCATATTATATGAAATGATAATTCCTATAATAGAACATCGAAGAAGAATTATCAAATATCATTAATTAAATAGTCTATATAGTCATCAAATATTCAAAAATACACAAATTAATGTAGGTGTGAGATATCATTGATTCAAAAATGTTATTTTTCAAACAATTGGTTGCACCATACCTAAGGTAATCAATCAATAATGCATGAGATTCCGATGAATTTTGGTGGAACAATGTGTATGAGTGAATATTGAAAAAGATACAAATATTTGAGATAAATGACCTCCAATTCTAAAATATTTTTTTGGATAATAATATATAAATAACAAGTGGTTTCACATGATGTAAGTTAAATATTCACTTTAGTTCAATGGTTGTAATGATTGATTTATATTTCGGTGACCATAATTCATTATAGAAATAAATGTCTAGGGGAATATCCTTATTATTTTAAATGTTCATAATAATAATAAAATAGTAATGTACTCAATATGATGAAAATCATTATTCATGCGCTATTCTACACATGATAGTAAAATTTGGTGAAATAATGTAACAAACTATAAACTTATATGATTGAGGACAACTTTTAAACCTTATCAGTGGTACCAGTTATAGTGGAACACTACCTAACAATCCAATTAGTTTCTATCAAATCATTCATGAAATAATATTTTTTAAATATTTCTCAACATATAATTTTTAATTAATAGATACCATACTATAATCAATTTGATATACATTAAACATGATAAATTTAATGATTATATAGATCTAAAATGTTAAGGTAAATGATTTCATCTAAAAAAGCAAACTTTTATCCCATATTATCATTATATAATATTATAAATTTACAAAATAATTGAAAATAGATTAAATTTTTAGCAAATATTTAGGAAATTACATGTTATCCAAGAGAGATAAAATAACATGATTAATTAATGGATACAAATATATGTGTGTCCATTTTATGATATCTATATGGGTTCAGATAGAATAGTGGAAAAAAATCATCATTTTTGTAAATAAAACTACAACATAAAATTAATGAAATAGTTGAATAATTTAGTATCCACCCGCTATATTGATATTGGAGAGAATTAAATGAGATATATTTGATGTGTTGATGTATAATAAATAAATTTAAGAAAAATTGGATTGTAATGTTAAAAAATTCAATTGCATATTAATTATTGATTAAATTTTGAGTGAAAAAAACATTTTGAAAAAAATATAATAAGGTGATAGACTATAATGCATTGAAATATTATATAACATATGATTCTACAAAATTTTATATGGAAGAAAGAGATGTTGAAGAATCTACATAAGGACATTATGAATTAACATTATTATTTTTAAAATTAATATTTATAAGATAAGGGGAATACAAGGGTAGTATTCCTTTAGATTGTTTCAATTTTGGTTTATTGAGAAATTTTAATCCCGCATCCTTATGATGAAACAATAGTATGAAGGGAATGATTAAACTTTATGTTCACTGGGAATAATAAAATATTTTCCATAAAAACACATTAAATTATATACATTCCGTGAATAAAAAATATCTATTAAAATTTGTAAGAGGACCATTATATAAAAATATTATCAATATCTAAGGATGTGATATGTGTAAGAGTTAAAGTGGAATCAAAGTAAAATGGGATAAAAATTTAATAGTGAAATAAAATCATTCAAATATTCCACAAGAGAAAAAGAATAATAATGTTGTGATGTGGATGAAATTTTTTCACAAAGTGGTTCCAATTACTGCTCGATGTTTTCTTATTATGGATTGAAAATTTAAACCTAGAGAAAATATATATTAAAATGTGATAATTATTCATTGGAAAAATCTTTTGGCATATCAGAACCATATGAAATTACCTTGATATAAATAGATTCTACATAATAGAAAGAAGATATCAATGAAATCATTTATGATACTGATAATATTTGTTGGATTTAAAAAAATGTTATCGTTTATTAGATTGATGATATAAAGAAGTTCATCCCAAATTTTATATATGCTGAGAATTCATTGAGTATATCTCACATTGTTATTCAGAATATCATAATTGATGTTAGTGATGGATAAAGGAATGTTTTTGAGGATAATAATAGTACTAGGAACCTTTGATAGTATACTATTTATTCGGATACTATAAACATAGAAAATTTTGTATAGAATCAACAATGATGGGTTGGTATAGAATATTATTTATATTTCAATGGAATATTATAATACTTTTCTTTGGTCATATAATGAAGGGACTGTTTTAGATCAATAATTACCCCTTTTACATACTTATATAGTTTTATATATTTTTATTTTTTTAATGTTATTAAATCTTTTTTCATGGCTATGTTAAATGCATGAAATTAATTCATATAAATAAGAAAAAAAATAAATAGAAGGAATATTATGGGAATGATGTTTTTCATCTGTTTATCATAATTGATTCTTTCATTATAAATTGTTTTTGTATATAATTCTCATGATAACTCATCCGATAATAGAAGAGCTACCAACCACAATTAATTTAGAAAAACATGATGGACTTAGGAGATCTCTTAGACACATTAACTCTCTCCTCCTCCAATAGTAATGAATGATAATATAATTTCAATTAGATTTTCAGTAACATACTAAAAAATCTATTATACACCATATCAAAATTTCACCATCCTAACTATATCATATGAAGGGTTTGTTGGGAGAAATTATGGAATTTAATATATCAAATTAATTGAATACAATAGTGGATATTATCTTTATATTTTAGAAAATCAATGAATAATTCATTTCCATACACATTTCCTTATTAAAGAATATTGTAAAAATTATGAAATATAGATATATGATTTAGGAAAAATTTTAAAAATCACATGGGATCACTCATCATTCAAGTTATAGACCACAATTTTACTTAACTTTTGATAATTTAAAATCTATTATTTGATATAATAAATTATGTAAATGATTATAACAAAAATTATGAATATAGAACAAAAACCAAAAAAATAGTTGTTGATGTAACTAAAAAGGGTTCATTATGTTTAGCATCACGGTACATTATTTCTGATATATTTTTACTTTTATTTTTTTTCAACATTTGGTTTGGATATGTTTTGAGATTTTAATTAATAGGGATTATTTATTTGGGGAAATATCATAGTATCCAGTGATTTATGTTTCATTGAATTAATTGAGTCTATGTATAAATGTTTTAAATTATTGGGAGGGTGTTGGGTTGTGGCTGGGATCTTCATATAGGGTACTTTATTTGTTACTTCATATATGATATATTTACATCATTTATCCAACGAATACTACATAAGTTCAGCCCTAGGCATAAAATATGGATGATATTTTGTCATGAAAACCTTTTTCACTATAGAAAAAATATTGCTATGTAAAATCATCAATAAATATTATTTAACTAGTGTTGATGTAAATTTCATCATTAATGAGTTATGGAAAATTTACAGTGTAAGGCTATGATTAAGACTGTAAATCCTTCATAACTTGTGGGTTTTATTTACTGTGCATGTAACATCATCATTTTCCTAGGGTAGCAATCCACCTCGAGTAATGGTTCTCTACTTGTAATTTTGGAGTGTTTCATTCCTTATAGATCATATTTCAATGTGTGGTTTATTTACAATGTGGTGGGTTATATTCCTTCTGGATTTTGTGATCTACCTATCATTATTAATCTTTTCTATTATTGGATTGAATGTTGTGTGTTTGTAGTTGTTTGGGGGACTATTTACAAGAATTAGATATTGAATAATCATATACAGTATTCCATAATTTCTTTTCTTTTATTGACTGATCTAATTATTTCCAATATCTATTATTTATGGCGGATATATTTTGTATGTTGTTGAGTTTGGTGTCTCTATATGATGGGTATATTTTTAAATTACTATTTTTCCTTATCAATTACAATAGACTGGTCAATGAAAAATAATTATCTAATATTATAATGGTATACATGGAAGTAGTTCATGATATTAACTTGGTTTCTTTTAAAATTAATTTGTGATAAAACTGTATTTCATTAAATGGTTTAAATTGTGGAATTTGTATTGAAATTGGACTATAATCCCAAAAACCAGAAATGAATTTTATGAAAATGCTTTATTAAATTTATTCACGGTTTTGGAGTTTATTTTGAAAAAATCATGACATTTAAAAACCTTGGGTGGGTTGGGAATAGGCTTCACTGTCCTTGTGTGTGTAATTTTATTAGAAATTTAATGTCACATTACTATGGATGATTATACTTGAGGTTATATTTTTTGGATCCACACATGGCATGGATGTTTGATTTTATATGATGTCTTGAATGTATTATAATAGTATAGAACCCAAATGGTGTTTTTTTAATTTTTTTTTGGTTTAATACATGATGTTATATTTCATGGTTATATTCTCAAAATCTAACACTATCTTGTGGTAATAGTTTGTTTATAGTTTTATTTTGTACTTGTCTTATTACTATATTAGATGAAAAACATGCAATTCTATTAAATGATGATGGATTTATTAATTTTATTTTTTATTTATAGAATTTAATTATATACCACATATATTTTAATGCTCTATGTAATTCCTTCCTTATATAAGAAGTTTTATAGATTCTTTAGTGGTATCATACTAGGATATGTTTCATACATAAAACTATTGAATTTTATAGGATGTAGATGTTTTTTTGGGGGACTCGTGTATAGGGAATGGAATTCTAGATATTTCTAGTTTGTCATGCTATCTTCCTCTACATAGCAGGATAGTTTGGTGGTGAAAGATGGTTAAAAATGGGATATATTGTTCTAGTCATGTTTTATTATTCTAGTTTGGTCTGTTTGGATTGACTTTAAGGTCCTTTGGTTACATCATCTTTCTTTCACTGTTTACTCTAATGGTTTTCATTAATTTGGTTTTAAATGAGATAATTATCATTCAAATTAATGTTCATCACCATGTGGAAGACCTATCTTGCATCACATTTCTAGTTTACCTAGGTTGGTTCATTAAATATTTGTACCATAACCCTTACCCATCATGATATTTTGTAAAACCATCTAGTTTTAGATTAGTTTTGGGGTTCAATATAGTTAAGACAATTATAATTTAGATATTAGATGAAAAATATACCATGGGTCATTAGAAATTTTAACCAATCATGAGACATTGTGGTTAAGGTCATATGAATGAACCTAGTATGGGGTTCATTTAAATTTATTTGATACATCAATTTTATTCTTTGATATTTTTTAAAAAATAATTCATTGAAATAGTATAATTTAAAATCACTAATATAGATAACTTATGTAGGTATTATGATTTGGGAAACTCTTCTTAAAATGATTTTCCATATTAATATGTGAAATATAAAATTACTCCAAGAATATAACTTCCAAATATAAGGGAGAAATAAAAAAATATAGTTCTAAAATTTATTAATAATGTGGATCCTACTTGGGTATTAGTTATAATAAAAACTACTCAGACACTAGGTAAAGTGTATGTGAATATCTTGGAACGTGTAGTGGTAATGGCTCATAACATTCTATGAAAAATAAACCTATATTGTATTGTAACATATAAAATTTGGAATATGTGGTGTATTTTAGGATGATTTAGAGGATATTTAACATCTTGAAGACTCATGTGAACTCCAATGCGGGTTATATGTCACAAATGTTTGAGGGAATGTGTATGAGATGGTGTGACATTATTCTGTATTCTCAGTAGAACAAGAATCATACATGGAATTCATTTAATAAAATTCTCATCCTATGATTTTCTCCTGAGAAAATATTTATGGAATAAAACTATCATATTCAATCTATATAGTAGGGACATGATACCATTCTAAATTACCCCACTAGTTTTGATGTGTTGGTGCACTCCACCCCAAATCCTGTTACCAATGATTACCTAAAAGATGGAAGGTTTGATTTGGGGATAAGGTGTAATATTCATTAAATGGTTGTTAATATGTTACTTTATAATTTTAAATATGAGGTTGATTATATTTATTTGGATGACGTATACATAACACATCGAATTGGTTTTGGAAGAGCTTTGGTTAGTGCATTTATTGGTCAATGTGTGTCTTTAAGCTAGAAAAGGATGCACAAAGGGGCTAGTTTTCCCTAGACAAGTTTTAAGGGGTATGTTAGGGAAATTTAATTTATTCTTGTTTAGTGTATATGGTTATGTCATTCTGAACTCTAATTTCATTGAGTCCCCTAATATTTTTCATCATTTCAGTCTATCTAGTTATCTATTGTGTTTTTGTTTAAGGATGTTCGTGGCCATTAAGTCCATGTCACCACTCAATTTTGTTTCATAACATTTTTATAATGCTTCCAAGGGTGGTGGGACATTTCATAAATACATGGAAAATGTGCAAGTGTCTATGATTTTGTTGATAGGATAATAGAATAGATATCTTTATGAAATAATGATTGAAAAAAATGAATCTTAAATATGACCTTCTAATATTAGATGTATGATGTGTATTTCATATTATATAGTTTTGTAGTTTTTTGATATTGGTGCTACTCATTATTTTATCTAGTCAACTCTAGTTGGGTTATTTGGATTGCATTTGGGAATTATTTTGTATTTTTTTCATATTTCAACACCTTTGGGAAGGTGTTATGACCAATGATTAATGTGTCATGCATTTTGAGTGATGATAGAGGATCTTGTGGTTGAGTCAAAATTCATGTTGATGAATCATTATACATTTTACTTGATTGTTAAAATGGGATGGATGGTCAATTTTATGTTGTCTATCAACTATTCTCATTTCAATATTGAGTTATTATCTCCATAAGAAGTCACTCAAGTCCACCTATGTGAGAGGGATTCTAGGTTTAGGAGAATGAGACCACCTATTCCTTATGCTGGGGTGAACTATGTCAATTTTTTGAGGGTTTACTTCATTATATGGATCCTTGATTTTGAATACCCCATTACGTGGTGGTGTGTTCGTAGGTTTAAGACATTCTATGTTATTTTATTGGTTTACCACCACAGAGCGATATCATGTTTACCATTGAAATACTACTTGGTATTATAAAAATTTATAGGTTATTATTTCATATAGAACCTGTTGATTTGTATGATCATAAGTCTTATCTAATCAACCATGATTCTAAAATATTTCATCATTCTTATTAGGTCACTATGTGATTCCTATGTCCTCTTTTTGATGAATGGAAATGGTTTCCATAAGATTTATCTTGATTATAAAATGTTATATAAGGTGACCATCAATAAAATACCCCCATTCCCTGATTGATGATATATTTCAAAATCATAGAATATATAACAGGTTTCTAAAGATTTATAATTTGTTGGGGATCCAAATTATGATAATTTTAGAAGGTGAAATACATAATATAAGATTTAGGATAGAGTGTAGGTTTTTTGATCTTTTGTTTATTTCATTTGGTTTGAAAAATGGTCCTTTTTTATTTTGATAATTTATGAACAAGATCATTTTTCAGTTCTTTTAATAAATTTGATTGTTTTCATTGATGATATTCTGTTATACATCGGGTCAACAGAGGAGAAAATTGACCATTTAGATATTATTCTTAAAACTTTGGAGGTGCATCCAATGTATGATAATATTTCCTTGTTTGAATCTTGACTTCATGACATATTATTTTTGAATCATGTTACATCTGTGAGGGGCATCATGGTGGATCCTAAACTAGAATAAGATTATATTTCCTAATAAACATTGAAAAATGTATTTTATATACAATGAATTTTTGGGTAGTCTATTCATTATAGGGGTTTCGATAAATAGGTATCCAACCATGAATATCTAATGAGATAATTAGCTTATATAGGGTTTAAATTTTTAGTGAAACAAAAAACTAAATGTAAATTTTGAATTTCTGAAGAAGTTGATGTCATAAAATCAGTTTTTATTCTTTTTCATGAGAAGACCTACTGAACATGTTGTCTCCATATGGTGGTGGGTTCGTATGAACTCAAAACCATGCATTACATCTTATTTGGAGAGATTTTTATTATACGTTATTATCATTATACCCTATCACCTTTTTTAACCAGATAGTTTTATACTTGTGATGGTGATTTTGGGTTGATAACCATTAGACATTTGATTTTTATACTTATTAAGTCTTGGGAAATAATTTTTTTTCTATGATGTGATGGGAAATAAATTAAATTGGCATGTAAAATAAATCATTAGGGAGGTAGTATCTAATGATTATTTTTTCCCAGAGGAGATTGGGTGTTGAAGAATCTAGTGGGATGGTGTACGTAGATTCAATAAGATTGGAGTTATTGTTTGATGAGTGGGTTCTACAAAATAAATTACCTCACACCAAGTTCAAATATTTTATACAAATTAAAAATTGTTACGATACCTCAGGTGGTAGGACTAGGTCCCATTTTCGTGATTTCTATTTCAAAATATTTTTTTTATTATAATTTCATTGAGTTTTGAGTAGATAGAGACTAGACACCATTCATAATCGTTTGTATTCATTGATACTAATAAAACGTATCATTACATTATATGTAGATTATGATGTCTTGGAATTATATAATAGATTTATGATTTTATATAACGCTGTCTTACAGGTCAACATAATAAGTTTGAGTTATATAGACCTGCAATTATATTTCAACAGTTACTCATTCAGATATGTAAGTGAGATGATATTTCCATAGACTTCATTACAGATTTACCATTTAATCCTCCTAGGAATTATGTGATTTCTGTGATCACCGATCAGCACATAAAATTTGTGAATTTATTCCCAATCATGTATATAATGAATGTATAACAAATAGGGATTATATATGTCTAAGAGTTTGTGACAATTCATGTGGATACTTCTAGGATTGTTGCAAAAAGTGGGCAGAGGTTCACATATAAATTGTAGAATGGTTTTCATGGTGTGATAGTGCCACAATTGAAATTTGTAATTAATTTTCTTCTAGAAACAATTGGATAGACATAAAGTGTTATCTAGTTCATATGGATTTGTTCTAGGCTGGTTTGATTCTTTTATGTGGTTTTTGGGAAAATCATTTTCCACTTCCGCAGTTCCAAAAAAAAATATTTATGATTCCTCTATTTGGATTGTGGATTTTATGAATTATATGGGTTTCCATGTAGATCTCTCATATGTATGGAGAAGTTAGGAGAATTTTCCTTTGTATGGAAAAATCATGTTTTGTATCTGATGGAAATGAATTATCTAATCAAGATGAGAGTAGGCACGGAACGATGTCCTTCAAAATATTTGGTTGAAAATCAATGTATGATATTGGATTTTGAGGTTGCTAATACAGGTTTTCTCCATGTTTAATCTTTTACGGGATACCATCGATTGGGTGGACTAGTTATGTTGTCACCATATTTTTTTGGTCCTACGGTAATTGTGGATAATCAAGGAAAGTTGTCATATTAGTTATAATTTACAATTCATATGAATTATATCCGTGAAGAGTTTTGTGTTTCCTAACTAATGAGGTACCAACAAGATCAATAACTTGTTATTGAGTGGAAATATGTTTATCTTCATCCTAACACCATTATGGATGAACGACCAATAAATATTATGGATTTCTAGAAAACGTTACTATATTATAGAATGTTTAACTAGTTTCTTTACAATGTAAATTCAAATGAGATTTCCATAAGATATGGGTGTGAGTATTGTATAAGTGTTAGAAGTGGCCTTATGTTTTTTGAGGCTTGGATAATTAGTACATTCATGAAATAAAAATTTATTAATGTGGGGAGATTGTAACATCCCCTTAACATCATTTAGAAACATATTTACTATTAATTTTTTTTTATATTTTTTGTATTGAGTGAGTTTATAAATATTATATGATAGATATCTATTTTTTAGTGAAATTAAAAACTGTTCAAGGATATATTTTTATTTGAAATAGTTGAATCTGGGTATAAATTTGTTAGTGGTAAATGAAAAAATCTAGTTGTTTCTTTGAGTATCCTAATGGGGTTAGTATTTCTTACTTTTAGTATGAGAGATTTTAGACATAAATTTGTGTATTATGTCAAAAGTTCAGCATTTAGCACACACCATGGATTCTCTCAATCCAGTCAAACCTTTTTGGACATAAAATGGGTTTATGTTGTAAACCAATTTACATGACACATAACCATCTCATGTGATAATTTAAAATAATACAACTTGTATTTCTATGAAAATTTGTTATGGTAAATTCATGGAATAAGGATGAGATTTAAACTATAAATTCCCCTTATACATTGGTTTTAATTCAAAATCTTTGTCACTCCATAATATTTTGTGGTGAAACCATCTCCCTAAGGACCATGGTATCTCCCCAGTTCTTAAGGACTATTTAATTCACTATGGATCAATTTTATGGTGTGGTTGACCTCCAGTGGATAGGTTTTCTTTATTTTGGAGTGAAAAACCACCCTCTCACTATTTGTATTTTTTGATATCTATTTTGATGTTCTGTTTGTGATGTTATTTTAATCATCTGAAAATCTAGAAGGGATCTGGATTAATCCCTTTCACTTTCCAACATGCCTTTTATTTTGGAGACTAATGAAACTATTTTCAATCTTTGTAGTAGAAGTTTATTAGGTTTCCTCAAATATTATAGTTGGTGTTTATATATAGGGGGATAATTCATGTATTTAATTATGTTAGGATCTATTAGTTTGGGTTATTCAATTAAACTTCATTATTTTATAGTAGAATATTTTTTGAGATATTAATTATATAAAGGGGTTAAAAACAGATTTTGACACACCTTGAGTTTGATGAAACTCATAAAATTATGGTCATTATTTTAAAATGGGACGCCATGCCCAGAAGCTAAAATTATTTGATGTTAAAATAAAATATGAAATGAAAACTTGGTTTTGAAATAAATTTTAAAAAAAATTCACATTTGGTAACCATGGGTGAATCATGATTAAACATTACTGTCTTCATGTGCATAATTCCACAAGAGTTTTATGTCACCTTACTGTGTGTGATTCCCCTAGAAGTTATACTGGTCGGTTCCACCATAGTTCAAGATTGGGATTTTTAAATTATTTATAGCACACATACACATTGGTTAGATCCAAAATGATGGAATTTTTAATTTAAAATTATTTTATGAAATGATCGTATATTTCACGGTTATTTAATCACAATTTTATCATGTGGTGTATTCATGGATTCATACATGAATTCTATCATACATGACATATTTTTTAATTTTTTCAATATATAATTATTTTACAAAAACCAAATGATGTCTAATAAAATCGTTCAACATTATATAAATTCGTTGAAATATATATTTGTTTTAAAGAAATAACTAATGTATTCTTGATATTTAAAATTATATAGAATATTTAGTGGTATTATATTGTAATTTTTTATCACATGAAACATTTTCCTTTTGGTGGACATAGATTTTTTATGACCATGTTAATGGTAAGGTTAGTATGTTGCATTATGAGAACTCTAGTTGTCATCATTTATTGAGTGAGATGGATTTGTGTTGATTGATGGTCAAATATGTATTTTTTTGGTTTGATATTGTTTTATCATTCTTATTTTGACTATATGGATTGAAATTGAATGTACCATTTATATTTATCTCTTAGTTCCATTATTTATACTATTAGGTTTCCTTATTTAGGATTTTCAAGATACATGTTTCTTCTATAGTGTTGTACTTTGGAATGTGGCCAACATATATTTGTTCACCTTTCCAGTTAACTTTGGTGGGATAATTATAAGAATAGTATTAATTAGTAGTCTATTTTTTTCAACATTCATAAAATGAATTAAATCTTTGAAGGAAAAAATGGGATCATTTCATTCAAATTTTTTGAAAATAATCTTTAAATCCAACCATTGGGATTACTAAATATCATCCCAAATTTTACCTATCTAGATATCCCATATGAATTTCATCGATAATTTCACACTAAATTTTCTATTAAAACATGGGTTTTTTTACTTTTAATCTCCAAATATATTATAAACGGCTCCTTCAAGGACACATGAAACGTGACATTAGCCATAAAATAATAACATATTGTTCCTAGGCATTGGAATCATTTTTATGTGAGTAGAAATATAACCAAGATCTCAAAATATGATCCTAGAAATTTATATATAATGGAAATGATATTTATTCCCTATCATATGAAAAATAAAATTTATCTCTAATAAATATCAAATTAAACAAGCAAATATACTTGTTTATATTTTTATTAAATAATTCATATATATAACATAAGAAAATTGAAAATTAATAAATTCTAGTATTTTATTAATATGTTTGATAATTTCCTTATCTCTTAGAAAAAATATTTTAATGTTATTATTTATTATATTATAATCATATATAATAATTTACCATCAAATAAGTCTCATTTTTATAGACCATATATTTAATTTATCTTATAGAAAATATATTTCTATATAAATCTATGATAAATTACTATACTTGATTTTATACTCTTGATTTCTGAATGTACATTCAGAATGATTCAAATATAAATCAAATTAATATAAAATTGGTATTTAATCTATTATAAAGATAATCTCAATATTACATCCATCGTTAAAATATGTGATAATTACCCCTAAAATGAGAACATTTTTGGAATAAAACAATTGAATTACAAATATAAGATTAGGAAAATATATACATATCAATCCTAAAAAAATTGATATAGTTTCTTAACATTCAATTTAATATATAATTTATTATGAATATATTTTTGAAAAAATAACACTCATTTTCATCAATTAGAATTTTTATTTCAAAACATACATTATTAATCCATGTCCCAATCACAAATCATAAAACTGTAAAAAATACATCTCAATATCCACTAAAGTGAAATTAAAAAATTATATAATTTTTATACTTGGATAAATAATTGAATAACTAAATGTTTTTTAAAATTATAATTCTATAAAATATGTGGTAAAAACATTTACAAAATCATTGGATAATTTTTTTGAATTTATTTTCTGAACGAGGTTGTTGGGAAAATGAACATATAGGTAAACTGAAAAAAAAGAAGGATATAATTTAAAAAAAACTTTAATAATCATATAAATTTATTGAAAATTATCAGTTTATTTACCTTATAATATTCTAAATACATCCATTTTAAATTTTGATGACTTAATAGAAGGGTAAGAAAACAAATTTAACAATTGGATGAATCCACGTTCAATGAATTTTTCATTTCAATTCCTCCTTTTCTTATCAAGGAAAGTATAAACATTGATTCTAATAAATGGATGAAAACTCATTACAATTTTTTTTATTATTTGGAAATAATCCATAAATTTGGTGTAAGGGATAAATCAATTTCATCACAATTTTACATCTTCATGTTTATTAATTATTATTTAATAAAATATCTAGATATATATGATTTAAAAATGATGATAATGCCTCGTGATTATTTAAAATGATCCGAAATAATAACACATTCCTCTTATTTAAAACCAAAAATATTATAATTCCAAAATAATACACACCAGTAAGTATATTTATACACACTAAAACATCAAACAGTCATTTAAATATATTATGACCGAATGTATGTGATGTATATTATTTCTTTATTTTTTGGATCCACTAAAATTATCCTGGAATAAATGTTATTTAAAATTATATATATAATGGTTAGGACTGAAGATTAAAATTATGGCTAGCCAATGAAATTCTTCAATAAAATTGATTTTTACATACATCAAATATCTAAAAAATTAATCATATGTTATATTTCATTAAACAGTGCCATATTTCCCCTAATAATATATCGTTACTAGAAATAATATTTCATAAGTGTTTGTATTACCTCTTAGTAATGAAAAATGGCTTGGAATTATTATCTTTTGAATATATTTTGAATTATTTTGAAAAATAATAATAAATATTGAGTATCAATGATAAATAAATGTTTCAATATTACAATGTTAAAATCCTTTTGTTAACAAACGATGTAAAATATCTTAAAACTAACTGAAGAGTCAGAAGTGATGATTAATATTTATATAATATAAAAATTCATATAAATGGGAAAAAATTATGCCTAAATAGGTTATCACTCCCCCATACAGTAATGATTCCACCCATTTGTATTGACGAATCAAACTAATTATTTTGGAGAGAATCCACATCATTTTTTCTCCATAATTGAAGATGCATAATAATGTACAAAATATTTCACTAGTACATTTATAATAGAAAATCACTTAATTAGAATAATTTAAAAAATTAAATATTATATTATTTTTTGGAATGTGATTATAAATTTTAGTAATTTTCCAAGAAGAGAAATATTTATATTTTATACTACTATGAACTATTTTTGTAATGGGAAGACCCCCTTTGGGATGTGGTTTTTTAGAGGAAGAAAAACCAAATTTTCATTCTAGTGTGTATCTATTACATAATCCCCATTGAAATTTAATGTGGTTTTATACCCCTTGATATATGGAAAATAACTAATATATTATTTGTGGGAGTATGATAGAGGGAACAACATCACTATATTTCAATTGTATTCTGATATTATATATGTATATAATGTATTTATCCTTATATATTATAGTGGGAAGCATATTATTTTATTATATACACCCGACATTTTTATTTTATTCTTAGTGTAATCAATGCCTCAATGACTTCGGTTGAATAGGTTTAATAAATGGGAAGTTAGTAAAACATTCATGTTTAATGAAATTAATATATGATGAATTCAAATCAAAACATCACCTTTAATAAATGACTTTTTATTCTGTACATCTTCTAGAAAGGTCATTAAGAACTCATCAACCATAAAAACATACAGACTAAGATTATTTCATATGCGGTTATTCATTTGTTCCCAAACATGTATATTTTCGTGTTCTTAAATAATCCTTTAAATAATATAATGTTGTTGAATATGATTTATTGAATAGGTGATGATGATTTTTTGATAATTATTTTTAATTAACTCTTGTATGAATAAAAATACTATATATCTTCTACATTTCTATCACTGTGAATATCCACTTTAGTGGATTTTTGGGGAATTTGCAGTGAGTGGATTTGATGATATGGCTTTAAATTCTTCCTAATAAAACATTTAATGTTTTTCCACTAGAGTTCTAAGTGGATAAATAAAATACATTAATTATTATTATTCTTGTGAATCTTTTGTCTATTTATTTTATTATTGGTGGACCATATCAATCAATGACTTTATTTATCTAAAATCATATATCCCTTCTCAAGAATCATGTAATTGGGAACTTTTTGAGTAATAATATTTTATTTTTGTAACAAATTATTAGATTTTTTCTTATTGAAGATAGTTCACTTGTTCGATCATCATGTACATATGAAATATATAATAAAATATTATTTTATGAAAATTTGAAAAAAAAAATTTCTAAATTTTGAATGAAATGAAAAGTTATTAACTTATTCTGTCAAATTTTGACTTACCTACTTTAAGTGGAATAATATATTTTTTATCTATATCTATTGAATAATATTAGATTACTGGGGTTACCTCTAAAGCATCCTATTTTTTATCTATAATAATTATTTTGAAATTATTATATTAATGGAATATTATTTATATTTAATGATGAAATGAATATATATGGTCGTGGTTGATGAGAATTTATTCATGAAATAAAAATAAACCAGAAAAATGGAAGAGATTAATTTTTCTGAAAAATAATTTAATCCTAGGATTAGCCACATGTGATTTTTCATTATATATTATTATTTTGGAAAATTAATTTGATAAATCATCCCTTCATACATTAACATCCAATTAAACTTATGTTTTGTGACTTTTTAAACCTTAGCCATTTAATAATCATAGTACTTATCTAATCAACCAATAACAAATAATGATACATGTGTCTCAATAGCATATTCACTACCATCATAAAATTTTCTCCATAATATGTTCTTTTATATATCTACAAATCCCAAAATACTATACAATGTCACTCTTGAGAGAAGTTATGGAAGTATTTTAAGATAGAGAATGAAATAAAATAAGAAATAGTTCCCTAGAATAGTGAAAAATCTCTATATAAAGACAATTTTTATCTAATTCATAATTATTAATGATTTATAACTTTATTAAACAAATAGAAAGGATCTATTAACCCTATTAATGCATTTATTTTGATTTTTGTTTAGTTTAGTGACTCATTATATAAAGTATTAGAGTAGTTTGTATGATATGAAATATAAAAATAATTGAAGGCCTAAAGGGAAAGGGGAGATAATATTACAATATTTTAAAATAAAAACTAATTTATTTTTAAATAAATATAATTATCAATACTAAAAATATTCAATTGTCTAAACCCATTAAAATATTGAAAAAGGTTTAAAATAGAAACAAGAATAAGCATTTATAATCAACCTGACTAAATTTCAGAAAGATGCACAAATAATTGAATCTTTTCATTCATATTTTTCTATAAAAATCCTCAAATAGTTTCCTTCTTGATCACAAAAATGCTTCTATAAAATTATCTATACATTTATTCTCAAGGTAATAAAATAATTATTTCCCAATCTATTGTCTCATAAAACTAAACTGGTCTAAGATGAAATATCCCCATATCCTACTGATGGGTCATAAGTTCTACCAAATCACATGACATCCCTCTTTGGATAGATATCAGTTTAAGAAACATGAATTATTCATACCTGGGAAAATGCATGAATTAGTTCCCCGAATGTTTGAAGGGAAATTTCATTTTTCTATAAAGGGATAAAATATTCCATATTATTTTAAAAATCAAAAAATAGTATCCCCAATAAACAAAATAACATATCAAATTTTATATTTTATCCCACACATATAGTAGATTGATTATATTTAATATATGAAAATATAAATTTTCATAATTTACTATTTAATCTTAATACGTATGATATTATAGTAATATATATAATTAATATATCATATATAATATAAAATCTATAATTAAATTTTTGATTAAAATAAAACACATATGAATATTTTCACATAATTAGATTTTCAATATAGCTATTTTAAAAAATATATTTTCTCCCTATAAGATAATGGTCTATGTCTTGTTTATATACTATTTATTAAAGGAATATTCATAATGGGTTCAATGTTAATAAAAATATAAAGAAAATATTTAAGAAATACTATAATTTAGAATCATAAGAATACAAAAAAATAATTTCCCATAAAATCTGATAATAGTTGGAATAAAATAATAAAATTAAAATGAAATGAAAAATAAAATATTTTACCTAAAAAGTATACAATAAAATATAAATAAGTAGTGAGAAAAAAGGGATAATGGAATTACATGAGTCAAGATGCTCAATACACACATTTATAAAATCCCCAGTGGTTCTAAAAACACCACAAGAAATCAGGGCTAGGAGATGAAAAGTATAAAGGCTAAGCATAAGGGATAGTACAAGAAAAATTTCGATGATAAAAAGCATGAGAAATTAGAATTAAAATAACAATTTTAAAATCATATGTCTATTAAATGATTATATTTTGATATATATATATATATATCTTCTACACAAGGATATCTCACTTTTGAAGGAATTTGATAATGTTGTAAAGTGTATAATGAAAAGGAATATGTTTTGTGGTACACGTTTTACATTAGTAATCAAAGAGATATTAGGAATAGAGGGGTATTAAATAGAAATTTTCTTGAAAATTTTTTAGAAAAAAATCGAATTTTTTTAGAATTATACGATAAATATTAATCTTTTTAGAAAAAAATCTATAGGATCCCACATCCAGAGAGATCAAAAATAGCATCTATTTTTTTGAATATTAACTCACCAAGAAATTCAATTTTTGGATCATGTATTGGAAAGATACATTAATAGTTGGAAAAGAAAAATGTAATTATTTTAGATGAGGTGTATTCCTAAATATTATTACTAGGTGTTTGGATGAGAATGAGATGCGTCAAATTTTGTTTCAGTTAGTGTCATCAAGTTTTTCACGGGTGCATGTTTTTTAATTAATTATGGAAAAAAAAATTAGACATCATGATTATCGAAACATTTTTATTTTACACAGAATGACTAAGGGGTAGACTTTCATCATTCATGCAAGGTTTAGTATAAACTGTATGGGAAATACTAAAAAACCATGTGTTGTTGAGAAGCATATGTGGCACAAAACACGAGTTATGCCCAAATTCAAAAAAATAGTTCTCATTAATGAAAAAGGGAGTTAGTTCTAATAAAATGTTTGGAAAATTATTTTTCAATATTTGTATCATAAACATGGATTGAATGAGTGTTTAGTAGTACGAGGAACAAAATTAGTGGATGGTATAAAAAACATGTGACTAAACAAGGTGGTAACCCATATTTAATTAAAAGTGGGGAAATGACCAAAATACATTATGAATTTTTATCCACTAAAACCTATTACTATCCCATTTGGTCAGCATGGTCATAGTTGGTTCCCACACTAATTCCACCATCTTCTTCACAGTGATTTACGGTGCATTCATAATGTTTGTTTTGTGATTAATGAGATATTTCTCTTCCTCCTCCTTCCCATTCCATCTTTACAAGGTTATTCAATATTTTTGATTTGATATCATTAGAATTTGATTAATATTCTACATTAAAATATTATTATTGGAAATGGGTGATGAATATTTTGGTCATATTTGGTAGAGGAGATCTTGAAATGGATTTTGCATGACATTCTATAGAATTTATTTCATTTATGTATATTTGATGAATGTTATTTTGTTTTCCATAACTAATTAATTATATTAATTATTGAAAATGTATTTCATCATTTTGATTTTCCATGTAATGGTATAGGTTGTCCATGTGGACTTCCTATAGAGGTTTCATGGAGTTTGGATAAGAGTTGATCCACTAAGTGAGTTTTCCAAAATTATTTCTTACTAGGGTTTAATTTCTTCATTAAATTCTTTATACAACTAAATAGTAGTGGTTTATTTTTTTAATAATAGATCCATTATGGTTCATAATAACACAGTTAGGGGATGATTTTCTTGGACGATTCATAGATATGCCTTGGACTGGTTTTTGATCGTTGGATATGTATTAGATTTTTTTAAAGGAAGTTGGTTGTATAATATATTTATCCTTCGGATTTTTAATTTATAGTCATTTGTATGTCATATGAAACTTAAATACATCATGTGTATATTTTTTAATTGGTTTAATTCTATGGTCTTATGCTATAGTATGGTACCTCAGATCTTCAATTATTTCCATCAAATATTTAGGAGTTTATAGAGCTATTCCTATGGATTCCCATTGAGTTTACCATTCCTTGAAAATTTTATGTTTAGGTTTTAATGGTAATACATGTTGATTTTGAGATTTACCATGTAAAACTCACTCATTATATAAATTGAATTTATATATATCTAATTGTTTGGACATGGTAATATATTGTGGTTACTTCTAAGAGGACAAATTGTGGTGTTTTATGGGATGTGTTTTATGAAATGACAATTGGGTTCTTGAACTAGTTTTTACTATGTTTTTTTTCTCTAAATCAGTTTTGTGTTTCTAATAGGGAGACCTATATTTCAAATTGGAGCTAGTTTGGAAATGATATGATTACCTCTATTTGGTTTATCAAATGGGGTTTATAAATTGATTTCAAATGTTGATTTGAAATGTCTGTTTTCTTTCCCATTTATATAGATGAATTGATGTATAAATTAATAATTTTATAGAGTAAAATGATTCTTCATTATATTGGTATTGATTGGTTATAATGTAATTATTACGGTTTAGTTGTTTAAAAATGGTTATTTTTATTTTTTTTATGATAAATAATTTTATGGTTTTGAACCATGGTTAGTGATAAATAGTTTAAAGGAGTGGTGGAGATGTCAGATTGATTCACCATAATTGGGTTGTATAATATATGTTGAAGGTGTATGAAAATGGTTAGGGACAATAATGTTATAATTTGGGAGACTGATTCTATAGGGATCTACGGTATACTGGGATGAATATTATAATGGATAGATGATCACCATATTTAGGGATTAGTAAAATAGATACTCTAGGATCTGGTCATGTTATTGTATAGTTGGAATTTTAATAGAGCTCCAAGGAGATACAATTATAATTAATTAAATTGTTATTTTAAATGACACCCAATATCATTATTGATAGTTTTATACCTAGTAAGTGTTGGACATAGGTTCCATCCATATTTGAAATTTTTTAGAATTTTTGTTTCAGATGTCAGACTGATGATCCGGGAAATGATGGAATGGGTACATGATATTGGTGTTGTGGATGTATACTTTATGCCTCATTTAGTTGAATATGTAAAGATTCTACTTACTTTTATCTTGTATAACCTCTCATGTAGTACTTTCGATGATATTTTTAGGCTATTGCACGTTTGGTCAACCTGGGTACCACCTTTGAACACATGGGGATCAGGTACGGGATGAGCTGTCAATTTCCATAAATTGTATCTATTTTACTATTCTATTTATTAAAATAATGTTTATCAAAATAAACAATTATATTGAACAATATTTTATTTAGACACAATTAGGGATGGCCTTTTCTGTTTTACTCAAACCATGATCATGCCTCACAACACATCGTTACCAAATAAGCACTTGTATATCTATTATAGGATTATTTTTGTACTGAACCCATGTTCAATATCTCATGATCATGCCAGTATTAGTGTATGGTATTATAGTCTTATAGACAGGGTAGTTAAATTGAATCAATGTTTACTGTAGAACCTTATGTATTTATTTTTCTTTTTATTTTTTATGTGTTATCAACCAATTGAATGATCGATGTTATATATTGGAATGAATGTTTTTTTCAAAATGAATATAATTTTATTAAATAATGATTTTATTTTGGATTTTTATTATTTTTATATGTTATGTGTGTATGAGGTTTGGTTATTAACTTCTTATTATGATATCTGATACGGGTGTACATTCTCCTCTAGGGTCCAACATCAAACCATATGCTAGTCGGATGAATCTACCGTATGATGATGTGAAAATGAATGAGATCATGTGGTTATCCAGATTTTGTAGCTAGATTAAATGAATATTATCTAAAAAATTACAATGTTGAATAAAAGTAGTTACCTTCAAGTGATTTTACTATTTGGGGCATGGTAGACAAGATATATATAATGTGCTAGATCTTGTGATGGATACAAGGATGGTGCATCCTATCCACCACTCCTGGAAGGAAAGAAACATTACAATTGGTATGATACATGATTTGTGTTTTGGATTTTATAATTTTATATGAATTTCTCTTGGAGATATTCAACTGTTATTGGGTATTGAAATTTTTTGATGGATTTCCGGCTTTGGAACCATTTGAAAGAATCTTACGGTGTCATTTTGACTCTTGGCCTACAGAGTCAAGTGGTATATCATAAATCATGATGGGAACATTGGATCCACATATTATATTCATGAAATTGTGTGATTTTATGGATTTTCAATTATTGAAGGTTGTATGGATCTACGATTAGAATCTAGATATTGGGGAAACTATTATGGTCCTCATTCACGGTAGATGTAGTGACCCTGGTTAGTCATCATGGTATATATATAGGAACATTTGGCACTTTAAGAGATGTTTTTAGGATTATTTTCATTTTTGGGATCTCATTGTAATATTTTGATGTGAATATGCATATAGAGGATAAATTACCTAGTTTTTGGACGTCGGTATATGAATGCTTCATAGTGATAGACATTATTGGAAGACATTTTTACCAATTAGTGTCTTTTAATGATTAGAAAATAACATGTCTTATTCACGTGAGTTGTCACAATATATGATTTTAGGATATAAACTGTGTTGTTAGACTATATAACCATTTTATGGTACTCATGTTTTAGGAGGGGTTGTCATGTAGCATTAAAGGGTGTCTAGTGAGGGAGGTTAGTTTGGATGTGTTTTAATTTTGGATCTTTATGTAAAAGATAATGTTTTGTATTTTTGAAAAAGTATTTTACCTTTTATGTGATTTAGGAACATAGGAATCCTTTGGTATTGGATAATATTACTGGAGTACTAGTGATTCAAACATACAGCTGCTTTCTAGATAGTAAGGTTCATCATAGTTCCTATCCTATGTATTGGCTTTTCAAGATTGATATTCCTAATGTTTCGGAATTAGATACAGAGAGTAAGATGTTCTAGAGGGTATATGGTTCTAGATCTGCTGGTTTGGTTCAGTGATGACTCTACATGTGTGGAATACCTAATATGATCTCGATGAGAGGTATATGGAGATTTCTATTTTTAATATAGATGTAAATCATTAGGAGTATTGAAAATTTGGTGGATCATGTGGTTCCTCAGGGAAGGACCAATTAGGTTCCATTTCAAGTTTCTAAGGATGAATTTAATTGAGTGTGGTGAGAGTGTAGATGATCCTAGTTTAACATTTAATTATTATTGGGATTAGAGTGTTTAGGATTAAGTTTTTATCTTTTTAATTTCATTTTGGAAGTAAAAAAAGGTTATCTTAATTTGGTTAATGGTACATGTAAGAGATGCATGTATAGCTGGTAGTGGGTTTGATATGATGTTTATTAATACTCTAATCATTATATATGGAATCATGTTCTATGATGGGGCCACACAAGAGTTTCTATTATGGTTTAGTGTGATTGGAATATTGGAGGTACGAGATGATGGTGGTGTATTGTGTCATTTGGTTTGTGTTTTTTAGTATATGACAGTGTTCTTATTTTTCTGAGTAGAGAATGTAGGCATGATTATGATGATAACTAATGTGAATCTATTGAGATGCTAGTGATATGGTGGGAGGTGGCCCTTGAATGGGATTTTTATGACCCTACAGTTAGTGGTGACATCATAAATTAATGGTTTTTGGTGGTATTCATATATGAAGAATTATTTTACTCTCATTTAAATTAAAAAAATGCACAATATAATGAAATTTTTGTGATTATGTTAGGATTGAAATTCCTATATTTATTTCTATATTAATTTCGTTTATGGGTTGATAGATGTTTTCCATGGAGGTTCTGTTCATAGAGAGGTTTAAGTGGACCCATCAGGTGGGTGAGCACCAAATAATTTTTGTGATATTGGCTTTATAAATTATTAGATGTTAGATAATAAAATTGGTTGAATTCCTGAGAGTTGAGAATTTTTCAAAGTTTCCATTATTTTATTTTGTCCATTGGGAGAAGGGAAACAACATCAAATTAGTGAGTCGGAAATAAATGGGGAATGAAATATTTTTTTGGACTTTCTAGATAGAGGAAATGTCAGTTAAACTCCTATATGGGGGTATTAAAATATTTTCATAAGGGGTACAACCCTCATGTTGGGTTGGTCAAATGTATGGGGATCTAAATATTGATCGGTCGTAGGGGAATTATAATGCATGTAAAAACCAATTGAAGAGATATTTCAAATTCCATAGGGAATTACAATGGGAAATCCATTTTTGTAGATGAATATATCTAAGAAATTTATTTAGGATTAATGGGGATTTAGAACTATTTGGGAGTATGAAATATAAAGGGAATGTTTGAGTGGTTAGATGATACATCTGGGTGTGAGGGAATCATTATCAAGTGAGACAATGATAGAGAGTCAATTAGAGCCAGATATTTCTAGGATGTGTCAATCAATGATTGTATGATTGGGTTTATCATATAGTTTTGTCAAGGAAGGATTCAAGAAAACTCCATTTTATCATTTTTAGAACAATGGGATATTTTATTATTGATTATAGATTTTAATGAAATGATGATATGTTCATAGATCATCCTTGGACGTCAGGTATGCATCAGCATCAGTTGGTTTTTGGGGATTTGTATAGGTGAAAATGATGATTGGGGTTATCAATGTTAATAGTTTGAGGTTTTTCAGAACCATTTTAGGCACTTTGTAATAGTTTTCTACTAGGTTCTATTCAGGATTCATTATAGAATGATAATTAAGTATGAAAATTTCGTATTTATAAGATAGTGATTATATTTTTGAGAACCACATCTTGATTGATGAATGGGTGGTTTTGTAATAACATTTTCCATTGGATGAGATTGAGTATGTGTAGTTATGTGGTATCATTTTTGGGAATTTGTGTTAGATCATGGTTTTAACATGTTTATGACCTTGAGTTAGAGGTTCTTGATTATTTTTGTTTTAGGCTATCATAATCTTAATGATGGTATCAGATAAATTATGATGTCCTATATAGGTCAACTAGATCACATAGATGTCCATAATGAGTTCTTGAGGATGATAAATCTAATGGTGGGGAGGTGGAATGATCATGTGTCTAAATGGTTTTATTTTTTTCAAGGATTCTGAATTTTCATCTACCAAACGATTCAAAATTTGGATCAATACTCCCAATGAGATTTCATGAGTTTTAACTCCACAATGTAATGTGTTAAGATGGAGAGTGATTATTTGGAGGTAGATTAGGAGTCTATATAGGATTTTGAGGATTTGGATTATGATTTTGATCATTTAA
The DNA here is from genome assembly GCA_963277665.1 of Viscum album. Taxonomy (NCBI): domain Eukaryota; kingdom Viridiplantae; phylum Streptophyta; class Magnoliopsida; order Santalales; family Viscaceae; genus Viscum; species Viscum album. Next base: position 267,387 of record CAUJRU010000324.1, read on the forward strand.
CATGTTTTTCCCATGTATGGGGTTTGGTGTGAATGATTTCATATAATCCATGTGACAAAGAATGCTCAAGAGGATTTCGGTTCATTTTTACCTCCCCGCTATTGAAAATCATGGATAAATAATGATTTGAGGAAAACGTTATAGGTCAAAATAAGACACTATGTGTGGTTGAATAGATTATGAAGCATGGAGAATAGGCTACAAAATGTTTCAGACAACCTATGCACCTTAATGGAGAATACATGCAATGCTTAAACCAGGGTTATCCTATTAGTTATTCAAACTATACTTCCATATCATTTAGGGTTATGGGTGTTCTATATAACCGGCGAAATATTTGGAATATTTTTAAAAATTCTAAAACCAAATTGTGTGGAATCCTATATTACCTAAAAAAGGTGAAATGACCAATACACCCTTAGAAATATTACCTAGTAACTCTCTTCATCCCCCACTCTGGATGTATGAACTAGTGGGTTTTTATCCCACTTCCTACTTCTTCTACACATTTATTTAGGGTCAGCTCATTTTTTTCTTCATTGATTAATGTTATAATATATTCCCCATCATTACCATGCCACTATCCAAGGTTCTTCAAAATATATTATGTCTGGGTTCAATATATTATTCCAATTATATCATGTAATGGTTGAAAATTCCATAGATGATGAGGATTTAATTAATATTGCCTATAAGAAATACTTAGATTGATTCTTCCCATCATTTCATAGTGTTTAGTTAAATATTTTATTCCTAGTGATTTTAGGAGATTTTTTATTGAAATAATTCACTTAAATATTGAAATGGTTTCTCCTATTATGTATTTTTATAGGGAATTATTTAGGGATTCTTTGTCGGTTTCAATGGATTTACCCCAATATTTTAGATAAGAGTTGATAAATCAAGTTAGTTTTTTGACATAATTTAATATTAGAGACTATTTTATTTAATAATTATATTTTTTATAATTAAATAATTGTGGTTTCTTGGTGTGAGAATATTGCACGAGTGGTTTTGAGGAGGTCAGTTGGGTGATGAGGGGTTTGGATGATTCTTGGATTGGCATTGTAAAGGCCTCCTTTCATTGGAAATGTATTTCCACACATAAGAAAATTTTGACCTCAACTGTTTTGATAATCCCAATTATGCTTTCATATACTTTGATAATCTCAATATAATGTTTTTCTATATATTAATTTTTTAAATCTGTGCTCAAGATGATAATAATATTCAAATAATCCTTGAGATAGTTTAATCTTTGTTTATCCATGTTTATATTAGTTCTGAAGTAATTCTAACCCATTAGGATATGTTGTGTAAGAAAAAGATAAGTATTTAGTCACCAATCTGCGTTTAAGATACTGGTACTCATTATACTGATAGACTTAGTATACCGATAGACATATTCACTGATACACTAAGGTCACCGATATGTACAGAGCTACCGATACAGAACAGACCAGAGCTATCGATACAGAACAGACCGGAGCTACCGATAAACAGATGTCTACCAATAGAGCCAGTTCATATATAGTTACTGATACAAGTATAGTCCCTGATATATCGAGCTACTGATAGAAGTCTGCTGATAGTTTATGTCTACCAATACTTAAAAAGATATACCGATGAAGAGATATCTACCGATGAAGAGACAACTACCGATGAAGAGACAGCTACCGATGAAGAGACAGCTACCGATGAAGAGAGCTACGGATGCAAGTTCCAAAGAGGTACCTATGGAAGGTTTTGCGATACAAATTCGACCGTGCACGTCGACCAATAGAACGCCACTAATTCTTGACCAACTAGTCAAACCCTATTTATTTATTTATTTAGCTAACGGTTACATTTTATTGTTTTAATGTAGTTAATGTTATTTAATTATTTCTGTTGCATGTCAGTGAATCATACCTAGTACCCATGAAAAAAGATATTGTTATTTTCTGCCGAAGATGAAACCTAATGTTATGGAAATAGAACACTTATATATAGTGACAGAAGAAATAGATGCACATGACACTCCATGAAATCACAAAGAAGATACACGAAGGGTAAAAAGAGAAAGAGCTGAACAAGCATTCAAATGTGGAGCATTTTTTCTTCTGTCTACATCCATACTCTAAGAATCTTTTACAAACACGAAGAAACTTATTCTAGAATAGAACACAAGTTGCATCTTGAGTGAAGAGCTACAAAAAACATTTCATGCACTCAGGCTGCTAAGCTGGACCAAGAATCAAAAAAGAAATCGACACTCTCTTTTCTAAGAAAAACCAGAGAAGGACTCAGAATCTTTTCTGATAAACCAAATGAGTCCAGATCTGCACATCTAATCACTGATGAATTTCTAAACTGAATCATACTTCTCTTAGTGATTCGTTCTTTACATTTTAAGTAGTGTGTGTATCATGTTTACTTTACACACACACTATCTCCTGTTCTAAACTGGAGGATTATTAAATCCTCACTTAAACTCTATAAATCTTTTTTTCCCACTGTGAATTGTGGTAGAGGTCGAGTAATACCTGAACAACGTATGATCTGTTGTTTGTTTTTCCCACGAAGAACTGTGGTAGAGGTCTTTGTACCTTAAAAGTAGTGTACTGTTGTTTACCTCTGATCCAGGGTTTGGATCAATTTATATAAATTGTTGAGAGAACTAAGTCTCGGCTTGAGACTGAACCTCTTGGTTAAATTTTCTGTTCATTAGTTTTATGTCTGTAAGTATTACATAATTATATATTCTGCTGCTTATTACTTTGAAATACAACACTATTTTAAAGCTACTTTGATAGTTAAATTATAAAGTGTTTATACTTTTTGTAAACCAGTAGGTTAGTTTCAAAAGTTAATTTAATGTTCAAATAAAGTTAACTAAGACCTAATCAATCTCTGAGAAACTAATTGAACCTTTACACTCTGTATAGATTCACTATAGTTTAACTTTGTTTTTAAATTTGGGGATTTTAAGAGAAACATATTTAACAGAAATTTTAATTGGAACTCAATTCACCCCCCCCCCCTCTTGAGTATCCACTCCATCCAATAGAAATGAAATTGGTGGACTCAAATATTTACTAATAGTATTGTCAATTTATTAGTATTTGTTTTTTTATGTGACAAAAATTAAAAATGTACTGTTTTCTGAACATGTTTAGTAATATGTTTTAGTTTTTTAATTTGACTCATAGACCTTATCCCAATCCTAAAGGATATATTTGTGTTTATAGAGAATAACATATGGCCTCCAATAAAGAATACTATTAGAAAAAATGGAAATATTTGTATTTAAGGTTAATGTATGTCGGTTATGGTCTTTAGGAGGTTATGATATGTAGTATGATTAATTAAATATATAGAGAGAAAATTGGTGGAGTATGGTAATAAAAAGTGGTGAATTGTAAGAGGATAAAATGTAGTGTTTAATGGGATATATTATTGGAATTTCTAATGTGGATCTTGAAAAGGTATTAACTGTGTACTTGAGTTTTGGAGTAGTTTGGGGTTACAATGGGGGATTGAATTGATTTGAAAAGGTCCATGTTATGAATTTAAATGTTGAAATCTGAAGGGTTAACTTTTGTGGAGATACCATATTTTCCTAATTTATGATTTTATGAAAAGAATGGATTTGCCATTAAATTGGGTTTGAAGTTCCTTATGGACCAAAATAAGTGAAAATGGTTAAAAATTGTTATTGGGAAATTTTTATGTTTTTAATGAGTATATTATCGAGCCGTGGTAACTGAGAGAGACATTTAATAGAATTTTTGTGTTTCAAAAATATCTTTATAGACTTATTCCTTATTCTATATGGATAAGTTGTGAGACTGAGGTTCCAAGCACTAATGATATAGTTTATAGATTACCTTCTATACTAATTCTATTGGTAGTAATGTAATTCCATGGGGAATTTGATTTTGGACTAATTTTCCTAATATTTGGGGCTAGACCAAACAAATGCCCTTGGAATAAATATTTATTATTTAAAGATGGATTCTAGACTAAGTCTCTAGGAACTACTTTTATAATTTATTATAAGATTATTTTAAATGAAACCTATTATAGAAAATGATACTTTTTACCCTTTTAGGTTGTTGATATAGGTTCCAACAACATTTAATATTGATTTTAATTTTTCTTCTAGATTTCATATTAATATTCATTGAGCTAATGACATTGTACCTTATATAGTTGATGTTTATGTATGTATTTTTCCTCTGTAAATTTAAGTAATATCTAAGAACACATTTTATATTTTTACACTATGTACCCTCTCAGGTTATGGTTTCGATTGCTATTTTAGGTCATTTCAAGATTCGTTGGAATGGATGTCACCTATGAACACTTGGGCTAGTGAGTACTAGACGAGATGTAAATTTCCTTAGATTGTTTTTTTATTTATGATTTATTTATTATACTATATATATATATAAACTATTATACTAAATTGTATTTTTTGATCCATAGTTAGTGGTAGCATTATGATTTTTTCTAACTCCATTATTCATATTAAACTATATATATGTACTGTAGAAACATTCATATGTCTATTACTGTATTATGATTTGGTTGATAGCCATGTTGAATGTTTTCTAACTTTAAACTTTTCCCATATGGTATTATGGTGATGAAGAATGGGTATATGACATGGATCAGTGATTATTGTGGAGCCTGATGTATTTATTTTTCAATTTATTTTCTATTTTTGTGGTATTCTCGATGGGAGATGAATGTCATATTTCAATCAGGACTATTCATTTCATTAAAATAATTCATTTTATTACATATTTATTTCTTTTCATTTTATTTATTCATTCAACATACAATTAGGTTTATGAGGCTTTGGTATTTAAACTAATTAAGCACTCTAATATGTCGGTATAATATCTTTAAAGTCCCATATTATCCATTATTTGTTAGTCAAGAGCCTATTGAATACCAAGAGGTACTTTTGAGGCCATGTGGAGAAACAACATAGCGAACTTGTTTAGTTGAATCCATGATGGTGTGTTACATGTATGTTTTTCGATAAAGACAAACAAACACCTATTAAGTGTCTACTAATTTCATCAAATTAACCAAAACATATAAAAACACTTAATATTTCATGGCGATGAGTAATCATAAACAAGTGATGGTGGTTAAGGTAACATATAATGTTCAAAATTTAGTGAATTCATTGATAGTCAATTTAGTTTTCTCATCTAACATGACCAATAACAACATATTTTTTAGTGTTTTTCAGTGGTTCAATATAGGTGATGTTACATTAAACAATGGAGGATCCCTAAAAATGAATTTAATTAAATTCTAAAATTGCATAAAAAATATGTCAAATGATTTAATTTATATCAATTGGTTGATTCGAAATCTCTTGAGTGTTATTATTATTTCTTAAAATAGGAATGATGTGAGATTTTGAAGATATTATTTTTCATTATAATATTAATCAACAAAATATTATACAGAAGGGGAAAGTAAAATATAGAAATATATTTCAAATTTAAAATGTTAATGATATATATGTCATGAGTGTGAGGAGTGTGGGAGAAATTTATGTAATATGTGGATATTCCAATTGGGGTAAAAATGATGGATAAGATCATCATATTTCAATATATAAAAATAAAATATAAAAACTAATGAAATTGTCGTCACATATGAAGGAGGTTGAAATGGGAAAAGGGGAATATGATCTATAATCTGTTGGATATTTCTTCCATAAAAACACTTATGTTTATAAAATAACATTTGTCTAGTCTGATTATCTAGAAATAAACTAACTTTATTTATTGTATCATCCTAATCAAACTCACTCTATTGAAAAAATATTGGTACACAACATTAACTAAATCTTGTTCCTTTAATGAAAAATGATACAAAAATGATGTAGGGGTTTTAAATGTGAAAATGGGGAGGTTGTAAACTATCTTGATAATAATTAAATATAAAACTGAAAAGTGGAATCATTAATGAATAAAAATAAAAAACAAACCAAAACATATATATGAGAAATCATATAATCATAAACAAATACATTTTCATTTTAAAAAATAAACATGATCTTCCACTAGCCAACCCCGTATGAAATTATAAAAATAACCCAATATAAATAAATAATTATGAAATGAGGAATTACCAAAATCAAATTAAAATCCATAGCATTGATCCAATGTTTTATTTACACTTCGATATCTTCTATTAAAAATAGGATGATGCCTTACCCATTCATATTCTATTAAACATAATATATGCATCAAAGTTAGATATATCATTAATGGTGTGAGTATAAGAATTGTTGTTCCTTAAAATAGAGTTGATAGTTAATATATATATCTCTGACTAACTATATGAAAAACTAATGCATATATCTTATCCAAATATACATATTCTTGATCTATAAATATTTTTCATTAACATACACATTCTAGTTTGGATTGAAATTATGCATTGAAAATATTTCAATCCAGATGAACCCTCATCATTCCAACAAATTTCATGTCCACAAACATTACACATAGACCCATAACCAGTAACCTTCCAATATTAACCTTGTTATTGCAATGAATTTTATATATAATATATTTCATGTTAAATGATCATTTCCTAACTTACCAGATAGTAGATTTATGAATATACAAGGCAAAATGAACTGAGAGAACAATCATATTTCAATATTGAGATATCATCCCTAACATTTCATTCAAACACAATAAGATTTCCAATTTTCTTAGGTGATGTCAATCATCTATAAAATTCTTTTCCAACTATATTTCCCCCCAACTGTATTGTGTTTTTCAAAACCATAACCCATAAGAAACTATAGACATATAGTATATTAAAATAAACTGTTTGTTAAAACCCCTCATAAGATTTATCTTATTTAAAAATCAACACACTGGCCTCACCATCTAGATTGAGAATAAAAAACAACATTTATGTCATAGATTTCTGAACCTCTATCACCTCTAATGGACATGGTCTATAGGTTCGGTATTACAATGGTGAAGAAAATCGATCATGACATCCCGATGAACTCTATTTAAAACATTAGGAATCTTGGTTCTGGAATCCCATAAATAAAAAAATCCATTATATTCAAAAAATTAGTTTTCTAATGATATTACCACATTATATCTATTATGTATAACCAAAAACAAAAGTTGATCTATTCCACAACCCATGTACACACCCCTAATCTATTCCATTTTACACATGTTCCTTGTCACATGTGTAGCATATAAAATATCTATGTACCATATTTTGGAGTTAGCATGATTTTACACTTTATTATACTGTAAAACATTATTTATCTAATAAAAATAAATATATTAATATGAAATTAAATGGAACATGTAACATCCAATAGATATAAATGGAATTTGAAACTGATAATACTCAAATTTGGTTTGTCTACCCTTACATGTTGTTATTTAAAAAAATAAATGACATTGAGATATAATAATAGTTAATAAAGATCTCAAATGAGTTCAATTATATGAAAGAGAGATTAGTATAATTCAAAAAAAACTATATTTCAACCCAATTTTCAAAAATATTAAAAAAATAAAGGAAACAATAATTAAACATATTTTTTGAAAAACAATAGGACCATTACATAAGAACAAATATAATTGATAGTCTTCTATTTCCTAACTATTACATATCTGAAGGTATGTATTGAACACTAATATGTATACATATACTATGGTATTGACACAATCAATTTTTTCCCAAGTACTCTAAATAATCATTACACATTACTTATTTACTCTTATATTTCATTGGAGCCTTCAACTCATAGACAATTACCCATCACATGATGACCTGTATGTATGAATAACATACTATTATGAATTAATCTTTATTACTCTATGTACTTATGCATTCCAAGGTTACTCATATGTGTTCTAGGGATATTATAAAATATACTATATACACAAAATTTATCTTTCCTTATGTATTCTATACATTACTGTATACCACATATAATAAATTTTTCTAAACCATCCATAGGATGACATTTTTAAAAAAGATATTATACATGAAGTCCCATGAATATTATAAACCATAAAAAATGATTGTAATAATTTATTAAAATGTCATTCATCATTATAAATAAATCCATATTCATCCCATAAATGTCTATTTCCCCAATTAAAATATATCATTCTCATGATCCTCTACAAAACATATTGTCTCTTCCAAAAACCACATACAAAAAAATGTAACAACCACTCAGGCCTCGATCCCAATTCAACTCCCTTGTATCAATAACATGCCAATATCAACTCCCGTAGCACATTGAATTGTTAAAAATATACATGAAAATTTCTTCAACTCAGATGAATTAGTATTTTTAAATACCTTTTAAATTAAAACAACTCCACAATATATTAAATGATCCATTAGAAATCATTATTCTCACATTGACTAACATATACCAAAACAAATTGTTCTGATTCATATCAATTCCAAAATTAAATTTATATTTTCAATGAATCTTCCTCTTCCCATGAAACTATAACTACAAAAAAATATACATGGATTACTTACATGAGAACTCCCCATTAATTCTACTTCTTCTAATTCATCTTATAAATAATGTATAGTGTGAATAAATAACAGTTTTATGAACCCAATCCATCACATTTATGATATTCCATTGATGATAATGACTCCCTAAAATATGTTTAATATATTATCATGATATTAATTAATCGCATGGAGGATAATATTGTGATGTTGGTGTTTCTTGAAGAGTCACACTCAACATAGGCCAGTATCCTCATTGTTGAGTCTCCCATTCACTTCCTCGACCAACTCATATATAATATTCTCAAATATATGATCAGTTTAATTCATCTTATATTAAAACATTTGGGAAAACAAATATATATTAATATAACTCAATTCTTGATCCCTATTTTTATAATTGGTAGGTCACAAATAACAATTCATGATATCCCATCCAAAACCTTTCATCACCCCCTTCTATGGATAATTATATATTGATCTAATATGTCACTTCCACCTACACAAGAAAATACAAATTACATACCTATATTGTAGTATAATCAATATATATATATATATATATATATTATCTAAACACCCTAAAACATAAAATCATGTCCCCTCATAGGGATACCCAAATCTCAACTACCAGTCTCACCTAATATTATTATACCAAGTATTCACGATGTATTATTTATTCATAATATTTTTATATTAATATAGAGTTTATTTTATATGAGATTTTTTATAGTGTATCCTAATCACTAACAAAGATATAAATTCAAGAAATATGAATCGAGATGATATTAATTACAGAATATATATGATACAAATGTTTATGAAAAAGGAATTGATTATAACTAAGTAAAAAATACATATGTTTAACATGTGATGTTATACTTGTTATTAAAAGGAACACCATTAATATTTTTTAGTTATATAAATGTCATTCATACACTATAAACATATTAGAAATACAAAATATGTTGAAGTATTCATAAAATAGAATATATAAAGATTTAATAATATCACTAGAAACTAGTAGTTTGATATGTATGGGTAACTAGTCAGAGGAAAAACTAAAGATAAAAATAATATATGATACAAAAATCTAATGAGTAAATATATAAGATCATTTGATACTATTCCCACTAAAATATTTAAAAGTGAAATGAAAATTAAAATAAAAATTAAGGGTTATCATAGTAGATGATAAAGGTGTCCAAATTCGGAGGAGATGATGAATAAAAAACATTACATTATTACATAAATGTCTATAGGAATAATAGAATAAGGCATGAAACATTTCGTTCTGTTAATGTAGAAAAGTTAAAATATTCACTGGGATATTTATGAAGAATATTTTGTATATTATACTATTAAACATTGGAAATTATAAATTATCATATTATTACACAGATGATTCAGTGTGTAAAATAATTATTTATAGATAAATGAAATGATATTTAATGATGTGTTAGGATCCACAATTTGATATGAATTTATTAATTTTCTACGTAATGTTTAATATCTTTACACATGATGGTTTTAAAGATATAAAAAAATATAATTTAAACATATTCTAAATTATAAATTTATAACATGACTGAAATGGTTATTATTATCAGATATAGTAATTTTATTATTATTATTGTGATTATAATCATGATTAATGAAGTGATTAATTTTTATGAGTTTCTTTTTATATTTAATGGCTAAATTGTAATGATATTATTATCTATTATATTTGATTAAATTAGTGATTATATTTTTGAAAATAAATAATTGGTCAGATCACAGGGCAAAGGACAGTCCATTGTGAACCATGATGAGATAATCAAAGGGAAACGTAATTCAATTAATGGATTTTTTATGATACATATAATAAAATTTTTAATAAAGGAAACATCATGGGTAAGCCGTTTAGAATACAAAGAAAACCATAAGAGGTTATCCTCATAAATTTTACCGAATAATTTGGGTAGCATGTAGAGATAAATTATTTAATAATTTTTATATTTGGGTGGAAATTATCATACAGAGTATTTTAGAGGTTTTAGCTATTCTGAGTTAAATGTTTTTTTTTTGTTCTTGATATTTAATGATATTGAATTACTAAAATTTTCATGATATTAAAAATAAAACTTATGAAATCTTATACTCAATTATATGTTGAGGGATTTAGACTAAATATAAGAAGAAAATAATTTTTTTTGTAATTTTGTGGTCATTTTTATAAAATAGTGCAAGTTGAGAATAACCCATTTAGATTACTATATGGTAGGATGGAAATAGAATTTATATTATTCAATCTATAACCCATGATTTTAAATATTATATTTTTTAAATGAAGGGATTATCTTTTAATTTTATAATCTATGATCTTATTCTACATTCGGTTGATTTTGGTATTTATTCATGTATAATTTCATTTCATTTTCTATAAATACTTCTTGGTTATAAAATAAGAGATGTGTGGGATCCCTAAAAAACATTTCACCAAGGAATTATCCATCCCATATTTATGTGGGCCTAAAAAAATTTCCCATTTAGATATATAATATATTATGTTTAAGAGAACTATGTTAATTTTTTTATAAATAGTTATTTTATAGAAAAACAAAAAATAAAACTAATAAACCACCTCATATTATTAATAACATCTATATTCATCATATCTTTTTTTTTAAAAATGGGTTCACTATGAATAATCTATCAATATATATTTATGGTTCAATATAATTTCATAGGTAATAAATAGATTTCAATATTTGAAGATAAATTTTCCACACTCGGAAATAGATAATGGTGAAAAAAGTTTAATGACATGGTCAATATATTGAAGATATTATGCATTAATTTTTTTGGAGATCTAAAGAAGGCTACATCTATGTATCTAATTGATATTGAAAATATTGGGAATGATAAATGGTAAATAATTCATATACCTTCACTATTAAATTAGAAGGAATGAAAAAATTTACAAGGGATATAAAATGTTTTCACATTATTTTAATAAATTTCTATTATTTTTTAGTGTAATAAGCTGGTGAAGGATTAAAGATACATATTTTTTTAAAAAAAATTATGTAAATATTTTATTTTAATATTATATTTCTGATGAATTAATTTACATATATAGAATAATATTTATCTCAATTAGTATATGTAGATCATATATATAAGGCTATAATATGAATATAAGAAATATAAAATTCTTAAATAAATGTTTCATTCCCAGGTTATAGAATGAAAAGAAAAATATGTGTATAATTTCTGAAATTTTAACCGTCACAGTACACTAATTAATTATAAAATTATAAAAGGATATATCCTTTAAATAAAAAATAAGTAAAAAATAATTTATTTTAAATAATAAAAGGAGATAGTTATTTTAGTTGAGGTTAATATTTCAAACAAATAAGATAAAATAAAATATTATTAAGATAGTTTCACAGTATTTGTAATTATCACCACAAAATGGAATGGTTTGTACAAATGAATGCATAATTGTAAATGATTTTACTATGAAATTCATAAATATTTCTGTCCTTATTATCCTTGGGAATCATAAATGAGAATAATGATTATAATGTTTCAACGATATTATAAATTAATAGTTTTTTAGAAGAGAAATTGATCTCAAAAAATATTTAATAAGACAATGTCACAAATTTCAATTACAAGGATTTTTTTCATTTAACAAATAAAGATGTTTTGAAATTGCAGAATGTTATGATGCCGAGGAATCACATAAAAGACTTCCTATAAAATTCTCATTTCTTAAGAAGATGAATTCAGTGAATCATTATATATTTTTTATGAAATAATTTTTTCTGCATAAGAATATTATCTAGCTGAGGATTACACCGTGTGAAACATGATCGAGGTGTTATTTAAGGAGATTTGATTGAAAATTAGTGAATATCATCCATTTAGAAAAAAAAATTATAAAAAATTTAAATTATTCTTAATAATGAAATTATAATAAATAAATTATAATGGTTAACACAAGTAAATGATGAGAAATATATTATTAATGATTATATTACATATACTATAATTATTTTGGACATGGTGGTAGACAAGATAAATATGAAGAATAATGATGAAAAGAAAAAAAACAATAAATTAAAATGTTACAATAATGGGGAAATTTCCACATTAGGATAATATTTTAATAAAAACATGTAATTTTTTATTAAAAATGATTTTATACATGATAATTAGAAGACTATAAGAGTTATTACTCAAAATAATAACATTCATTAAAATATATATAGTTACTGAAAAATTAATTATTTAAAAAATATAATGGAAAGATAAATCCTACAAATATATGTATAGATAAAAAATCCTAATATATTTATACACAATCACTAAATTTCAATAGAATATATTTCTCAGAATTTTTTGGGAAAACCATTAATTTGATATATGATGATGGAGTTGGAAATAATTCCATAAAATTTAAAATAATTTATTAAAGGAGGTTTTATGATTATATTATTGGTGTTGGGGTGTGTTTCATCACAAATATTATACATGATAGTATAAAATATATTTAATGAGATTAAAAAGGGAGAAGGAATCGTGTGGTATATAATTGTTTAATAAAAATAACAATCCTAAGAATAAATTTCATAAGAACATGATTTATGTGAATAAATATTTTTACTATTTTTAGTTTTCTTGTGGTAGGTGTGAATAGGTAAACAAATCAAATTAATTTTCATCCTTTATTCAACCTCAAATAAAACCCAATTAATAATCATAAAATATTAAGAATAACAGTCAATTCATATAATAGGTAAATTTTTATTATTTTTCATTTAAAATTTAATATATATGAAATAAAGGTTCACATAAAATGGTTTCTATTCTCACATGTTATGGGATTAAAATTAAATGAAAAATGTTGTAATAAATGTAATATGCTACTTATCCTTTTAAATTATATATATATAAAAATAACTGGTGTTGGAGTGACTCAAATAGGATGAACTATGATAAATTTTAGAAATGAACTATTTTTTGATGTGTTGAAATAGAATCAATTGTGTGTATCATATCATTGTTATGTTGTCAATATAGTTTTCAGATCCTAATTTAATATTTTTTTTCAATGGAAAAAATATATTTTTATTTGAGTATCAATGCTAAAAAAATATATTGAATAAAAGAGGTAATCATCATAGAAATAATCAAATGATAAAATTAATAAAAAAGAGTTGTTGATTAATATTACTATTCGAAAATAATATACTCTAAGTATTAGTAAAACCTTTGAAAATTGAAAATTATTGTGAAGGAATGACATGATAGTTCATATATAATCATGAATACCATTATAGCTAGTACACTATAACGTTTATAGAACCAGGTCTAATAAGTTAGTAAAAAGAGATAAATACTGAATTAATTTAAGCTATAACATCACTATAATGAAATGATTCATTTTTGGGTCTCATAAATGTCAATCCTTTATCAATTTTAAATGTTTTAGAATTCTTGATGAATATATAATTGGTCATAAATTTTTTAGAGTGATATTTGAAAATGTTTATTAGTATAAACATAAATGTTACTATAAGATGGTAAAAAATAAGATATACTAATTATATTTGGTTAACCCTATACTTCTCCATAATATAATAAATTTTATGACATAACAATATCCTTTTTGATAAAAAAGACTATTCTAAAAGGGAATAATACTTTATGAGATTTTTTGTTCAAAGAGATCACTTATATACAAGTCATATAAAACATATTATTTTTGGAGAAATTAATATATGGATCATTTTGAAATATTTTTTATGTCGAATATATATTTAATATTATTTTACTTTTCTAGTATTTCATGTTTTTTCTATAATAATGGCATAGGTGCATCGTTGTTTTTTAAGATAGACTGAGATGGTTCCAATTATTTATATGAAAAACGAAATATCATAAAAGATCTATAATAATTTTTATATTTAATGGATTTTTAAGGTGATTTTCATGAATAATTAATAGATGATTTAAAATTATATACTGATATATGACAAAGAAGTTGTATTTTATCAGAAATACTTTATGAAATAGAATGAAACTCATATATTATTTATAGAGAAGCTTATGATTCTTTATCTATTATTTATCTTAATGATATAATGTTAATTAGGATGAATAAAATTCAATATAAAAATTATTATATATAAAATATAACTAAGGTCTATAATCATGAAATAAAAATTAGAAGAAAAATAATTGAAAACTATCAAACAAGTCTATATTAAAATATAAGAAATAAGTATTTGATGTATCCTTTGGGTAAAACATTTTCAATACGATATTGAATAAATACACAAAATTAAAATGATTAAAAATAATTTACATGTGGCCCAATATTAAATATAATAAAATTACTATCACAATAATTGTTTTCAATAAGAATATACGAGATAAATTTGAAGTATCATGAAATAAATTGAGGATTATATACAATGGGTAACAATTTTATAAATTTTTGATTTGGATGAAATTTTCTCCCCACATTCATGAAATAAAACCCAAAAATGATCCTTGAAATTTTATTCAAAAGAATATTAATTTTTTCAAATTTTATGTAATATCTCAATTTCATAATGGTAAGATTTTTTGAGATGACTTTTATTAGATTATTGTGGGTTTGTGCTTGATAAAAATGTAATTAAGGATTTTAGTTTGATGATGGATTATTATTGGTTAAATAAATAATAAATATCATGATATTTAATGATTAATGATCACTTAGATTGTATAAATTTCAATAAGGGTAATGCAGAGGTTAATATATTTATACATAAGAATAATATTTCATAAATCATTATAGATGGATATACTGATGAAATTATTTCATCAGTTTGTAAAGAAAATTAATATAATTTTTTTTTCAAAAAAATATTACAAATATCTAGAAGTTTCAAATTGGTTAGATGACGTTTTTCATGAGTTTTGAGTACACAACATCTATTAATAACACATTTTATAGCACAAAAAAATAATCCAAGTAGTAATTGTAGAGGATATACATTGATGGATCAATAATTAGTAATAAAACAGTCGTAGATGGTACCAAGATGATGATTGGATGTATTTAAATGAAACTAAAAATAAATTGTTCTTTAATTTTCCATTTTAGTAGACTAAATCAATGAAATATATTTTCCTTTATTTTATTGTTTCTGATAGTCATAAATCAAATTATAAAGATTGAACTCACCTTATAGAATTTATAATTTTGAGATAAAATATATATACATACAGTTTTGGTCTCTTATATTATAAGAAACTAGAGATTGACTTATAATGATATAGTTCTGCAGTGATGCCTTAAAAGAGAATGAAAAGAAGTCTTTATGTGATTGAAAAATTAAAATAAAAAATTTATTTATAATTACTAGGTTGGTAAAATATTAATATGATATTTGGAATAGAATAAAAAGTGTTTTAGAATACCAAAAATATTCTTTTAAACATGTTTTGAGGGTTGTTAGGTGAATAACATATTCGGGTAGTCCTCAAGAGCATTTTGTAGAGATTGATAGGTTTTTGTAATGTTGTAACAATAATGCATGATTTGGGGAACACTATCTAAGAGAAACTTCATGGAACCCTACAAGAAAATAAACATTCGCTTAACTTTTCATGGGACATGGTTATCTTTATTGAATGGTTCATGGTTATGGTTAAATTTTTTTAGATTTAGAGAAAACTCATTGAATTTTATATGACATAGTTCTTGGTGAATGTTTTTTCCATAGCATCTAAAACCCCCTGAACCATGTGGTGTCTTTATTATAATTAGACGATTTAACAAACTGTGAAGAATGACTGTGAGATGTGTACTTTTTTATGTAGGTAATTTTTCACCATTAGTGAAATATTTATAAAATAGTACATCCAAACCATGTGACTCAATAAATTGGTAACACTATTATATTCCATTCTATTTATTATTTGGTAGTCCCCATTTATTTCTTCAACATGAAAGTCTTTGACCAACATGATCTCTCCCCCTATTAACATTTCCCCTATATTTTGTGGTTATTTTTTGTTCTGTAATTTGGTGATTTCATGCACATTTTCATCTCCAATACCAACTTGTTTCACACATTATATTTTCTCAATATTTTATTTCACTCCTAAAATTTTCTTCAGCTCCACCAGAGCATAGTGTATTTTTTCATTAGTCAAGGGGATTTAATTTGGTTTTTTTATAGTGTGTGTCATGAAAATTGTTTTCTTCTATCAAAAAATATATTTACAGGTAGAATTTAATTTCATTATTTTTATTATGTTTCTTAATTGAAGTGAAATTTAATATTAAAATTTCATATCTTATTGGGGCCATTTCTCTGCTCGAATAAGAGTTATCTTGATTGGATTTCATCCACTATGAGTTTTTTAATCTAATGAATTATTATTTCAATTGGAATTATATATGGTATATAATATTTAAATTAAATTAATAAAAAATGGATATTTTGTCGCATGGTAGAGATTTTTCCTTATTCTGTATGGTGAGTAAGCCATAGGCTTTTAATGTGGTTTATTGTGGTTTGAGTGTGACATGGTTTCTTGGTGATATTCCAGTAAATTATTTCTTTTTAATATAAAATATTTCTTTATTTATGTTTTAAGATTATTTATATATAATATTATTTTTATTTTTATTTTTTTCTTTTTTTGATACATGGTCTCAAATTTTAGTGATGGGGATAAATGGATTTTATAGTCCATAGAACCTGTTGTTCTCATATGGTAATAAAATTTGAAGTATTATAAAATTGTAGGTGTCCTTTGTTTTTCATGTCCAAAACTCAGTCAATATAAATAATTTAAGTAGAAAATATGAAAAAAAATAATCAAGATAATCTCCAAAAAATTTATTGTCTCAAAACTATCATCAATGGCCTGGGGTGTGTCTATGTGGATATTATTCCTTCAAGTTAGAGTAATAAAAATAGAAGAAATAAAAAAAATACATATTATTAAATAAAATTTGTGAAGAATAAATAATTAAATTATGTATGTGTAATAATGAAATGAAAATATGGTTTGAAGAACCATGTCATACATAACCCACTGATCACCCACAAAGACAAACACATATACATGAGTCTATCAAAGTCTTAAATCAATCTAAAAGGATCCACAACATAAAATGAGTTTTACCACATAACAAATATTCACATTTATATCTGAGACATTCTACTAGTTATGTATTGGGTCTTATCCCATCTTATCCCAATAATAAGATGGACATATACTCTTTTACCCTAGTCCAATGGTATCATGAGCAGAGGTGAGTACATAATTTAGTAGGTCAGCACCAACATTATCTCGTACCTGGATATTAAATATAGTGAATTTATATGCATTATTACAATAAAGAATACATTAATACTAAATATAAATATTTTCTCAAAAGAACAATATAATAAATGTCAAACCGATGTATGAGATCAAATGTGAATGATCATGCTGTGTGATTAGAATATATAAGCACAACTAGATAATAAAGATTAAATAATTCACAGTTGATCACTAAAGTTTTGATACTAATATTCAAGAAATATTTTGACTAAATAATTGAGATGGATGAAAAATAAAAAAATATGTGTTTAATTATATTAATATAATGGTCTATTTTCCGAATATACTTTACCTATATTGTACAGTTCCTGATATGTATCTGAGAAAACAAATTCAATATAGTGGGATACAAGTCCTAATTATTTGATCACATAAACATCCCTCTAGTATATAAAGATATATTCATGATATAAAATGGTTATCCTATAAATATAGAATATAGATGGATTTCATTCCACTCATTCCATGTTTAATCCATTTCAATTTTTTAATCCAAGGTCCCAGTCTATTGGAAATGTATGTTCCCAGAAACTGTTTTGTGTCACTGATAGGGGGATGGGGTGAATCAGTGATAATCTTTTTATTTTATGATTCCATTCGATTTAAAAAACCTTCACATCATTTTAAATATCCAAATTTATTATAAATATAATAATAAAACATGCATACAAACATAGTTATTTAGAAGGTTCACTATTAAATATGAATAGCAATGTCCATGGAATAGTTCTGAGAAAATAAAATACCATACATTCTAAAAAAACATTCCTTAGATTATAACAAGTAGGATATTCACTTTCACTCTTATATAACAATAAAGATAATCCAAAAGTGTGTCTGCAAACTCTTAGCACAAATATGGTAAAACAATTAAATTGTAACAATTCATGTTACCTGTGCCTCTTTTCAATTCACCAAATGTATTCTATTGAAATTCAATTCATTAATTTACATACGCAAAAGAATGGAAAGAAGCTCGTCATCTTTGTTATGGAATATAAGACAAATTTTCCAAGGTCTGAATCTCCCATTATGATCCACTAAGTATGATTCATCCAATATAATTATGAAAATTTTATTTTAAATATTGAATACTATACAAATTAAACAGAAAAAACATCAATCCTTGAGTATGATAAAACATATAATGATACTTACTCACTCTGGAAATATTCAATAAGAAAATACCTAGCACAGAAAACTCCATTCTTATTATTTCTTCCTCATACCTACATCAACTGAATACAATTGAAATGTTAAATATGATGATCCACTATGTATAGTAAATTCTAAGTACAATGGTCATTCAAATAAAATCATCTCAATATTATTACCCCTATATCACTTATCTTTTAGAACATCTTCATTATAAGATCAATACAATGACATCCTATTTTCTCAAGAAACTTGAGGCTTCTCTCTTTAATGATGTGAAAATTACTCTATCATCTAAATATACAAATACTTATCCTTCTTTGGTAGGCACTCGAAAAGTTGTGTCTGGAATCCCAAAAAACGTTTCCCACTGACATAAATTCACCTACATTTTGATTTTAACTAATATCTAAAATTCATTTTGACTTTTTCAATGATTCTCGATTCATCATGAATCATCATGAAACTATTTTTTTCTTCATAATTTCATTTTAATTATCTGTACTATTTCAACACATGAGTTCAATTTTTCTCAAACTGATTTCTTCAATACGAAGCATTGTATCAATAAATAGAAAATTCAGGAAGAAATGGTTACCATTCTAATATGATGAATACGATTCTCAAAACTGTTTTAAATCTATATAATTAAATTTTTGGTATATATCCCCTTCAAATTTTATTTTGAGATCTCATTATCCATTTTTTCCTTGACCCAATTGAGATTCAAAACAACATATTTTCTTTATCTCCTGACCAATTTTGAAACCAACAATGTAATTCAAATATTTTGAAAAGCTTGACTACATTTTTAATCTCATTTTCTCCATATATTATCTATATCCTCTTATAAAAAACTTCATTCACAAACAATTTCGTGTATCATGAATTACTTCATTAAATTGAATTTATTTGAGAACAGATTTAGTATCATTAAACTTGAATTAGAAATAATCTCAACATTCTATTCATTACAGCTACATTATTTTATTCCCTTCATGAGAATGATCTCTTTCGAATATATGTGGCATGGGGAAAATTGTCTTTGGTATGATCATTTTGGATACAATCATTTTTTGTATTATCTTTCTTGATATGTTCATTCTCAGTAAAATTTCCCTTGATATGATTTTGTAGAATAAAATCATTTCACTGTATGATCATTCTGAGTACGATTTTCCTAGATATTATTTTCCAAAATATGATATTTTTTGGATATGATAATTCTGAAAAAAATCTTTACCATATCATACTCTTTTATCAGCACAAATTAATTAATCTACACCACATCTTCAATCAGTACCACCTTCTCTATTGGAACCACATTTTAAATTAGCACCACCTCTACAATTGTCACTTCCTATTAGATCAACACCACCTTTTAAATAAATAACACCTCTTCAGTTGACACCGCCTCTTAAGTCAACTCCACATTTCAAATCAGCACCACATTTTAAAATAGAACCATCATTTAAATCAGAACATCCTTTTTAAATATCACCACCATTTAAAACAACATTATGTTTAAAAAAACACCACCTTTTAAAGAATTGCAATTTTTTAAAATAGAAACTCATTTTAAAACAAAACCACGTCTTCAATATGTATCATCTCTTAACTTACATATACCCTGTTAATATTTTTTTCAAAAACATTTTGTATCACATATTTCTCATTTCCACTTGGATATGATAAATATTGACAAAATCATTTTCTAATCAGTAATATCTCATTAACTCCCTATTTTTTCTATCATGCTTTAATGACATATCATCAATTAATCATATGATTTATATGAAATAGAAATAAGTAAATAATCATCACAATTTATTCATCGTAGTCAAAAAGACTCATATTAAAAACATTCTATTCATTCACATTTATTCTAGAATGAATATTATGAAATTTAATTCGAGCAATATGTATTCACTTTTATTCCAGACCAGATTAATGAAGTATCAAAATCCATTTCATTAAAATTTCATATTTCTCCTTAGAATGATCCTTCATAGTGAGTATGATTATTTTTTAACATTGGATGATATTCTTTTGACAACATGGATACATTTTTTTAAATGCATACGATTCGTTTGAAAAAAATACTTTGTACGATTGTTTTAAAACCAAAAAATATATCTTCTAAAAACAAAATGATTCAAAATAGTTTTCTTCTTTCCCAAAAAAAACTGCACCCAAAAATGTATTTCTTTCTATCCCTTTAATCTGATTTCTAATTCATCACCATTCTCAGAATCCTTTTATTCTACAAAATAATTATCAACCGACAAAAAATACATCCAAGACACAATTTTTTCCTAACAAATGATCCCTTTATATGGGTCTTGAGTACCCAGATCAATCACTTCAACCACATGGAATTTTATTACATCATATTCTCTCAATTTTTTTCTCTCTACCACAAATTATTTTATATACCCCTATTCCCTTATTTATCCCCCTTATTGATAATAAAATTAAAAGGATACATCATGATAATATTATCCCTTATTGTAAAATGATCTATATTTCTAGAGGTTGAAAATTTTCATCAAAATGGGTATCACATTATCTTCATAATAAATAACCATTAACTAAACAACTCTATGACTAAATGGGATTACCTGGTGTAGAAAATAAGTGTATAATCATGGTGATCAATGTTTCACATAAAAAACATTCATGTAATAACTTTTATAATGATCTTCAAAAATAATCATGACTGGAGAAAAAATAGGATGAATTTGTTTAGTATAAAATAAACATACACCCATCATAACAAACACATCAGAATTTTCAAGTGTATAATAAAATAACATGTCAAAAAATTCTATATCCTCCTATGTTAATTTTTTAATAAAAGTAAGATAATCATATATTCCTCCTTCTTAATGTAAACTCTTTAAATTCCTTGTGTTTTCGAAAAGGAATAAAATGATATTGGGAATAAAGAGGAACCTTTATTGATCCAATGAAACACTAATTAGACTCAGATTCCTCTCTCTATATTTTTTTATTCTTCTTTATAGATTTTTCATTGGATGTGTTTTCTCATATCTCTTTATCATTATTATATTTTGGGACAAGTTATTTCTTATCATTATAATATTATGATGAGCATGTATAATTTTCTTAATATTTATAAAAAAAATTATTTCTCTTTCTTCTCTTTTGAATAGGAATGATTGTTGAGAAATGATTTATTTCATGATTATCTTTCTCATATCCACAATATATTGACACCTTTATATCAAAAAAATTTCATTTTTATAGAATTATATTTCATCTACTCTTCTTTAAAATTATTTTTTTCCTTGATAAAATTTCCTAGGAAAGTAAATGTGTTCTCTCCAAATAATTATGCACTCATTCTTTTCTGACATAGCTAATCTGTCCTTATTAACATTGAAAAAATGTAGCTTCTGAGATTTGATTAGAAACATTTGTTGTTAATAAAATAGACATCCTTTTGTATGGATTTCGGGTTTTTCACATATTTCATTGATAGTTTCCCATTGTTGGAAGCTATTTTTTAAAATTACTCCATCTTTCATAGGATTCCTCAACACTACTGACACTTCCTCTTAGGATTAAAAGTTTGGTATGGGTTCAAGGTGACATATTATACCCATTATAACAAACCCATGACACTCACTCTTAGGGTCGATCAACCACCATGTACCGACTACAGTTCCCCTGGTCATCACTCAGAAGATATTTCCACTTTTCTATCATCTAGAACTAAGTCATAGTCTTAAATCATAACTCAATGTAGATATAATTACATCCTATTTCTTCATGAATAGGTTAGTGTAATATTAATGAATATGCATGTGATTCAATTCTGAATACTATTAAGTGATTTTTTTGTGATCCATTATCAATATCGATGCCTCTAAATGATGGTTTACACTTCCTAATATTTCATGTTCCGAATATTATATTTATAACGAAACCTACAAAAGAGACACATGGATAAATATGTATTTCCTCACCTCTTATGAGGTTCATTGGATACTCAAGGACTCAAGGGGATATCTCTTTGAAAAATGTAGATAGATCGTGAGAATTGGTCCCCATGGTGGTAGAGAAAACTTTCATAAATTACCTATAGTTTAACAAAATAATTATTTAAAACAAGTTATTTGAATAAATTTAATCTAGAGGCATAATCCTTAGGGTATATCTAAACATGAACATACTATGATAAAAATATATAGATATTTTATTGAAGGTATCCTATAACTCATTATTTATATTATTATTTTTAATATATTTACAAGGTCTTGTAGTGCATCCAATGCACAACCAATCTCATATAAGTCATACACTATCTTGTTTCCAAAAAAATCAGTGGTTAATTTATTATAACTATATTATTATTACTAATTAAATAAAAGATGTTAAAAACTATTATAGTGGCCTAAAGTTAAAATCTTCCTTGGATGATACCATTGCATTAAAATTATGCCCAATTTTCCTCCAACAAACCACAAAACATTATTATCCTATAACTGAGAATAATCCATTAAAAATTTAGTAAAAACCAAAAAAATAAATAAAGTATTTAACAATTTATTTATTCTTCTCAATGAAAAACCATATCAAAATTTAATTATGGGACGTGAAGATAGCTTCCCTAGTCACCCTCTACCTAGGAAGAGAAAATGAGCCATCCCTTGTAACAGAATCCACCATACTCTTGTGGAATCAGAAATAAAATTATACTATGGGGAATGAAATAAATAAAATGATGGGATGTGAAGATCCATGGAGTATTTATTAGGAGGAATCATACCTCAAATTACCATCTAATGCCATCATGAACATTCCCTTAATTGGTGAGGATAAATGGATGGAGTGTATATGGATACCTTGGTCACATTTTAGACAGAGATGAAAAAATAAGGGTTTACACTCTTTAATGTAATTGGGTAAAATGGATTTCCCCTTTTAATGTGGAACAAAGTCTCTCAAAATGTGAAAAAAACATCATTTTAAATCTATTTTTTTTCCACCAAACATGAGTACTTTGGCTACACAGTTCAACAGAAACTACGCTAAACATGCACCACCTCTATCCAATCCTAACACACCAGGTATGGTCATAGTGTTGTACCCCTCTCTCTCTTGGATTTTAATGATCACAATCACTCTCATCATGTTCTAACTTGTTTTCATGTGTTTTGATGCTAGGAAAAAGGTTACCCAGGAGTTGGCCCAAGAAGGCTGATAGTGGACTCTCTGAGTCCACCGGCCAACCGGTGGATTTCCACCGGCCCGCCGGTGGTCTCTGGCAGAAGCATTGCTTTCTGCCAGAGCCACCGGTCTGCCGGTGTTAGCGCACCGGCCAGCCGGTATGGGCACCGGCCAACCGTTTCTTGCCCACCGGCCAGCCGGAGGTCCCAGGCAGTAGGCTTGCCCACTGCCTAGTGACACCGGCCAACCGGTGGATGACCACCGGCCAGCCGGTGGAACCCAGATAGAAAGCCTGCTCTGTCTGGACCACCGGCCAGCCGGGAGCTCAGCACCGGCCAGCCGGTGGACCACCAGCCAGCTGGTGAGACACCACCGGCCAACCGGTGTGCCCAGTCAAACTAGCCATTGGTCTTTGACCAGACTTGTACTTTTGACCCCTAATGGCTCCGGAAGCCCTCCAACGGCCATATTGAAGTGTTTATGGGTATTTATCCTATAAATAAGAATCCATGGATGCAGGGAACACAACAGAATAATATTTTGATGTCTTGATGCTCTAACGACAAATCTCCAAGGCTTCTTGTGATCCATTTCCATCCTTGATGCTAGAGATCCCTCTCCATCAGCTTCTCTCACACTTTTGGCGCTCAAGGCTTCCGTGTGTTTGTATTATTTTATTTGTTTAGTTCTTCATCGGGTTTGGATTAAAACAAACCACTCATTTCCATTCTTTCTTACAATTGGGTTTCTTGCTACAACCATAATAAAAAAGAAAGCTGTACGAAGGTGTTCTAGCCTATCTTAAAACGGCTAGTGGGTTTCTTGCTACAACCATAATAAAAAATCAATCTGTACGAAGGTGTTCTAGCCTACCTTAAAACGGCTAGTGGGTTTCTTGCTACAACCATTAAAAAGCAAGCTGACGTATTAATCTCTCAACAGTTCTTGTTGGGAGCGGAGACATAAGCTTGGGAATTTAGCCGAACTTCGTTATCAAATTGTGTCTTGTCTTTTTTATTTCCGCTGCATTGATAATTGTTTTAAATTGTTAATTATTTTTGAAAAGGCAATCCCCCCCCCCCTCTTGCCATCCTCTACGACCCAACATTTCGTATCAGAGGGAGCGTTTGTGTAATACCTTAACCGGTTACAAACGTAATATCCTTAGTGATGGCTAATTCCGCGCATGCTTCCGAAGGGTATTCTATGACTCGGGCTCCATTCTTTGATGGAACCGATTACACTTATTGGAAAAATTGCATGATTAATTTTCTAAGAAGCATTGGTTATCCTATCTATAGGATTGTAATGCAAGGATATACTTTATCTAACAAGGATGAGTCCAAATGGACCCCCGAAGACATTGCCAATTTTGAGCTTGATGGCAAAGCCATGAATGCTCTTCATTGTGGGCTAGACCGTAATGAATTCAACCGTATTTATACTTGCTCCTCTTCTTATGAAATTTGGAAACTTTTAGAAGCAACCGATGAGGGCACTAACAAAGTCAAAGACACTAGATTAGACATGTATCGCCATGATTTTGAAAGTTTCACCATGCACCCACACGAATCAATTACTGAAATGTTTACTCATTTTACTGATGTTTGCAATGGAAGAAATCTCTTGGTGAGGATGTTTCTGCAGAAATGATGTTCAAGAATATTCTTTGGGTCCTACCAAGCTCATGGGCACCAAAGGTGACCGCAATTCAAGAAGCAAAAGATGTCAAGAAAATGCCAGTTGAAGAGCTCATTGGATAACTCATGACCTATGAGATCACCATGAAGAGGCAAGCAGATAAAGAAGGTAAAACCTTCAAGTAGAAAAAGAACATTGCTTTCAAATAAAAGGAAGAAAGCTCCTCCGCTGATAGCGAATCCGAGATTGCTCAACTAGCAAGAAAAATGAGCAAATTCATGAAGAAAAAGAAGAACTTTCGAAGGGCACGAAAGGAAGAGCCCAAAGCGGAGAATGAAGTTACATGCTTTGAATGTGGAAAGAAAGGCCACATCAAACCAGAGTGCTCCATTTTCAAGAAAAGGGTAAAAGAAAAGAAAAACAAGAAGGATTTCAAAGCATCCACATGGAGTGCAAGTGATGACTCCATGTCTTCAAGAGACTCAAGCGATGAAGGTGAACAATGCCTAATGGCATTTGATGATGTATCTTCTTCCGACTCCTCTTCCTCATCTTCGTATTTCAATAATGACATGTCCTATGAAGATCTCCAAAATGAGAGAGATCAATTAGAGGAAGGTTTTCACGAACTTACCTCTAAATTTATGGCTTTGAAAAAGAAAAATAAAATTCTCATTTCTGAAAAAGAACAACTTCTCAAAAAGAATGAGGAACTTACCATTAAGATCCAAGATATTCCAAATGTTGATTCTTTGAATTCCTCCATTAAATATCTAAGGGATTCTCTTGCCAAGTTCACCCAAGGTGAACAAAATTTGACCAAATTACTAGGTTCTCAGCATTCAGCTAGAACAACACATGGACTTGGCTTTAACAAACAAGCCACTTCTTCTAGAGCACCCACTACTTTTGTAAGGGGGATCTCTCAATATAAATTTTGTAATTATTGTAAAAAGACCGGGCACATGATTTATGAGTGTGATTGTAAAAATGCAAGGTATGGAATCCCCAAAACCATTACCTACTCGGATGAGTATTTTAGATGGAAACCCTCTAGAAAAATATGGGTTCAAAAGTCACTTTTAGCTAATCTTTCCGGACCCAAACTTATATGGGTACCAAAATATATTCTCTCTTGATTTTGTAGGATAAACGCCAAAGAAGTAGGACTTCGAAAAGCTCGTGGTATCTCGACAGAGGATGCTCGAGGCACATGTGTGGTGATAACTCTGAGTTCAACTCCCTTGAAGAATTCGATGGAGGATACATCACCTTCGGTGACAATTCAAAAAGAAATATCTTCGGAATAGGTACCATTGGATTTGGTAGCACCTCTTTAATTAAAGATGTTTTATTTGTTAAAGGTTTAAAACATAATCTAATTAGCATTAGTCAACTTTGTGATAGTGGTTTTTCGGTGAATTTTCAAAATGATTTATGCAATGTGTTTGATTTTCAAAACAAATTGATATTTTCTGCTTCCCATTTTCAAAATGTTTACATTATTGATTTAATGTCTTTAGCTAGACAAAATGTTAAATTATTAAGTGCTCTTGACAATGAGTCTTGGCATTGTCATAGAAGGTTGGGGCATTGTATCTCTCATTCACTTCTAAATCTTAATAAGAACAAGCTCATCCGTGACCTTCCTAAACATAAGTTTAAGAAAAATTTGATTTGTCAGCCATGCCAACTTGGCAAGCAACACAAGTCTTCTTTCAAATCTAAGAAGGAAGTGTCCACTTCAAAATCTCTTGAGCTCCTACATCTTGATCTTTTTGGTCTTACCCCTGTAGCAAGTCTAGGTGGAAAATCCTATACCTTTGTCCTAGTAGATGACTTTTCTCGTTTCACTTGGGTTTTATTTTTAGCTCATAAAAATTATTCTTGTAGAACCTTTTTGAAATTCTCTAGGAAAGTAGAAAACGAAAAAGGATATAAAATTATATCGCTCCGTAGTGACCATGGAGGTGAATTCGAGAACAAAGAATTCGATGAATTGTGTTTCTCTCAAGGATACAATCACACCTCTCTACCCCTAGGACTCCACAACAAAATGGAGTGGTTGAAAGGAGAAACCGAACTCTCCAAGAAATTGATCGAACCCTCCTTAGTGAAATCAACCTCCCTCAATTTTTCTGGGCCGAGGCAGTTAACACTGCTTGTTATACTATCAATAGAGACCTTGTAAGACCACTTCTTAAGAAAACCCCCTATGAACTTTGGAAAGGCAAATTGCCCAAAGTTGGTTATTTTAAAGTGTTTGGTTGTAAATGATTTATCCTTAACCCAAAAGATAACCTAGGGAAATTTGATGTCAAATTCGATGAAGGTATTTTTCTTGGGTACTCCAACTCAAGTAAAGCCTATCGTGTCTTCAACAAACGTTCAAAAACCATCGAAGAATCATCTCATGTCAAGTTTGATGAATATATTCCAAAACACCATCCAGTCATTGAAGATGTTGAAGATAAGCTTGATAAACTTGAATGAAATGATTCCTCTTCTCCTCTCAAGGTGGATAATGATTATGAACCTTCTTCACCTTCTTTTCCTTCCACCTTGCCTAAGGATTGGAAACCTTCTAGAGACCATCCATTAGAAAATGTTATAGGTGATCTTCAAGCCAGTACTCAAACTAGAAGATCAATCCTCAACGAGGTTGAACATCAAGCCTTCATTTCTCACCTAGAGCCTCAAACCATTAATGATGCCTTTAATGATGAGAATTGGGTTCTTGCAATGCAAGATGAGCTAAATCAATTCTCTAGAAATGATGTTTGGACTCTTGTTGAAAGACCCAATGATCATCCAATTATTGGCACTAAATGGGTTTTTAGGAACAAACGTGATGATCAAGGAAATATAACCCGGAACAAAGCTCGCCTAGTAGCTAAGGGATATAATCAAGAAAAAGGAATTGATTATGGTGAAACCTTTGCACTCGTTTCTAGATTGGAATCCATTAGGATCTTGTTGGCTTTCGCCTCCCACTTAAATTTCAAAATTTTTCAAATGGATGTTAAAAGTGCCTTTTTAAATGGTTTTATTTCAGAAAAAATATTTGTTGAACAACCTCCCGGTTTTGAAGATCCAAAATTTCCAAATCATGTTTTTAAATTAACCAAGGCTCTATATGGCTTAAAGCAAGCCCCTCGGGCTTGGTATGAGCGGTTAACAAAATTCCTTTTAGAAAATGATTTTAAAATGGGTCATGTTGATTGTACCCTCTTTTTAAAACACACTTCGGAAGATCTTTTAATCGTCCAAATCTACGTCGATGACGTTATCTATGGTTCTACCAAAGAATCACTTTGTACTGATTTTTTAGATTCAATGAGAAAATAATTTGAAATGAGCTTTATGGGGGAATTGAAATTTTTTCTCGGTTTTCAAATCATTCAAAATTCAAAAGGTATTTTTCTAAGCCAAGGAAAATACACAAACGAGCTCTTAATTTGTTTTGGTATGGATCAAGTAAAGGAAATAAGCACCCCCATGAGTACTTCCTGTAAGCTTACTTTAGATGAAGTCGGGAAACCGGTTGATAACAAGCTTTATAAGAGTATGATCGGGAGTCTACTTTACCTAACTGCGACCCGTCCTGACATCATGTTCAGTGTTTGACTTTGTGCTCGTTTTCAAGCCAATTCCAAAGAATCTCATTTTAAATCGGTCAGAAGGATTTTTAGGTATTTAAGAGGATCCAAAAACATTGGTTTATTTTATCCTTCTAATACTTCATTCGAACTTTCTTCATATTCGGATGCTAGTTTTGGCGGATGTCAATTAG
The DNA here is from genome assembly GCA_963277665.1 of Viscum album. Lineage (NCBI taxonomy): Eukaryota > Viridiplantae > Streptophyta > Magnoliopsida > Santalales > Viscaceae > Viscum > Viscum album. The sequence goes on from CAUJRU010000324.1 coordinate 297,097, forward strand.
ATCGAAAGAGTACTAGTGGAACCTGTCATTTTCTAGGCAAGTCCCTTGTATCGTGGAGTAGCAAGAAGCAAAACTGTGTTGCTCTTTCTACTACCGAGGCCGAGTACGTAGCCGCTGGAAATTGTTGTGCCAAAATTATTTGGATGCAGCACACTCTCTTGGATTATGGCCTTTCCTACGATCATGTCCCTATTCGGTGTGACAACACTAGTGCCATTAGTATTTATAAGAATCCAATACAACACTCTAGAAAAAAGCATATAGACTTAAGGCATCATTTCCTTCGTGACCATTTTCAAAAAGGGGATATCACTTTGGACTTCATTTCTTCCGATTTCCAATTAGCTGATATTTTTACCAAACCGCTCCCGGTTGAACGTTTTGATTTTATTAAGGGGGAGTTAGGAATGATTCTTCAATGAGCACTATTAAATATTTAACTCTTTTTTATTTTAATTCTATTTTTTTTATCTAATTTCTTCTCATTTTTTTCTTTTTCCCTCCTATTTTGATAATCCCAAAGGGGGAGAAATTTTTATTTTTACTAGTTTCATATTTCAATTGATTAAAGTGCTCTTTTTAAAAGTTCAAATTTTTTTTAAAACTGCTAAGTTATTGATTTTGTTCCTTTTAAAAAAATGACCTATGGTTACAATTTCAAAATGACTCATTCTCTTTAGATTAAGATCATTTTCAATACATGGTACATATCTTCAATTTTGAAATGATCTCTAATATATTTTCATGTCCAAAATTGTTTATTTATGTTTTAAATTGGCATATCCTTTTTAAAGCTTTATCTTTTGTGATTGTGATCATCAAAATAAGGGGATATTGTTGTACCCCTCTCTCTCTTGGATTTTAATGATCACAATCACTCTCATCGTGTTCTAACATGTTTTCAAGTGTTTTGATACTAGGAAAAAGGTTGCCCAGGTGTTGGCCCAAGAAGGCTGATAGTGGACTCTCTGAGTCCACCGACCAACCGGTGGATTCCCACCGGCCAGCCGGTGGTCTCTGGCAGAAGCATTGCTTTCTTCCAGAGCCACCGATCCGCCGGTGTTAGCGCACCGGCCAGCCGGTATGGGCACCGGCCAACCGGTTCTTGCCCACCGGCCAGCCGGAGGACCCAGGCAGTAGGCTTGCCCACTGCCTGGTGACACCGGCCAACCGGTGGATGACCACCGGCTAGCCGGTGGAACCCAGACAGAAAGCCTGCTATGTCTGGACCACCGGTCAGCCAGGAGCTCAGCACCGGCCAGCCGGTGGACCACCGGCCAGCCGGTGTGCCCAGTCAAACTAGCCGTTGGGCTTTGACCAGACTTGTACTTTTGACCCCCAACGGCTCCGGAAGCCCTCCAACAGCCATATTGAAGTGTTTATGGGTATTTCTCCTATTAATAAGAAACCATGGATGCCGGGAACACAACCGAATAATATTTTTATGTCTTGATGCTCTAACGACAAATCTCCAAGGCTTCTTGTGATCCATTGCCATCCTTGAAGCTTGAGCTCCCTCTTCATTAGCTGCTCTCACACTTTTGGCGCTCAAGGCTTCCGTGTGTTTGTATTATTTTATTTGCTTAGTTCTTCATTGGTTTTGGATTAAAACAAACCTCTAATTTCCATTCTTTCTTTCAATTGGGTTTCTTGCTACAACCATAATAAAAAATCAAGTTGTACGAAGGTGTTCTAGCCTACCTTAAATCGGCTAGTGGGTTTCTTGCTACAACCATAATAAAAAAGAAAGTTGTACGAAGGTGTTCTAGCCTACCTTAAAATGGCTAGTGGGTTTCTTGCTACAACCATTAAAAAGCAAGTGGACGTATTAATCTCTCAACGGTTCTTGTTGGGAGCGGAGACGTAGGCTTGGGAATTAAGCTGAACTCCGTTATCAAATTGTGTCTTGCCTTTTTTATTTCCGCTGCATTGATAATTGTTTTAAATTGTTAATTATTTTTGAAAAGGCAATTCACCCCCCCTCTTTCCATCCTCTATGACCCAACACATAGTACATAATTTAAAATAATATTCCCCAAACCTAATACATTTATGTATTTAGTGGAATAATCCCACATAGTTTCCCATGATATTATTACAATTTCCAAACCATTTCTCTATAGATATTAGGAAGCATTCTTAGGATTCATGGTCAACACTAATCATTCCCCATCCAAACAACATTGAATACATGCTTCCAAAATAAAATCATTAGGTCTCAAGCTACCTGTACAATCATGAAACCACTAAGATACCTTCTAAACCATATCACCTATGAAAAAATCACATTGAAGAATTCCAACATTTACAATTCCCTTCCATATAATTGATCAAATGTTTACATATCCCATAGATGAAATGTCGAATTCCATCTAAAATTTAAAATTCAAAAAAACAAAGATTTTATAAACAGCTCACCATAATGAAACTCTTCATCAAAAGTCATGGATTAATTAAAATAACCCAATAAAACCCACATTAGTTGTGAAATATCTTAAAACCCTTATGCCACATTAATAATTTGCCTTGATTTTACAAGAATAAATATATCTATATGAAAATTATCAGAACAAAACCTGTGAAAACTATCATTAATTTTGAAAAACATAAATATGGATTAAATTTTACAAAATCAAATCTATACAACATTTATTTCATCTCTTTGACCATCAAATTGCATATGGTTCCCCCAGACATATGTTCTTTCATTCAACATTCAATTCTTGCCCCAACAGATCAACCTTTTGAATATAATACAAATAAACAAGATATAATCAAAAAAATTCCCAAATAATATTTATAAACATTCTATACTCATTCACATAAGGGTAAACATCACTTGGTCCTCATTTCTCTCTAAATAGAGAATTTCAAATCAACTAATCTCAACTCAGTTATTCTAGATTTTCCATTGAATGATACATCATGCCATTTGTTTACACCCTCCTTATTACATTTGTTTTCTTGATATGGATCCTCACTATCCTCATTCAGAAAATTTAGGACACTCGTGATAGACCACATCTGGATGACTATCCCAAAAACTAAAGGTTATCTCCATTGATGTACCTCCAAAACTCGATCCCAATTGTATTATCCCATTTCCCAATGAGATCATTTCTATCACACTAATTGAATCACAAAACCTATGTTTACTTAAATTTACTAGAAAAACCATCGCATTCCGACTTCTATTATCATGCTACTGCATGAACCAATATCGAGAATTCACCATGGAATCCAGTAATAAAGATTTCAAATTATCCAATACCATGTAACATACAAATCATCACCAATTGACTAATCACATAATCATATAAAACTTATTTCATTGAGTTCATACATGTTGATTCAATCCTCCATTGACACAATTGGGGCATCCTTATTGTTACCCCACCAAAATATGTTCCCTATCCCTATAACACATGCCCCGTAATTTTATAGACATAATAACTAGAATGCTTAGAATACCTCTCATTCCTAACTGCTGATCTAAATGTCACAAGTTTTTGACTCATGTAAACCCATTCTCATAAAAAATAATGTCTCACACTTGTTTTTAAAAACCCTAACAAAGTGTCTCCAAAAATTCCATGTCATGATCTTCCCTTCGTTTATCCAATTAAAACACTTGAATTATCTATATTATAACACTCATCACAAGTAACATTATGAATTTTTCTTAAATATCCAAGTCACTATTCCCATAAGAATAACATTTGAAACTATTGATCTTTTGGACAAACCTATCCAATCACTAACAAAAAATTTTAATGAGATACTATTTACAACTAATGAAAAATAAAATCACTATATAATGTGAGTGTAAAATCATTTACCAAGAAGGCTCAAGGGCCAAAATGATCATTGTACACTATACATCAATATCAAAATTCCTATATCTCTATTATAGATCCTCTTAAAAGTCAATCACATCAACAAAAGTATTATTTAATCTATGTTGACTCGTAAAATGTAATCACTCTAGTCATGAGAATCTAATATTTCTTTGAGAATATACTAGAATTCATCCAATGGTCAATATGTTCAAACACCAAAATATTCAAATCCATCAACTGATGTATTGAAACATAAGAACCCTTTGTGATTTCATAGAAACAAAAGTAATAGACCAACAAATATAGAATAAACCCTGAGCATAAAATATAATGGTTTCAAAAATAGTATACAACCCTACTCATCATATAAAAAGGCATCTATAACCTCATTATATCCAATCCCATAAAATTCCATTTATCAAAATGAAATTCTAGCTCACAATAATTTCAGTGAAAAATTTGGGACTCTTTGTCTCCTACCTATCCTTACAAACCAAATCTCATGTCACAGAAACTAGGACTGACCACCTAACCCATTGTTCAAACCTCACAATGGGATGTAACGATAACGCTTGTCTTCTAGGATAAAATCATATAAATATGGGATTACATATGTATTATTACTATGAAATGTTGTAATAGAAAAAACTCTACTATATAATTGAGAACATATCTAATTATAACCCATTGATATGTCAAACATAGTGGGAAATACAATTTTCATCGCCAAAAATGAATTGGGCTACCAGGAGATGATCCTCTCTTAGAATACTGATAATAGAGTGATCCTTGGGTGGTCAAATGTCATACAGAAGGTTGAAAATAAAAAATATCCCCATTAGTTTTCTGAATACATTAACATCCTATGAGGGTCCAGTTCACTTTAAATGATTTGGAACCAATCAAAATTTTCCTCAATAATTCCAATAGATAACCATAAATAATATCCAGTTATATAAAATTTGAGAATAATATAGATGGGAAAATTAAATTTAGGTTGGTAGGAAACTTTAGAGGACTAGATATTAAAACATTACACCCACATATGGTTTATATAAAGGGAACTGGATTCTAGGGATTGCAAGTCCTCTTGATAGTCACTTTTTATGGTGTCACATGCCCACAAGATACAAATCCGAGTACCTAATGAAATAATAAGTACCCTTGTTGACATTATGAGGGTCTCTTAACCTCCCATGTGAATGTTACAATATCAGAATCACAATCAACAAGTCTCACTTCAATGTTGTCCATGTAAAATTTTGTGAAAGAATTATACTGGGTTCTCCAACAAAAGGTAACTCCACCAAAAACCCATTTGGGAAAAAATCATATATGATGATTTTGAAGAATTAAATTGTTTTCCTCAACATATGTCGTAAAATAAAACAATGAAATATATATAAATTTTGTCCCTATAATACATATATGATTTATGCTTAAATTCCACAACAAAATATATACAATGATTGAAAATTATTCATTCACCGATTACTAATGTTTTTATATCTGGAAATTCATAATAAATTAAAAAATCCCAAAAACATGGAAGTGATGGAAGTAAAAATAACATGAAACAATAATAATATAGATTGAAAACAATAATACAATATCCCTAGAAATAAATTATTCCAATAAAAATAAGTGTTCGCAATGCATCAGTTAGATATCCAAAAAAGGATATAAAACATTAATTCTACTCTTGTATTCCATATCCCAAATAAAAAACCATTAGTATTGAAACAACATTGATTTCACTTGGTAACATTGTTTCCAAAAAAATTATAAATAATAAATTATCACTTTGGTGACATGACCTAAAATAAACCTCCCTATAATACGGAGGTTGGTGACTAATAGTGATCTTCAAGGGTGTGTCAATTGGTTTATTGTGAGCTTCATTGAGAGAAAGTAAAAGAATGGAAACCAAAAATCATCATATATAATAATAAATTATCATTGTTTGAAAAAATACAATCAAGATTGTAATAATAATGAAAAGATGTAATGTCCCAAATGGCCAGGTCAAAAATACGACATTGATCACTAAAATGGATGAGAACATATATATGAGTATATTAAATGAAAAGAATTAAAAATGTAGGTTTCTAAATCATAAACTAATTCATACCATATAAATGATCTCCACATACCAATCAATTAAATCAAACATGATCAGTCCCAGACCTCATACATATGTATGCTTGTACCCAATTGAATTCCTTCTTGGGTACCCTTATGCAATGATGACCAAATAAGGGGGTGAGTAGAAAACTCAACAGGGATCTAAAAACATGGTCATCTACGTAGAACTGAAATGATGTTTATGTATAAGTTATATTCACATCATGATAAAAATAATAAGACAAACTATCTGATAAAAGTGTCCAAATAATAAAATACGTTCTAAGGCTTTGTATCCTAAGTGAATTCTCATGTAATGTCATCAAACAAGTTACGACATATTTAGATAAAATTGATAGATTTATACATAGTAATTAAATGAATACATTATCTAACTTTTCAGTACATTATATTACAATTAAATTAACCAAGAATTCATAGAATTTAAACAATGATTAATTTCATTTATCATTGTATCATGATCTTGATAGAATAATACATCAGTTTATAGCACTATAAATTTATTTGAGAACGATACATCAACATATATGGATAAATTTCGTAACCATAGGATCACTTGTACATTCTTCCAGTATATAAGGAATGATTCTCAATATCTACTAGATATCTAGAAAATATTTAATAGACTTTGATGTCATACAACTCATGTAATCTCTAATCCATTCTAATATACGATTCCTAGGTCCCATTATGTAAGAAATAAAGATTTTGTTACATGGATGATTCTAATAGATGAGGATTATTTGGAAATATAATTGTAAATATCTCTTCGATCTGATGTAATAATTGAACATAATTTAATTTATGTCTCAACATTTTATTCTGGGAGAAAACGTGGAATTTTAATAATGTGTGCCCACTAGAATCTATGTCATATCCCAAGACACTGTCATGGTATTTATTATAAAAAACAAAAAGTGATTTGGTGAATTCCACCCTCATATAAACCTTTGAAATAAATTTTTTCCTATAATTATTATCATCCACTAGCTAAATCCTAATGTTTTTGGTGTTCCAAGAGTCACTCTATAGCATTACTCTATAATCCCTAAACATTGGGAAATCCAGCAAACTATTGGGACTTCTAGTAATGGAATAACTTAATAAATAACAATAATAAACTAGTTCCTAGGAAGTAACTCTAGGAATCCACACTACAAAACATAAAATATCAGACTCATTAGATGAGTTCTAGGAAGCACATCATCATTCTATGCATACAACAATAGTAATTTAGGGGAAGACTATATTAATAAGTGAGCTTGGATAAGCCGATAAAATAATTAGAAAATTCATGCCCTCTCAGGATTACATGTTTGGTATGTATTCTAGCTGACAATAGCTACCATATCTACCCAAACACATGAAACATTCTCTTATGTTCAATTAACCATTGGGAACCCACTATTTATCCCTAGTATAGAACACTAGATAACTATCCCTCTTGATATCCTATAAGTGAGAATCAAATGCATTGGTCAGCACCTAACCCACTAGGATTCAACATATTGTGGCCATAGGATATAGGTAGTGAGTCATTTCTGGTTTTTTAGTGTTTTCCCAAAATAAAAACTATCAGGAGAATGGCCATGATTAAATATCAGTTCTTAATTCTCTCTATGATGGTATAGACATCAAACCAAATCCTAGTCTTCCTATGCTCTATAGATGCAATCTTATATAAGTATGACTTACCTCCGAATTTTTAGTATCACATCCATATAGGTATATAGTATACATGGTGTCTAATGTTCATATGTATCATCTATAAGGGATTATGTCATGGGACTAGTGTACTTGTGTGTTATGTTACCCATCAAATTCAGCAGTTAATGTCAACCAATTTAAATAATTAAACAAGATAATTGAATAAATTTACTACAGATAAACACTCCTTGGGGGTGAGACCAAACATTAAAATTCAATCATATACATAAATATATAGAATATGGTAGGTATTATAAACAAAAATCATTCTAAAAGGCTCTTTAGCTCTTTCTGGGGGTCGATAATAGCTGCAAAGGATCATCCAAATTCATGTTAGACAAATGTTTTCCTCTATCCCAATAAAAAAATTAAAGGTTAATTAATTATAGGTAAATTATAATTAATTTATTAAACTCAACATGTTATAAATACTAAAAAACTATAGATTCCTAATGTGAAAAACTTCACCAGTTGATCACATTACACAATAAATGATACCAAATTTTCTCTAATAAAACAAAAAACATCATCAACATTGAAGTATAAATAATGACTAAGAATAAATGTTGAAACGATCATGATGAAATTTAATTCAGGATATAAATAACAAAAAAATTACATCATTTACATACCTAAATGAAATGACATTCAATGATGTGAAGACAACCTATCAGGTAACCCTCTTAAAGGGAGAGAATGTTCCACATTATTTTTATCTAATTTCACTATGATATAGTGGAATAAGAATTTAATTACCAAACCAAGTAACATGAAATTATGATTAATGGGATGTTAAGATCAAGATTGATTATTAGAGGTGAAAATAATCATAAAATCATCATGTAAGGACATCAATATATCCCATTGATGGAAGTGTTTGAATAATGGAAGGAGATGATTGGGATAATTGGGTATTTCAAGAGAGAATGGAATAGAATATGGGTTTGGATGCTGTTAAAAGTTTTTGGGCATAAGGAAATCATCATATTGTGATATTTCAAGGTGGGTAAGGTGGATTTTATGCGACACATGGGGACACTTGCAGGTTTAAATATAAAAACATACCCAATCAAGTGGGTGTATGTGGGAATGGTTAATGATTATTCCAGGTGTCACCCTAGAAAATTTAATAACAATTCCTTCATAAGGGTATGTGTATAGTTTGAAGTTATTTATGTGTTATTCAAACTCCCAACAAGTGATTATGATTTTACATATTTACATTTAATTTGTCTACGAAGTTTTATATATGCCTTATGTAACTCATCATAAGGTATTGAAGAGGTGTGACTATGATATTGGTGATACCATGAGGTATACCCAGAGATATGAGTTTCTGGCCTTATGTTATATTAGGATGATACATATTTTCGAATTGAAATATCACTTGATGCCTTGTTTGTATCCTATGTTATAGCTATTATTCCATATGAGTTATTCTTAGGAATCCCATTTTGATCCCCAAGTCTATATGGGATGTCCAATATTACTCAAGTCCCAATAATTCCAAGTATATAATTTCTTGATATGATCATGTTGGAGGGATATTAATTATGATCACTATTATTATGATAAATTTTCTTTTTCACCCATAGGATATTATGAATAAATCATGATGACATTACATGTTCATGAATGAGATTCCAAGTATTTATAGGATATTAATATATGATATTGTAACATAGATAATACATTTTGGTTCAGCGACTTCCCTTCATTCATGATAAGTCACTTTCATCCATTTTTTATAAGGGATTTTAGAGGGATTCCTAGTATTCATAGGATCTCAATGTGGAGATTTTGTTGATAATATATTTATCTAATTGAGTATAAATATGAAAAAATCTAAGGATATAATAGAAATCGGAATTTATATGGATTCATAGTCGTTTAGAAATTCATAGAGATGCCATGGAACTAGATAAATATTCTTTTGTGAAACAAGGTAACATTCTTGAAGATCTCTATTTTTTACCAGTACTAGTGTCAGCCATTCCCACCTCTGTGGTTAAGGTTTCAATAGTCACGAGGGAATGTTTTGAGACCCTTAGAAACTAGAACAAGTATGTATTGTTAACATTATTAATCTATTTGTTTTATTTATTTGTTCTATATGAGACAACAAAATGAAAATAAATTATATATATTGTCAATGTATGATAATATATTGCCATTACATATTGAGATACATATTGAACCCCATCATTGTTTTATAGAAGAATTGAGTACCTAGCAAGATCATCCACATATTGTGGGAAGATGATCGGAAATGAACTTGTAGGATCATTTAACTAGAAAACTATGATGAGATTTTATGAATGATATTAGTTGAGTCATGGTGATGTAGTTGTCTCACATGTAGTAGTACTTTATTATTATATTTCTTTATTTACCTGTATATGTGATCGACCTTATGAGATATTTTTTCTATGATTTTATGGATTCATAATGGAAGAATTTATATGGTTCAAATATTATGTTTTATTCGTTCTTGGATGATCATTGTTATTATCTGATACTTGAGTATTTTTATCCATTACTAAACACTCTAATTAGGGGGTATAGTTACTACTCAGTTCATCCCTAAAACCATTCTATAATGGTACCTATCCTAGTATCCCTTTCCATTTATATTTTCAGATGTTATAGGAATAGGGAGTATGTTCTATGTAGTTTGGAGGGGAAATGGATAAATGGGGGAAAGATGGGAGTGGGGTTGCGCGAACGAGGGGGGGGGGTTGCCAATAACATTTTTTTTCATGAATCCTATATGGGTCCATGGGTAATGTCTTAAGGTGGGATTCTATAAAATTGTCTCTATAAATCATATTAGGAAGGTTTTAGGATGATATTTTCCAGATGCTATAAAAATTGTGGTGGCTACACCATGGTCATTGGTCACGGGAGAACCATTCATAGTCCAATAGCATTGTGGCATGGATCTAATGGGTTTTACATATCCATTTTGGGTGGTTCTTCTATTTTATGGGGTAGATACACCATGGGGATTTATTCAATAGAATGGACTCATTATTGATAATGGGGATTATGGGGCCTGGTGGTTAGTATGGCCATTGTTTTCCCACCATGGGTTATGTGATCAATACTATGAATCCATCCATGGAACTCAAATGTGAATTTGAATTTGGGGGGGGGGGTCTACTATTGTCTCCATCAATTGATTCATAGTACTCATATATTTTAATTGGTTATAGGAAGGTCTACGTAGCTACTCAAAGGTTCCCAAAAAATATGGTGTCCTTTAAAAACCCCATGAGATACCATGACCCACTTTTCTACCCTCAAATGCACTGAAGCCCTTGGGTCCCCTAATGGATTTTTGAGAGATTTTGGTACCCCTTTTATATGGAGTAATCCTTACCTTCTAGAAAATATTGAAAGGTAAACCAGGTAGGTTCTCCCACTTTGTTTCAATTTCTCCCAACATTGATCCCATTTTTATCACATTATACATTCCATTTAATTGAATTTGTTCCCCATTATTTTAATGTGGTTTTATTTTTCTTTTTATGGGGATTTCATGAAACTGTGTCTTTCATAAAAAATAGTTTTGTCAAAGTAGAGGATATCATAGATCTATGTTGTCCTCCTATTTCTATTTCAAGAACATCTATAGAATGATATTATGGATTTTAAGCTTCTACAATAAGTTAAATCATAAATTGAAAATGGATTATCCATTTGTATGTAGGTGAATTTCACATAATGAATATAAAACAAGATTTTAGAGTGAAATTAGTTTATACTTTTTGATCCCTTTTTATTTATTTCAAACATAAAAATATTATTCTTGATTTAATGTAAATATTTCTGTATATGTTATTATTTTTCTATCATGTTTTTCATTTTTGGATTATTATTTTTGGTCAAATTAAAAAATGAATGTAATGAAAAATGTAATTTTTTTGACTGATGAATAAATTGAGAAGTGATATGTTTAATAAATGCAGTGTTTCTTATGATTGAATGATAATAAAATTGATTTATAGTTAATATATAATTTGAATATTTCAATCGATATGTTAATATATGCCTATAAATAACTTTATTAAGGACTAATGTCATGACCCATACCCTGGGGCCCATGACTTGACTAACCCAAACCCGCCTTCCAAAGGCCAATGGCTGGCGACTAGAACCGAAAGTCGTATTCCATATAACAAGGAAGGTATTTCCTTTATAACCTATAAACACTCACAACTAAGAATAGATCCAGATACGAACACAAGTCAACTGTATAGAAAAAAAGTGCAGAAATTAAATAGGGGTTTGAATACAAGCCCAAAAGTAATAGTACAAGTACAATGGAAATACAATACAACTAAAGAAAAAGAAAGGCAACTACTGTGATGTTCTTCGAGGTTCCTAATTGAAGGGTAGGTACAGATCGCCTCCTCAGCACTCCTTTTCTGCTAGTCTCCTCTGGGTATCGTCATGCCGTATAGTCCACCTCTAGGCCCTATCTAGCCCTGGTACCCTCATCCTTGATAAGCGCTATCCATAATCTTCACCAAACACAATAAGGTGCATACATAGCCCAAGCAGGGGTGAGTATAACAATACTTAGTAGGGACCCCAAGACCCTTATGTTTTCACAAAATCCACAAACGATAAACCACAAGGTAAGAAATCGACTTACAACCCTACTTAGGTATATTCCCATACATATACCTATGTTATCAAGTATACAAATCTCAATCAAGAGGAAAACACAAAGTCCAACTCAAATCCCAAAGCTCAATTGTTCCACAATGGATGGAATACCATGAAGGTAAGTACCACACAAGTATTCGACATAGAATAATAACACCAAGGTATTACCATGAAGGAAAGTACCACAAGGTGCAGACTCAGATCATAACAGGTATTTCCTAGGTATAGTAGTATAGATAATTATATGTAACTACTGCATCATCTTACTCTGTTAAGAGGCTCTACTTTTGACCCACACAGGATCGCTCGATGGTGACCCACATCGGATCTCTAGATGCTAACTCACACAGGATCGCTCGATACTTTCCCACACTGAATCGCATAGTGAAGACCCACATAGGATCTCTAGGTGTTTACCCACATAGGATCGCTCAGTGTGGCCCCACATAGGATCACTCGGTGCTGACCCACACAGGATCACTATTCATTTTTCATGTCACATCCAGCTATTGGGTTCCCATGCTAAGCCTGATTGTCTCTGGGAGGGTCTTCTCCCCAAGAAACTGTTTGATAGTCTAACTACCAAGTAGACCCATGATGAATTAATTCAATGTACTTCCAAGTCATAGGGCTCTCAATGCAATAGACCATGTGTCAATGGGACTCCCATTCTGTAATTTATTAGACTTTTAGTTCCGAGGGCACAATTGTATTTGTGATCAATCCATCCCGAACATTCCCATACATTAAGGAAATCTTTAGTGGGGTTTACCAAAGGGAACGTCTCGCTCCATGGTTTCTATCACTACTGACGGTTCATCAAACAGATGTCTGGTGCCAATGTTATGGCCGATAGAGCGAAAAGTTTGATGTTGCCCCATGTCTGGTCTATCCCGGTCGGACTGACCCGATCCGATTCAAGTCGACCTGGCCCGTGGGGTCTGGTCAAGCCCGATGGGTCTATCCCAGCCCGCACTGGGCGGCGCGGAGGCCGCGAGGGCTGCGTGAGGCGACGGGGCTATGGAGGCCGCAAGGGTGGCGCAAGACCGCGGGGCTGCGGAGGCCGCGAGGGCAGCGCAAGGCCGCAGGGGCCGTGAGGAGGCTAAGTCGCGAGGGGAGGCACTGAGCTCTGCGAGGACGCGAGGATGTGGGGCCACAGAGGCCGCGAGGAGGCAATCCACGGAGGCCACAAGGAGGACCACAATGGCCGAAGAGGGTCACGGATGCCGCGGGGCAAATGAGGCCCTGGGAGGCACGGTGGCCATAGGGCGGTGTCGTCACCTTCGTTGTGACAGGCGATGCGTCGGTCGCCGCATCTGTTCGATGCTGTGTCACAAAGACACCTTATTCTATTATGATTCACATAGCATTCTAAAATAAAAACTGTTGGGTCGAGACATGTTTATTGGGCCTAAAATTTCTGCATTATAGTGGTAGCATGCTGATCAACAAAAACATAAATCAAAAACGTGTATGGATGATATTTAAAACATTCATCCCCCAACCTCTATCAATCACAGATCCTAATCCGACAAAAGAAAACATCTGTTGATCAAAAAGACAGATCGAGTTAATCTACGTTCTTTGTTTAGAAGGGAAAAACATCAGAAAAATTAATCTAATAGAATTAAAACCCTACGTTGAGTGCTTGTTGACGTTGGTCGCAAGGATGGAGCTGATATCGTTGGGGTTAAATGGATGTGGGTGACATTGTCATTTCCTCAAAAGTTAGTTCCTTGACGTTGAAGATGATCCTCGTTGGTGAGGGTGTTCTTCATTGGGAAGAGAATTCTTCGTTGGAGAACACATTCTTCATTGGAGAGAATAATCCTCCAAAAGTTCTCCTCCCCCAATTCCACCAAAAGTGGAATATTCCCTGGTTGTTAATTTATGTTTAACAAATAAAAAGGTTGGCACAATTAATTGTTGGAACAATCAATTGTACCACATTGGGGCAATCAATTATACCATGTTGGCACAAATTAATTTGATTAATTGATTAAAGGGGGGGGGGCTAAGAGGTTTCTCCCATTATGAGGGTTCGGGTGGTCCCCACATTTAGGAATTCAAAATGGGGATTTTAGGCTCAGTGGTACCCACCTACATGACAAACATGTGGGAGGTTTTAGTTTAGGTGGTTCCCACCTTTAAACTCTCCACATGTGAGGTTTCAAAAAAAAGAAAAATAAAATAAATTTTTATTTTATTTTATATGAATTTCAATGAAAAACCCAAATTCAATCTTTCACCCTATACCTACTCCGGTCGAGGTGAATGTCTCTTTAAGTGAATAATGGAACTATGAGTTCAATAGTGCCCTCATATTTCAATTACATGTACTGGTTCAAAATTTATAAAAGCCCTCTCACACATTTACTGAATGTACCCAAAAAAGATCTGAAATTTATTTCTGGCTCACAGTGCCACAGAATCACGCACTGTTAATTTTCGAGGACTCATATTATTTCTATATATTTAAAAAAATTACATGGATATTTTGGGTCTTTACATTCCCAAAACCATAGGGATTTTCATCACAGAAAGCCACGTCACAAAACTAGGAATATAAATGGGGGTACTTAGCACGAATCTGTGCCTCCCGCTCCCATGTGCTCTCTTAGAGGTTCCTGTGCTGCCAACGAATGCGCACTAGAGGCATCGACCACCATCTAAGGACCCGCTCTTGTCGATCCTCAGTCTCTAATGGAATCTCCATAAAATTCTCCGCTTCGTCGACATCCAACTCACCATGGTCAATGATGTGAGAAGGGACGTCCACGAATCTCCTCAACTATGATAAATGGAAGACATCATTTACCTGGTGTAACATAGGTGGAAGATCTATTTGGTAAGACACCTCGCCAACTCAGTTGAGGACTTGTAAATGTCTAATGAACCTTAGATATAACGTGCTACCTCATATAAATATCTGTAAACCTCATCAGGTTGAGACCCATAGAAATACGTGGTCGCCATCCTAGAACTCCAATGTTCTCCATCTCTTGCTTGAATAAGACTTCTACCTCATATGTGCGGTCTTCATCCACACTTGGATGATCTGAGCTTTTTTTGGTAGCTCGTATCGTCTCTAGTCCCACTAGTGCTGACTCCCCTGGGTCATTCCAACACAAAGGTGATCCTCAAGGTTACCCATAAAACCCCTCAATAGGTGCCATCCTAATGGTTGAGTGATATCTGATTTTTTTTAGAAACTCCACAAAAGAAAATTGATCTACCTAACAGCGACCGAAGTTGAGGATGCAACCACCTAGCATGTTGTCGAGGGACTGAATGGTGTACTCAATCTGTCCATTCATCTGAGGTTGGAAGGCGATTCTCAAACAAAGATGCATCTCGAAAGCCTCCTACAACACCTTATGTAGCCATTATGTAATACATGAATCATTATTAGAGAAAATATTTGAGGTTACTCCATGAAGCAGCACAATCTATTGCACTGAGAGGCGTCATAAGCTCTCCACTGAACCCTACTCTCTGATCGGTTGGAAGTGGGCCGACTTGGTGAGTTGGTCGACGATCACCCAGATAGAATCATGACCTCAGAATGTAAGTGGAAGTCATGTGATGAAGTCCATGTATATCTAATCTCACTTCTTCTATGGGACCACTAAAGGTTGAACCATGCCTGTTGGTGCCTGATGTGCGGCCTTCACTTACTACCAAGTGAGGCACCTTGAAACAAAATCAGCTACTTCTTTCTTCAATCCTGTCCACCAGTGCTATCATCGGAGGTCCTGTTATATCTTCTATACTATGGGTTGTAACGCTAGAGTTGATGTGTGGAACTCCATAAAATCATCCTCCTGAAGTGATAATAGTACCATGGTACATCCTATGATGAGGTTGACGTGCTCCCCACCTTCAGAAAATCCATCAGGTTCATGTCCTATGGATATTTTAGAACATCAAGCCTCACAGTCATTGTACCCACTCTACACCTCCCAGACACACTAAAAAATTGGGGGAGTGAATGTATGAGATAGAAGGAAAGATAGTACATCTCAATTCACAAAGGATATCTGCATAGCGGGCAGCTTCTCTGTCTTCTCACCTAGTAGAAATATACCAAATCTTCTACCAATTTTATCTTTTACAAAGTTATGCTTCTAAGGAGTATTGAATATCTTCATGTCATAGTACTGGAAGAACTCAAGCCAATGTCACTATCTAAGGGTCAGGTCCTTCTGAGAGAAGATATACCTGAGAAACATGTGATCTGAGTAGATGGTAAAAAGTTTTCCCATCAGATAGTGTCGCCACATCTTCATGGCGAAGACCACTTTTGTTAACTCCAAGAAATTGGTAGCATAGTTATTCTTGTGATGTCTCAGCTGTCGAGGACCATATGCTATCACTTATCACTCCTACATCATGACCATATGAGTCCAGTCCCTGATGTGTCGTAGAAGACTACGTACTCCACGCCCTCCTATGGAAGCATCATGAAGAGGGCACTAATCACCCTCTACCTCAGCTCCTAAAAACTCTTATAGAATCTATCTGACCCCACGAAGGGTTTTCCCTTCTTTGTCAACACTGATAAAGGTGCGGAAACTCTGGATAAATCTAGTAAAAACCTCCAGTACTATCCATCCAAAACTAGGAAACTATGAATCTTCGTCACTCTTGGGTGGATACGAATAAATTACTGCCTCATTCTTTACTAGATCCAATACCACTCAAGCCCTTGAGATGATGTGTCCCAAAAAGTGAACCTCTCGGATCCCAAACTGGCACATTGAGAGCTTACAATAAATATGGTCCTCTCAAAGTGTCTCTAATACTAGATTTAAATGATTTTCATGCTCCTCCTAAGTAGTCGAGTAGATCAGAATGTCGTCGATGAAGACTACTACAAAGCGGTCATGTTATGGCTAGATTATCTTGTTCATGAGTCTCATGAAGAATGCTAGGGCATTGGGAACAAAAAATGGAATAAAAAAGAACTCATAATGGAACTACCAACAACTAAAAGCTTTCTTCTTCACATCCTCTTCTCGTACTCTGAGCTAGTGATAGCTTTATTTGAGGTCTATCTTCATGATCCTCCATGCTCCCTTCATCTGATCAAAGAGGTCGTCCATCCTCAGAATTTGCAATGTATTCTTCATGGTCACCTGTTTAAGGCGCTAATAGTCAACACAATGTCTAAAGATCGCAGTTTCCTTCTTGTCAAACAAAACCGGGATAGCCCTAGGAGAAACACTGGGCCGAATGAACCATTTCCCTTGTAAGTCCTCTAGTTGTACCCGCATCTCACAAAGCTCCGCGGGAGCTATCTGATACGCTGGTGCAGATATTGGTGTCGTCAAGAGATACAATTCAATGTAAAATTCCACATATCTGTGAGGATTTATACATAAAAAATCCTTAGGGAAGACATCTATGTATAGGTCCTCCACTACAAGATAACTCGGACTCTCCACATCAACTGCTACGAGGGTAAAGATAGCCAAATGTTGAGTGATCGGACACACTATCCTATAGGTATGTCTATCTTGTGCTAGAAGGGGTCCCTTCTTGCCAGTTAAGGTAATCCTAGTCCAATCAGTGTGGATACACCACACTTTGTGCCTAATACAGTCAACCTGACCATGGACTTTAGATAAACAGTCCTTACACAAGATGACGTTGTAAGGCTTCAACGCCGCAATTAGGAGATCCAAGCCGAAGCTAAACCTCCTAGAGTAATTTCACACTTCCGGATTCAATGTGTAATGATCGAATCCAGTCCCATAAGAGTCTCTATACATAAGGATCGATCCAACAAATCCATTAAAATCTCTGAGTTCTGAATGAGGTAAGTGGAAATAAAATAATGACCGACACCTGTGTCTATAAGTACTACAACTATGGTCTACTAGACACATATCATACCTCGTATCACCTCCGGAGCACCATGATCGTAGGCCTTAGTAGCCTAGATCTGATTTCTCCCATGTCCTCATGCTCCCTGTATTTGGGGTGAATCACTAGGTGGTGGTGGCGATAACATCTAAAATTGTCACCCGCCACCATTTGCATGGTCATATCCTCTTCTACATCTGAATACTCCCTATGAACCTCATTAGTCGATCCTCTATCTTTTCCTAGGCATCCTTTGGACTATATTCTAATCTTTCGTACAATGGGTCAGACAGTCACGATCCATATGACCCTACCCACAGCATGTGTAACACTACCTCCTCCAAGCATGACTAGCTCTACCTTGGGTGCCTTGCACAACCGACCCAGAATCCTGAGGTCGTCCACCTATAGGTATAGTCATTTGGACCTCTTTGTAATATGTCTACTACCAGTTGTAGAAGACTCTTCTATGTGATGACTGGTAGTGGGTCTTACTACTGATGACTGCTCACCAAAGAAACTCTCCACTAAGAGGGCTCTCTCTAAAACCCCATCCTATGTCGAGATGATGAGTGAGTTAATCAAATCCCTAATCTCATTCCTGATCCCCGACTCGAAGGTCTGGGCCCTAAAGAATGGGTCCAACACCATATCAATAGATTATCTTGAGAGGTCAATGATCCCTACCGAGTATTGAGCCACAATAATGCTACCCTGCTACAGATGAAGAAGCTCATGTATGTGAACTTCGCAAAGAGTTGTTGGAACATACACTGAACAAAACAGGCCCTCAATGTCTTCCTAGAGAAGCATCACCTCATCGTGAGCCTAGATCATCAACCTACACCATCTTCCTGCGGTGTCCTGTATAAAATAGGTGGGAAGGATCACCATGAGATCATCTTGTGTCCCAACGAGTCATAAGACTCTCACTATAGCCTCTTACTATTCCTCAGCCGCCTATGGGGCCATCTATCCCATGAACATAGGTGGACTCTGGTATTGGGACTCTTGCAATGCGCTCAAGAGGTGTACACCCTATGCTCTTGGGGCTGGTGGAATCTGTGGCCAAACGGGTAATGGTACCACTGGTTCCTCTGCTGGTGCCTCTATTAGACGAGGGCCCTACACCGAGACCTTATCGCTGAGTGGGTTATCAGTGCATACTATATCTAGAACCCTTGCAGGATATCGACGTGGATGAATCCTGAAAGAAAAACAGGTTCACCATGGTCAAATGTTATACCTGGTGAGCTAACTCAATGAGATCATGATGAAAACTTTTCAAAACACACGTTCCATCATTGTTTTCATGCAGTGAGTTAGAAATTCGATGTCAGGGTCCTGATGTAGGATACGTCGGCTGCTGCACCAACACTGGATTCCCTAAATGGATAACCACACTCAAAACACATAGCACTATTGTTTCCCACAGAAAAGATCATAATCCTATTTCTTTGGTAGAACCAAACTCCTTTGATACCAATTTTTCATGACCCGTCCCCTGGGGCCCGTGCAATGACAACCACAAGCCTGCCTTCCATTGTCCAGGAGCTGGCGAATGGCACCGAAAGGCATATTCAATTTTACCAGGAAGTCAATTTATTTATAACCTGTAACTTCATGAAACCATTCACACAACAAGAAACGGAAACAAGTCAAATGTATAGAAAAATAGTACTATAAGTAAAAAGGGGCCGGAATAGAATTCCAATAGTAATAATACAAGTACAACTAAAGAAAATGAAGGGTAGATACTGGGTCTTTCTTCGAGGTTCCTTCTTGAAGGGTTGGAACAGATCTCCTCCCCAGCACTCCACGTTCTACCGTCTAATCTACATATAGTCCTGGTGTATGGTCCACCTCCGTGTCACGTCTTGCCCTGGTACCCTTATCCTCGATCAACGCTATCTATCATATGCACCAAACACAACAAGGTGCGGTCATTTCTCGTGCAAGGGTGAGAAAAAGGATACTCAGTAGTGACCCTGACACGCTCAAGTTATCACAAAATACACAAAGGATAAACCACAAGAAATGAAATCAAATGACAAACCTATATAGGTATATGCCCAAACAATACCGATGTTATCAAGTATACCCATCACAATCATGAGGAAAACACAGAGTCTATCTCTTATCCCAACGCTCAATTATTCGACAAAGGAAGGAATAACAAGAAGGTAAGTAACACACATGTATGCCACATAGATGAATTCAATTAAGGTATTACCACAAAGGAATGTACCACAAGGTGCAGACTCAGCTCATGCCAGGTTTTTCATATGTATAGTAGTATAGATGAATATATTTATCTACTGAATCATCTTACTCTATTAAGAGTATCTGTAGCTAAACCACATACGATTTCTCGGTGCTGACCCACATAGGATATCTAGATGCTAACCCACAAAATATCACTAATTGATAACCCACAAATGATCGCTTGGTGATGACCCACACAGGATCACTCTATGCTGACCCACACTAGATCGCTCTGTGCTAACCCACACATGATCGCTAAGTGATGACCCACAATGTATCGTTGTTCATTCTTCACGTCAAAACCAGCTACTGGGATCCATCACTAAGCATGCTCTCCTCCGGGATGGTCCTCTCCTCAAACTAGTGGTTGATACTCCAACTACCATGATGTCCCATGAATACGTATCTCAAATGACCACCACATCATAGGGGTCTCAACGCTATAGACGGTGCATCAATCGGGAACCTGGTCTGAAAGTGATTAGCCTTTTAGTCCCAAGGGCCCTGTTGGATTTGTTCTTGATCCAACCCGACCATTCCCCAACATTATCTAAATATCTAATGGGGTATACCATAAGGAACAACTCTCTCCATGGTTTCTTTCACTACTGACAGTTCATCAGACGGACCCCCGATGCCAATGTTATAGATGAAAGAGAGGCTTGTTCGAAGTTAGACAAGGTCTTGTCTGACCCGGTCGGATTGACCTGGCCTGGGCCAACCCTATCAGATTCAGGTTGACCCAGCCTGCTGGGCCCATCCCTACTGCGTCGGGCGGCCTAGACAACGCTCGGTGGTGCGGAGGCTGCGACGGCATCACGAGGCTGCAGAGACCGTGAGGACTTCGTGGAAGCAAGTCCATGGTGTAATGTCATGTATTTTCTATACTTTATTCTTCAAAATAAAGGGAATTATTTCAAGACTAGTCTTCAAGACAGTGAGTAGTTCTTAGGCCTGGTGAGCCTGGAACAAATGTTTGAATTTAATTAAATAAATAAATAACGTGTGTATGAGGATTTCCTAAAAAATTGGGATATCTCCCGAATGGGGGCTCGTATCAGAAATATGAGGGTACTATTGTGTTCAGAAAATCGATTTTACCTTAGGTGATTCCTAACATCGGCTGGCGCAGGTCAGTGGTGAAGTCCAGTTTTTGGACGTAAGAGTAATAAAATATTTAAATAAAAATAATTATTTCTGGAGCCAAATCATTTAAATATGCTGCAACAGATATCTCTTATCTATTTTTATATAATGTTATACACATTATCCATGTGTTAAAATCCTCATAACCCTGAAACCATTGGTGGCTCTAGAGGCTCTAGAGAAAACCTCCCAACACGGCGACGGCGTTCTTGACGATTTTCACCGGCGACGACGACGTGACAAACAGATCTTCACCAATGAATGCCACAGATCCAAGTAGGATGTTTGGATGATGATTTCTTTTTGGATTTCTAGATTTCTATGATGAACGCGGACTAATCCATGAACTTATTAGCTCACAGATCGGTCATTTTGCAGGATGGGCTATTTGCAGGAATCATGGGGATTTGTTTCGTGAATTTAATTTGGTTTCCATTATACCTTCTAACAGGGAGGAACCAATATCAACAAAAAAAAATAGATCGAGGTTCGTCCCTCTCGATTTTGGAGTTTTTCTCTCCTGGTTCCTATGCGTTCTTCGTTTTCATTCTACGCGTTCGTTGAAGAAATCGATCGTTGAACATTCATATGTTGGTGAAATGATCTGAAATCAAATATCCAACATTGATACTACCTAGAGAAGGTGCGACAGTGACGGCGGTAGACAAATCAATGTGGTTCAGAAATTTCTGTTCTTTGAGAGTTTTCGTGCGGGCAGATCTGGACACGCTATCAAGGCTGATCAGAAGGTTGAAACCAACGAAATCAGTTTAATAGGGGTTGGAAGACCCCAAATCTAGAGTTTCATGATGATCTGATGGTTGGATCAAAAACCAGAGATTTGGCTGTGGTGCACGAAGGAAGACAACGATTCTGGAAAAATCCTGACTACACGGCATGTAGAATGGGATACATGGTGTATGTTCATCGACGGATTACCAAGAGTGTACTCCAGGAGTACATGGACACGGGTAGGGTACACGACCAAGGACATGGTGTGTAAACCCCTCCTGGCCAGATACATAGGATACCATGTGTGCTGGTACACAGGCAGGTGACACGGACATAGACCGTGTACGGGTACAAGACCAGTGTACACAGAGCGAGCCCCAGGTGCTTGGACACGACATGTGATTTCTTCTACATGTCGTGTAGTTAATTTTGATACAATAAGCCAAATGACATGGGTCGTTTACAAAGGAAGTACCCAGAGACAAGGAACACGGTGTGTGATTCCTCTATACGTCATGTAGTTGAGTTTTACACAGCTTGAATGTAATACAAGGGTCATTTACATGGGTTGTACCCAGGGTCAGGGAACATGGCGTGTAACCATACAACATGTTGTGTAACCAATTTTACAAGTCTTGAGCCAGTTGCCTTCTGTGACTTGGGCTTGTTTCATTAGGTTTGTCCTCTTGGTCTTCCAGTTGAAGGTTCCTAGTATCATTTCCTACATACAAGAGTATATTCTCTTCAACAGGACTTCATTAATAGAGTTTTTGGAATCCCTTCTGTGATACTATGATCCAGATCCTCTACTCATTCCTGGTACCCCAGGTAGAGTTCTTGGTTTTGACGTGACAAACTTTACCTGGGTGCTGATCCTCTGCTTAGCGGATTAACTCAGACTGTGTTTTCGGAATAACCCCATGACTTGGTTGTGATCCTCATATAAACATCATGTTCTCAAAGTACTTGTGGAGTGTGTTATCCCAGAAAGAGTACTTCGTATCTCTCTCTTCAGACTAGGATTGTGTTCTCCTGGTTGTGAACTTAGTGGAATATTCAAGCTGGATCTTAGTGGTGGTTTCAAAATGCTCGTTTTTGTATGATTATATTTAGATATTCTTGTTAATATGTTCTATGAACATATACTGTGTAGAGCTGACTGTATCTTTCCTTTGTGGTATTTCCCCCTGTTTTATTCCTTTGTGGTTTTCTGGGTGTCCTACTGGGTATCATTATACTCACCCCTGCATGGGCTTTACCAGCACGTGTCGTGTCTTGTGCAGACGAGCGTGCTTTTTATCGGATTCTCGGTGGACCATGACTGGACAGTGCTCAGTGAGATCAGACTGGCCGAGTTGTGTTCCTACGGCTACAGATTGCAGTCCCAGTACCTTTCCTTATAGGTTGGACTTTGTTACAGACTCTCTTTTGCTGGGATTGTACTTTTGGACTAGGTTTTTACACTTGTTGTACTTTACTTTCCAGTCATACTCTATTGGTTGATTTTTTTAGAGTATGTATGAATTTCCATTTTTAGTAGTTTTTACTTTTCCACTTTGTGGGATTGGAGATGTTTGTATGTTTGTACAGGTTTATAGGCAATTCCACCCATGTTAGTAATATGCCTACTGGGTGCTAGTCACCGGCACCTGGCCTATTGGAGGTGGGCTTGGGGAGTTTCGGCTTGGGCCCCACTGGGATGGCTTGCGCCAGATTGGTATTAGAGGTGGTCAGTTATACCTTAGGACTGAGAGTCTGTGAGTTGTTTTGGGGCAATAGTGTTAAGTGTTTCGAGTTAGGCTTTCAGGCTAGGGACCCCCAGTATTGGTGCGGGCGGTCGACGTATCCATACATCAAGACATTGATAACTTAATTTTTGATTCGGATAATGAGAACAGTAGTTGCAGGGAAAAATAAGGGTACATGCATCATATCAGAATGGGGTGTGGTTTCCATATCCTTCTTGAGTCAGCCTTCTAGATATACTCACTGACTGAGATACATCTTGTTTCTTCACAGGATACCTCCGTGACGCGCACCCACTAGGATCCAGTAGCTCTATCACGAGGATGACCCCCTTAGTGATGAAGCTTCGATTCAGGGACTAGATCCCCCAGTTTTACCATTGGCTGGTGTGCTAATTATCCCACCACCTATGCATCAGTGTTTAGTGCATGTTGTACTAGTGGAGGAGGAGTGCAAGCTGAGAACAATCCACGAGTTTTAGATACAGAGACCCCTCAGGTTTCGAGGCGATCCTGGCCCTAAGGAAGCAGAGGACATGCATGAGGCAGTTACCAAAGTCATCGGTTTGGTCAGGACACCAGCAAACCAGATGGTGATCCGGGCAGCGATCCTTCTATAGTGCTTGGCCGAACGATGGTGGAGTTTGGTTATTCAGACTCATGACGAGGAGACTCCTGTATGGTCAGAGTTTTAGCATCTATTCGGAGAAGTGTTTTCACTGGTTACCCTGAGAGTAGTATGTATTCAAGATCTTCTTCAGCTCCAGCAAGGAACCATGATGGTGGATGACTATTCATGAGGTTTCCTGACCTCTCGCAGTACTCGATGGATATGGTCAGATATCATTACTTCAGAGCTTAGACTTTTGAGTGGGGATTTCACTGAGATACCGAAGCTAGAATCATCACAATGAGCATTCCTATATATGATGTGTTTCTCGAGAAAGCTTTGGTGGTTGAGAGCTTCCTGTAAGAGCAGAGACAGCTGGAAGTTTCCAGTAGTGAGCGTGCTGGAGCAGAGACCTCGATAGTAGGGAGCCAACTCCAGGGACCCAGGTGTGGGAGACGTTTTCAGGGTTCGCAGGGCGCATCCATCCAGCCTCGAGAGAGGCGATTCAACTCATGTGATGGCAGGGGACATCTCGCTAGAGATTGTCTGACCCATCAAACTACTTCCATGGGAGAAGGGGATGGACCAGCGAGGTAGAGGCAACATGTGGTGCAGATAGATCCGTGTGGCGGCGGATGCAGTTAGAGGATCTGGGAGAGCAGCTGGAGGTGGTCATTATTTTTACCCTTTACCACCACCACCCCTAAGAGGTCCACCTCAGGCTTGGGGAGCTGGTGGAATGAGGCAGGGAAAGATGCTGGTGGCAGAGGTGTATGACCCAGGTACTCCCGGAATGAATAGAGGTACAATCTGCGTCTTATCTACTTTTTTTGATGTACTGATAGACAAAGGTTCTAGTCATTATTTTCTAGCGACTTATCTTGTTCGATAACACGAGATTACAGTTGAGTCGTTGACTCGAACCTTATGCTTAGAAACACCGACTGGAGAAGATTCAGAGATCACACACCTTTTCAGAAAGTGTGACCTGGTCCTTAGAGGCGAGAGTTTTGGTTAGAACCTCCTGGTGGTAGCGTCAAGGTCTTACGATGTCATTCTTGGTATGGATTGGTTATCCACAGTTCATGCCCAGATCGACTGTTTTAGGCAATGGGTGTGGTGTGTCCACAGTGATGGAACGAGGTTCTCTTTTGTTGGTGAAAGAGAGACCCAGGCAGTGCAGGATGGACTCTTGTGTAAGAAGGTGTAACTAATATCCTATTAGATGGCTAGCCTAGCCCATGGAGCATCCGATGTTATGAGTTTCTTGTTTCCAGCAGTAGTGGCTGAGTACGAGGATGTCATTCTGGAGGATGTCCCCAGACTACCTCCCCATCAGGAGATAGATTTATATATTGAGTTGAAACCCAGGATGACACCGATATCAGCATCAGCATATCGGATGGCTCCTACTGAGCTTTGTGAACTGAGGGTGAAACTGGAAGACTTGAAGAAGAAGGGATTTGTGAGACCCAGTGTTTCACCCTGGGCAGCCCTAGTACTATTTTCCAAGAACTTAGACAAGAGGTTGAGGATATGTGTGGATTATCGGCGCTTAAAATAGGTGACCTTGAAGAATCGGTACCCACTACCAAGGATCGACGTCCTCTTTGACCAGTTAAGAGGGGAACAATGGTACTTGATGGTTTATCTATGATCAGGCTATCATCAGTTATGAGTATGGGGTGAGGATGTACCAAGGAAGGCATTCAGATGTCGCTACGGTCACTATGAGTACTTAGTGATGCCCTTCGGCGTGACAAACGCCCCGACAGTGTTCATGGGACTCATGAACTGGATCTTTCATCCCTATCTAATCAGTTCATAGTGGTCTTCATCGATGATATCCTTGTGTACTCTGCTTCTGAGGAGGAGCAAAGGAGACACCTATGGATGGTTCTGGAAACACTTTGAGAGCACTGTTTTTATAGGAAACTCTCGATGTGTCAGTTTTGGATCCAGGAGGTCCACTTTCTGGGACACGTTATCTCAGATGATGGTGTAGTAGTGGCCTAGCCAAGGTAGTGGTCGTGTTAGCAAGGAAGCCACCCCGGAACATGATCAAGGTGCGGAGTTTCCTTGGGCTGGCAGGCTACAATCGGAGATTCATTCTTGATTTCTTCGGGATTTCAGCACCCATGACAGCTTTTACCCGAAAGGGGAACCTTTCATGTGGATAGAGAGATGCTAGCAGGATTTCCAGATGTTAAGACAAAGTCTAACGAGTGCCCCTATCATGAGATTACTGTAGGAGGGTTTCGAGTACATCGTGTTCTGTGATGCATCAGGAACCGGGCTTGGTTGTGTCCTGTTGCAGAGGCAATTGGTTATTTCCTATGGCTCATTCTAGTTGAGTCCCCATGAGCATAACCACGTGACCCGTGATCTTGAGTTGACAGAGGTAGTCTTCGCGTTGAAGATGTGGTGAAAACGCCTGATGGGGGAGCGGTTTACCATCTACTCTGATCACAAGAGTCTTAGATATATATTTAATCAGAAGGATATGAATTTGAGACAATTAAAATGGCTTGAATTCTTCTAGGATTACGACTTTGATATCATTTACACACATGGGAAGGGGAACGTCGTGGCAGATGCTCTTAGTAGAAAATCCAGTTTGTATTTTCTAGATGAGGCGACGAGGTAGTTGGCCTCCTTACAGTTATCCTTTGTGGATGGAGATGATATACCTTACCTTTAATCGATGTTTGTTACCCCTCCAATCTTACAGTGAGTCAAGTAAGCATAGCCCGGGGATGCTAGCTGTGAGAATCGACGTGATCTAATATCTGCGGATGATCATGCCGATGGATATTCAACAGGTGGAGATCACATTGTTCTTTTCAGTGGGTGTACAGTAGTATCAGTGATGTTACAGGAGGAGGTTATGAGGGAGTTCCATACATCTACTTTGGCGGTGCATCTAGGCGTGGAAAATATGTACCAGGATCTCCGACGTTAGTTCTGGTGGCCTAGAATGAAGACGAGTGTGGAATAGTTTGTTTCTCGGTGTCATACATGTCAGCAAGTAAAGGATGTGCACCATGTGCCAGCATGTATGACTCAGCCCCTTGAGGTGCCAGGGTGTAAGTGGGACGGGATATCCATGGACTCCGTGATGGGTTTACCACGTACGTCCTAGGGACACGATGCCATCTGGGTGATCGTTGATCGACTCCAGAAGTCAGACCAATTCTGAGCAATATGAGTGTTGAGTTCATAAGAGAGCATGGGATGCCTCTACGTGCATGAGATAGTTTGACATCATGGAGTTCCATCCACGATCGTCTCAGATCATGATGCATGTTTCACATCCTGATTGTGGAGGGGATTGAAGGAAGCTTTTGGGACTCATTTATTCTTGAGCACAGCGTTTCATCATCAGACTGATGGTCAGACGGAGTGGACCATCATGGTTTTGAGGGATATGTTATGAGCTATCATACTTGAATTTGGTCATAACAGGGAGGATCACCTACCATTGGTGGAATTTTCTTTTAACCAGAGTTATCATTCAACTATTGGTATGGTACCATTCAAGGCTCTGTACGGGCGATCGTGCAGGTCACCACTTTGCTGGACTGACCCAGGAGAGTTAGCAATCATGGGACCAGATATGGTGCGAGTTACTATAGAGATGGTACAGGTCATCTATGAGAGGATGAAGACTACATAGAGTCGGAAAAATTCTTATGTCGACTGGAGAGGGAGGCCCATGGAGTTCTAGGAAGGGTACCATGTGTTCGTTCGTGTCTCAGCTCGATAGGGATTGCAAAGGATTGGATGAGGTAGCAAGCTATCTATAAGGATCATCAGCCCTTTTCAGATTCCTAATAGAGTTGGTGAGGTGGCGTATTTCTTGGCTCTACCTCCTCAGATGAACCGGGTACACAACATATTCCATGTGCCGTAGCTATGGAGTTACGTGCATGATACATTGCACGTCATCGACTGGGGTGAGATGGACATCGATGATGGAGAGACCCTTGCTGAGTACCCAATGAAAATCGAGGATCGGCAGGAGAAGATCCTTCGTGGCCGAGCCATTCCCTTGGTGTGTGTTCGGTGGCATCACATGAATCTGCAAGAGAGCATGTGGGAGCGGGAGGCTCAAATTCATGTGAAATACCCACATATTTTTTAGTAGCTTTTTTGGCATTCCAGGGATGTAAAAGACCTAAGGTGGGTGTGATGTAATGTATCTGATTTTCCATACAATATATTTAAAAATAAAGGGAATTAATTTGAGACCATTCTTTAATAAGGAATGCAGTTCTGAGGCCCGATGATCCCAGAACAATTGTTTTAATTTAATTAAATAATTAAATAACGAGCTCATGATGTTTTCCTGAAAAAGTTGGATATCTCTTGAACGGGTGCTCGGATCAGAAATTTGAGGGCACCGTTGCATTCAGAACAACGATTTTACCTTATGCGAGGCCTAACATCGGCCGGCTCAGGTCGGTGGTGAAATCCAGTTTTTTGACTTAAGAGTAATAAAATAATAAAATAAAAATATTTTATTCTGTAGCAAAATATTTTAAATTTACTGCAATAGATATCTCTTATCTTTTTTTAAATAATGGTCTACACAGGGGTCCGGTGATACAAACCTCATAACCCTGAAACCCTTGGCGGCTCTGGAGGCTCTGGAGAAAACCTCCCAACGCGGCCATGATGTTTTTGACGATTTCCTCTAGCGACGATGACATGGTGACTATATATTCACCAAAGAACGCCACAAATCCAAGTAGGATTTTTGTTTGATGATTTCTTTTACCCTTTATTCATTCCTATGATGAACGCAGACTAATCCACGAACATATTAGCCTACAGATCGGTTATTTTGCGGGATGGTCTATTTACTGGAATCTTTGGGATTTGATTCCTAAAAATAATTTGGTATTTGTTCAACCTTATAAGAGTGACGAACCAAGATAGACACGAACATCGATTGAGGTTCTTCCCTCTCAAATTTTGTGTTTTTCTCTTCCGATTCCTACGTGTTCTTCAAGTGCGTTCTACGCGTTCTTGGAGGAAATTGATCGTTGCACTTTTTTTGTTGGCGCAACGATCTGAAATCAAAGATCAAACATCGAGACAACCTAGAAGAGGTGTAACGACCATGGCGGAGGACAAATCGATGTGGTTCATAAATTCTTGTTCATCTAGCATTTTTGTGCGGGTGGATCGGGATGCGCTATCAAGGTC
The DNA here is from genome assembly GCA_963277665.1 of Viscum album. Lineage (NCBI taxonomy): Eukaryota > Viridiplantae > Streptophyta > Magnoliopsida > Santalales > Viscaceae > Viscum > Viscum album. The sequence goes on from CAUJRU010000324.1 coordinate 327,039, forward strand.
GATTGGAAGCCCGAAACCGACAGAATTGGTTTTTTAGGGGTGGGAGGACCCCAAATCCAGAGTTTCATGATGATATGATGGTTTGATTAGGAACCAGAGATTTGGCCGAGGCATGCGGAGGAAGAAAACAATTCTGGAAAAATCCCGACTACACAGTGTGGAGTATGGGCTACACGAGGTGTGTTCGTCGGAAGATTACCTGCAATGTACTCCAGGAGTACACGGACACAGGCTGGGTACACGGCCAAGGATATGGCATGTAAAGCCCTCCTCGGCCAGATACATGGCATACCCATGTGCTAGTACATGGGCAGGGGACATGGATAGAGACCATGTATGGGTACATGACCAGCGTACATGGATCAAGCCCCAGGTGCTCAGACACGGCGTGTGATTTATTCTACACACCGTGAAGTTAATTTTTATATGATAATCCAAATGAGACTTTCCATTAACACAGACAGTACCTGGATTCAAGGAACTGGGCATGTGATTCCTCTACACGCTGTGTAGTTGATTTTTACATAGTTTGAACAAATGACACGAGCCGTTTACATGGGCAGTACCCGAGGTCAAATAACACGGTGTGTAATCATACTACACATCATGTAAGCAATTTTACATGGCTTGAGCCAGTTTCATTATGTGACTTTTGATAGTTTCCTTAGGTTTCGTCCCTTTGGTCTTCCACTTGAAGGTTCTCGATATCATTTCCTACATATAAGAGTATGATCCGTTCAGCAGGACATCCTGAATAGAGTTGTTGGAATTCCCTATGTGAGACTAAGAGACAGATCCTCTATTCATTATTGGAAATCTAGGTAGATTTCTTTGTATCAACGTGACCAACTTTAACTGGGCCCTGATCCTTTACATAAGGGATTAGCTCATACGGAGTTGTCAGAATCACCCCATGACTTGGTTGTGATCCACATCCAAGCATCATGTTCTCAAAGTACATGTGGAGTGTGTTCTCCTGGAATGCGTACCTCATATCTCTCTTTTCATACATATGAGTGTGTTCTCCTTGTTGCGTGCTTAGTGGAATCTTCGAGATGGATATGAGTGGTGGTTTTGAAAGGGTCGTTTGTGTATGAGTATATCTAGATATTCTTGTTAATATGTTCTGTGAACATATATTGTGTAGAGCAGACTGTATCATACGTTTGTGGTGTTTCCCCTTGTTTTGTTCAATTGTGGATTTCAGGTTGTCCTACTGGGTATTGTTATACTCACCCCTACACAGGCTTTTCCCACAAATGTCATGTCTTGTGCAGACGAGCGAGCTTTTGACAGCATTATAGGCAGACCAGGACCAGACGGTGCTCAGTGAGATCATACATACCGAGCTGTGTTCCTATGGCTACAGATTGTAGTCCCAATACCTTTCTTTATTGGTAAGACTTTGTTACAGACTATCTTTTGGGGGGCTAGTACTTTTGGCCCAGGTTTTTACACTTTCTGTACTTTACATTCCTGTCGTACTCTGTTGTTTGAGTTTTTTTTAGTGTATGCATGAATTTCTATTTTTAGTAGTTTTTACTTTTTAGCTTTGTGGGCTTGGAGATGTGTGTGTGTGTGTGTGTGTGGGTTTATATTCAATGAAACCCATGTTAGTAACATGCATACTCGGTGTTAGTCACCAGCCCCTGGCATATTAGAGTCGGGCTTGGGGAGTTGTGGCTTGGGCCCCACTTGGACGGGTCGTGACACGTGGTGTCACGGAGGCCATGAAGGTGGTGCGAGGTCGTGGGGTCCCCGAGGCAGGGAGGTCGCAGGGTGGCGCGTTGGGCTACGAGGTGGCGAGCCCGCCGGGCATTGGAGGTCGTTAGGAGGCAAGGCCATGGGGGCCATGGAGGGCCGTGAGGGCTAGGGAGGGTGTGGGGCGGTGGCCGACACGGGCGGCACTGGGGCCGCGGTGCGACACCATTGCGATGCGCCTTCATCGTAGCTGACAATGTGTCGGCCGCCGCATCAATTCATCGTCGGGGCACAAATCCTCCTTCTTCCATCGCAAAGAACACACCATTAAAGATGAATGGCGGAGGGGTCAGGCCGTGTTTGTTGGGCCCACACCCTCAGCGTTACAGCTGTAACAAGTTCCTCAACAAAAACATGAATCGAGAATGAGTATGGAAGATATTTAAAACATCAAACCACACAACATCCATCAATCTCTATTCCCAAACCTACAAAAGGAAACATCCACGGATCAACTAGTTAGAGAGAGTGGATCTGTGCTCTTTGTTTAGAATGTACGACCATGGGAGAAATTAATCAAATATAATTAATCCCCAACCTTGATTGAGCATTGACGTTGGTCTCGAGGATGGAGATGATGTCATTGGGGATAGATGGATGTCAGTGATGTCAGTGTGTCCTCAGTCATCAGTTCATTGACGTTGAAGATGTTCCTCATTGGTGAGAGTAATCATTGTTGGGGAACACATTCTTCATTGGAGAACGCGTTCTTCGTTGGAGTGAATAATCCTCTAAAATTTATCCTCTTCCAATTCCACCAAAAAGTGGAATAGCCCCAACATGTTAATTTTTTTTTAACAAATAAAAATGTTGGATAAATTAATTAGTTTGAATAATCAATTGTACCACGTTGGAATAATTAATTATACTATGTTGGATCAAATTAATTGGAGTAATGGATTAATATGAGGGTTGTCCGGAACCAGACCGGGTCTAACCTAATCCGGTCACCCGAGCCGGCTCACGGAAAGTCCCGAGGGGCATTCTCGATCCCCCCGGGATGAAAACTAGTGTCGGGCATCACAATTGTATCATTGGGAATGATTTCAGCCCAAACAAAAGCAGGATCGAGGGAAAAAAACTAACTAAACAGAACAAAAAAATGCTAACAACAGAAAAGAAATAAATTCCACATGACCAGACATACCTCCATGTGACCTCACAGATCACCACCCATCCAAAGACCAACCTCGCTCCAATACCAAGTGACTCAAACCAGAAAAACCTAAACAAGGGGAACCTACAACTGAAATGGTAAAAGATAGGTGTGAGTACAAAAGTACTCAGTAGGTAATCCAAACAAAAAATTCCAAATCAGTACCAGTGAGTAAAGAATTTACAATTTCCATGTTTGAACTACAATATATAAAATTAAGCTTACATAATATTTCACTTGAAAAACCAAAACATGATACATTGCCCTTATTCTTTTTGAAAAGTTGTATTTCTTTCATTAGTGCCGAACTTATTCTAAAATGGAAAGAAGTGTTACATATTCTAATTTTACACAAAGAGAATAAAACATTTTCATTTGAAAACCATTTTCAGAAAGTAGAATAGTATAAGCTATAAAGGACAACTGAGAGTAAACAAGAACGGAAAAAAAAGTAACCATGGGCGATCCTAATCATCCCTAGAAAACCCTTGGACATACTCGGGTTCAGACTACCTACCGACATGGTACTCCATAGTCAACAACCAACTGGCCGCCCTAATAGCCAACCAGTTGCATGGCCCACAAGGCCTACCTACCAAGGGGGGACCAACATTTCTAATTGTGGTTAGCCAGCAACCGTCACTCATTTCTCAAAGACACACCCAGGAACCCACGGTGGTTTTAATAATACTATGTAAGTGGGAGGCCTTCGTACACACGACTCATCTCACTGCACTTTCCAACCCCTTACACTGACACCTCTACACGACCACCCTCAAAGGGAAGTCCCCCTATAGAGATGCACCATAAGTATGTATATATATATAATCACATCACATTCCATAAAGTGCCCACCGGGTCTCCATATCATTCAAAATTTAATGCATTAGATACCAAGGCATTTCAAAAATACAGAACACACGCAATCACGTTGAAAACTAGAAACTCACATAGAATACCATTTATAGAAAACCAAACCACCACTGAAAAATTCCAAAATACAGTTCAAAGGCCAAACCAGAATTTCCTCTATCCAAGTTTTCAAGAGATCACCATTTTCCATAAACGGACACATGCCATCTTACACACACCAAAAACATTTCAAAACACAGTACAACAAGATTTGAACATTTTATAAGGTACCCATTTAGCAATATCACCAGAAAAACACACCGTTAAAACTAGGAATGATACTTCTGGTGCAATGGGAGAAATAAATAGATTTCAATTTCAAGGAGTCACCACTCTATCCATAACTATCTAGTTGTACTTCAAATTTAACGAAAACAATGAAATATCAAGGAATAAATAAATTTCTATACTTAAAGGGAAGTGCAGGGAAAGGCCAACCTCGAAGTCACAAAGTGAACTCAACGACACAACACACATCGCGCAGGCGCATACGCACGTGTAAGCCAATAACCAAAGCATTGCAGAATTATCCATCCGACGTGCAGCAACAAAAACCAATACAACAAAACAACAAACCACAGATATTGAAATAAACTCAAATAAAAATCAGTAATAAAAGTCTACCTTGACACAGATTCACTTGACCACTGGGGTCATGCGCCAGTTAAAGGGGCAGCACACCTCGGCGGGGAGACCGCCGGAGGTTGGGCAACGATAGTCGGCTGCACCGCTGGCTGGTGCAAGGCGGTTGTGGCTGGCCGGACCTCCATAAGAAGGGTTGGGATGCTGCGCGGGTGCCGGAGGGTGCGTCGGAGTTCCAGGAAAAAGCTGGAAGTGCCCGGGGGGGTCCTGGACTGGGGCGCTGGGGACAGGGTCGCCGGTGGAGGCCCAGTCGTGGCAGGGCGGCGACCGTAGGCGGCTGGCTAGAGGAGGCCACGTGGAAGGGACCGAGGACGCACGGGCGGCAGTCAACGACGATAAAGGGGAGAGGGGGCAAGGACAGGGGGCCGCGCTAGGGGCACCACCTTGGGAAATGCAGGACAACGAGCGGGGAACGGCACTCGGGAGGGCCTGAGTCTGGTCAGAGGTCAGGATGCCGAGAGGAGACCGGCCGAAGCCGGGGGTCACGCGGAGGCCATCCTGTGGGTGAAGCGGGAGGTCGGGCAGGCGACTGGGCATGGCGAAGAGGAATAGGGGTCTAGGACGCTGATGACAGGTAGTGGGGACGTCGGGATGCCGACAACGAGGAGGCCGGGATGCCAGTGCATGCTAGAGGGCAAGGGGGGTTCAGAAACCACATAGGAGAAAGAAAGGGTGGAATGATGGATTAGGGTTTAGGAAATATATATATATATATGATAATGATAATAATAATAATAATAAGGATAATAATAATAATAATACGATAGAATAAATAAATGAATTAAATCAAATCTTAATAATAATAATGAACTTATCATTTAAATTTTAAAGAAACTTTATAATAATAATAATAATAATAATAAACATTGTGATAATAAAAATAATATCGAGAAAATAATAATTTTACAATCCTATTAAAAAAATAATGATACAACAAACCTAACTTTTATAATTATAATACAGTCAAAATAAATTAAAATATTATTATTATTTAAAACATCGTCCATACACACGATAACCTATGCCAGACACACAGCAACCGCTAATGTTGCGGTGTCCGCGCACCGGCGCGAAACCCACCAACACAATTGAACTTTGAAAATTTCAAACCGGGACCAATAAAGGAGTAAAATAAGGGGTCTGTGGTCTGGGTGTTACAATCCTCCCCACCACAGACACATTTTTCCACCAGAATGTTACCCAATTGAAAGATAGACAAATTATGAATCCATGCCCGGCTGAAAAACGAAAGAGACCACTATCCAGGAGAACGGGAGATCGCGAAACGGTTCACCCCACCATGAAACTCAACTAGTGTGGAAATTAAATCCTCAATCATACCGTCCCGGTAGGGGGGGGGGTGATGTAGGAACTCCCAAATAATCCAAACTAACCTTTGTATAACAAGAGAAACAGCTCTGCTAAATCTAAGAACTCTCAACCTAGACCTTAACCCCAAACACATGAGAAAACTTCCAAGGAGAACATAATACACAAGGTAAAATCGAGCATAACCACAAAATAGATTCTTCCAAAAGCCCTCCATCTCCAAACGAACACAATCAAACTAAGATCAACTCATGAAAGATCCAACACACCATTAATAAAAAAACATGATCCAAAACACCATAATCAAAAAAACAAGACTGTGTGGATTACAAAAGAACACATCCACACCAAAATCTTGATGACACAATAAACCTATGACAATGCCAAATAATTAATAGTTTAAGAATGAGAACAGAAAGAATTTCAAATTATTTTTTTCCAACACCGAACACAAAACCCAAACTGAGGATTCAAACCCCCGTGAACTCCTGACTGTGTGCGAGCTTCACCCTGAGATCTGTGGATGGGTCTCGGATGGCTGATGAATCTTCTGCCTCACAGTCAGGCACTGGAATCTTCTATTCACAGCATCTCCCTCCGGCGACGCTTCCTGGAAAACTTTTCTAGGTGACCCAGACACCAACAATGATGGCACGTCTTCAGAGGGGTGTGATGTGATGGCTTTGCATGCCCTAAAAGTCCACACTAATGGCACACCATTAGACGGTTTAATGGACTGAAAGCCAGAGTCACTTCAGAGGACTCTTTTGAATAGATCCATCTAAAAAACTCCGCTCTTCAGATGGGAGACCATCATGAGAAATTGGATACAGTGGATTTCTGACCGTCTATACTCTATAGACTAACCCAGCTAAGACCAGCTCATGCACCAACATCCCAAAAGTGATGCTCTCAAAAAAAGGGAGGACTTGCTCTTTGATCTCTGGAAGAAGACCCCCGATGAAGGGAGGAGTCTTCATAAAATCTTTTGATGATACCTCTATAAACAAATACACAATATCCTTGAATTGGTCAACATACGCTTTCAACGCCTGTTGGCCCTGTTGATTACGCATAAGCTCTTCCACTTTATTCGTCTTCTCCTCTTCATGTATAAACCTTTAGATGAAGACGAATTTAATGAAAACCCACACCATCCCAAATGGTAGTGATGGAAAGGCGAACAACTCTCAGTCTTCTAAAGCTGAACCCTCGAACAAACTCAAAACAACACGCAATCAAACAGTGTCGGGAGTTCCCTATACCCTAATGATGTGATCGACCTCTTTAAGTCACTCTACTATCTCTAACAAACAAAAATCACCATGAAGGGAAGATAACGTTCGAGAAGGACCAAAAACTGGGCATGACTCATCAAAACTATGTGGGCCTTTCTGTGTGTCATTTCTAAACAACTTATAAAACCCCAAGATGAAACTGATATCAATCGAAGAAACATCAATAAAGCATCCTTATCCAAAACAACAAGCTCAAAAACCAAACACGACCCAAAATTCTACATTTAGAATCCCATTTTATTTTTTGATTTCAAAACCACCTTCTTTCAAGACTACTTTCCAAAGCCAAAATCACATTCCAAGACCATTTCCCATTTAAAATCCAAATTCAGAAAACAAGGTCAAACCCCTTATTTCAAATACGCACCCAGGTATTCCCATGAACTGTTGCACATGTCTTTATCCACTTTATATTCATACGCACACCAACAGGAACCTTCCATACATTCTCACACATGTGAAAACGTTCATAAGGTGGACCTAGGGTTTTACCCCAAACCATTCTCGACTAATTTCCAAGAAAACAACTAATTTCCAAATCAAGAGATTCCAGTTTTAAAACCCATTTCATACATTTAAAATCATTTAAAAAAGCATCCCCATTTTAAAAACCCTTTTTCATTTCCAAAAATGCACTTACACTATCCGAAACAAAAACACCATTCATGTTGCATCAATCATCTGGGAGAGGGACTAGTAGTCACGCTTAACCTGGCGACATGGTAGTGGGCTATGTACAAAGTAAGAATCGATCACTAGGAGGAATTCAAACCGTGTACCCAGTCTCAACATGGGTCACTACTCCATGTGAAATAACAATGTAACATTGTCTTTCCCTGTTGTCTTCTATCAACCAAAAACAAACCAGACAGGGACAAAGACTCAATTCCCAGACTACCCCTAGCGGCTCGAGGTACGAATCAGGTAAGGGTTCATGATGTCCTTCCCGTACATACCTCTCGAGTCCCGACAGTCAAAAACTCCACCTACTAGAAAACCCAAAAAACAAGAACCTCCGCTCTAATATCATTTTGTCATGAACCAGCCCGGGTCGAACCTAAACCTGTTTGATTGGGTTCGGGCGCCGCACATGAGAAAGAAAGGGGGAAGAGGGATCAGGGTTTAGGAAATATATATATATATATATATATATATATATATATCTGAAAATGATAATATTAATAAGGATAATAATAATATTAATAATAATAATAATAATAATAATAATAATTTGATAGAATAAATAAGAAAATAAAATCAAATCTTATTAACAATAATGAACTTTACATTAATAATTTTAAGAAACATATTAATTATAATAATAATAAACTTTGTGATAATAATAATATCAAAATAGTAATAATTTAACAATCCTAAAAATAAAAATAATGATACAAAAAACCTAACTTTTATAATTATAATACTGTGAAAATAAATTAAAATATTATTATTATTTAAAACATCGTGCAGACACATGATAACCTGGGCCAAACACACAGCCACCACTAACGTTGTGGTGTCCGTGCACCGGTGCAAAACCCGCCAACACAATTATACTATGAAAATTTCAAATCGGGACCAAAAAAGGAGTAAAATAAGGGCGTCTGCGGTTGGGGTGTGACAATTCTCCGCACCACAAACACTTTCTGCCCCCAGAAAGTCACCCAATTGAATGATATACAAAGGATGAATACATGCCTGTCTGAAAAACAAAATAGACCACATTCCAAGAGAATGAGAGAACATGAACTGGTTCTCCCCACCACGAAACTCGACTAGTGTAGAAATTCAATCCTCAATCATACCATCATGGGAGGGGGTGATACGAGAACTCCCAATTCACCCAAACTAACCTTTGTAACACAAGAAAAACAGCTCCGCCAAAACTAAAAAAATTTCAACCTAGACCAAAACCCCTGAATCCTGAGAAAACATCTGTGGATAACTTAATCCACAAGGTAAACTAGAGCACAAACACAACATCAATTCTTCCAAAACCACTACATCTCCAAATGAACACAATCAACCCGAGATCAACTCATGCAAGATCCAAACACACCTTTAAGAAAAGCACATTATCCAGAACACCATAATCAGAAAAACGAGACTGTTTGGATTACAAACGAACACGTCCATCCCAACTTCCTGACGACACAATGGACCTATGACAATGAAAAAAACATTAACAGTGGAAGAATGAGAATGGAAGTAACTTTAAATGCTCTATTTCCAACACCGAACACAAAACCCAAACTGAGGCTTCACACTCCCATGAACTCCTGACTATGTAAAAACTTCACCCCCGAGACCAGTGGTTCAGACTCTGATGGCTGAAGAATCTCCTGCCTCACAGTCCGGCCCTGGAATATTCTAGTCACAGCGTCTCCCCCAGGCGACACTTACTACAAAACTTCTCTAGGTGACCTAGACACCACCAATGATGGAACATCATCAGAGGGGTGTGACATGAGGGCTTCTCCTTCCCAAAAAGTCCACACTGACGACACACCATTAGATGGTTTAACAAACTGAAATCTGGAGTCACTACAGAGGAATCATTAGAACATATCCATCTGAAGCACTCGACTTGTCAGATGGGAGACCATTACGAGCAACTAGATACGGTGGTTTTCAGACTGTCTATACTCTGGAGACTAACCCATCTAAGAACACCTCGTGCACCAACATTCCAAAAGTGATGCTCCCAAAAAAAGGGAGGACCTGGTCTTTTATCTCCAGACATAGACCCCCGATGAAGGGAGTAGTCTTCATCAAATCTTGCGACGCTACCTCTGGAAACAGAGACATAAGATCCTTGAATTGGTCAAAATACTATTTCAATGCATGTTGGCCCTGTTGATTACGCATAATCTCTTCCAAATTCTTCATCTTCCCCTCTTCAAGTATAAACCATCAGACGGAGATGAATTTAAATAAAACCCACATCATCCTAGCTTGCAGTGATCGTAGGGTGAACAACTCTCACTTTTCCAAAGCTGAACCCTTGAAACAACTCAAAACAACACACACTCAAACAATATTGGGAGTTCCCAATACCCTGAATATGCGCTCGACCTCTTCAAGTCACTCTATTGTCTCTAACAGACTCAAATCACCAAGAAGGGTAGATAACGTCCGAGAAGGACCAAAAACTGGGCATGACTCATCAAAACTCTATCGACCTTTCTGGGTGACATTTCCGAACAACTTATAAAACCATAATCCAAAACTGATATCAATCAAAGCAACATCAATAAAGCATCCTTATCCAAAACAACCTGCTCTAAAACCAAACACAACCCAAAATACCCCTTTTAGTATCCTCTTTTCAATATAGATTTCAAAATCACCTTCTTTCAAGACCACTTTCCAAAAAAATCACGTTCCAAAACCATTTCCCCTTTAAAAACCAAATTTAGACAACATGGTCAAACCTGTTATTTCAAATATGCACCCAGGATATCCCATGAACCGTTGCACATGTCTTCATCCACCTTCCATTCATACACACTATGACAACCCTGCTTTTTATTACAACTTAAGCATGCTTTATTACATAAAACATCACTTGATACAACAAAGAAGATCGAGAGGTTTAGTGTATTTGGGGCTTAGGATCATTACATAAAAACTTTAAACTTTAAATAAAACATCTATATTGAAAACATCCTTTACATGACCACTACATTCCTTCGTACTTATTATTGCATGGGATAACCTGAGGACATGCATAAGAAAAGGTTGAGCTATAAAGCCCAGTAAGGGAGTAAACAATGAATAACATGAGGAGTGAAATACATGTTAGGAAATAGGCATATAAATAGATCATAATAGAAACATGAACATAATGGCATGATAAAGAATGATAATCATAACATGGAAATGTGGCAACAACACTTAACATTGAATTAGCATGAGCCAAGGCTCATTGCACATGGAGCATGAGTAAACCCTCATTGCACTTGAAGCACGAGTAAACCCTCGTTGCATTTGAATTAGCATGAGTAAACGCTCATTGCACATGACGTATCATGATACTATACTTTACCCAATGCATTGGAGCGCTATAAAGGGTGCACCCTTCTTAAACATTTCATTTCATGCATAAGTGTGCCACATGGATCATAAAACATGGATTCATAAAACATAATCATTTCTTCCACGATAAAGGAATGTGGAATTCATACATGAAACTTTATAATCAATATGTAAATGTGCATAAAGGTTAATACCCTTGATGGAGAAATGGGCATGGTATTCACTACACAAAGACATTGGCTTAGAAAATCGGCGTGATTTCGGCAGCGTAACAGCGTGACATAAGAATTCATAAAAAAGGTTGATGAGAGAGAAAGGGGTCACTCATCATATTTACATGTAATGGACAGTAAGGAGATCATATATATACATGTCCCAACAATTGAAATGGAATTTAGATTCATGATACAAAAGTATTGCTTGAATGTAAAAGAAGAGAGAGAAGTTCCTTTCGGAATTTCGACATAGTAACGGGTGTACATGGGAGGCATTTAGTGAGAGAGAAAGGGTTCTCCCATCATTAAAACAATAAGAGGGCATTATGGGGGAGGTGCGAAACCATACCCCAAAATTCATAATTGAAATAAAAAGGGCAATACAACTTAAAGAAAATTGACAAAAAATGAGAAAGGAAGAAAACCCCTTACTTGGAAGTGTGCTTCCAATGGCTAGAGAGAGGCTTGTGAGAGGCTTCTTGGGAGCTTGGGGAACCTTGAGAGAATTCTAGAGAGAGTAGGGCAGAGGATGGACGAACTTAAAGGGCTTTGAGTGAGGAGGAAGTGGGAGCTTGGGTGTGTTTATATAGGAAAGGTGAGAGAATTCTTTATTATTTAGGTTTGGGACCCCTTATATTAAAATAATCCAAACCACAAACCATCCCATGGTATTTTCCCATGGTATCTGGAAAAGGAAAGAGGAAAACAATATTTTAAAAGTCCAAGGTCCGAACTTATTTAAAAATTAGTTTTGCTTATGTGGAGGTGAGTCACACTCCCATGGAAATTAATTTAAAAAGGCAAAGTGTTGAATAAGTCTTGAGGGCTCCATTAATGCTTTGAAAAGTAAGTCAAACAAACCCAAAACCTCATTATTTTAATGATAAAACACATATTGGCCGAACATATGGATTATGGTATTTTATTACACCACCATTGGGTCATTATGATGTCATAAAACACATTATATATTTAAATGGTATTTAATTTTTACCCAAAAATTTGACTGTCTCAGAAAATTATGAAAAATTCACCGTTGGATAATTCCAACGTCCTGATTCCAAAAATAATATTTATTTTATCTAAATAATTTTCTAAACATGTGAATTATCACTTTTAAAATAAAAACCGACATTTATAAAAAATTCACGGGTTTTGATAGAAATGGATTTGAAACCTTAATAATGATTTTAATTGCATTCATAAAATTATAAGATCATTTATATTTAATAAAAATTAATTTAATATTAATAATAATATTTTATTAAAATATTATTTAATTCAAAAATCCTTTATTTTAATAAAATATTATTCTTAATTAAATAATAACTAAAAACACCATTTGTACTTTAAAAACTAATTACAATGCATCAAAAATGACTAGAAATTATATTCACTATTATATACAAAAATAATGTACACGAACATGGTGCTACTTATTTGTTACATAACCCCTTAAAATACCCGCATAAGACCTAAGGGTAAGGTGTGCGATGGTGACAGACTCTTGGGGTTGCTCGGATAACATCGCTCGAGTGGTAATCTCTATCAACTTCCATTTTTCCCGTAGACGATCGCGTCCGAGCTTGAATTGATGGAGCTCAGCTTGGGCTTGGTCAAGGGAAAAGCCCAAAGACGCCACCTCTTTTCTGAGCTCCGACAAATGGGCTTTGTAAGGGGAAATTCTATTGGATGAGGCCATCGCTTCCTTTGTCTGAGTAGAAATGGTTTCGTTAAAGCCTTATATTTATACTACTCAGATGATCACTGTTCAAAGGCTATAAAAGTAACGGTCACAAATATTAACGTAAAACTAAAGAAGTTGAAATCTTATAAAAAAACATTTTTCTTAAAGAAACATTTAACTGGATCAAGAGGGATTTTCCATTAATGAAACTTTGGGTTGTTACAACATTCCACCCTTAAGAAATTTCGCCCTCGAAATTTTCCTTTTCCCACACTAAATCAAATGTGGGTAACATATCTTCATCATATCCTCCGACTCCCAAGTTGCTTCTTCAAACTTGTGGTTTCTCCACAACACCTTGAAGAGGGGCATTGTCTTATTTCGTAGAACTTTTTCTCTACGATCTAAGATCTTCACTGGTTTCTCCTCATAAGAAATATCGTCTTCTAATTGTAACACCTCGGAAGAGAGTACATGTGAAGGGTCCAGTATGTACTTCCTTAAGAGGGATACATGGAAGACATCATGCACCTTGGCCATAGTAGGTGGAAGTGCTAGTCGATAGGCCACAGCCCCAACACGATCAAGAATCTTGAATGGGCAGATGTACCTTGGACTTAACTTCACTTTCTTTCCAAACCTCATGACCTTCTTCCACGGAGATATGCGTAAAAACACCATGTCTCCAACTTTAAACTCAAGGTCTCGTCGACGATTATCTGCAAAACTCTTCTGTCGACTTTGGGCTGCCTTGATATACTGCTGAATGGTTTTCACCTTCTCCACCATTTCTTCGACCATTTCTGGTCCAAGCAGCTTACGTTCACCGACCTCATCCCAACATGCCGGTGTTCTACACCTTTTCCCATACAGGGCTTCATATGGTGCCATTTGGATGCTCGAGTGGAAACTATTATTATAAGAGAACACAACTAGAGGAAGATGATCACATCCTCCTTTAAAGTCCATTGAGCACGCACTCAACATATCCTCAAGTGTTTGGATAGTCCGCTCGGATTGGCCATCAGTTTGAGGATGATAGGTCGTACTGAAGTTCAGTTCAGTATTCAGAGCATGTTGAAGACTCTTCCAAAACATAGAGGTAAATCTTGGATCTCGGTCAGACACAATAGATAGTGGTACTCCATGAAACCGTACCACTTCCCTGATATATATTCGTGCCTATTGATCCAAAGAGAAATCCTCTCGAATAGCAATGAAGTGTGCAGTCTTTGTAAGACGATCCACAACAACCCAGATTGCATTGTTGCCTTTGGATGTCCTTGGAAGTCCAGTGACGAAGTCCATGGTGATGTTCTCCCATTTCCATTCTAGTATGAGCAATGGTTGCATCATCCCCTTAGACTTCTGCCTCTCTGCCTTCACTTGCTGACACACCAGGCACTTTGATGTATATTCAACGATCTCCTTCTTCATATTATCCCACCAAAAGTTTTCTCAGAGATCTCGAAACATCTTTGTGCTCCCTGGGTGAATAGAGAAATATGAACTACGTGCATCATCCAAAAGTTCCTTCTTTAGCTCCGAACTTGATGGAACACATAGTCTTTTCCCAAACCGCACAATTCCTTTTTCATTAACATTAAACTCTGAGGATTTTCCCTTTTTGATAGCTTCCACTTTTTCTTGGATTCCCGCATCATCCTTTTGAGCATCCTTTAACCTTTCCAAAAGAGATGGTTGAGCAATCATTTGTGAAAGGATTGATGATGTTCCCTTCTTTATGATTCCCACGTCCATCTTCATTAAGTCTAAGAAGATTGGATCCTTCTCAATTCTCATCATTGATAGAATTGCTGGATCCTTTCTACTTAGGGCATCCGCCACCTTGTTCGCCTTCCCAGGGTGGTAATGTATTGAACAGTCATAATCCTTGATGAGATCTATCCATCTTCTCTGGCGCATATTATGCTCTTTCTGTGTGAATATATATTTAAGACTTTTGTGGTCAGTATATATCTAACATTTCTCTCCATAGAGATAATGCCGCCAGATTTTGAAGGCAAAGATCACCACCACCAACTCCAGATCATGCGTTGGATAGTTTCGCTCATGGATTTTCAACTGCCTTGAGGCATAGGATATCACTTTATCATTCTGCATCAGCACACATCCTAAGCCCTTCTTCGAAGCATCACTGAATACCACAAAAAACTCCCCACTTGTGGGTAAAGTGAGCACGGGTGCAGTGATAAGCCTCCTTTTCAACTCCTTGAAGCTTTCTTCGCATTCATCACTCCAAGAAAACATTACTCCCTTTTGAGTTAGCTTGGTAAGAGGGTTGGACAATCGTGAGAAATTTCTCACAAATCGTCGATAATATCCAGCTAACCCCAAGAAGCTATGGATATCAGTTACCGATGATGGCCTCGGCCATCCCTCAATTGCATCTGTTTTGGAGGGGTCCATAGATATCCCATTGCTTGTGATGATATGACCCAAGAATGAGACTTCCTTCAACCAAAACTCACACTTGCTGTACTTTGCATAGAGATTCTCCTTGCGCAAAGTCTCTAGTACAGTTTTTAAATGCTCCTCATGGTCCTCCATGGTTTTGGAGTATATTAGAATATCATCTATAAATACAACCACAAATTTGTCTAGGTAATCTCTAAAGACACTATTCATCAAGTCCATGAATATTGCTGGAGCATTGGTGAGTCCAAAAGGCATTACTATGAATTCATAGTGCCCATACCATGTACGAAAAGCAGTCTTGGGGATATCTTCCTTCTTCACCCTTACTTGATAATATCCCGACCGCAAGTCGACCATGGAGAAGTATTGTGCTCCACACAGCTGATCAAACAAGTCATCGATTCTTGGGAGAGGATACTTTTTCTTTATCGTGATTTTGTTAAGTTCACGATAATCGATGAAAAGCCGCATTGACCCATCCTTCTTCTTCACGAAGAGGACTGGTGCACCCCATGGTGATGCACTTGGGCGTATAAACCCTTTATCCAGATTCTCCTGTAGTTGTTTCTTCAGCTCTTCAAGCTCAACAACAGCCATTCTATATGGAGTATTTGATATTGGTAGTGCCCCAGGTATAAGTTCGATTGAGAACTCAACATATCTTCTTGGAGGAAGACCAGGAAGTTCCTTGGGAAATACTTCAGCGAATTCCCTCACAATAGGCATTTCTTCAAGGGTGGTTTCTTCCTTGGACTTAATCATCTGAGCTAGATATGTGTGCTCATAAGGCAGTAATATCCATCCTTGAGATGATGGAGCTAAAGGAGATTCATCTTCCTCCTGACACTTGTAAAGAATCGGGGGGTCGATTCTCCATATGGAGTGTGATTTCCCTCTCCCGACAATTTATGTTGGCTCTATATAAGGAAATCCAATCCATGCCAAGAATTGCATCAAATTCCACCAAAGGGAGTATGACGAGGTTCGCCGGGAAATTCAATCCACATATTATAATAGGGGATGACTTATACTCATGGGATTTAATGATTTCCCCATTTTCCGAACTCACAGACATCTTTACTTCCATGATTTGTGGTGGTGCAGGGATTGTTCTACTAAACTTTTGAGATACAAAAGAATGCGTAGAACCTGAATCAAAAAGTACGTTCGCTATTCTTGAATTAATAACTAGCGTACCTGTCACCACTTCTTTGTCGGGGTTCACTTCGGCAGAAGTGATGGCAAAAGCTCTTCCTTGCTGTCTTGGAGGTTGTTGATTGCCTCCGATAACCCTTGGATTAGGGCACTGATTCGCAAAATGACCCGGTTCTTTGCATTTGAAGAATTGAACAACGCGTTGAGGTTCAAACGGAGCGTTCCTCTCCTCTGTCGCAGCCGCGGGTCCTTCTTGCTGACAGTTAACAGCTAGGTGCCCTTCTCTTCCACACTTGAAGCATTTTTTTGTCCCCCTAAGGCAGTTTCCAGGGTGCTTCTTTCCACACTTTTGGCAAGTGGGGTGATGGAATTTCTTAGCGCCGTTGGATTTATCCATCGGTCCACTAGCATTGAAGTCCACCTTCCGCTTCTTGTCCCCATGATACCCCTGTGATTCTCAGATATCCATTTCAACCTTGAGGGCACATCGGACAATTTCCTCATAGCTGTCGAAGTCACAGATCGCTAATGCTTTCCGCAAGCTAGGCTTCAGCCCACCAAAGAAGTGGTCAACCTTGCATTCGGGGGTAACGACAAAGCCGGAAGCATATTGTGCAAGCCTTGTAATGTTTGCCTCGTACGCTCCCACAGATTCATCGTCTTTCTGTTTGAGGGAAAGGATGTCCCTTTCCATCTTCATACGGAGGGTGCGCGGAAAATATTTGTCGAAAAACATCTTAAGGAATTCCTTCCATTCCAAAGCCTCGATCTCCTCCTCAGGCTTCGTTTTTTTGATCAATGTCCACCATTGATCAGCTTCACCCTCCATACGATAAGCCGCCAGGAGAACCTTCTCTTTTTCAGAGCATTGGAGGATGGAGAATATCTTTTCAATGGATTTGATCCATTGTTCAGCAATCGTGGGATCAGATGATCCACTAAAAGTAGGAGGCCTTTGTCTCATGAAGCTTTCAATAGCGACTTGTTCTTTATTGGGGGGGGGGGGGTTGAACGTTCCTCTTGACCAGTGTTTCTATTCAAAACTTGAGTTAGCTGAGAGAGAAGAGTGACAAAGTTCGCGATTCCCGCTCCCATTGGATTGGGCATCTCATAAGTACAATCATCACATTGATCTTCACAACGGTTGTTAGCCCGAGTTCTCCTAATACCGGCCATTGGCTGGAATAAAAGGAAAGTTAGGGGTAACACATAAAGGGTAATCCAAAGACAAAAGTTTGATGACTTATAAATAAACTCATGAGTCTATAGGATTCAATCCAGGATTTTCATGATCTTCCTTCTAACATATATTCTTAGGGGCATTTTTACCTTAATAAGGGTTCATACTAAGATTGTGAATTTATCAAAACATATCCCCCGGGAGTGTCGTAACCAAGAGTGCAGCAAGACCCGTTGTCGTGCACCAGTTCCCGTTCGAGTCTAGCTCAAAGCGGTGTTTTCGGGTTTTACCCCTAGGATACATTTGTGCCAGAGCCGCCTCTACCTGCTCGTATCCAGACAGGGATGTATTTGTTTGATAAAACACTTACTTAGTATTTACCAAAACATAGGGATGTTTTTATTATGCTTAGTCTTGTATCTAAGGCTTTACTAGGGTTTCCTAATCCCAAAAATAACTAAACCTATGCTCTGATACCAACTATGACAACCCTGATTTTTATTACAACTTAAGCATGCTTTATCACATAAAACATCACTTGATACAACAATGAAGATCGAGAGGTTTAGTGTCTTTGGGGCTTAGGATAATTACATATAAAAATTAAACTTGAAATACAACATCTTTATTGAAAACATCCTTTACATGACCACTACATTCCTTCGTACTTAGCATTGCATGGGATAACCTAAAGACATGCATAAGAAAAGGGTGAGCTATAAAGCCCAGTAAGGGAGTAAACAATGAATAACATGAGGAGTGAAATACATGTTAGGCAATAGGCATATCAATAGATCATAATAGAATCATGGACATAAAGGCATGATAAAGCATGATAATCATAACATGGAAATGTGGCAACAACACTTAACATTGAATTAGCATGAGCCAAGGCTCATTGCACATGGAGCATGAGTAAACCCTCATTGCACTTGAAGCACGAGTAAACCCTCGTTGCACTTGAATTATAATGAGTAAACACTCATTTCACATGACGTATCATGATACTATACTTTACCCAATGCATTGGAGCGCTATAAAGGGCGCACCCTTCTTAAACATTTCATTTCATGCATAAGTGTTCCACATGGATCATAAAACATGGATTCATAAAACATAATCATTTCTTCCACGATAAAGGAATGTGGAATTCATACATGAAACTTTATTATAAATATGTAAATGTGTATAAAGGTGAATACCCTTGATGGATAAATGGGCATGGTATTCACTACACAAAGACATTGGCTTAGAAAATCGGCGCGATTTCGGCAGCGTAACGGCGTGACATAAGAATTCAAAAAAAAAGGTTGATGAGAGAGAAAGGGGTTACTCATCAGATTTACATGTAATGGACAGTAAGGAGATCATATATATACATGTCCCAACAATTGAAATGGAATTTAGATTCATGATACAAAAGTATTGCTTGAATGTAAAAGAAGAGAGAGAAGTTCCTTTCGGAATTTCGGCATAGTAACGAGTGTACATGGGAGGCATTTAGTGAGAGAGAAAGGGTTCTCCCATCATTAAAACAATAAGAGGGCAGTATGGGGGAGGTGCGAAACCATACCCCAACATTCATAATTGAAATAAAAAGGGCAATACAACTTAAAGAAAATTGACAAAAAATGATAAAGGAAGAAAACCCCTTACTTGGAAGTGTGCTTCCAAAGGCTAGAGAGAGGCTTGTGAGAGGCTTCATGGGAGCTTGGGAAACCTTGAGAGGATTCTAGAGAGAGTAGGGTAGAGGTTGGACGAACTTCAAGGGCTTTGAGTGAGGAGGAAGTGGGAGCTTGGGTGGTTTTATATAGGAAAGGTGAGAGAATTCTTTATTATTTAGGTTTGGGACCCCTTATATTAAAATAATCCAAACCACAAACCATCCCATGGTATTTGCCCATGGTTTCTGGAAAAGGAAAGAGGAAAAAAATATTTTAAAAGTCCAAGGTCCGAACTTATTAAAAATTTAGGGTTGCTTATGTGGAGGTGAGTCACACTCCCATGGAAATTAATTTAAAAAGGCAAAGTGTTGAATAAGTATTGAGGGCTCTATTAATGCTTTGAAAAGTAAGTTAAACAAACCCAAAACCTCATTATTTTAATGATAAAACACATATTGGCCGAAAATAAGGATTATGGTATTTTATTACATCACCATTGGGTCATTATGATGTCATAAAACACATTATATATTTAAATGGTATTTAATTTTTACCCAAAAATTTGACTGTCTCAGAAAATTATGAAAAATTCACCGTTGGATAATTTCGACGTCCTGATTCCAAAAATAATATTTATTTTATCTAAATAATTTTCTAAATATGTGAATTTTCACTTTTAAAATAAAAACCGACATTTATAAAAAATTCACGGGTTTTGACAGAAATGGCTTTCAAACCATAATAAAGATTTTAATTGCATTCATAAAATTATAAGATCATTTATATTTAATAAAAATTAATTTAATATTAATATTAATATTTTATTAAAATATTATTTAATTCAAAAATCCTTTAATTTAATAAAATATAATTTTTAATTAAATAATAACTAAAAACACCATTTGTACTTTAAAAACTAATTACAATGCATCAAAAATGACTAGAAATTATATTCACTATTATATACAAAAATAATGTACATGAACATGGTGCTACTTATTTGTTACATAACCCCTTAAAATAGCCGCATAAGACCTAAGGGTAAGGTCTGCGATGGTGACAGACTCTTGGGGTTGCTCGGATAACATCGCTCGAGTGGTAATCTCTATCAACTTCCATTTTCCCGTAGACGATCGTGTTCGAGCTTGACTTGATGGAGCTCAGCTTGGGCTTCGTCAAGGGAAAAGCCCAAAGATGCCACCTCTTTTCCGAGCTCTGACAAATGGGCTTCGTAAGGGGCAATTCTACTGGATGAGGCCATCGCTTCCTTTGTCTGAGTAGAAATGGTTTCGTTAAAGCCTTATATTTATACTACTCAGATGATCACTGTTCAACGGCTATAAAAGTAACGGTCACAAATCTTTACGTAAAACTAAAGAAGTTGACATCTTATAAAAAAACATTTTTCATAAAGAAACATTTAACTGGATCAAGAGGGATTTTCAATTAATGAAACTTTGGGTTGTTACACACACACCAACAGGCACTTTCCATACATTCTCACACATGTCCAAACGATCATAAAGAGGACCTAGGGTATCACCTCAAACCATTCTCTACCAATTTCCAAGAAAAAAACTAATTTCCAAATCAAGAGATTTCAGTTTTAAATCCCATTTCATACATTTAAAATCATTTAAAAGAAAGCATCCCCATTTTCAATACCCTTTTTCATTTCCAAAAACGCACTTATACCAACCCTAACAAAAACCACATTCAAGTTGCATCAAACACCGGGGAGAGGGACTAGTAGTCACGCTTAACCTGGCGACATGGTAGTGGTCCATGTCCCAAGAAAGCACTGACCACTAGGAGGAATTTAAACCGTGTGCTTAGACTCTACATTGGTCACTACTCTATGTGAAATAATGATGTAACATCAGCTTGCCTCCGTTGTCATCTCTCAACCCAAAACTAACAAGATAGAGACAAATACTCAATTCCTAGACAACCCTTGCCTGCTCGAGGTGCAGATTGGGTGAGGATTCATGACGTCCTTCCCGTACCTACCTCTCGAGTCCCGACAGTCCAAAACTCCACCTACAGGAAAACCAAAAAAAAAGAACCTCTGCTATGATTCCATTTTGTCACGATCCAGCTCGGGTCAAACCTGAACCGGTCACCCAAGCCATCTCTTGGAAACTCCCGATTGGTGCTCCCGATCCCCCTAGGATGGAAACTAGTGTCGAGCATCAAAATTATATCGGTGGGAATGATTTCAACCCAAAAAAAGCAGGATCGGCGCAAGAAAACTAACTAAACAGAAAAAATAAACGCTAACAGCAGAAAATAAATAAAATCCATATAACCAGACATACCACTATGTGACCTCACAGATCACCACCCAACAAAAGACCAACCTCTCTCCAACACCGAGTGACTCAAACCCGAAAAAACTGAACAAGGGGATCCTGCAACTAAAATGGTAAAGGATAAGCATGAGTACAAAAGTACTCAGTAGGTAAGCCCAATAACAATTTCCAAAGCACTGCCAATGAGTAAAGAATTTACAAATTCCATGATTGGACTACAATGTATAAAAGTAAGCTCCCATAATATTTCTCCTGAAAAACCAAATCATGAGACACTGCCCTTATTGTTTTTCAAAAGTTGGATTCCTTTCATTAGTTCCAAACTCATTCTAAAATGGAATGAAGTGTGACATCATCAAATTTTACACAAAGAGAATACATGTTTTTCATTTTGAAAACCATTTTAACACATTAGAATAGTATAAGATGTAAAGGAAAGCTGAGAGTAAACAAGCAAGGAAAAACAAGTAACCATGGATGATCCTAAAAATACCTAGAAAACACCTGGACATACTCAGGTTCATACTACCTTCCGACATTGTACTCCATAGTCAATAACCAACTGGCCGCCCTAACAGCCAACCAGTGGCACACCCCACAAGGCCTACCTACCAAGGGGGGACAACCCATCTAATCAGGGTTAGCCCGCAACCGTCACTCGATTCTCTAAAAGACGCCTAGTAACCCATGGTGGTTTTAAAAATACTGGGTAAGTGGGAGGACCTCGCATGAGGGACTAATCTCAACGCACTTGCCAACCCCTTACACGGACACAGCTACATGGAAACCCTCAAAGAGAAGTCCCCCCGTAGAGATTCCCCATAAGGATGTATATATATATATATATATAATCACTTCACATTCCATAAAGTGCCAACTGGGCCACCATATCATTCAGCATTTAAAACATTATATACCAAGGAATTTCCAATATACATAACACACGACATCACGTTGTAAACTATAAACTCACTTAGAAACCCATTTATGGAAAACCAAGCCACCATAGACAAATTCCATAATCCTGTTCAAAGGCCAAATAGGCATTTCCTCTCTCGATGTTTTCAAGAGATCACCATTTTTCATACACGATACACCCACTATATTTCACACACCAAAATCATTTCAAATCACAGTACAACAAGATTTTCACATTTTATAAGGTGCCCATTTAGAAATATCACCAGAAAAACACACCATTAAAACCAGGAAAGTTACTTTCGGTGGAATGCGAGAAATAAACATATTTCAATTTCAACAAGTCACCACTCCATCCATAACTATATAGTAGTACTTTAAATTTACCAAATACAATGAAATATCAAGGAATAAATAAATTCCTAAACTTAAATGCGAGTGTAGTGGAAGACCTACCTCGAAGTCACAATGTAAACATGACAACATTGCACACCTCTTGTAGGCACATATGCACATGCAATCCGAAAAACACAGTGTTGCGGAATTATCTCGCCGACGCGCTGCAACCGACACCAAAATAGAAAAACAGCAAACCACAGATATAAAAATTAACACATACAGCCGTCAGCCATAAAAGACTACCTTGGTGCAGATGCACTCAACTGCTGGGGTTGCGTACCAGTTAAAGAGGCGGCACACACAGGAAGGGAGATAGCCGGAGGTTGGGCAACGACAGTCGGGTGCATCACTGGCCGGTGTAAGGCGGCTGCAGCTTGCTGGACCACCGAAAAAACTCTCGGGATGTCGTGCGGGGGCCAGAGGGTGCTTCAAAGTTCCATGAAAAATAAGGAAGTGCCCGGGGGGATGGTGGAGTGGGGCATCGAAGACCGGGTCACCGGAGGAGGTCTGACAGGAGGCGGCTAGCTGGAGGAGTCCGCGCAGAAGGAATCGGGGCCGCACGGGCGGCAGTCAACGACGAAAACGGGGAGTGGGGGCTGGGACAGGTGGCCATGTGGGTGGCGCCTCCTTGGGCGTGGAGGGATGGAGAGTGGGGAATGACGTTCAGGAGGGCATGAGGCTGGTCGGAGGTAGGGACGTCGGGAGGAGACCAGTGGAGGCAGTGGTCACGCAGAGGCCGGCCTGGTGGGTGAAGCGGGAGGCCGGCCATGAGGATGGGCGTGGCGAAGGGGAAGCGGGGGCCAGGATGCTGACAACAGAGATCGGGGATGCCGGGATGCCAGTGACGAGGAGGCTGGGATGCCAGAGTATGCAGGAGGGAAAGGGCGGGTTCTGGCGCCGCACAGGAGAAAGAAAGGGGGGAAGCAGTATTAGGGTTTAGGAAATTTATATATATATATATATATATGATAATGATAATAATAATAAGGAAAATAATAATTATAATAATAATAATATGATAGAATAAATAAATAAATTAAATCAAATATTAATAATAATAATGAACTTTACATTAAAATTTTCAAGAAAAAATATAATAATAATAATAATAAACTTTGTGATAATAATAATAATATCGAAATAATAATAATTTAACAATCCTAATAATAAAAATAATGATACAACAATCCTAACGTTTATAATTATCATACTGTCAAAATAAATTAAAATAATATTATTATTTAAAACATCGTCTAGACACACAATAACCCGAGCCAAGCAGACGACCACCGCTAACGTAGTGGTGTCCGTGCACTACTGCGAAACCCGTCAACACAATTAAACATTGAAAATTTCAAACCAGGACACAAAAAGGAGTAAAATAAGGGCATCTGCGGTTGGGATGTGCTAATTCCCCTCACCAGAAACACTTTCATCCCCCAGAAAGTCACCCAATTGATCGATAGGCAAAGAATGAATCCATTCCCATATGAAAAATCAATGAGACCACAGTCCAAGAGAACGGGAGAACACAAAAGGGTTCTCCCCACCATGAAACTCAAATAGTGCAGAAATTCAATCCTCAATCACAACATCCCAGGATGGGGGTGATGTGGGAACTCCCAATTAACTAAAACTAACATTTGTAACACAAGAGAAACAGCTCCGCTAAAACTAAGAACTCTCAACCTATACCAAAACCCCAAAAACCAGAGAAAACATTTGAGGATAACTTAATCCACAAGTTAAACTCGATCATAACCACAACATGGATTCTTAAAAAAGTACTACATCTCCAAAAGAACACAATCAAACCGAGATCAACTCAACCAAGATCGGAACACACCTTAGAAAAACACATGATCCATAACACCATAATCAGAAAAACGGGACTATTTGGATTACAAACAAACACGTCCGTCCCAACTTCATGATGACACAATGGACCTATGAAAATGCCAAAACATTAACAGTGTATGAATGATAACAGAAGTAATTTTAAATGCTTTGTTTCCATCACTGAATACAAAACTCGAACTGAGGCTTCACACCTCCTTGATCTCCTGACTGTGTGGGAGCTTCACCCTGAGACCTGTAGCTAGGGCTCTAATGGCTGAAGAATCTCCTACCTCACAGTCAGACACTAGAATCTTCTAGTCACAGCGTCTCCCTCTGGTGACGCTTCCTGCAAAACTTCTCTAGGTGACCCAAACAACAACAATGATGGAATGTCTTTAGAGGGGTGTGACATGATGGCTTTAGATGCCCTAAACGTCCACACTAGTGGCACAACATTAGATGGTTTAATGAACTAAAAGCCAGAGTCACTACAGAGGAATCTTTTGAAGAGATCCATCTGACACACTCTGCTCATCAGATGGAAGACCTTCATGAGAAACTGGATATGGTGGATTTGCGACCATCTATACTCTGGACACTAACCCTGTTAAGAACACCTCATGCACCAATATCCTAAAAGTGATGCTCCCAAAAAAAGGGAGGACTCTCTCTTTGATCTCCGGATGAAGACCCCCGATGAAGGGATGAGTCTTCATCAAATCTTGGGATGCTACCTCTAGAAACAGAGACACAAGATCCTTGAATTGGTTGACATATGCTTTCAATGCCTGTTGACCCTATTGATTATGCATAAGCTCTTCCACTTTCTTTGTCTTCCCCTCTTCATGTATAAAACATCAGACGAAGATGAATTAAAATAAAATCCATGCCATACCAGCTTACTGGGATGGCAGGTCGATCAACTCTCACTCATCCAAATCTAAACACATGAACAAACTCAAAACAAAACACACTCAAACATCGTCGGGACTTCCCAATACCCTGAAGATGCACTCGACCTCTTCAAGTCAGTCTACTGTCTCTAACAGACTCAAATCACCCAGAAGGGTAGATAACGTCTGAGAATGACCTAAAACTGGGAATGAATCATGAAAACTCTGTGGAACATTCTGGACAGCATTTCTGAACAACATATAAAACCCCATGCCGAAACCAATATCAATCGAAGTAACATCAATAAAGCATCCTCATCCAAAAAAACCAGCACGACAACCAAAAAAACCCAAAATTCCCCTTTTTGAATCCCCTTTTCATTTTAGATTTCAAAACCACCTTCTTTCAAGACCACTTTCCAAAACCAAAATCACATTCCCAAACCGTTTCCCATTTAAAAACCAAATTCAGAAAACAAGGTCAAACCCCTTATTTCAAAAATGCACCCAGGTAATCCCATGAACCATTGCACATGTATTTGTCCATATTCCATTCATACACACACCAACATTCACTTTCCATACATTATCACACATGTGAAAACGTTCATAAAGAGGACCAGGGGTTTCACCCCAAAACATTCTCAACCAATTTCCATGTAAACAACTAATTTCCA
Organism: Viscum album; assembly: GCA_963277665.1. NCBI lineage: Eukaryota > Viridiplantae > Streptophyta > Magnoliopsida > Santalales > Viscaceae > Viscum > Viscum album. The sequence continues at coordinate 353,553 of CAUJRU010000324.1, forward strand.
AATCAAGAGCTTCTAGTTTTAAAACACATTTCAGACATTTAAAATCATTTAAGAGAAAGAATCCCCATTTTCAGAACCGCTTTTCATTTCCAAAAACGCACAAACACCATCCCAAATGAAAACAACATTCATGTTGCATCAAACACCGGGGTAGGGGACTAGTAGTCAGGCATAACCTGGCGACATGGTATTGGGCCATGTCCCAAGTAAGCATCGACCACTAGGAGGAATTCAAACCGTGTACCCAGACACCACATGAGTCACTACGTGATGTGAAATCACAATGTAACATCGGCTAGCCTCTGTTGTCATCTCTCAACCCAAAACAAACCAGAAAGAGACAAAGACTCAATTCCAGGACTACCCTTGGTGGATCGAGGTGCGGATCAGGTGAGGGTTCATGACCTCCTTCCCGTACCTACCTCTCGAGTCTTAACTGTCCAAAACTCCACCTACCGGAAAACCTAATAATCAAGAACCTCCGCTCTAATACCATTTTGTCACGATCTAGCTAGGGTCGAACCTGAACCAGTCACCCGAGCCGGCTCGCGACAAGACCCGAGGGGCAATCCTGATCCCCCCGGGATGGCAACTAGTGTTGGGCATCAAATTTTATCGTTGGTAATGATTTCAGCCCAAAAAAATGCAGGATTGAGGCAATAAAACTAACTAAACAGAACAAATAAAAGATAATAGGATAAAATAAATAAAATCCACATGACCAGACATACTTCCATGTGACCTCAAAGATCACCACCGAACCAAAGACCAACCACACTCCATCACCTAGCGCCTCAAACCAAAAAAACCTGAACAAGGGGAACCGGCAACTGAAATGGTAAAAGATAGGGATGAGTACAAAAGTACTCAGAAGGTAAGCCCAATAATAAATTCCAAAGCACTGCCAGTGAGTAAAGAATTTACAAATTTCATGTTTGAACTGCAATGTATAAAAGTAAGCTCCCATAATATTTCACTTGAAAACCCAAAACAAGAGAAATTTCTCTTATTCTTTTTCAAAAGTTGGATTCCTTTATTTAGTGCCAATCTCATTCTAAAAGGTATAGAAGTGTTACATCATCAAATTTTACAAATAGAGAATAAATCATTTTCATTTGAAAGCCATTTTCACAAAGTAGAATAGTATAAGCTGTAAAGGACAACTAAGAGTAAATATGAAATGAAAAACAAGTAACCATGGATGATCCTAAACATCCCTAGAAAACCCCTGGATGTAATTGGGTTCAGAATACCTACCGGCATGGTACTTGTTGATGCTCCTTTCACCACATAATCTAAAGATCGGAATAGAGGATTATCTGAGCTCAAAATGATTCAACCTTTGAAGAAAGTATCAAAAATCGACAAAGTCATGAACAAAGGATCAAAAGCACCTGTGTCGCGCAAGTTTTATCACTGTCGTGAAAGTACACTTATGTGATGCCTTATGGTCGCGCAAGTGACTTGCGCGACCTAAGTGATAACTGCCCGGTAACCGCCCGGGGTCTTCTCCTGCCTATAAATAGACCATGTGGGCCCCCCATTCAAGAGGAATTTTTCCAGAATCTCGGATTGATGCTCCCGTCGCCCAAGTCTTTTTACAAAGCTTCCAGAACACTTCTAAGGTAATTTCTTACCTTGAAAGGAAGATCTAAAGACTGGGAGGAAAGCCTAAGTGTTGAAACTCATCATCATTTGTGCGCCTGAGTGGCCAGCCCTTAAGGTAAGTGGCCACACTTGCACGCCGCCTTACTCCATTGATAAAACTTGTGCATCCCTTTTCTGGAAGAACCTCAAGAGGATTCTAAAGGATTTAATAAAGACTCACTCAAGTATTTCAATGCTGGTTGAACATCGTGCAAGTACCCCACAAATTTCGTGCAGGTATACCTCCGCGACCAATACTTGCGCACCCACGCAGTACCTATGTGCCTTCCAAGACTTGCGCGCCCATTCCTTTTTGGGTGCCCATCTTGCCCATTTTACCCCTCTTAATCCATTACACCTTTCCTATTCAAGATTTAGTCTTCAAGTCACTCTTCAATGCCATTTATGGCATGATTTCTTGATTTGAATTCCTTATCTGAAAAGAATTCTGTTGAATATCTCTCAAAACATAGTGATTTACATATCTTTATGTCACTAAAGATTGAGAGTTCATTCATTCAACCACATCCTTTAGGATGAGAGAATCCTTAACCTGGGTCTCCTTTTCAGGAATAATCCCCAGTTATAAGTCCTTTAACCTGGTTCTCCTTTCAGGAATAATCCCCAGTTATAATTTTGGGCATCCTCTTCAGAAGTAAGCCCCAAACCTTAATCCATTAACCAGAGCCTCCTTTTCAGGAGTAAGTCCCAACCATAATCATTTAACATGGGCCTCCTTTTCAGGAGTAAGTCCCAGTCATAATTTTTGGGCCTCCTTTTTAGGAATAAGCCCCAAGTCCCCTAAACCTGGGCTTCCTTGTTAGGAATAAGCCCCAGTCATAAATTTGGGTTTCCATTTCCGGATTAAGTCCCAAGTCCCTTAATTTCTCATTAACCAGTCCTAATTTACCTTTGATTTGGGATTCCTTCTCAAGAGTAAAACCCAATCATCAATCCTCTCCTAATTTGGGATTCCCTTTTCAGGAATAAGTCCCATGTTAGAGTATTCAAATCTCCATGAAGCACATATACCTTTATGGACCATGATCCTAGATTTTCTACCTAAAGTAAATCGTAATCTTCATTTATCTGGGCAGTCATACATACATAAGCCCCAAACCATTTCTTATGATTACATCATTCATGGCCCAATTGTATATTTTATTACCAATACCTCTTGTTTCTCACACCGACCATGACTCACGTGAGCACAGAGAGTAAAAGTAATTATGAAATCCTTCTTTGAGTCATCAATCAGAAACATCATACTCCCTAACTCGAACTACGTGGGTTCTGATTCCTTTTTCAAAACAAAGGATACGTAGGTAGCCCATATATGGGTTCGATCCCAAATTTGAAATAATACATATCCTTTTGAATGAAAATAAACATCAAGTTCCCCTCTGAGTGGCTTTAAAACCAACCTAGTCATCATAATGACCAAGAGACTTTTATATAAATGTTTTGAAGGATACCATTGACCAAGAATCTCTAAATAGATACAGATGATTCCCTATTGATGAAAACCTTGAATACATATAAAAGATTCTCTAAATTTCTTACATATTGTCAAAACTGAAGGAGAGCTCATTTTATACTTGGTAATGTAATAAAGATTCACGAACATAACTTTAACCTATAAAGAGAGTCCCAGAGTAGATAATAATTCCACTCAAAAAGATGTGATGAGTCTGACCTCCCATACTCTTGACCAATGCAAATTCCTAAGCCTCATTAGACCACATGCTAATGAGCGCCTACCTTTGGAAAGTAGGTCCAAATGGATGAGGAATCATTGGATGTTTCTGGTTCTATGAACAAACCAGTTAGAAACTGATCGGAATGTTTGAATCTCCCATCCAGGAGGTCATCCCCGAATTTCGAGGGAAACAAAAAATGGTGAAACCGACATGAATCCTTAACCATGTTAAAATGATATTTTACATATTTGTTAAGCCCATATTTAAAACTCAATAATAGGGCTAACAAAAACAATCATTGACATGTGCGCTCATCCAAAGGATGAAGTGGATGAATTTATCTTGATTACGTCTATTATATCAAATAGGCACTCTTTTCCAAGATCTTCTGTATTTCTATAATGGCTACTCTCAAATTCACACTTGTGAATACTGCTGCTGCAAATACCACTACTGCTATTCCTACTAGATCGTCATCCGCTCTGAGGATGACATCACCTACTCGGCATCTTCAACAATGGGTATCAAATGCGCTGGTTAAGGAGTAACGTCAACATGGTAGCATCCCAACTCTGGAGGCTGCCCAATAGGCCCTCAAAGTGAAAAAATCACACAGGTCGTCCGGACTACGATGACTAGTAATCAAGAAGCAGGCGGTGCTGACTACCGTCTCCAACCATTTCGGGTCGTTATCCCCAAAACGCAATTTCCATTCACTCCCTTACTCTGAGGAAGTGAATGAGCAGGTCCCTCAGGACCTTAATTCAAAAAGACAGGAGTCCATACCGAGGGCTCCCATCAACAATCATCACCAGACTTGTGCGGAAGTGCGCCCTCAACATGATGAGGGTACCTACTCCAGGCGTTTGGCATAAGTTCCTCGAACCCGAGCAGGCAAGACAAACCGCCAGAGGCGGAATCTGGTTAACAATGGGTAGGTTCTCATCCCTGCCATCTCCAGAGAAGTCCACCAACCTAACTTGGTGGCGAACTATGAGCAGGCACACACACCTAACTGTTTTAATTCCGCTGTCCAGCAGACTCGTTTGGCAGCATCACGCGAATCCCGCCAGGCAATTCCGGCGGAGTACTATAGGCATGAACATACAGCTGCTTATACATCATTAGTTAGTCAGCAGGCTCGCCTGACTACATATGATGGATCTCGTCAACCACATTTGGAGAAGGGTAATCAGCAGGCACATACACCTGCTAATACTAATCAAGCCTACCAACAGTCTCACTTGGTAGCGCATGGAGAAGTTAGTCGGAAAGCTCTGACGACAAACAGGAGGCAGACTCAACTCTCTGCCCCCCACACATGAGTACTGTCAGGATTCACTAATAGGAAAAGGAGGACAGGAGTAGGCACATACACCTACTCCAAGCCCAGAATGGACGTATATCCCCGTTCCAGTAGCTGAAGTCACCCAGAATATTTTGTCAATGGTGAAAGTGCAGAAGCAAATTCCTGCTCATATTCTGGATGCTTTCCAGGATATCATAACAACTTCAGCATCATCTTAGGGAACGACCCATAAATCTATCCCTAACAGTGGAGTGACACATCAATGATTCACTTCGTAACAGACACACACATTTGTTCCAGTCCATGAGGGTTATAGAGCATACTCCCCTATATCATACGGACAACCATGTCAGGCACATACACCTGATTTGTGTGATGATCATCAGCCTAACCTGACCATATTTCCTGATCAGGCACATACACCTGCTCAGAGCAACCACTTTCGTCAAAAGTGGTTTCCAAAGTGAGTAAAAAGGCATCTAAGAAAAAGATCCGCCCAACACAGTCAGGAGATCAAAGGCCAATCTGTAACAAGGCCTTGCTCGATGCTGGAGTTCTTGAAGCCCTCAGACATTTAACTATTGGAATTCAAGATTCTACTCCCTCTGTTCCCAATAACAGGAACATTAATTCCGAAGGTCTTCAACAGACACTTCCTCATGAAGGCTTGCTTCGTGACAATTCAGTCAATCATGAAGTTTCTTCTTCAGATGAGAGCCACAGGAACCCTCTGTGTGGTCCGAAGAGCAAGGAGCATGAGATCTCATCTTTTGTTGTAACCCATTATGGTGGTCCTCCCCGTGATGATGAATTTTGCTGCGAAAGTCCTCTCCATAGTAGTGATTCACATTGCCTGGAAAATACTCCAGTGGACAATGTAGTGCCGAGAAATCCCTCTTATCTAATGGAATTGGCAAATGCGAAACCAGTCATGTCTAATGATTTATTGCTAGCAAGTTAAATACTTTCTCAATCAGAAGATAGCCCAGGGTGTAGGTCATTCTCCGAACCACCCTTAAGTCATGCATCTTCTAGTTTGATCAATGATCTATCTACCAATCTGGTTGAATCCGATGTATCAACAAGGAAACACCATCTCTGGTCAAAACAGGTAGAAGAATCTTCATTTAATGATGAAGAAGAAATGATGAACATGAGGAAAAAACTGGCAAAAAGTGAGGTACCGGTCATGTTTTGGCCTTTGGCTGACTCCCAGTATGACATTCCAAAAATGTTGACAGAAGATGATGTCCATGATATTCGTCTCAACATATGGAAAAATCTTTGTCAATTGAAGAAGAAGGTATTATCTTATGATGAATATGAAAATCATCTTAAGATAATAGAAGGTCTACAACATCAGATTGATTTTGCATCTCTATCAGTCTCTCGGTATCCAAAGGCTGAAAAGCAGCAGAGAACCCTTCAACGTTCACGCCTTGGCGCACTAAGAATATTGCGTTAGTTAATTCCCAATTCCCCATATAGTGTTCTTATCAGAGGATGGGGTGTTCACGGAGCACTACATTTCACAGTGCTTTCCAGTCAGCAAAGGCCGTCGAAAATGGTCTCATGCAATGTTATTGCCTATGGCCGGCCACAGTCAATGGGATTTGTTTGTAATCAAAAGCTTGCTCAACAACAAGCTTCAACTAGTTCCTATCAAAATAAAGCATATAGAGAACAAGTTGTTGAATTGCTCCTACATCAAGCAGGTGAGAATATTTCACAAGCCCCTCGTATGGAGAAAACACATCATCAAATGACAGAAGTTTCGGAAATCATCCATTGGTATGTTGAACCAGGTGATAAAAGTGGATACAGGTTAATGAATCCATCTAATTTATGAACTATGATTCGCAAGATCAAGAGAGCATTTAATAATATCTCATACATAGCATGTCAAGAGCCACCCCAGCTTGTTAGACTGGGGACTCCTTTAACCAAACCCTCAGAGTCAACAAATGGGATTCGAGGAGTTGAGCGGAAACAGCAGGAACACCCCCAGTTCACGATATTGGGTACTCTTTCAAATCATCAATCCCCTCCTCAGAGAATTTCGGTCTTTTCTCGAGTGGGGAAGAAGCCCCAAGAGGAACGAAGAGCCAAATTATCTGGAGATTCCCTCCAAGTTATAGCTCATCAAGAAGTTCCTAAAGGATTAAATCAACAAAAGGAAATGTCTCATCAAAGACATGAAAGAAGACAATATCACATAAATATTGATAGAAGGGATGTGATGCATTATGCATCAATCAATGTCATCATTTTCGTTGTTGATAATCCACTAGAGAAGGCACACTTAGGGGACTCATATGAAGAGCGTCCTGCTCAAGAAAATGTACGCACCGATACAAATGAAGAAGGTGTGTGTACACGAAGTCAAAGGATTACTTAGAAGCTAAGTAATCCACGTCCCTCTTTCCAAAAAGTATCCAACCAAGGGAGAGGAAAGAATTAGGTAACATATCCTTCCTCTGTAGAAGGTCAATCGCTCTCATTAGAGCAATGGTTTGCACAACAGGAGGAAGAAATGAAAGAATTAAGAAGGTTGAATGCAGAACTACTTTAGAGTAGTCTTCTTCTTAAGAATGCTGGAGTCCGATAGCCGAAGGAATTTGTTGCAACTACTGAGATGGATCAGGAATATCCTCCTTTATCAATACACCCTCAGAGGTCTAATCCTATGGGTCAAGCGCAACAACGGTTGGCAGAGCTACCATCAGTTGCAGCACCAACCACCACATCTGTCCAAGCTCTATTCATTACACCTACCCAAGACCAAATTCAACTGGATGTTTCTCAAAAGTTAATAACCACTATTGAGTCAATAACATCTCGGTTAGAAACTATGGAAGGAAAACAAGTGCATGTTCAACCAAAAAAGAATGTTTACCCAGAATGGGTAGATTCAATTTCTCGTCCATCCAGTTTTGGAAACCCTATTTTCCCTACTTTCAATGGATCAGGCGACCCTGAACATCATTTGACACATTACGTGTCTTGTTGTGATCCTATGATGGGAACTCCAGAGCAGCAAGAAGCATTGAAACTCAGATGCTTCGTGCGATCCTTGCAAGGACTAGCTTTGGTCTGGTATACAAGCTTACAATCCCGGTCAATCTTCGGATGGGAGGATATTTTCCAAAAATTCCTTCTTCAGTTCAGCTCAACTTTGACAAAAATGACAGTTTTCGATCTTACAAACTACAAGAAAAGGGAGAATGAAAGATTCTATGATTTCATTGCTCGCTGGAAGGGATTAACATATTCCATGAGATTAGCACTCCCTCAGGAGAAGCTATTGCCAATCTGTGTGGAAAATTTATGTGATGAATTACGCACTCCATTGATGCCTGTGAAATACAGAGGAGGGTTTCGAGACCTTACTTTAATCGCTCAGCAGATTGAAGATTCCCTTATACAGGCTAAGGCTAAATCACGTGTAATTCCATCCACTCCAGGAAGGAGAATGGGTAAAGCAGAAACTGCTACAGTTATGCATAAACAAGCACCTGTACCTATTTCTACTTCAAAACCTTCAACTTCTCGAAGGGCTTCACCATTTGAACGCCAACAAAAAAGTCTGTTTCGTCCAATTGATCAAAGAGATCAACGATGAAAACAATTTGGGGATTTGAAGAGTAAAATATACTCTTTCGGAAATGAGCAAGTTCTAGTTACTTCATTTCAGCTTTGGAAAATAATTTGGTTCAATTACCAGTGCCCAAAAGGCCAAACAATGAAGGAGATGAAGACCGTCCCAATTATTGTCCCTTTCATCAAATGTTGGGGCATCCCATCCAGGAGTGTTTTGTCTTCAAATACCTCCTGCAAAAGATGGTCGACTTGGGAGAAGTCAATTTGAAAGGTTCTTGGACTCAGGTGGCATGTGTTACTGCTACAGTTCCAGAGGAGGAAGGTGAATGGAAAGAAATCAAAAGCAGAAATGCACAGAAGTATGATGATTGGATGGTCAGAAAGACAATCAATCAGACTCATGCAATTTTGAAAACACAATTAAAGAAACCAATTGTGTCTTCTACCATGAATATTGTGGAAAAACCCTCTTCATCAAAGGTAAATTCTTCAAAGAAACAGATTGATTCAAAGAAGGAAAAAGAATCAGAAGAAGATGAGTATGTGTCAAAGCCTAATTTGTCTTTGACTCTGGCAGACTTTATGTCATCTACTTCAATGCCACGAGCACCGCCCCATCAAACGACACAACCTAAATAGGCTAATCAGGTAGAGTCTTTATCAGAAGAAGAGTTAATCTTCGGTTCTGTTAATATGATTCAATTAACAGATCCGTAGAATATTTTTTCCTTGCTATATGATGTTAAACTATACAGCAATGGTCCAGTATAACCTTAAACTATTCATAAAATGTCCCCGTAACATGACACTAAACTGTGCGGCACCGGTTCGTCCTTGCTATATGACGTAAAACAATACAGCAATGGTCCAGTATGACCTTAAACTCCTCCTTGGTCCAGTATGACCTTAAACTCATCCATGGTCCATGTATATGACCCTAAACTATTCACACTTATGTCCAGCATGCCATTAAACTGCACCAATGTCCAGCATGACATTAAACTACACCATTGTCACTGCAACATGACACTAAACTGTGCAGCACCAGATGTCCTTACAATATGACATTAAACTATATAGAAATGGTCCAGTATGACCTTAAACTGCAAATTTTTCCAGCAAGACGTTAAATTGTGACGTCCTAACTACATGACGCTAAACTGTATAAAAGTCCCATTTGTCCAGCATGACATTAAACTGCACCAATGTCCCTGCAACATGAAACTAAATTGTGCGGCACCAGTTCGTCCTTGCTGTATGATGTTAAACTATATAGAAATGGTCTAGTATGACCTTAAACTATTCAATAAATGTCCCTGTAACATGACACTAAACTGTGTGGCACCGGTTCGTCCTTTCTATATGACGTTAAACTATATAGAAATGGTCCAGTATGACCTTAAAATCATCCATGGTCCTTGTATATGACCTTAAACTATTCATACTTATGTCTAACATGACATTAAACTGCACCAATGTCCAGCATGACATTAAACTACACCATTGTCCTTGCAACATGACACTAAACTGTGCATCACTAGATATCCTTGCTATATGACATTAAACTATACAGAAATGGTCCAATATGACCTTAAACTGCAACTTTGTCCAGCAAGACGTTAAACTGTGACGTCCTAACTACATGACGCTAAACTGTATAAAAGTCCCTTTTGTCCATCATGACATTAGACTACACCAATGTCCCTGCAACATGACACTAAGCTGTGCGGCACCAGTTTGTCCTTTCTATATGACGTTAAACTATACAACAATGGTACAGTATGACCTTAAACTATTCACTAGATGTCCCTGCAACATGACACTAAACTGTGCGGCACCATTTCGTCCTTGCTATATGACATTAAGCTATACAGCAATGGTCCAGTATGACTTTAAACTCCCCCTTGGTCCAGTATGACTTTAAAATATTCACAAGATGTCCCAGCAACATGAAACTAAATAGTGTGGCACCATTTCTTCCTTGTTATATGACATTAAACTATACATCAATGGTACAGTATGAACTTAAACTCCTCCCAGGTCCATGCATATGACACTAAACTATTCACACTTTTGTCCAGCATGACATTAAACTGAAGAAAAAAAATCCTTAATCTGTCCTCACTGCATGACATTAAACTGCACATTCCCCCTTTCGTCCTACATGACGCTAAACTATATTGTCTCTACAACATGACATTAAATTGTTCAGCACCAATTTGTTCTTGCTATACGACGCTAAACTATACATAAACGGTCCATGCATAAGACCCTAAACTATTTGAAAGTCCCTTATGTCTGGAAAGACGTTAAACTACTTAATCATCAAAGGTCCTGTATGACCTTAAACTGTACTTATGTCCAGCATGACATTAAACTTCACCATCCACGGTCCATGTATATGACCTTAAACTATTCTCCCCTTTGTCCAACATGACATTAAAATGTATTTTCCCCATCTTCTTAATTACATGACGATAAACTATACAAAAAGTCCTTGATATGTCTTACATGATGCTAAACTATACTATGTCCCTACTACATGACATTAAACTGTGCATCGTTAAGGTTGTTGCTATCTCTTGTTTCTCACAATGAGTATAACTCACTTGAGCTTAGAGAAAACCTCAACCATAACACTATCTCTAGGATACTAACCATGTGTAAGTCCCAACATCATTTTTTAGGTCATTGTCCCCAAGAATAATTTGATCATTAATTTGTTCTTTAATTGAACTATGATGATTTTGATCCTAGCCTTCTAGGATGGGTACGTAGGTAACCTCCCAAGGTTCAAGCCCAAAAACAATCTCTTCACTTCGGTTCACCTTCATCTCATACGATGATGTTTTGTGAAACCGCCCTTAGAATCAATATGTTTACATTTGAGTCACATTCGTCCTTGTTATACGACGTTAATCTATACAACACTTTGTTCCTGTATGACAATAAACTACAATACTCTTTGATTTACTCATATGAGAGGGAACCATTATTTACATTTATTTTTCAATCATGTTTCATTTCAAAAGACTATGTGCATACATGGTAATGCCTAAACTTTTTATCTCAGGTTAAACCATCATTGTACTAAAGTCCCCTTTCACCCTTCTCATGTACGAACGAAATTTGTACAAAGGGTATATCTACAACTATGTGGGCTTGATTCCGATCCTTATGGGATACGTAGGAACGTTCGAGTATCCCTCAAATCCAGCCCCATTTTTTTTGGTCCTAACCCCAAATTTCACTTTCAGTCCCTTGGCTGAAATGTCCCCATGAAAACACACATTGTGTATTCATTATTATGGTCCGAACTCTAGGACCCTAAACTAAGATCTCTCATACTTTCATCCTGCATGACGTTAAACTGCATTACAAGAACTATGTATGGCTTGATTCTCATTCTTACGAGATACGTAGTGGAGTCCAAAATTTCAATTCAGGACCCAGCCACAACATGATTATGGTTATCATTGACATTTTTATCTCTGTATACATTGGACGATACCCATATTTATGTGTTATAATCCTAATCATAAATATTTTTAGATCTTCATAATCCTTTTCATGACTTTTAGTCACAAAAATGTCAAACTTTTGAGAATTCCTTTGCATGACTATGCAGCATGTGCCCATAGGTGGCCTTGCATAAACAGTCCACATAACATACTTATCAGCTGAAGGATACTATTTATTTGACCATGCAGCCAATGCCGTTAGGTGGCCCTACATAATTCAACCCCCTAACAGGTTTTTTGGATAATGGTAACTTAATTATTTGGAAGAATGCCTCTTTTGTCCTTATTTGTCTTAAATGACGGTATTCAGGGATCTACAAAAAATAGACATCCTTAACATATTTGTCCCATATCCTTTTTCATGATCTGAAAGTATTCAAGTCTATGGTTTATACTCTCCATATTCTCTTTCCCTAAGTTTGGGTCAGACCTTCGTAGGAGTGATATTTATTCAATTCTTTGATAGTCTAGTTCGGAAATATCTTCTCCATATTCAAGTACCTCTTTCCATACAACAAACTCTATACTTTAGAAAATTTGAATCTCCATAAACTTTCACTGTATTTTAGCACTAGGAAAGTAAATTTCTGAGATTTCTTTTTCCTGAAATTGCAGCATGTGCCCATAGGTGTCTTTGCATAAACCGTCCACATAATAGACATGTCAGCCAAAAGATGATATTTATATGACTATGTAGCCAATTCCCTTAGGTGGCCCAGCATAATTCAACCCCCTAACGGGTTTGTTAAATAATAGTAACTTTATTCTTGGAAACTACTTCTTCTGATGTCTTTTATCTCTTTTTCATATCATTCCTCAAGATTCAAATTCTCTTAAGCCATAGTTTACATATTTTCTCTCATACTTGAGTATGATAATACGTTTTCAGATAAATTGTCAAGGAATTGAATCAATTTTAATCCATTTTGGTCAACGTTATTTCAACCTTAAACATTAGACTCTTTATGTCTGGGGTGCATGACTTTAAACTACCCACAAAAGACAAAGTAACTCTGAATAAAAGTCAATTTACAGCTCACTAAACATACATTTTGTATGATTTAGTTAATATTGAGCAATTAAAAGATTCAAAGTTTGTAGGGTTATTTGTAGTAATCCTAGTAGAAATCAAACTATGCTTACTGGGCCCATTGGCTTAGGTAAAATATAAATCATATAGAAAAAGATAATGCAGGTACAAATAAGTGAAGGTGAAAGTGTCTTTCATTGATTCACAAGAGTTAGAAGGACATCCACAGACTGGAGTCACTTATCTTTTTCAAGAATTACAAAATACTGTCAACATAAGTCTTCATTTGATGTACATCATCCTGAGCTTTATCAGCAGTTACTTGAAGCTCGTGCACTTGACCGGCTTCACTCTTTTCATCTTGATGAAGTGCCTTCTTAGCATCGACGATGACTTTTATTCCATTCATATGAGTTTCATCCAATGATTTATTAAGCTGATCATGTTCCCCAATAACAGCATCTAACTGTTGCTGGAGTGGCACCTGTTGGACGACCTTTTCTTTGATTTTATGCATCAGCTCCTTCAACATGACAGCATAATCAGCTTCAGCTTGGGATACCACAGCCTCAAATTCACCTATGTTGACTGACAGTTTCACTCTGATCAAATCTTCGCGACTTTTTTGTGCCTGCTCCCTCCTAAGAATGATCTGTTTCACCGTAGCGTGGATCCTTTCATATCCAAAACCACCAAGTCCTAGTATAACAAATTGGGATAACGATCAAGGAATTTTAGATGGTAGCTCTTCTAACGGCACCCCAGAGATGATGTTCCATATGTTTTTCCATGCCTTACGTCGTGATAAGCTGAACGCTTTAAGCATCTCTGGATCTGATTCGACATCATCGTCGGAGGGGGGCATGTAATCTGGAATTAACGCACTTAAGGAAGTGCCTTGTCCTTCTCTTTCCCCCCTGATTTGTGCTTCTTCACTTTCAATTCTCATTGGGGAAGAGGCTGAGGCCTCACCTCCGGATCTAGTCATTACAATTGATGGCCCTGCATAATTAATTGAATGATTTAGTTAGCTTCAAAGTATAACAAAAGAATAGATTTTCTTGCGAATAAAGTACAATCACAAATATTGTTATCCCTTACCCAAGGATGGTTCAGCAACCTGCGAAGAATTCTCCCCATCTTTCCCGGTCTCAACGGGATTTTCAAGATGGGTCTCAGGAGGGTTTATTGGGTTTAGCTCTACATAAGCTAATGTTTCTGCAATGGTAGGGTAGACATCAATGTCCACACCCTCTTCAAGCATTGGAAGTTCAACAGCTTCTACGGATGAAATTGCATATTATTTTCAGTCATGGTTAGAAGCGTAAATTTTTTTAAAAAAATTGGGCGAATGGTAGTACTCATGCCCAAGGTATTAGAAATCACATGACAACTTAGCATGATCATAAAATTCTTTGAAAGTCATTCCTTGATTCATCATTTAATCCAATGATATTTCAGAATCCTGGTAAGTCTCAGCAGTGGGAGCATTTGTTACATCTTCTTGTTGACTTACGTCCTACAACCCCTAACCCTGGACAACATCTTCACTAGTAGGAGGGATACTTGGAATGGATGCTAGCTCTTCTCCAAGAGTATCCAAGTCAGCTTGGGACTGTGATTGTTCTACAACGCCCTCCACGGCCTTGGAAGGAGGATCAGTCCCTTCCCTCTTTGGGGAAATTGACGTATCCCATGCAATCCTCAGAAATACGAGTAACCATGTGATTATGGGTCTAAACACATGATTATTCGAAGTAATTACCGCTGCTAATGAAGCGTTTAGCGGGGGATTTCCTCCTTCGTTACCTTTTCTTCTTTTGTTTTTTTGGTGTATCAGTAGTCTCCCTTATTGGAACTTGGATTGGAGAATGGAAGGCTATGTCCAGCGCCTGATTCATAGCCTGCTGGCCTGGAGATATCTCGCCTGGTTCGTGAGGAGAATCAGCAGTATCCCCGATAGTAGTACCACCAGGGCTATACTGTGGTGAAGGAACCCCAGTTCCATTCTTTGCAAGCTGCGAGATGAAGAAAATAACGTCCTTAAGTAACAAAGCATCAACTGAAATCATGTTGCAAAGCAAATAAGGAAAGAAAAATTACATCATCAAGAGCCACGTACTCTTGACATTCCTCATCTCCACAACCACCAGCCCCCTTAGTGGTGCCACGATCAATCATTTCCTTCACCTGCTTGGTGATAGGAACAAAGTCATCAGTGGAATATATGAGCATTTCCAGCTCTCTAATGTATGATCGCACTTCATTGGGGTTATCTTCATATTGAATATTTTTAGAAGCCATAAGATTCCCTATTCCAGGAAGTTGTAGGCCCTCACAAAAATCCAGCCTGGCAGTCTCAGTACCACAGTATAAGCCCTGCCATAGCTGAATAGCCTCAGGTCTTAGATATGAAGGCTGTGAGGAAGGTCCTACCATTTTTGACTTTAATTTCTTCCAAGCTCCTTTAGCTACAAATAGAGAATAAGAAAGTAAGACTTATTTCTTTATAAAGTTCCAGTGATTAAAATTAGTACAATGAAACAACTCACCAGGAGTTGATGGAGTGGGTCTTTTAATTCTGGCCGAAGGATTATATCAGGCATGAAACCACTTTGTGCCTGTTGTGCCTTATCATCCCCATCATGATAATCCGGTGAATCAGTTCTAGAAGAGGAGTCTGTTGAACCAATTTCAGGTGGTGAAGCACCACCTTCATGAGGAAGGGTTTCTTTCTCTACAGTCCTCTTCCTCTTTCCCACTTGTTATACTGGGTGATTCAATATCCCTTTGGGGTATGATGCTATCCAGTGTTCGGCATAATATGTAGTCAAATTATGTGCCACTTTTTCAACTGGTAGATCAAATACTGTCCCAGTCTGCTCTCTTGATGTCAGCAGCCATAGTTGTCGAGCAACCATCGTATGTTTCTCTAACTTGACATGTACCGGAGGGGATACAACAATCTGTTACAGACAGTTGAATTGGCATGCAAATCTATATGGAGCATAGGCCTCACAAATGATCTCTCCATCAATCCTGGCTACTAACACACCATCCTTGCAAGCTAGCATGTATGCCCTCAAATCCAAATTGGTTGTCCCATCATCAACAAACCGCCCGGATGGCAGACTTCCATAGGGAAAGAAGTTGAATTCCTTAAACATGCAGAACCTCACTTTCATGTCATAACCATTAACATCTAATGGAGCAATCCCAGAGAATGCTTGAACTGACGGTTTGAAGGAGCTTCCTGGAATTTGTTATCCATTCTATACATTGTAAGTCCTGAAGTGAGTGGCGATCCATCCCCACAAAACTTAGAAGGGTCCCACTATTCATAAAGAAGATTTACCAATGAAGACAAGAAGTAAACTCTTGTGAATCTTTGCTAAAATGGGTGTAGCTAACCCAACCATTTTTCCCTCAGCCATCTTTGCCGCAATGACGAAGGTCCCTGGCCTAACTCCTCCCTTCGAATCCCTGACCAAAAAGAGATAAAAACTGAGCCACATTACCAAGAAACCCTCCAGACGAGTCTTCTTTGGAATTCTTTGATTCACTTCATATCCCCACTTTTCAAACTCTTCTTCTTCTAGAGTTGGCCAGAATGTGCCAGGAGCTCCTCTCTTCTCAGGTTTTGGATAGGTGGTAGGACGTTTGGGCCTGGTATCCTT
Source organism: Viscum album (assembly GCA_963277665.1). Taxonomy (NCBI): domain Eukaryota; kingdom Viridiplantae; phylum Streptophyta; class Magnoliopsida; order Santalales; family Viscaceae; genus Viscum; species Viscum album. Next base: position 370,037 of record CAUJRU010000324.1, read on the forward strand.
GGATTTCTTTTTTTGGATCCTTTTTCTTTTAGCTCCATCTCTTTATTCTCAATGAGAAATAAATTCATCCATTATTCTGGATGAATATCTTATCTAAAATTAGTTAATGAGGTCTCTGAACTCTTGAGCCTATGGATGATCTTAAATAATTCTCGAGCGAAAGAAGGAGTCTTCTCTGAATAATTCCAAGATACCATGAAAGGAATGAATTCATCATACATATCGCCCAAAATTGGAGCCCCTGAGATCTTGTGGACATCCCACAAACTGATACATACTTCTCCATGAGTCAGATGGAAATAATTAGTTGATGGGCTCCAGTGGATGAGTATCTATGGCACGAAGTTATCATGTTTGTAAACATATGTTTGCCCAACCCAGAACGCCTCGTATATTGCAGCTCTCTTTAGATCCTCGATAAACTCTGAGCAGGTCTGTCGCATCCAGTATGCCCACATCCATTTTGGCTTCACACCTCCCCCAGGACGGATGTCCCAACTTTTCTTCCAGCCTTTGGATTGATCCTTCTGAGCATTTTGGAAGATCGAAGGATGACCATGTGGTTGAAGCTCAGGTGTATGTTTTTTCAGATCTGGTGTGCAAGGGCTTTGATGCATCATATAGGCCTTATCCACTGTTCTGGCATTTATAAATACTCCTCCACCTGAGATATTTGCTGAAGCAAAGTTGGTATAATTCTGAAACCATGAAAATGGACGATAATTCTTTACTTCTGGAATAGTGACTTCTTTTAGATGACCATATCCATACAAAGGTAGATATGTGCTTTGAGGAAAGTCGAGATGATATTTCTTCAGATACTTATCCAAATTCGGAAGAGTTCTATCTTTGATAGTATAATAATCATGGCCAATGATGTTTATCATATCATCTATCCGCTTTCTAGCCAGTTCATCAACTAATCCAGGTCTAAGAGCCATTAATTCTGCACAAGAGTTGAATAAATGAATTCGTAAATGAATTGATTTTCCACAAACATTGTGAAAGAAATCCAAAAATATGGCTAAGGAATTAAGGCGCGCAAGTATGGAGGTGTCGCACAAGTGTTACATGTGCCGCGCAAGTTTATTTGTCGCGCATGTATCACCGCGCAAGTCCTATTACCTTGAGAGTATCGTGGCAGCGAGGAAATAGTGGAAATAAGAGACTTGCGCGGCGAAGATGGCTTGCATGGCGAGAGCTTGAGAAATTCTGGATCAGATTCTATACGTGACCAAATGTTGTGTATTTATAGACCAGGGGACCTACCTGCACGTCGTAACCTATGCGCTCAAGACCTATGCGGCACAAACTTGCATGCTTCCCTCTGCGCACTGAAGACTTGCGCACCACCTTTTCCTTTGGATATCTTTAATTTCCTCAGTGTCAAATCCTAATTTTCATTCGGATCCAACTCTGAGGTGGGACTTTTGTTGACGCTCCTTTCATCACAGAATCTAAAGATCAGAAAAGGGGAATATCTGAGCTCAAAATGATTCAACCATTGAAGAAAATATCAAAAATCGACAAAGGCATGAACAAAGGATAAAAAGAACCTGTACCGCGCAAGTTTTATCACTATCGTGCAAGAACACTTGCGCGACACCTTATGGTCACGCATGTGACTTGTGTAACCTAAGTGATAACAGCCCGGTAACCGCCCGGGGACTTCTCCTGCCTATAAATAGACCCTGTGGGCCCCCCATTCAAGTGGAATTTTTTCAGAAACTCGGATTGAAGCACCCGACGCCCAAGTCTCTTCTCAAAGCTTCCGGAACACTTCAAAGGTAATTTCTTACATAGAAGAGAATATCTAAAGAGAGGGAGGAAAGCCTAGGTGTTGAAACTCATCAACACTTGCGCACCTGAGTGGCCAGCCCATAAGGGAAGTGGCCACACTTGCGCGCCGCCTTACTCCTTCGATAGAACATGCGCGTCCCTTTTCTGGAAGAACCTCAAGAGGATTCTAAAGGCTTTAATAAAGAGTCGCTCAAGTATTTCAATGCTGGTTGAACATCGTGCAAGTACCCCACAAATGTCGCGCAGGTATACCTGCGCGACCAATAGTTGCGCGCCCACACAGTACCTGCGTGCCTTCCAGGACTTGTGTGACCCTTCCTTTTTTGGGTGCCCATATTGCCCATTTTACCCCACTTAAGCCATTACACCTTTCCTATTCAAGATTCAGTCTTCAAGACACTCTTCAAAGCAATTTATGGCATGATTTCTTGATTTGACTTCCTTATATGAAAGGATTTATGTGGAATATCTCTCAAAACATAATGATTTACATATCTTTATGTCACTATAGATTGAGAGTTCATTCATTAAACCTCATACTTTAAGATGAGAGAATCCTTAACCTGGGTCACCTTTTCAGGAATAATCCCCAATTATAAGTCCTTTAACATGTGTCTCCTTTCAGGAATAATCCCCAGTTATAATTTTGGGCATCATCTTTAGAAGTAAGCCCCAATCCTTAATCCCTTAACCTGGGACTCCTTTTCAGGAGGAAGTCCCAATCATAATCCTTTAACATGGGACACCTTTTCAGGAGTAAGTCCTTGTCATAATTTGTGGGCTTTCTGTAGAGACCCGTATCCTGACGTACATTGACATTACATTACTTTTGCGGAATACTTAGTACATTACAAAAACACACACACAAGGATCGTAATAGTTTAGTGTCTTTGGATACTCGGAACGTAATCTTCTAATCGTGGTGAAAGATCTTCAATATCTCCCATAAAGATCTTCCTTTTTTTTATACCTAAAACCTTTCTTTATATCCTGGGGAAAAGAAAACATAAAAGGGTGAGCTCAAATGCTCAGTAAGGGTAAACAAAGGAAATATCAATCACATAATTTTCATAAGAACATAACATTTTTGGAAATCTTAACCTGCAAAAGAGAGCATAATTTCATAACATGGGATAAATCATAGTAGTGAAATGAAATCATAACTTATAACATTACTCATTGTGTCATACACACATAATCATAGAGAATCATTTCTTGTTATTCAAGACTCATTGCCAAGACTATCTTAGTGGACAAAGTCCCTTTCTGAATCGAGTAATCCTCGTTTCAGTCCTGTTTCACTGAACCGGTATAACCTACCATTCCAGCCATGTCTATCTCATGAGATATGAAATCTTTACCCAATGCATTGGAGGGAGATATAGGTCCCACCCATCTCATAATGATACCATTCTTATGTGTGCCACAAAATCATGAACCATACATCATAGCATAACCCATGTAATAAAAATGGGATTCTTAAACAACATGACATCATAAAACCATTCATATAAGATAAAGGAATTCATAAACATAATTCCATCACAACATAGTCAAATCAATGTAAAAATATGGATAGAAACAGAACCCTTTATTATCTTAGATGGAAAATAATTCTGATAAAACACTTGAAATGAATTCTTGAGGAAAATATCCTTTCTTCTTCAAAATCAATTTCTTTTCACAAAACATCATGCAATTTTAAAAGAAAGAGATTTTATTGAAAATAGTCATGAAATCTTTTAGAGGAAGCTTCATGAAAATAAGGCTTTATAAAACAGTAGAAATCCGTTCGTGCCGTATAAGTTAAAAAAAACATTCTTCGTACTTTTGTCGGAAAAGTCAAAAAGTACCTCGTACGAAAAACATCAAAAGATTCCTGTCATTTCTTTTACTAAAAACTCACCGAAGGGTAAAAATGGATTTAAACAATTTTAGGTGGATGGAAATAATATTACATATTGATGAAACATGGATGTGGATGATAAAATAAACACCAGTAAATACTTACGAATAAACAATCTCGGATAAAAATGAGATTGTGATATTTCCCTTACCTTATGTCCGACTTGCTTTGTAAGTATCCGAACCTCCTGTATAATGATTTAAATCATGTTATTGACTTATTCCAGAATCATATTCATTGTTATGATATCATATATGGTTCACTTATGACATTATATTACCCGTTCTTTTGTAAATTCCATGTTAAAGAAGCGTTTTGGGTAAAATCGTTTCATTTATCGTAGGTGTTTTGACTTGTTGTTCTTGACATCATTATTACTTATATCATGATCTACTTACTTCCAGAATATAAAATATGATTTATATATCATATATATTCAGTATATATATATATATAATAGATAGATAAATAAAATGAAAAACACCGTTCATGGAAACGGTAGTCCGTACGTATGCATGAACACTGTTTTACTTTCCTTATTGTCTTGAAATGGCAGTAAGTAGATGACATATATATATATATATATATACATAAATCCAGTAACTTTATAATTTCATATATTTCATTATTATTTCTTATATATACTTTATAATCATTCTTAAATGGTTAACATGGAGAATGAATCTCATCGCGTCGTGGAGACGGTAGTCCGTACGTACGCACGAGCGATGATATCATTTCTATAAATATTGAATTGAATTGGAGTGGATTATACAATATATCAGAATCAATATGATGTTTTAATAACTATGTATAGTTATTCTTTACACCATTATACCCATCCATGTAAGGTGGTGGTGGAAAATAGATTACACCACGGCGTGGAGACGGTATTCCGTACGTACGCACGCGCGGTGATTTCATTTTTTCCGTAGGATGGATAGAAGGTGAATTAGGGTTGTTTCATATTTATAATAACATATCAGTATTTATGTAATACTGATGTTATTACTTTATCATGAAACAACTAAAGAAGAAGAAGTTGAAGAAGAAATAAAGATGAAAGAATTGGTAACGGTAATTACCTCTTCTTTGAAGCGCCTCTTTGAGACCTCCTCTTAGGGCACTAAAATTGGTCTTTGAGGAAGACCAGAACCTCTAGGATGTTTCTAGGGAAGTGAAGAAGGGATTTTGGCAGGGGTTAGCCGAGCTTGAGTGCTCAATTTGGTGTGAGGAGGAGGGGGAGGAGGTGTCCTTTTATAAGGGAGGAGAGGGGCACCTTAGGAATTCTTAAAAATATTAATTTATAATAAATCTAACCCCACTTAAAAACCTCCAAAAATGACTCATATTTGAAGATTAGAAGAGATAGGGTTGTAATCGCATCAACCAATCAAATTTAGACATGTTTGGATCTTATTTTAAACCTTATCATTTTGATTTATCCTTATTTAATCTATTTAAGTTTATTTGTGGTAATAAAATTCTAAATTTTAAATTATAACAAATAATTACTTATTTGTTGTGAATTTTCCATAATTGTTTAATTTATAACATTATAGACCATATAAATATAAATTTATAATTTTTAAATATTTTTGTGATTTTTAAACAATTTTATAATATGTTATTTTTGTAAAATAACAATAGTGTCAATTTTGAAACTATTATTTATTTGAATTTAAATAATATATATACAGAATATATGTTCGAACTAAAAGCTTTAATATATTAATAAAAGGCCATATGTATCTATAAAATTAGTGTATCACATTAAATAGTTCATATAATATTTATTTTATTATTTTCAAAACCATTTATTTGGTTTATCTCTTAATAAAATAATTACTACATCATTTTTGTATAATTATTTAATATACTTATTTGTTGTATAAAAATTTAAAATAAAATCCTATTATGAAGATAAATATATTAACTTTCACAATAATACTTTTACTCGAATTTATCATCTTAAAATCACAATATTTAAATTGTTATATTTATTAAATTATGAAGTTGACAACTTTGGCATCATTTAAAATAAAATAATATAAGTGTCATAATAGCTTGTATAAGGCTCCAAAAGGTCAAATATTAGACCATTGGATGATTATAGTTTCCAGTTACATGACCAATAAGTTTTGGTCAGGGTTTTGTGCCTTTTATGGTCACTATTAGTTTAATAAAAACTATATTCTTGATTTTTCACTAGATAAATAATTTCTGCATCACTATTGTGTCACAATTAATGATAATTATTTAATCCCAAAAAAATTCTAAATAAATTCTCATGATGTAGATAATTTTTTTAGCTTTCTGGAGACTATTCATGTTCTGAATTTTATGATGTTTATCACTAATTTAAAATTATTATACTTATAAGATTTAAGAGAGTGACATGTTGTCACTTTCTTTGGTTTTAATAATAATTAAGTTATTTTCATGGACAAATGTCCATTAAATGATTCTAATCCGACCCTTAGGTGATATGGGTCGACTTTTAGTCATCCAATAGGATTTTGATATTTGTTAGGGTAATTTTAAAATATTATATTTACCCTTAATTACCCGATTTACCTTTAACTAAGGTAAATAAAATTTACCGTAGTTACTATTCATAATTCCCAAAAATAAAAAGTAGCTTTATTAACATAATTTGGACCCACTGATTCCAAATATGGAATCCATTTTTTAAAATTCCATACACAGAAGTCGCAGAAATTAAATTAAAATTAATCCCGTTGTCGAATAAAAACGGGTTTTTGTTTAAAACATTGTAAAAGATTGAATTGATTTAACCTACGAATTCAAGGTAAAATCAATGCTAATGACATACATTATATTAAATGGTAAAAATATATTCTATTTATACTTTAAAACCATTCAATATTATAATTTAACCACATAAGATATTACGATGAAAAAAGTTGTTTTTAATTAAAATATAGCGTGTTTTTACTATTCATTAAAATGTGAAAGTTACCAGAATAATATGAAAAATTTATCCAAAGTAAATTTTTATTTCTTTATTCCAAAGAATAATTTTATTTTGTCAAATTGAACTTATAAACATGTCAAAAACCAGATTTAAAGTTGGTGCGCCATCAAAAGGCGGCAAAACTGCATTTTTTGAAAAATACTTATTTTACCTGAAAAAATTTATTTTGTTCTTATACCATGTTCTAGAAATGTGTAAGATGAATAATAATGTTATAAAATTAAAAATTTAGTTAATACTATTCATAACGGCTAGTTCATGACAATATTATAATAATATAACATTGTTTATTAAAACCCGGTATTGCGTACAACACACGCTATCGAGGAAGGTCGCGATTGCATGTAATGGAAGCCAAGTCAGGGTTGCGTGTTGTGAAAGAATACTTCGTTGTTTCGTATAACATAATCCAACCATATTTCATTTATACATTTAATATATATACATATATACTCAATGTTGCGTAGAATAACTATTATCAAAATTGTGTGTAACACGGTCCAAGAATAGGGTTGCGTATACTGCAAGCTAATACGGTGTTGCGTATAGCGCAAGGTAATCTTGGTGTAGAATACAACATAAGACATTAATGAAATTAAAATAATATTTTTCATAAAATCTCGGGGTGTTACACTTTCTTTTCAGGAATAAGCCCTAAGTCCCCTAAACATGGGCTTCCATGTTAGGAATAAGCCCCAGTCATAAATTTGTGCTTCCTATTCAGGAGTAAGTCCCAAGTCCCTTAATTTCTCTTTAACCAGTCCTAATTTACCTTTGATTTGGGATTCCTTCTCAGGAGGAAAACCCAATCATCGATTCTCTCCTAATATAGGCTTTCTTTTCAGGAATAAGTCCCATGTTAGAGTATTCAATTCTCCATGAAGCACATATACCTTTATGGATCTTGTTCCTGGATTTTCTCCCTAAAGTAAATCCTAATCTTCATTTATCTGGGCAGTCATAGATACATAAGCTCCAAACCATTTCTTATGATTACATATTTCATGGCCCAATTGTCTATTTTATTACCAATAACTCTTGTTTCTCACACCAAGCATGACTTACGTGAGCTTAGAGAGTAAAATTAGTTATGACATCCTTCTTTGAGCCATCAATCATAAACATCATACTCCCTTACTCGAACTACGTGGGTTCTGATTCCTTTTTCAAAACAAAGGATACGTAGGTATCCCATCTATGGGTTCGATCCCAACTCTGAAATAATCCATATCCTTTTGAATGACAATAAACTTCAAGTGCCCCACTGAGTGGCTTTAAAACTAGCCGGGTCATCATAATGACCAAGATAATTTTATATAAATGTTTTGAAGGATACCATTGACCAAGAATCTCTAAATAGATACAGATGATTGTCTATTGATGAAGAACCTCGAATACATATAAAAGATTCTCTAAATTTCATACATATTGTCAAAACTAAAGGAAAGCTCATTTTATACTTGGTAATGTAATAAGGATTCACGAACATAACTTAAATCTATAAAGAGAGTCCCGGAGTAGACAATAATTCCCCTCAAAAAGGTGTGATGAGTCCGACCTCCCATCCTCTCGGCCAATGAAAATTCCTAATCCTCATTAGTCCACAAGCTAATGAGCGCCTACCTCTGGAAAGTAGGTCCAAATGGATGTGGAATCATTGGATCTTTCCGGTTCTATGAACAAACCCGTTAGAAACCGATCGGAAGATTTGAATCTCCCATCAAGGAGGTCATCCCCAAATTCTGAGGGAAACAATACTCTATAGTCAATAACCAATAGGCAGCCCTAGCAGCCAACCAGTGGCACGCCCCACAAGGCCTACCTACCAAGGGGGACCAACCCATCTAATTGGGGTTATCTAGTAACCGTCACTCGATTCTCTAAAAGACGCCCATGAACCCTTGGTGGTTTTAATAATACTATGCATGTGGGAGGCCCCCGCACGATTGACTCATCTCACTGCACTTTCCAACCCCTTACAGGGACACCGCTACACGACAACCCTCAAAGGGAAGTCCTCCTATAGTGATGTCCCATAAGTATGTATATATATATATATAATCACTTCACATTCCATAAAATTCCAACTGGGCCGCCATATCATTCAGCATTTAAACCATTAGATACCAAGGTGTTTCCAAAAGAAATAACACACGCCGTCAAATTGAAAACAAGAAACTCACTTAGAAATCCATATAAGGAAAACCAAACCACCACAGTCAAATTCCAAAATCTAGTTCAAAGGCCAAACATGCATTTCCTCTATCCAAGTTTTCAAGAGATCACCATTTTCCATAAAAGATACACCTTCCATTTTACACACAGCAAAAACATTTCAAAGCATAGTACAACAAGATTTTCACATTTTATAAGGTAACCATTTAGCAATATCACCAGAAAAAAACACCGTTAAAACTGGGAAAGATAATTTCGGTATAATGTGAGAAATAAACAGATTTCAATTTCAACAAGTCACCACTCTATCCATAACTTCTAGTAGTACTTTTAAATTTACCGAACACAATAAAATATCAAGGGATAAATAAATTGCTAAACTTAAAGGAGAGTGCAGTGGAAGACCTACATCGAAGTCACAAAGTGAACTCGACGACACAACACAACTCGCGGAGGGGCATACACACATGCAAGCCGAATACCGCATCGTTGTAGAATTGTCATGCCAAAGCGCTGCAACAAACACCAAAACAACAAAACCACAAACCACAGATATAAAAATAAAATCAAACAGCAATCAGCCACAAAAGACTACCTCGGTGCAGATGTGCTCGACTATCGGTGTTGCGCACCAGTTAAAGGGGAAGCGCGTACTGGCAGGAAGACCACCGGAGGTCGGGCAATGACAGTCGGGTGCACCGATGGCCGATGCAAGTCAGCGGCGGCTAGACGGACCACCGAAAAAAGGATCGGGATGCCGTGCGGTGGTCGGAGGGTGAGCCAAAGTGCCAAGAAAAAGACGGAAGCGCCCGGGGGATGCTGGAGCGGGGCGTCAGAGACCGGGTCGCCAGAGGATCCCCGACCAGGGCTAGGCGGCGACCAGACGCGCCTGGCCGGAGGAGGCCACACGGGAGGAACCGGGGCCGCACGGGCGGTGGTCAATGACGACAACAGGGAGCGAGGGCATGGACAGGTGGCTGCGCGGGGGACACCATCTTGGGAGAGTCTGTACGGCGAGTGGGGTGTAGCAGTAGGGAGGTCCTGAGGCCAGTCGGAGGTCGGGACACTGGGAGGAGACCGGCGGAGCCCGGGGGGGCACACGGAGGCCGGCCTGGGTGGTGAAGCGATAGGCCGGGCAGGTGGCTGGGCCAGTAGAAGGGGAAGCGAGGACCGGGATGATGGCAATAAAGAGCGAGGATGTTGGGACTCCAGCAACGAGGAGGCCGGGATGCCGGCTCTTGCAGGAGGGCGGGGGGGGGGGGGGGGGGGGGGCGTTTGGGCACCGCATAGGAGAAACAAGGGGGGGGGGGGGGTTCGGCACCACATAGGAGAAAGAAAGGGGGAGAAGAGGGATTAGGGTTTAGGAAATATATATATATATGATAATGATAATAATAATACGGATAATAATAATAATAATAATACGATAGAATATATAAATCAATCAAATCAAATATTAATAATAATAATGAACTTTACATTAAAAGTTTTCAGAAACATTATAATAATAATAATAAACATTGTGTTAATAATAATAATATCAAAATAATAATATTTTAACAATCATAATAGTAAAAATAATTATACATCAAACCTACCATTTATAATTATAATACTGTCAAAATAAGTTAAAATATTATTATTATTTAAAACATCGTGCAGAAACATGATAACATGGGCCAAACACATGGCCACTGCTAACAGTATGGTGTCAGTGCACCGTCGTGAAACCCACCAGCAAAATTAAACTTTGAAAATTTCAAACTGGGACCATGAAAGGAGTAAAATAAGGTCGTATGTGGTCGGGGTTTGACAGGGGTGGAGAGGATTCTCCCAATATGAGGGTTTGGGTGGTCTCGACCTTTAGGAATTTGAAGTGGGGGTTTTAGGCTCAGTGGTACCCATATACATAATACACATGTGAGAGGTCCTAGTTCAGGTTTTACACACCTTTAAACCATCCACAAGCGAGGTTTCATCAAAACAAAAAAATAAAATAAAATAAGATAATATTTTATTTCTATTTCCACACAAAAACTAATATTCTATCAATCACCCTTGACCTACTGCAGTGGAGGTGAAGGTCTCTTTAAGTGAATACTGTCTTTGTGAGTTCAACGGTGCCCTCATATTTCAGTTACGAGAACTGGTTCAAAATTTACAAAAACCCACTAGAATTTTTACTGAACGTACCTGAAAAAAACTTCAGAAATTTATTCCAAACACCCTGGTCCTCGGAATCATGTGCCGCCAATTTTTTTGGACTCTTAAAGTTCCCATAAATTTTAAAAAAATTACATGGAAATTATATGTCCTTACAACTAATTTTTTATGAGATTAATTATTAACGAAATGGTAATAGTATTTGATTCTTAATTATTTTTTAAACTAGAAGTAATTAGAAAATTGTGTTTAAATAATTTTAATTGATTGTTATAGTTGATGCCTTGGAATACAGAGATATTTAAGCTATAATAATTGAATTATTTAATTCAATATGGAATGAAATAATTTTTTAAGATAGATGTTGCGTATTAGAGAGAATGTTTATTTGGTAATGATAAAAGTCTTATTTTAAAGGAAAAGTATTCATTTATATCATGATTGATGTTTTTATTCTTATTCCTTCTCTTTAAATTATAATTTATATATGTTTTCATATGATATTGGGATGGATGTTGAGAAATGGGAATAGAGGACTGTGTTTGTCTCACTAATTGATGCATGTTATGTTGTGATACAAGGTAAGATCCATGATGATGTTGAGGAAGGAACTAATATGAAGGAATCCATTAATTAAATGAATACATGTGGTTATACTAGATGATATATGGTTATGTATGAATAAATATATTTCCTTGATAGAAATATGTGATATTGGTTTATCTATATTCCTTTCCCAACTTGTTTAGCTAGATGGATGTGATTGGTTATATGTATCTATGTTATTAGGTTAGGATGTTTTCTATTGAACCCTTCATTATGTATTGGGAAATTATTAATAAATTTTTAACCCACGGTGTTGTATCTTCTAGAAATGTAAATGTTAATTCATCAATTAAGATTCATTGAAATTTTTTTGGATTATACAAAGAGGGAAATGTCTTCACTTAAGGATAATAATGTGTGGCGTAATAAGAGAAAATTTATCGTTAATGAAATGATGGTTTTAAACAATGCTTAATAATGTATAATTAACTGATGAAAAATGTAAATGATAAAAAGGAAATAATTATTTTAATTTAATACTTCTTTATTTCTTATCTACTTACACAATATCACATGCATAGAAGTGGACGTCGAGTGTCTGAGTGGTAATAGATATAGTTGAACATTGGAATAGGTTGTTTCTCATAGTGTGGTTTTGAGATAAATTATATCTTATAAATTTCTTCATTTTCCACCAACCCATGTGCGTAGGTTGATTAATAGATAATGGGCTCTTGGAGGGTATTTTCCCCATTATACCAGTAGTGAAAATTAATGGCTGAAAACCCCCTATGGACCCACTCTATTCTCATGACTATAATATTTACTCTAATAAAAATTGGATATATTTTCCAATGTATTTTTTGGATAGATAACACTCATATATATATTTATATATTATACAATGGTTTATAATAGGTATGGAATGTATAGGATATGTGTAATTTAGGTACCATAATTAGTGTATGAGATATGATGTCTTGAGGTACAATACATTTTGAATGATACATGACCCATGGGCCATGGTTGAACAAAGAATCTACCGTGTTATTATTTGTATATGTTATATATAATGATGAGATTATATCATGAATTAGATAACCATTGTAATATGATTCATAGGTTCTTAGGGATTGGATTACTTTTTGATTGTGATGGCTAATGATGTATGATGTTGGGGAAGAGCATAAAATATGTGGTGTAGAAGTATCATGGTACCCTGATTGTTTCATTACTATTATGTATGACATCTTTTATTTGATTTATATTTCTATATTTTGTGTCATGTTTTGGAACAAAGTATTCATGTTTAGATATTGAGATGGTTTCTCTTAGTGTTTGTTTCATATTTGTATTTTAATTTGCTTTTTTATAAGGGAATACAGAGTTGGTCAAACTCAGTATATTATTTGGACTAAAATTTATGTGGACAATATTATTTTTTATTCATATAATATAGGATGGAGATATATATTTTTATTAGAAGATATTTTTTATGTGATCTCTTGGCTACATGGTCAATATAATGTTTACATTATTGGATGTTTTATTTTCCATTACCGTTGTTTTAATATTTTAGGAAATTATATGAATTAATATGAGATATATTTTCCCTTATAATAAAGAGGTGATTGGTTTAAATGTATTTTAATTATCATATTCATATTCTCATAGTCGATAACGCCTCTCATTTATATTTATGATATAACGTTAGTTCTAGTAACCAACCTTGGTCCTACTAGAGGTGCGACTTGGGCAGTCTCCATATCCCTTCTATTATTTCTGGCATAGGAGGATGTATTTGGGCTGAGAGGGTTGTGAAAAAGTGGTATGAGAGCTTCACATTGAGGAATATGACAAAGATTTTCTGAGTCCTAGTAAGATACTAAGTGGTTTGGTATAGAAATGGATTTAGCAATGTTTTTAAGCTATGTAAGCATGGAAGTCCATATGATACAATAGTATTTAGAGCCCCCTATGAAATAAAGCATAAACCATTATATTTACCCAGAGTACTAAAAAAAGTGTTATTACTAAATATTTTGATACCAAAGAAATCATCCATTATTTTTCATCATTTCAATTATGTTTTGAAATGATTATTCTTTAAGATTAAGATGAATCATAAATAAATAATAATAATTCTAAATACTCCATATTAGATAATTAGGAGTAAACCCATTTTTTCTTTTTCAGTTATGGATCCATGTCTCCATCATCTTCATTTTCATGAAGAAGATATTATATAGGATGTTCTAAGAGATCTCTATAATATAGATGTTGTCGACAATGACACATATAAGACTAAACATTGAGATTTTTAGTGAAATAGTCTATAAAATTATTAGGTATATGATTTGCACTCAGTCATAGAAAATTTATTTTTAGAAGTAGATATGGTTTTTAATTTTATGCATTTTCATTAGGACCACAAGGATTGATGGGATATGATAATTAAACATGGTTTTGTAGGGAAATAGTTGATCACATTCTTCGAGGATCTCATGGAATTTTCAGTATTGTATGATACATTCAATACTAGTTTTATATAGAGTGTCCTTATTAAACAATGAATTCAATTAGTCTTAAAAAGATTGATACACTTTCATGTAGGTGTTCTAGTGTGATGGACTCTATGATCCATTTAACAATACTTAAAATAAATACATTAAACATGTTTCATAATGATGAGGACTAGGTGAGAATTTTCACAGAGAATTTGTGAGATGAGTTACAATGATAGGTCAACATATATTTTGATGAAAATGTATTTCATGGTGCTAATGATAATACAGGTCAATGATAGTATGATTTATCGAACTATATCACCACATGAAGGGTGTCATCATGTTTCCTCATGATGAAGATCTATAGTATAGGGTTCCCAATTTTTCAAGTGGTGAATATTTCAGTTTTCAAGGTGTATGTTCCTCCGTTCATCATCTCAATTCTATGATTGTAGTTTCTATTATGAATTTTACAATGGAGTATACATGGGTTTTTTTGGATCTCAATGTCATCAGTGGTGATAATTCCATACAATTACGAGTATATAGAATGTACATGGTATTTCACATGAGGTTACATTGTGGAAGTCACATCCTAGGAAGTAGTAGAAGGATACCATAGAATGGTATTATAAGATTTGAGAAATTTTTGGATGGGGGTAGCACTATGATTCTTCTATCTGTAATAGAGAAGAGAAAAAACAATGAACGTGGTCATCATTCGGGTGAAATAGGCCAAGGAGTAGTCAATGATGAACTTCAGTATCTATCATTTCCAATTATGGGTGATCCAATAATCCATTAAGTACACTTTTTGGGTTTTATTTTTTGGTTGATTGATATTTTTATTACGAAGACACATTCTCTTTATTGTCTCCTTCCCTCATCAATTATTTGGGACATAAAGTGGGCAGATATCCAACTACCCTGGAGTTAAATTTTCTTTATGGATTTCAAGATTATGTATATAAATTATATAGATATGGTGTGATAGTTAAGGGGTATGAAAGATATTGGGAAGGCATAATAAATTAATGGATATATCCAAAAGGAATCATCCTCGATATGGAAAAAGATGTATTTAGTGAATACTATTATAGATTGATATCAGATATTGTTTTCCATCTATTATACTGATAAAGATCATGCACTCTTTATCACAGAGTGTGGCCCATTGGTCTGTCAAATAAGATTACCATCCTTCACATCCTTGTTTTCTGATTTAATGATGTGTTTTCAAAGGTGAAACCATTGTTGCTTCTTGCGGGTTTGGATGTGTACATAGATTTTTTCCTTAAATAGATTGTACTATTTTCCCCAAGATCATTTATCGAGTATTAGATTGAAATAAAAGGAAATTTCCCAATATCTCAATGTACTTATATAATATAAATCATTATGAATTGATGGAACATTGAATAAAGTTCAATAATCTATTATATTTTGGTTTTAGTCACCTGAGAGGGTAACCTTTCAGTGCATTATATGTCTTATTTGAGAGAGGGTGATGAAATTTTTCAAATATGTATCAATAATAATTTCTTAAAACAAGTTTTATTATAGGAAAAATATCATTTTCTTTGGATTTGTGATCTATTTGATCAATTGAAAGGTTCAATTTGGTTCTCGAAGATTTATATCTGGCGATGATATCATTAGAAGTGGGATGATAATGGGGATTCCAAGAAGATTATTTTATGATGTTGTTAATAGAAATATTAATTCTTATCGATTTTAATTGTTTGATGAATAGTAAACTAGTTTTCATGGGGTTAATGAAAACCTGTTTAAATATAAATTTGATTGGTTCATAGTGGTTATCTTCATCAATATCCTTCCGTAATCTACATCTATGGATGAGATGGTAAAGAACCATTATAAAATTATTAGTGTCCTTCATAATATTTAATTATTCAATAAGTTATGGAAGTCTAAGTACTAGTGTTTCTAATTTTTTTGACTATAGAAATTTGTGTCCTATAATGTAAGAATAGTGGATCTATAAAAGGAAAAAATAAGTTATTTCTTAGGTATCCCAAAATATTATTGCAAAATAGAAGATAATCATTTACCTTGATGGATATTATAAAAGGTTCATATCCACATTCTCTTAGGTTGATACTCTTATAATAACCATGAACAAAATGGATCAGGAGTTCATGTGGAATAACCTACATGAGGAAAAATTTTACTATATGAAGTATGATTTAGTCGGTGAACTAGTACTATTTTTTACAAAAATATGGAGTTTAATTTAAAATTTTCTATGACACATCACATATTTGTTTGGTATGTTTTCTTATCTATCATATATCCACTGTTTCTTATATGTCTTTTAAATTATTTCGCCATGAGAATAATGACGATGCCCAAGAAATTTAGTTGGCGTTAGTTGTGTTTTTCATGAGGTTTTGGTTGTATTACCTCATCAACAAGTGTTTTTTTTTGTTTTTACTGATCAAATGAGCCTAAGGTATGGTTTCCCAATGAATTTAATTAATATGAAGCTTTGAAATTGGATGTAATTCATATAGGAGTATGTCATTATGATTTCATATACATAATGAAAGTTTTAATTTATAGCTGAAGAACTGAAAAGGAAGTACTGTAGCAATTTCGTGCCTGAATCTAGATTTTATTGGAGAGTGATTGAAGAGATATTGATTTTGAATCATGATAAGGTAGATGATGGGGGAATATGTAATATTTTTTTTCAGATTATGGTGTGTTCATCTTTGGTCTTGTAGGTGGATGAGTCTCGACTAGGGGAATCTATGATATAGGTATGCATAGATCGATTTATCATTGGTGAATCCCAAAATGGTTCGTATAAAGATGAAAAACATATGGCACTATTGTTGGGAAGAAATTTTCTATTTGGATAGGTGGAATATGTTTCTCCATGAGTTTCTTATCTCACCATTGCAGTATATAATGGATTTCAAATATGTATATATTCTATAGAGGTCAATTTTTGGGGCTCGTGTTGATGTGTGTAGGTACAGTGTTTGTGTCCCAATGTCGTTCTTCTAGACGGTGAGGGATAATCCACATGTTCCTAGTGGGTTTCCATAACCATTATACATTCCTCAGTTAAATTAGATAAAAATAATGATTAAATATGATTACAATTTTACAAGATATAATGGAGGCTTTGATGTAATATGGGTTATATTGTATCATTCGACAAAATCATCCCCGAGTATAGTGATTAGGGAGTTGATATTAACGGAGTTTTATTTTTCTTGTTGTATCTGAAGGAGTTGGCAAATCATGATAGATTCCGGAGGGTAGTGGTCTCTAAGCATGAATTTCATTTTACCTCTATTTTTTAGAAAGGACGCCATGACTCTTTTGGATTTAATTTATGCCAAAACAATAGGTTACTCCAAATATGGATGGTTAGATAGAGTGGACCATCAATAATCTTAAATACATGTATCATTCTTGTGTTTTATATTTATTATTTTCATAGATGAGTCATATACATATTGAATAGCATTATTACACTAATCATTTTTAATCCACCATTAGTATTCACATTTAGAATAATCATATGACAAAATTTTCTATTATATGTAATAATTGATTTGGTTAATGGAGAAATAAATTCTAATGATGGTCCTAATTAAGAACACACCAGATATGGTTTAGGAAATTCATGGAAGGATGAAAGATGTCCATAATTAGTAGAAATCCTATAATTGTTAGATAATGATACATCTAGAATGTGATTTTGGATATCATGTGATCTTGAAGGTGACTCCTCAACTTCTACAATTTTGGGTTGGTCATTGGAGAAATCTTTCTCCCATGATTGTTGAGAATTTTTAGGTTTTGGATTGTTATGGAACCAAGTCTCATTGAACAAACCTTACCCCACATACAATTAATATAAATGATTTTTTTTAGGTGTGAAAACTCCAACAATAAATATATGATGAATGTCACATAATTTATTGGTGATATATCAACCATTATAATGATACACCCATAAATGAGTGGTAGGTAGAGATCCATACCAACTAAGCGAAGGTGTTTCCTAAGAATTCTATTCCACTGGTTCATTTGATATGGGAGAATGGTGGAATGGAAGAGAGTACCTAGGAATTTGATTCAAATATACACAAAAAATTACCAGGTTTTTTTATATCTTCTTATTTATATTAACTTATTTTGTATATGTTTTATGTTTCTAGATTATTGAATGGTTGCTATATTTTTTCTTCTTGTGAATGATATTGTTTGAGAAATATATCATCTAGAGGGAATCTAATAGCTAATTGTTTCAATTTCATGTGTTCTAACATGGTTCTTTTAAGTGATGTGGTTGAATTCCTATTATAGAAATATCCTTGGGTGGTAACATTCAATTTTGTTGTTCGGACATACCATTTTATTTATATCCTCATATATTAGTTTTTAATTCTCATGGATGATAATATTTTGAGAGGCATCTAATGTATGGTCCTAGATCTAGGAATCCCATTCCACTGTGATATTTTTATTTTGGAAGATCCTATATGGTATTCCATATAGTTCGAAGAGTAAACATGGAAAAAGGGGATATTGAATATAATTTAGGAATATTTGTGGCATGGAACAGTGAGATTCACTATAATCAAGGATTATATAGAATGGTATCCCTGTTTCAGCAAATGAGGTAAGAGGTGGATATTTTTGAGCTACTAAAAAATGTAAGTGTATATATATCGGTAGTTGGATGTGGTTTATGCCTTTCTAGGTGGTTGAGTTATGTGATATGGAGTTTATGGATGTGTTATATCCAATCTAGATTGTTCTTCCATTTGTGGGGGTAGATTAATTGTTTGGATTTGGGATGTGGGGTGGCCTCCCTATTAGAGAAGGTGGTTCTACATTGTCGTGATTGGAATTTCCATATCCCCTCCCTTAATGATTATAGGATATGTGTCATGGACCCAACCACAGACCTCAGAGACAAATTTGACCTTGAGGATGTGGCATAATCTATTTTCATTTCCCCATAGTCCTAATATTTTTCAATAGGCCGTGGAGTGGTTTGAGAATTACTACTATAGTACCATTAATTGTTTCTCCTATAAATAAAATTGAGGCCTCCAAACCCAGTTTTCTTCAACCTCTTCCAACTGATAATTAGGATACTAGTGTTCTTTTTTTGGCCTATAATGAAACCATTCATTATTATTAATCTTTAGTCTATAAGGATCAATTTATGTTGATCCTAGGTGGGTTCATGATATTTTATAATGGTTTCTCTTGTATTCAACCTCATTTTACTCCCTTTTCTTAATTTTTTTGGAATATGATATCAATAATTCAAATTGATATTTCTACATTATATTCTAGTGTGTTAGTGGCCTGATTCATTTTGGAGATCATAAATTCATAATGACAGTGGTGATTTAAGTTTCATTTTGAGATTTCATTTCCATGTCATGAATGATAGATGTTTTAGGATTGGGATTCATTTATTCTCCAATACAAGATATCCCAAATTGACAATTGGATATCCCATTTTATGTCAGTGAATTTATCATGGTGATTATTAGATGAGAATAGGGAAATAATTTTCATTTCAACAAATAATAATATTTTATTTCATTCCAATGGGATAATATCATTCCACCTTATTTACTTGATAAAAATCCACTTATTTTATTTTTCTATGACATTTTTTATTCATTGTTTAGAATGTTTTATTATAATAAATAAATTATGTAATGTATATATTTATTTATTATTGGATAAAAAATTTATGAATTAAAATGTTTCAAAAATCGTTATTTCATATAATTTAATTATAATAAAATTTATTATTAAATCATGAAAAAATATAATATATTCGTCCATATGCTAATGGTTTTGTATAATAAATTGAATATGAAATTAATGTTGATGAGATTAAGGATTGAATCCATGATAATGATAAATTATCGTAAAATTTAATAGAAAAATAGAATAAATGATAATATCTGGATTAAATAATTATAATATATTGTTATTGATAATAGATTCAGTTACCTATATTTGGAACATACAATAACTGAATATGATTTCACAATATAAAAGAAAGAAATATTATTTGAAAAAGAAAAATAATAGGGATTATAGAAACAATTATATTCTAAAGGATAAAGGACTCGTTTTCAGGATACATTTCTCTATTGAATATGATTGCTGTTTTATTCCAAGTGTTTTCACATGGAATAAAACTTTCTATGAAATGTGATATGAGAGTGGTTTCACTGATGAAATATAAGAAGGGTATCTCATGGATGTTGTAATAGTTGACACTAGTTATGGTGAGATGCATGTTGATATGTATGATGGTATAAGGGATGGATCAAAGATGTTTGAAATGTTTGAAGATGATATTAACCAAGATTTTATTGGAAGCATGATGGTTTCATATGAATGAATATATTTTATGGCCTGATTTCCATATTTCTTTTTTATCATCATCACATTCCCCACTTCATGAGGTGGCTAGATGGATTTATTTATCTATCACATTGATGGTAGCATAAGAGACATCCAATAGTAAATGGGATAATGGAATGATAAATCATTAATACATGTGTATCCAATAAATTTTGTTCTCTTTATAATGAAAATGAAAATGTTATTCTTCAGATATAATGGAATAATATTGTATTATTACTAGAGGGAATGGAATATACTTGAGGATAATAACGTGTATATAAAAATATGGTAATGGATGTTCATTGAAATGTAGGTTTTTTATAATGTTATATAATTATTAAAAAATTTAATATGGAAAGTAAATGATAAAACATAATAATGAAATTTAATTTATGTATTCATAAAATATTTTATGTTTATATAATATCTACTCACTAGAAGTGGCATTCAATTATTTTAGTGACAATTGAAGTAGATTATTATAGGACTAAGTAATTTCCAAAAACAATTTTGTGGTATATATTATATATTACTCATTTAATGATTTCATATCTTTCTTACCCATGTAGGTTCGGTAATTGAAACCTAGTGGACTCGAGGATGGTGTTTTACCTAACATTATTGTGGGGGTGGATGGTAGACTACCCCATAAAAACCCCACCATCATTTCATGATAGTTTTATATTCTTCTAAAAATGTTTGTTTGTTTTCCAACATATGTATAAATATATTTGAAATGAATTTTAAATATTAAACCCACATGTATCATAGTATATAGTGTCCAAATTATTATTATTTTTAGGAAATGTGTATGATGTGATGGCTTGAGGAACTCTACTCAGTGTATGGGATGTGAGGGCCTTTGGTATATTACTTGAAGTATGTTACATGTATTATAAGCTATTGTCATCATCATCATCATCATATGGGATTGTGATATGATTTGGGTAATGAGATTCATGTTATGACACATAACGAATGAGATTTTTTTATTTATTACAATTGGATATATATATATATATAGATTAGAATGTGTGATGATGGTGTAGAGATGATTAATAGTGTGGAGACTCTAGGGTGGTACCCATGTTCTTCCATTAATATAATATATGATCTATTTTATGTGAAACTTTTTTAAACATAGACATATTGAAGCTCATAAGTTAGTTTACCTTTTCGGTGATGATTTATATTCACTTGTTTTTCACTATCCATTAGTGTGATTTAATTTTGTTTAACATCAATTAATATGGGGATGATCTTAATAAGTATACTTTTATTATCATCTTATACATATAAAAACTATTTTCCATGTCAATAAATGATTTTTAGAGATCCATATTGGAATTAGTAGCTTCTTCATTGGCATAATTTTTTTTGGGTTTCATGGTTGATATGTTGTTCTACAAATTGGTGCCTGAAATATCCTTATTATTTTTTTAGTCTTGTATAACAACACATATATATACATGATATTTATTTTCTATTTATGTTATGTAATTGAATGTTTTATTTGTGTTACCAGTTTATTCCAAATGTACTTATAAAGGGTAATACCTCTCAATTGTTTGTATGATTGGCTATTGGTGCTAGTTGTTAACCCTGGGCCTATTAGAGGAAGGACTCAGGTGGTCACCACATCCATTATCTAATTTCCTTCCTCTAAGGGTTACTTTTATGTGGAGGGGGTAACGACACTAAATACTAGTTCGTTGTCACTATTGTTTTGGGTGGAAGCCTATAGTCTAAGAGAGTATTGGTCAATGAAACCTACTGTGTGACCTCCAGACTAGGGAAATAAAGAAACTATATTAGAAGTGCATTTATCCTTGTTGTAGTATTATATGATATGGTATACTAAATACATTGAAATGTTTTAGAACATGTGATGGATATCTAGATTTTTTTTCAAGAAATATTATTTGGACAAGACTACTAGATTACTTGGGATTAAAATTGATATTTTATTCCTATTGTTATTATAGTTGGTTATGTTTTTTCCATTGGATCACTCGAAAGGATTATTGAGGTTCTTGATTAATTTTTGTATATAACTTTTCCCCATCTAAATTTGGATGATTATTTTATTTTTCTACTTTACTTTATAGGGAGAAGTCATTTCATACAACAAATAAGGAACTTAGGGTTGATATGATATATAGTAATTTCAAGTTATCGATTTCACTGATGATTCAGTTATAGTTATTTAATATTTCATCAAATAATCATATTTATTTTTATCATATAGGTATTTTGATTAATAATATTAAAGTCAGATGACATTAATTTATATTTAATACAAATAGATTTCCATTGAACCTATAATTAGATTCCTTATGTGGAGGAGAAAAATACAGCCAATGGGAACATGATGTGTAGTGACCCAAGTTATTAAAAAAAGGAATTTTATACACACATGGATATCCAATTATTGGAAATAACAATAATTATATTTATTTATAACATCCCAGTCATCAAATATTTTTCCCCATATAGCATGGTATGACACTCTACTTGACTGAACCGTATTATGGTTGTATGATTGGAATGGATCATTCAAAATGATGAAGTTATGAGTATAGGTTCTTATAAATTAAAGGGTTATTTTATTCGTGAAGTCCAATATGTTGATACTGAAGAGAGTCTGTTCCCTCATTTAAACATTTTTGACCATGGGATTTCTGATTTGTTATGTTTTGTCCAACCCTCATGATGGGTATTTTTTCATGTTTATATGTTTTCATTTGATAATAGTGTGTGTATTATGACATGTGAACTATGAATTTCTTATAATATCTTGTTCGTGGATGTTAGACATAGAGACCATGAATTGTAACATAATGTTTCATGGGTTATGACATTTCATCCTTTGGGGGAAATCTAGGATAGGTTTGGCCCATTGTTATTGGATCCTTAGGATCTTAAATCATAGATGAGTAGTTCATGTAGTTTTTATAATGTAAAAAATGGTGTTTTTTTAGTGCTGTAGGTTGGACTGGTGATTCATTTGTTTTCTTATGAAATCAACCACGAGATCTATAGCTGTGATTCACTTCCACATCTTAGTGATAGTGGGGGTGGTCATTCATAGATGGAATGGTTTCCAATGGTAGCTAATCTACAGGTTGTATTAATGAATATATATGGTTTGGATATTTGTATTCATTCATGGAACGTAAACCGATGTAGAATTTCAAAAAATTTGATCATGATTAAAGTGATGTGGTAATGTGGAAAGGGATTTAAAACATTCTATATTGGATGAGAATGTTATGGTACACACTGGTTGGGTATTGTACATATAAAAAATATATCAAGTTGTCTGATAAGGTGTGAGATGAGGGGAAATGGAGATTCATTAAAAACAGGTGATAATAGATATGTTTGGTTTTGAGGTAAGAAGTTATATCTCACCATGGTAGAGGATATATCAGAATTACATCATACATTATGAAACATCTGATCCTTATAAATTTCTTGTCTGGTATTAATAGGATAAATTTTGTGTGGATCATGACGATTAACAACAATCGGAAGAAAAATCCTGATACATCTTTTCTTGAGATATAGTATAAATAAGTATCTATAGTAGGGGAAAACAATAGAGTGTTGGGTGAAGTCCATAATTATTGATGGGTAATGGACATGGTTGGACTGGTTATTGGTTGTTTGATGTGGATGTTGACCACATTGGGTAATATATTCTGATTTATCTGGTTTAATGTAATAACCAAATTTTGGATTTGAATTTGAGTTTGGTTGAGTTAGTTAATTGATATCGGTCTTGTGTTGTTTCAGTTTCATCATATGAAGATTCATGAGGTGAGACATGATTTTTACATGTTTTATGGTATGAAACCCTATTTCATTGCATCATTCATTAGGTGAATGAAGTGATAAAATGTAATAAAGTTTCCTTCAATAGCGAAAATTCATTGGAACATGATGAACATAGTATCATGGTTCGGGCAAGTTATATTTTGTAAAAAGAGTATATTTTCATGTTTTTCTTGAAAAATTATAACAGTTGTTAGAAACAAACGGTACACATGTATAGGAAATTGATACATGTATGTTTTAATTAGGAAACAGTAACGGTGTTTGAATCCATTATTAGGACATGTTCTTTTTTTCATTATTTGGAAGAGGTGTGATGGAGACCACATCAATCGAGTCATTAACCCATTGAGAACAGGTTACATTGAGAAATTATTATGTTGGGGAGCCCCATAACACATAATTAGTAATGATGAAATGGGATTATAAAGATGGGAGTATCACTTGCCGAATAGTTGACTATAAAACACCACTATGGTGTCTTGATAAGGATGAGTGAGGTTGGTAACCCTCTTGGTATTTTTTATATTATGGGATGGAGTAGCTCTGATATTGATGATTTGGGATCAAGATGTCTAGATATGAGCTAAGAGACCATTTTTAGGGTTTAAATACAGAACATGGTAGCTCTGATGGATATTCGTAACAGATGTAGATTTGGATTTGTGTTTGGAAAACCACTGTGATTTCCCAATGACATGATATATTTTGGTGGGGAAATTTTATGACCTTCTTTCTATATAAGTTTGAATATTCTATAAG
Organism: Viscum album; assembly: GCA_963277665.1. NCBI lineage: Eukaryota > Viridiplantae > Streptophyta > Magnoliopsida > Santalales > Viscaceae > Viscum > Viscum album. Next base: position 395,157 of record CAUJRU010000324.1, read on the forward strand.
ATGTTTGAATACTAATTTACTAGATTTTTGATATTTTTTATTCCATATTAAAAATGGAAATTTGAGAGTTATAAAATCAAAAAATTATTATTTTGGATGTACATTAATTTTTGAGAGGTTCATTTGGTGTTCCAGAAAGACTCATAAGCATCTTGCTGAGTTTTAGAGGTTTTTCAGAAAATATAAAAATTGATCATAGTTTGGAGTTCACATATTAGATGAAATCATATGTAATCAAGTACAACAATGAACATTTAATAGGTTTTCTATGCACCAATGATATATTTCATTTTGGGAACACTATTGATGATTATCCATTCATTGTTTTTAGTGACTCTTTTTTTAGTCAAGGATTAAGGTTATGGGGCATGGGTTTTTATTGTTCCAACAAAACTATGCAAATTAGCTTAAAAATGTTTCATGGTCTATGAATGGATTGTAAAATTTTATGGACTAAAAAGGTGACATATTTTTCCTTTCCCAATTCAGGGTGCATGGTAGAACATGGTTTGTAAAAATATGTGGCCAAATTGTGCTTTTTATTATAGAAGAAATATTATGATTTTCTAGTCGAATATCATAAGATGTAAATCCCCCATTTTCCTCTTGCCACTTGTGCATGAATTAATTGTTCCATACATTTTGGAACATATTTATTCATTTAATTTGGTGTTGTGTTGGCACTAACTTTAAATAATTTTATAAATGACTTCAAATGTAGTAGCATCTAGGGATATCCAATTCCATTTTCATTAATGATTATTTTTTATAGTTTATATTTTAATAATTATTCAACTATTAAAAAGTTGAATTATTAGTTCATAATACGTATTTCATCTGTATTGCATAACAGATATCCTTATTAGGATGTCTCCCCAAAGACACACATCATTTTTATGAAGGAAGTGTATCATATTCAATTTTAAAATGACCCTATTTTAATTTAAATTACAATGCCTCTTAAAATAGGGTTTCCCATTATGAAATTTTTTTTAATTAGAGTAGGGGTTATATTTTAATGAAATCATCCAAAAGAAAAACATCATTTTAATGAGGTACAAATACATTTTTAATTTTTAATGGAATTGAATGTTGTTTTTAAATGAATTTATAAAGATGTTGGGGTAATGTTATTGGGATTTTAAATAATTCAGGTATTGGAATTTTCTTTGTACTCTAGGTGAGTATTTGGGCTTGGTTTTTTTGTGATGAGTTTTATCATTGATATTTTAGGAATTTAAGCATTTTTAACATTAAAATTAGTGTTTTCTATGTTATTTTTATGTTTATTAAAAAATGTAAATAAATAATTTTTTTGTTTCATTTTTTATTGATGTGTTCAGATTTCATGGCTGAAGCTGGGAAGGCATGGAATGGTCTAGGTAGCTACTTATGCAATGAAAATATATGATTAAATATGATAATATTTAATATTATCCTTATGAATATTCAATTTGTATTATACAATTAGTTAAATGATTGTGGTTTGTTCTTGCTAATCCTTTTAAATGGAAATCCATGATATAAATTTTATATAGTTTAATAAAAAATAATTTCCTAATAATAATTTTCAAAAGGTTATAGGGGAACCAATGGACTCTAATGAACTAGTTGTACATAATGGACACCAATGATAGATGTTATAATTTTATTTCAATGAAACATGCGACATTGATTAGAGACTTAGAAAGCACTAGGTAATAATGCTTGATGAAATGGAATTCATGGCCATGTTGTAGGCCTTGAGGGATACCCGTGGTATTATGGGATATTTTAGATAAAAAATGTTAGTATTAATACCCTACTAAGATGTTAAAGAATTTTTTGTTTTAACATGAGAGTTGGTGGACATGCCAACTATTCGGGCCGATATACAACACAAGGGTAATGGTTCTGGAATTATGGCCACCCCCCTTTTAGGATAATTCTAAGATACACGTAGGCATCGATGATTAAAAAATAGACCTCATTATATTCTTGTGTAACTTATTACCAATGTTAGAGGGTATATTTGGGAACAAGTAGTGATGATATCATTTTTTACCATAGAAACCATACCAACAGTGTGATCATGACTGTCTATGGATAGAGGTAACTAGTTTAGGAGTTCTAATAAACCCCATTATGTTATTTTTTTTACTAATTTAATTGCGATGTAGTTATGGGTTACCATACACGCTTCATTAAACATTGAATTAGACCTTAATGATATATAATGGTGTAATGGGGGATGCCTAGTGGTACTTCCTAAGATACAGTTTTTCAGCTTAGTGTCACATTGGTTTGATAAATATTTGATGTTTTCATATCAATATTGATGATTGGTGTGATTCCTATGATCTATATATTTATCCATATGAGTATTTCTTGAGATTTATGGATTTAGTATTGGGTCTATATGGGATTATATAGAATCAGTGTGACTCTAGGATTCCGTGTATTTATAGGATACAATTATTCAAGCATGAGGGTTTTAATTATGATGAATATTACATATAAAAGATTCAAAGTTCACTCCTATGATTCCTCCTATCAATCAGGAAAATATGATGCATTCAGGTTTAGGATTTATAGAATGTTTGGGATCCCAATAGATGGTATAGTTATATGGACAAATGACTTAGGGTTCATGACTATCTGTGATTGAGGTTATTAGATTTGATCCATTTATGATTTGAGAGTTTAGATAGATACCCGTGTCTATTGGGATATTGATATTTAACTAATTATTATGTTATGTATATCCAATTTTACGAAAATATGATGGATACCTACTCCAAACTAATTTATAGTATCTATGTGGAGTTATTGTCATCACAACGTGAATATAAACACTGAGGAACTTGACGAAGAGGGAATGGTCTATTAGGGTCATGAGTCTGTGGTTTGATACTAATTACTATTACCATGGAATTAATTCCCCCCTTAGTAGTTATGGTTGGCATGGTCATCATGTCACAATCATATACATCCGTGCAATAGCAAAAAATAGTATTATGGTGCTTAAATATTTATATTATATTAATTATTAATTAATTTATTTCATTGGATCTTATTACATTCATATTAACTTCATATTTTTGGTATGTACAAAACCACATTAGTGGGTCCCTTATGATTTATATACCCACTCCTTACTGAAAACGACAAGAAATAAGGGTACCTGACCTTATATTCTAGTTATTATATGCTCATTTAGTGATGTGGCATGATTTGGATCATTCATCTATACAATTGGGTTGAGATTTTAGATTTTATTAAAATGAGGTGTAATGACATATTTGATAATCCTATAAATTTGTTTAATTTAGTTGTTCTTTTTTTTGTATTAGTGATTATAAAACTATGAACTAATCCTTGTATGGCTGTATATATTCTTCAGTGAACATTAATAATAGTTTAATTTTTTTATGTAATGTTCTTACAATGGTTTTATTTAATTCCAAATGATACATGGTTAGTTTTGTATGGTACATTGTACACAATTTAATGGATATAAAATATCCTCAGTTCTACGAGGGAACATTATTTCTAGTTAGTATCCTATAGACCAAGAGGATATGCATAGAGGACTTATTGTGAACTGTACATGGGAACTAGTTAAGGGGATTTCAAATTGGGGTATTACTGTTGGAAACAAAGTTATTCTTTTCTGTCGAAGATTCATGGTTTGTGGTTGATTTCAATACCTTATTGGATTAGCAGGGATATTGCAAGGAAAAGGATCATTAATGTCAGGTAGTAATCAACATCGAAGGTGATGTCATTTCCCTGTGTTTTCCAAATTTTTTTGGTCTAAAATTTGGAGAATGGAAAGCATTGTGACAACTGGTTCTTCTTGAAGGCGTTATGAAAATATGGAAAAGGCAGGCATTTCAGGAAGATAATTATCATGAATTGGATTTAGTAGAGACTGGTAGATTTTAGGTGGTGTGCACTAAGATTATTAAAGTTTTATCTTTGAGCTTCATAGAAGGCACACTATTAGAATAAAAGTTAAATTTTGAGGGAAAATGCATGGATTTCGTGAAGGCTGGAATTAGATTTTTGAAGAAATGAACCATCACGATTTGATACAGTGTTTTGATGTGATTACAAAGAGCATCACAGATGGAGAAGGGAAGGAGAATTTAAAAGGGCCTTTGTGGGGATGCAATTGATTTTTGATTGAGAGGTCCACAGTTATGACAAGCTCTGCAATCCATAAATTTCAGCGCTTCTTCACGAGTTGGAGGAAGCCGTGCGGGACATTTTGACTGATCTGTATTTGACACCTAAAGATTCAGAGCTCCGTGATCAACAATTATTATAAATAAAAGGCCACCCCGTTTAATTCTTGGACACTTTTTGTAGAGGAAATCCATGATCAATGTGACTTCATGAAGCTAGTGGAGCTCCGGGAAGCATGTTTTCATAAGGGGGAATGTGCTTCGCAAAGAGACATCCAAATTTTAGATTATTGTTTTTTCTCTTAAGGAATTTTAGGTTTGAAAATATTAGGGGTTCCACATTGTCTTAGTGAGGTTCGTGATGTGTTGTTAACCACTAGGCAGTGAGCATCGTGAGGTTATATGCTCTTTAGGGAAATGAGATTCACGAAGGACTGAGCATTGTGAACAAGCATTGTGAAGGGTTGTTTAAGATTATTAGTGCAGAGTGGTTAGGAATTTCAGGGACCATCTACTCAGGTCCTTGATGAAAGAAGTGTATCATGTGGGATAGAAACAAAGAATCCAATTCCAATCTGTTGAAGTGACCTTCAAGTAGATAAACTGAGTTAGACTTCTCTCACAGTAGTGAGCTAGGGGGAGTTTACAGAAGTGTTCTGAGGGAAGTGGTTAGTTATCCCTTAAATTTTGTAAAGGAAGTGTTCCTAGAATATAGTGACTATGTCCCAACTCTTTTACTACACAACTAGTTATGATTAGAGGATTTAGGTACGACTGACACACTATCAGAGTATGCTCTTTAGACGTAGCCCTTTGTGGTGAACCAAGTAAAAGTGTAGTGTCATCTCCATAATCTCTTTTTCTAAAGGATTTTACAGGTTCCTACACACGTAGAAACAAAATCCAAAACATTATAAAGAATAATTTGGCACCCTGATTCACCCTTCCCCTCTTATAGTGTTCCGGGGTCCTTCAATTACATAAACACTGATGATAAAAGTTATCATTATAAATTGAATTCTTCCTTAGTGAATTATTTGTTTCATTTAATTCCATGATGCTTGTATTTCTTAAACTATTTATAAAATGGGAGAATATGTTTATTCATCTTTCATACAAGAATAAATGATTTGTATAATCAAATAACATGAGGATATTGTTATTGAAGTTATATTGTGAGTTGGTTTTCTAAGTGAAAATCGAAGGTCTATAATTGTTTTCAAAAAATATATTTAAATATTTTTGGTCAATTCACATTTCTATTAAATATTATTTACTCATTGAAAAGATAATAATGTTATATTAAATAATTAATCTATTCATCGATTAAAAAATATCAAAAAACCAACAAAACCACAAACATTTATGGGCTTGAGATGTTAATTGATGAAATTTGTTTTTATCCCTTTCCCCAAAAAATTGATTTTTTTTGAGTTACCTACCAACATAAAACTATGGAAGAGTATCTACTATATTGTTTTTTTAAATAAGACAATCATGCTATTTTTTGAAATATTGTAATATATTTCATGAGTAACTAGATGTGGTTTTTTTATCATAATATATTAATTTACTAATTGATTGTTTTGAGTTGTATCTCCTCTTCTGTTTATTAGTTATATATAGTATAAATGAAATAATAAATATTTTTAGATATCATTCATGATCAAATATATAGTTAGTTGATTGGTTTATATCCTACTACATATATATGATGATTCAACACCTTCCTTAATTTTGATTTATCATTATTGTAGAAATGTTTTATAATATTCGACTCACATTGCAGTTTTATATCATGGATTGAGGTAAAAAATATTTAATATATCATATGAAACTAAAATTTATTATTTTTTAAAAAATAACAATGGGGAGGTTATTGAAATCATTTTATGAAAATGTGCTTAGTTTTTTAAAAATTATTGTGTTTGATGGTTTAGATTATTGGAAGTTAGATAGTTTATCTAGTGATGTTTATTGATTACCCTATATGTAAATTAAATATTCTACTATCATAATGATATAAATTGACGTATCCAAAAGTTATTGATGTTCAATATCATTGAATTTTTTTATCATACTAAAAATACTGTAAAAAACTACAATTTCATGTTGGTTACTCAATTTATAAAACATTATGATTTTTTATAAAAATTTTGATTCATACCGACTATTGATGTTAGGAGATTAGAATAAGGATATTTTTAGACATTATAAGAGTTAAATATTTGGTAATTTCGATGAGTTTTCACATTGTAATATGAAAGGGTCACTTATTAGAGATATTATAACAGATAATATCCTTAAATGATACATAAAATATTATATATAGAACATAAGAATCAGGACACAAGTAAAACTAAAATTTTATAGAGTAAAGAAACAATAAGTAATAAATAATAATTATCATTGAAGATGTCTATAGTTTCTCAAAATTCGACATATTTATAAGTTGAAAAATAATTATGTCAACATTTAAGGGAACATAAGATTCAAATATATGATTATTTATAATTTGATTTGTTAATATATAAAAAATGGGAACTTCTCACTACGATCTATAATAGATTCAATTCTTACATTAATGTATTCATATATATAAATATATAATTTATTGAGTCTTTTGGATATGCATAAATGTAAAAAATATTTATATAAGTGTTGTTTAATGAATATTTTAAAACGTGGTGGGATCCTCAGTTTGATATGTAAGGGTAAAAATTTATTCTGCATTGGTTCATAATATGATATGTAAATATTTAATAGTTAGAATATTTATTGAAGATGATGAAATTCCGAAATATAAATTGAGAATTTGAATTAGTTGATAATTGTTTTATTCTTTGTGGATTTAAATAATGTATGTATGGTTACTATCATTATTAGAGAATTCTATAATTATAATATTAATTTAATGTAAATTAGTTACTCATGTATCATGATTCTAATGGTGAATACAACATATTGGTGTAGAGATGAAGTTCTTTCTATGATTTAGGTGATCTTTCAATGAGAATAAGGCCGTAAAAAAGTCATGTTGAAGATTGGGTACTGAGATAGATTCAATTCATAAGAGAATATTGAATTCTACAACTACATAGTAACCAAAAAAAATACCCCATCGCAATGAATTCAATAATTAAACAATAGTTCCAGTCCATGTTTTCCGGAATACACATTGAAAATAATATGGGTACCATAGAGAGATAAAATTTATGATAAGTCTATGTATCTTGAGGAGATTAATATATCATGAAATATGAAGGAATTATCTATTATTAGTTAAATTAGGTTGGATTATGGATAATGATTTAGTGTTAAATCATTGAGAATTAATTGCTTTCATAAATTGAAAGTGTTGAAAATGTTAATGTAATATAATAATTAAATACGAAGAAAATAAGGGTAAGAAAATTATTATGAAATGATTAAAAAAAATTTAACATATAATTTCTATTGAGAATAACCCATGAAGATTTATTTATGATAACTGGAAGATGAAAAAGAAAATTAGATACATATTTCATTATCCTGAGTATTCATGAGTTATCTTTCATTAATTAATTTTTTATGTCTTCATTGTAATAAATAATCATGTTATAATTCATGTTAGTTATTGTATATTATTAGGTTTATGGACATTTATGTTCTTATAAATTATATTTTATTTATTTTTTTTGTTTTAATGGTATAAGTAACGCAATAAATATGGGGTATATTCATCCCCATTGGAGTCATAGCTCATTAATAAACATATAGTGTTCCTTCAATTTTTTTCATAGTTCTAAAATGAAACGAGTTATTCAAAATAAAAAATTCAGTAGTTTTTTATGAAAATAATAATTGTTACCAGTATGTGACCACACACTATAGGTTGATCACATCCCATGTTATATTTTCAGTGACCACTGTTCATCTTAATGTGCTCTACCCTACCGAGTTATACTCTAAAATCTACACCTTGTTCACTCTATTCTAAAAAGTGGTTATCCTAAAGATGAATAGTTATATGATGAAAACATATAGTAAACCATCCTAAAATCACTAAAATATATCAATTATAAGTCTCACTAGTGTTGGTGAATTTTATAAAAAATCAATTAAATTTCATTGCATAATATTTTATTTTTTTCACTCTATATACCACATTTTTGAAATCAAGGGCTCTCTCTACCCTCGATGTCTAAAAGAATATGTTTTTTAAAAAATAGTTCTTCAAAAGATTTCATGATTATCACATCAGGGAAAAATTATTATACCTTTACATCCTAAAAAAATACCACACATCCACAGAGCTTATATATATCCACAACTAATAATTTTTATGTAATATATCCGTTTTGTTCAAAGATTTTAGGTACCTACTCAATAAGATTAACCTTCACCAAGGGTGAACCCAATACCATGAACAATGGAGGATTTTTTGACAAAAATAACCATGTGATGTATCCCATGAGAGAATCTACATCAATAATATCCATAATAAATTTTCTTGATAACATTCACATACATTTACAAGAGTTTTACCTCCTTCCAATACCAAAAATCCTAATGTTCATGGGGTTGACCTACATATCATAGAACCACTATCAATAGATCAATCAATCATAAACCTTTGTGGTGATAAAAGTATATAATCCATGTTTTTAATATGTCTCTAGATTCGTTAAACTAAAATGGAGCCTATTAGGGTGGAATGTATATGTATTCCAAATTTTGCGCCCAATGATGATTAAATTGGCTAGATGAAACTAAATGTACAAAAATAATAGGAATTAATACCTAATACATCATTGGATTATATATGTATTTTATTTGAAATAAACATGTATAATTCAATAAAATTCGGTAAATAAATTGCCAAATCTATAAGAAGTTTGATATAATAAAATAATGTAGACAAGATGTTTAATTGGAAGGTATAAATATTAATGATTACCTTATAAAAAATATCTATAATGGTATTAAATAATTAAAATTTATTCATTAATGCATAATAAATAATTATTTAGTTCTCATTCATTATATTTTAGGATTGAACAATATATTTTCTAAACAAATAATAAAAAATGATAAAAACATTATAATTAATATATAAAACATTTATAAATTTTTTAGAGGACATGAATCCAATTTTTTAATCAACCAGTCTATATTATATTTAGGGTAATTTTCAATATTTTATAAGTAGATTAAATTTTTTGTGAATAGGAAAAATTAATTTTTTTAAATGTTATCAAAATGAAACTCAATCATCCTACAATTATACTAAATATAACTAATTACATTGTAACAATCATAGAAACAAATTTTTTATTATTATATTTTTGTGCATAAATCCTTTTCCATTAATCACAATTTGTTGAGAACAATATGATTTTATCATAATTAAAAAATTAATTTTGAATAATTTAATATTATTATTAATTTTTTGGAATAAATATTCAATGAAAAGTTTTTGTATTTTATTCTAGGATTTATAATTTTGGAAAAGGAAGTAACATATTTTTTGAGATGAATTTTTTTTAAAACAAAAAATTTGTGGTATGAAAAATTATTTGATATCATATAATTCATCTTATTCAAATTAAATCTATAAAAAAAATTCTATATTTTTATAATAATAATTTATAAACTCTAATTAAGTGAAAGTAGATTTTTCTCACTATGAATAATCAAAATAGTAAAATTGTGTTACCAGAACTAAGGTTAAAACTTGTTTTCCTCGGGGGTTAAATTATGATATAAGGGTAACATTTTAACCAAAACATGTAGAATTATTATTTTTATATATTTTAACATTATCTTATACTACCTTTTAATCCTTGTATATTTGTAGTAACTTTACCTTGAATGTTTCTTTATATCATTGCAATCATCTATGAAATTCCATGTGTGTCCCTCACCTATCTTGTATAAGGGAACCTCTCAATTTCATTTATTCACATCATTTGAGCAACATATATCATATAATAGCTAGTCTATAACATAATAAATCCTTCAATTTATCCTATATCCTCTAGTATTATTCTAATACAAATCAATATGTCAAGTGGTGTGTACTAACGGTGGTCTATGAAAGAAGAGATTTAGTTTTAACTAAGCTCTTTCAATTTTATTTATTTTTATACATACTATAAACTTGTTTTAACCATATAAATTTGATGGATATTGTATTTGAAATATAATTATATTTAATTATGATAATTTTACTACCATTTTCTGACCCATCTTCATTAAATGGGAAATTATTGTATAACTTGTGCCTACATGGGGTCTACCGCCTCCACCAAGGGAAATGAATCTTTTTTATTCACCATATTTAATTATTGGTTATTATTTTAAATTCAATATGTATATATATAATTGAAATAATATATTAATTATTATTAAAATTTGAATTATTATTTCACTTTCTTTATTTCTATCCATGAATAAAATGGAAACACCAATTGTGCATACTTACGACCTATGATCTTCACGTATTGACATAATTGATTTTCAATTATATAATTATATTAATTATAATAATTATGTATAAAATGTGTATATATGATATTTGTTTCATGATTAAAATTATGGATATTATGGAAGAATGATCAATTTTCAATGTCCACAACCACTGATATAAAACATACATAAAAAACAATGTAGTTATTACTAAAAATGTTTATGGAAGTGAAATATTGGTAATAAATAGGGGATAAGATGATTTTTTGTAATACATGACCTTTAATATAAATATTATTATGGTTTTTGTAGGTTTAATATAAATTTAAATTTATTATATAGGATGTTAAAGTACATATGATGAAATACAAACTTGGGTTAAGGGTTTTATATTACAATATAATTTTTACCAAGATTTATTATTCATAAATATAAAAAAATGAAATTATCTGATATATATCTCCAAAATAATAAATATTTTTTCCAGTGTTTTTTTCTAGATATTTCAATTTTCATATAATTTTCCTATATTTCAACACTAAATTTTACAAACGGGTTTTTTATTGTTAATGGTCACTATTGTTTTCCTTATTATTAAATATGGTATTGCATATTTATTTATTTATTATATTATTTTTCGAATGCTTTCAAAATTATATAAATAATATTTATAGTATTATTGAATTATTTTTTATTATGGTTTTTAGGTTATTTTATTATAATTTTAAAAATGTATTTTTTTATTTTTTTGGAAATGTGAATAATATTTTTATTTTAACGTACACGGAATGATCATTGTCTCCATCAACCATGAATACAGTTTTATATATTGATTAATTTATAATATTTATTTTTTATTTTCAAATATAATTTTTTTATAAATATTATTTTTAAATATTAAATACTATATTATATATTTCTAATGATGATTTTATTTTTCTTATGAAATAATCTACTAACCTATAATTGTACTATCATCTATTAAAATATCCTTTGATGATTATTATTATTTAAATGGGATATAATATAGTCTTAAAATCCTTTAAGTTCTTATTGATATGTTATGATTATGATGAATAAATTTTAATGTTCACTGTTGAATTTCCATGGATTGTGATTTGATGATACTGTGAAATTTTTATGAACATGTGCAACACATTTACCTGGATTTAATTATGTGATAAGTTAGAAAATTGTTATTTGTCTCACTTATGAATATAGTTGTGATGGATATGTCATTATATACTATGTAGTTTAATTGGGAATTCAAATAAATTAGTCAGTGAATTTTTTAAATAAGATATTATTGAGAGTGGAACACTATAATGGAAATGATGGAATGGGGAGTGAACCTAATAATATATGATACCATTAGTAGTGGTACCTGAATATTGATACAACATTATTTCTATATTTGTATAACAAAAAATTATTTATTATACTTATGATATGTTATAATGGCTCTTGATTTATTATTGATTATTTTTCACTCTTATGTCTTTTGTCTTATTATTCAAAAACATTTATTGAATTTTATAGAATATGATATATTTATTTATTGGTATGATTTTTATGTTGTTAATATGAGTTTATCATAAAAATATTCATATATAATAATGATTTAATATTATATATTATGTTTACCCTTACTAAGATCTAACCATACACTTTTTTATATTTACCTTCCCTAAATTATTGGGAATTTTTTTATGTACCTTATGTTTTATATGGTTTTTAAGTATAATGATATTAGTGGGTAATTATCCAGATCATTTAGGTACTAGATTTATATGATTCTATGTTTTCAAATATAGTAAAACCTCATGGTTAATTCATGGATCATAATTTTATGTAATGACTTTTAATGTATTAGTATATAATATTTATTTATGAAAACCTTGGTTTTTCATATTTGATATCAGAGAAAGATTTAGTTAATTGTGGGTACAAGGATGAGAATAATTAGTGAAATATATGTGGGTTATCCTATTAATAGGATAAAAAATGATGTAATGGTTAATTATTGATTATTTTTTTCCTAAAAAAACATCCAATTATGGATACTATATGGGTATATAGTTTTGTTGAAGATTCATCTAGGGGAAGTAACTATTAAAAGAGTTCGTCATGTATATGCCACATATCATTATGATGCATGACTAAGGGGACCTAACATTGCCTATATTTTGGAATTATCTGATGATATTTATATTTTTCATAAGATTTTATTTATAATCCATTAGAAATTATTTTATTAGTGATGACTCTGGATAATCTAATGTAAACGTATTTTTTCATAATTTGCGAAATGTAATCATGATTTAGACAATCGATGAATGATATTTCATGATTAGATAGTATAAATAAGGATGCATGATTGTTAATAAACCATTTTAGTTTTATATGGAATTTAATATAGAATTATTATATTATGTTTTTGAATGTTACCCACAAATATTCTAGTATAATATTTTTGGGATTTTATCATATGAATTCATTTATATCAATAAATATATCTAGGAATGTTAATTTATATCTTCTTGTATTCATTGTTTATTTGTTTTTATTAAAAACAAACAATGGAATGATGAGTGAATATAAATTACATGATTCTACCCCAATTAATATTTTGGGGAATAATAATGCTAAAAATATTTTTTCCCTATTTTGGTTAAATTTGATATTATTTATAGTAGACGGTATATTTATATAAATATAGAATATATAAATGGTTGTTTAAGGGATGTCAAATTTTATACTCTTAACCAATATATTCTTTTTAACTTGTGGGATGATAAATATAAACATTCAAGGGAAATTACCTTCATTCCACGGGTCTTGCTTCTGATTCCAATAGGTTATTTGTCTTAGATGGTTTGGGGATAACATATTATAAAGGAAATACTTATTATATGGGTGATTTTTGATGTAATTATGATATGGATTCATAGTCATCCATAGTAATCATGGAGACCATTTTTCAATATAAATCCTACATGATGTTAAAAATATTTCAATGAATCTATATTGAATTGCACTAATTCAGTTACATTATTTAAAGAAGAAACTCAAGAAAAATATATATAAATGATTTGTTCAGCAGAGTCCTTGACTATGGGGGCCAAACTATGTTTTTTATCAAGAATAAATATTTAATATTGTGATTATATATTTAATATCGAGAACAAAAAATGTTCATGATCAAAAATAGGGATCTTATTCACTTAATAGAGTATTATTTCATCCAATTATGAGGATATAATAATTTTTGTGAAGATTGTAAATTGGCCTAGATACAACCATTTATGTTTTAAAAGTGATTTCATATCCATGATAGGATTATGATCAAGATATGGACACAAGGGATTTGTGGTGATACTATTTAACCATACCAATAATAACTATCTAAATTGAATTACTTAATAAATTAATTATATATTACCATGATCTGTTCTTCATAATTTTTATAGATTATATTTTATTATATTTCATGATAAAGGAAGACATTGAATATATCTTAATGAATGTAATAATAACCCATTAGTATGATATTATGAATTGAGAATATAAGATGAGATAATATTTTCAATATAATGTTTCATTATTTGAATATATAATGCTACTTGATGGAATATCGGGGGATCCATCAACGATGGAAGTAATTTATAATTAGTGTAGACTAACCACCATGGTTGACATCCTTAGAGTCCATGGAATAGTTGTATATTTCAATATTTTGTGAAGGATTTATCATTAATATCTAATCCACTAACCATTTTATATATGAATAGAGTATAGATCCTTTGGAATAATAAATGTGAAAACAATATCAAACTAAAGAGAAGGATTGTTATCTACTTAAAGGTCATACTACCCAACTATGGGGAATGGATTTTGATTTATAGTGATGCATTGAAGAATGGTTTAGGAGTTTTCCTCTTGTAGAATGATATGGTGATAGCTTATGATCATCCTTATTATTGATTCATGAGAGACACAACCTAATACATTATTATTAGTTAAGAGTTGGAATATATTAATGTATGATATGAGGGAATTATCAATACCAATAGTGGTGCGACATATATATTCTTTATAAAATCAAAAAATATATGTTCATGAATATTATTTGACTATGTAGAAGAGAATATTATTGGAGATGATTAATTATTATGACTTCATTATTAATTACCTCCATTGGAATGTGAAGTAGTTGGATAATTATTTTAGTCTGATGGATTAATCAAGATTATCAATTATGGGGACCATGATCGATTCAATATTTGCTTGTTTTAAAAGGATGAATATTAATAAAAATTAAAGGGCGGGGATAAATAGTATCTTTATCATATTAATGTTCAAATATGTATCTTTGGGATGAATAAATACCAGCATAAGTAGAAAGTGGAGGTAAAATATAAGGTTATAAATGTTTCGAGTTCATCCATTAATTAATAGAAATGATAACTATCATGAACCATGTATGAATCAATGTTAATACTATAATTAAAGAAGGGACTATTTAATGAATTTCATATATCATCAGTCAATATTTGTCCATTATGTTTGAAGATATATTTGGATATGATGAGTTTATTTTGTAGGATAAATAGAGTAATATTGTGTAGTATGTATCTCAGTGCTCCATACTATAGAAAATTGAGGTATGGATATATAATCCTAGAAGAATGTTAAAATAACAACATATTGAAGAATGAAAATTGAAAAAAACACCATGGATTTTTTCCTTGGAATCCCCAAATTATTATATTGAATAGTGTGTAAAATTCATATATAATGGGATAAATTTTGAGATATATGAATTTTTGGAATTTAATATAGACGAGGAAATGGATTATAATGTTTGATCTGTTTAGTTGCATATTGGGGAATCTTAGAGTAGAAAAATAATATTGCTTAAATTTCTCAGTGAGAACTGAAATTCAATGCTGGTATGATAGTTTTATTAAATATACCCATTTGAATAAGATTAGGATTACCATAATTAGGGGAATGATGAGCCTTGATACTATTGGTAATTTCTATATTTCAGACCAAATTGGGATTGTTTCATAACACATGGCACTCCCACTAAACCATTATCACTTTTTGGATGTATTCCATGTATTTTTTCTAGGTAAGTACATACATGATCATTCATATGTAATGAAATAAATGTTTATACAATCATACCATGGAATTTTAATGAATAATAAATGGTAGAAATATTGGATCATAGAGATAATCTTAAATGGGAGAAGACTACT
The DNA here is from genome assembly GCA_963277665.1 of Viscum album. NCBI lineage: Eukaryota > Viridiplantae > Streptophyta > Magnoliopsida > Santalales > Viscaceae > Viscum > Viscum album. Next base: position 411,043 of record CAUJRU010000324.1, read on the forward strand.
CGTATTGTAAAAGTTATTATGGGTGAATCAAAAATTATCAAACTTACAAGGGTATATAATAAAATATTTAATTATAGATATCATGAGTTATTTAAATAATATTTATTTAATAAAAAGTTAAAAATTCATTTTATGTAAGTTAAAATGTAATAAATCATGATTTTATGTGTATTTCATTAGAAATAAACATGATTAATTAAATATCTTTATTTACACACAACCATTTTTATATTTGAACATTGATATAGTAAACAATCCCAACCCATATTTCAAATTGTAATATATGAATATTAATATCCAAATAATTTTATAATTGTATAAAAATTTTAAATAATTAATTTTTTTTGACTAATTGTAAATAATTATTTTCCAATTTTCATTACAATTATATTATACGTCAAAAATATGTTTTGTTTATAGATTCATTTTATTACATTTTGTGTACATGAAAATAATTAATAATATATACAATATATTTAAATTTAAATTTTAAATATGAAAAAAATAAAAAATTAATATATTATAATATTGTGAATTTTTTACTATTTCTAAATTGATTCATTTTTCATTTAATAGTGATTAATGTAGATTTCTGTCAAAAAAAAATTTAATTTCAAGTAACATATCCAATATGTTTTGAATTTGATATTACATAATCCTCAACCTGCTATAATTTAATATTAAGTATCGAATTATAGTTTAATTATTAATTGGATTTATTTTGTTTTATGTTTATTTTTATGATTAAAACACAATTCTCAGGGAAAAATTTTGTATACAAACATTCCATTTCTGTAATTATAAATTAGGTAAGTATATATTTATTAATTTTATTAAATTTATTCAATGACTATATATTAATTCTATATTTTAAGCCCTGATTTTGTGGTTTTTACAATCAAACGAATATATGAAAATGAAATTGATTACATAAATATTATATTCTCTAAAATGGCTTATAATTCATGTGAGTGAACTTATTAAAAATTAGAATGTTAAACTTATATAAATTAAATCTAGATAATTTGATTTCTTATTTTCTATCATAATAATTAAAATAATATCAGATGGTCAACTAGATTTTAGTTCACAGTTTATAGTAAAATTAGTGACAAAAATTACTCGGGATAAAATTGAAACAGGTTTTCTTGGGGGTTAAACCAAAAGTAAATGTATGATTCCTCTCATAAAATATAAAATTATATTGGTTGATGATATTTGAACCTAAAATTATTCTCATTATTTTTATCAATTGATGATAGTGAATAATGAAATTGACATTATTCTGTTGAAATATTTTATAAAAAAACCATTTTTCTTTCCCCTCACATATAAAAGGAAACCACACTATCTCCTTTAATAAAAACAATTAGGAATTCTATATCAGAAAGGATGTATAATTGAACTTTAATTAATTCATTCCATTTAACCATGTTTTTTTTCTTGGAGAAATACTTCAACTATTATGGAGTAATTGAAATGAGGTCTCTCATAGAAGAGTTATAGTTATTATACAAGCTCTTCATGTTATCATTTATCTTTTAACTCAATAATTTTAATATTTACAAACCAAAATGATGAGTCGAATATAATTTTTTTTATAGTGGATCTCCCATTTCCATCCCATATCCTTCTTGTGGTAAATGAATTTATCAATCGAATATATTTGTGGACTAGCGCCTCCACGTAGCGATATGATTCATTTTCCATTAGAATATAGTTTAGATGGTTTTTATGATATAAGTAAAGAACATATGTTATATTTATAATATGATAAAATTTTTGTAAAGGTGAATTACTAATTTTCTTTATTTATTCCCTCAATGGAAAAATAGAGACATCACTCGTGTATACATATAGTCTACTATCTCAACTTAATGATGAAATTCATCATTTATGACATCTTTTTATGAATGGTAATAATTATATATATAATCAATATAATTATGATATTTTTTCAATATTGAAATTCTTGAAAATATGCAACTATGATCAAATTAAATTCAACATAACCACCTAATTAGAACAAACATGAAAAAAGAAGCAGTCAATACATAAAATCTTCACGATCAAGAAAGTGTTTTAATGAGTAGGTGATAAAATGTTTTATATAGAAATGTATGGTAATATATTTATGATCATTATACAAGTATATTAGTATGATTTTTAAAAAAATTATTTGTATATATATTTCTAATGATGTTATACATACATGTTGTAAGGGTTTTTTTGGAGAAAACTCATTTAATGGAAATTATTTGTTCTCCAATTTATAATAATCAAATTATATGATATTTCACACCAAAATTTTAATTATAAAATTATATTCTAGTTATTTCTCAATATTACTAGTTTTCCTTTCATTTTACTATCATTATATTCTCAAAAGAAAGAATGAAAGTGTTTAAGAAAAAATGACCTTGTCTATTTCCCATCCCATTTATCATTTCTTCTATGTATATATTTTCGATTCAATATTAAAAAAATGATATTAATATTATGTACTTATTAATTTAATTAATTACCATTTACATTTAAATTTTCAAATGTGTTACTTTTCACTTTTTAAAGAAAATGTGGAAGGATTTTTTGATTTAACATAATCTTCATGAACGAGTTTATCTTTAACAAAAAATTCACAATAAGTAAAATCATCCATTAAATTTTAGCTTTTTTAAAAATAATATTTTTAAATAAATGTTATATAAATATTTATATCCCAAATTTAATATTTCAAATGAATTTTTTACCACCATCTTGAAATGAATTATCTATCATCTACAATAATTTTTAGATATAAAGTAATAATTTTATGTCTCTTATTATTTAAATGTAATATTTTACATTGATAAAATAATTATTCTTTCACTCTATGTTTTTTGATTTTTACGAAGAAATATTTATGAAACCCATAGCATTTGTTTTGTTTATGATTTGATGATATGTTCAATATTTTATCATATAGTGGAACACTAATATATTTTTATGATTATGTGAATTACATGACTTAAATAATATAGCCTCAAATGAATTAGTTAAATATTTATATTTGATTAAATAATATATTCTTTTACAGTGAGAAAAATCAGTTTAGTAAGGGAATATTTACAAATTTATATTACTAGGAGTGAACCTTGACTATGGAAATGATAAAATAAGGTGAGAACCCAATCCACTATGACATTCATGACAGTGATCCTTGAGTAAGTTATTTTTTTCAATGCATATGTTTTTTCATATACTTGTGTCTTCTTCTTATGATGTATTATCGTGGATAAAGATTTATAATTAATGATTCAACTAATTTTGTGTTTTGTATTTTGATTTATAAAACATTATTTCTTAGTTCATGATTATGATCAGTGAAATGATGAGTATCATTTTATGTTGTTAGAATCATGTTGTCATACACACAATATTACATTATAATCACATATTTTCATTCATAGATATTTATTATGTTTACTCTTATTGGGAATCCGAGATCACTTTTTTGTTGGTTTCACATCCCTATTTATGGGGTGTGGTTTTATGTATGTTTTGTCTAATAAGGGTGATAATTGTGATTATATTAAAGAAAAATGATGTATATTGTATATATACCATTTTTTTATGTAAACATGACTCCCGATACACTAAACCATTATTTTTTTCATAGATCATAATATTATTTAATGACTATTCTATTTTTAAGATATACTATTTTAGTGTGAGTTTTTTGATTCCTCGTAGTTTCTACTTGACATTACAATTCCCTAACGATCCCATTTTTCATACCATCCATCATCTGGTCCTAAATTGCCAATATAATTTTCACGTACCATGAAAACCATACATATACATGATTTATATAATTAATCACACTAATAGTAACTCATCCATGTGGGTTTAGTAGAAATCAACTTAAAAACTATTTTTTAAAATCAAATATATAATTTATTACACATTAAACATCAAATAAAATTTCCATTCTAGAAAACAAATGGTTAATAATAAATAAATATAAACATTTTAGGTGAGCCTTAAATACCAAAATGGGTTCATGATTACTAACCCATTCCTCATTGGTACATGATTTCACAACAAAAAAATTAATTTCATCAATTATTCTTATGTCCAAATAAAATAAGCCAAATTTAACCAAGAATGATAATATATTTATCCCAATATATCCTATAAACTCTCACATTAGTCCATTATTATGTTCATAATGCATATGGTTTGATATTTCACCCATTTCTTGACACATTCCCATTCCTCTAATATACTATATCCCAATTAATTTTTAGTACACACATTAACACCAAAATGATTCCACTCTATGCTAATTAAACATTGTAAAGTCCAATCCATGTTCACTTCATAGTATCCAATTTTTTTCTTGGAGGCCATTATTGATCCTCCTTGAATGCCACCCAATTTTGAGTAGCATTGATGGTATGTAGAGAGATATTGGATGGAAAATAACCTTTAAAGGACAATAAATATTCATAACACAATAAGAATAAAAGTTCATTTAAAATTATTTAATTAAAAAACCATAACATATATACTGTTGGAAATATAAACATATTTAACTATATATTTTTTTATATAATATTAAATACAATATACTATAGGATGATCAGATATATACACTAATAATGGTAATCAATATTTTGTATGTATCCATCCCATCTTCAAAACAAAAACATCCATCCCATGGACCATTTTCAAACTAAAATCATTTAGGAACTAAATAAAAAATCCAAAAACATACATATGATAAGAAACAAAACTTATTTTCATAATACAATGGTCTCGCACATGGATAGGGTATAAACTCATTAGGATACCACCAATAGTGTTCATGAAATGTATCATCAAATATATGATTGAATGTGAAGAATAATATGAGAAATAAAACATCTCCACACAACATACTCCACTAATTATCTTTATATTAGAACAATGCATTTACTTTATTTGTTGAATATTAGAATGTGATGACACCAATAGATTATGAAATTCATAAAGATCCATAATCCTTTAAAAGAATATATGTCACATAGAATCATAAATTAAACCCTAACAATAACCATCACAATTCCCCAAAAGTATTCACAATGAAATTTCCAAAAACTATATTGTAATTCCCATGATCATCTATACCCTATTCCAACTGTTGGCTCGATATCATGATTATACTCATAGAAATGTGAGACTCTTCCATATATATATATATTATTCCATTAATGTAACGCCCCGACCCCAGCTACCCAGAGTCGGTGCATTAATACATAACATTGGCATGATCACAAGAAAGATCAAATCCCGAAAGACCGATTGGTTTAGTAGCCTTGGAAACACTAGATATAATCATAAAGTTTTACATTACATTTCAAAGTGAAAAACTACTACAACAACAAAGTCTTCATATCCACACTATTAACCCCTCATAATATCCCTGCAAGTCATTCATAATTTACTTCTTCACTACCTGGGAAAAATAAAACATAGAAAAGGGGTGAGCTCAAATGCCCAGTAAGGATAACAATATAGCGGAACATTCAAAATAATCATAAACATTTAAGGCAATGAATTACTAAAACAAAATCCTTTTAAAATTTAACTTCAACATAGTATGGAAAAAGTAAAATGAAATAATGCCATTTACTTATTCACATGGGTATTCTACTAATCGAATAATCACATGCAATATCAATAACCACTTTCATAATGTTGGAATGCATAATGCCAGACTATCATAACCACAAAGCCAAGGCCTCGTGCCAAGACTACAAATAATATTTTGTCAAGTCCTTGTGCCAAGACACTAGTTTGTCTCATGAGACCTACCGATGCATCGAGGAGCTATAGCGGGCTCCACCCGTCACTTATTAAGTCCAATGCATTCCCATATGAAAAGGTTTAAACATAACATAAACATTCGTATTAAAACTAGCATACGAAATGTCAATAATTTCACCATAAAATATAAATGGTATAAAAATAGCACATCCATAGTCAAACATATCACAAAACCTTCAATACAATATAGAAGTTTTGTATCATAATAAATCAACTTCATATAATCTTAAAATCCATCAAAGGATGTTGACATAGATGAAATCAAAATTCTTTTTAAAGAAATATCTCCTTTTATTTTGAAATCATTTAAGATCCATATAAAATAAAACATTTTCTTTGAAAATATTCTTATAAGCTTGTAAGGAAAGCTTTGAAGATTTTATAACGGCGTAAAATAACCGCACCCGCCGTATAAGTTAAAAAAAACATTCTTACCTCAATTCTGTCGAAAAGGTTAAAAAGGACCTTGTTTTGAAAATGACGGAAAGATTCCTTTATAAACCACATATAAAAGTCAAAAAGGGTATAAATGACTTTAACTCATATTTTAGTAAATAGTAAAAATGTTTTGAAATACATTTTTAAGAAACATGGATGTGGATGATAAAGAGATCCCAGTAGATTATTATGTATAAACAACCTCGGATAATGAAGAGATTGTGAAATAACCCTTACCATGTACTTTTCCTTGGTTGGGGTAGGTTAAACTCCTGTATAATGGTGAAATAATTGTTATTAAATTATATAAGAATCATATATATTAATATGATATCATATATGATCTTTTAACATTGATTTGTTAATAATATCTTAGAATTATCGTCGTTTCGGGTGTTAACTTACTCATTTTCTTTATATGTTTTGTTACATAAGCCATGGTTGTTGTATCATATTCATATCCAGAATGATATCTAGTTCTTAAACATCATTTTTAAATCATCAAATGATAATTATACTTGAATGGTTACGATGGAGAATGAATCTCATCGCGTTCGTGGAGACGGTAGTCCGTACGTACGCACGAGCGACAATATCATTCTTTTGTTATTAAAATAATATATAAATGAATGTTATATCATATATACTGAATAATTAACATGTTATATTTATTATTTACATGAGTTACACATCATTATTATACCCATCCAAATAATATTATATTGAATAACAATTACACCACGACGTGGAGACGGTAAGCCGTACGTACGCACGTATGGTGACATGTTATTCAAAGGGTGGATAGAATACTGAATATGGTTGTACCATACTTATAATAACATCACAGTATATGTGAGATACTGGAGTTATTATTTTATAATGGTAAGAACAAAGGAAGAAGAAGTGGAAGAAGAAATGAACTTAGAAAAGGGTGGTGAAATCATTACCTCTTCTTCGGGTTCTTCCTTTTGATTTGATCAAAAGGGATCCTTAGGTTGGCTTTCTGATCAAACTAAGGCGTCTAGGTTGTATTGAGGGATGTTGGGAGAGTATTTGGGCAGAGTTTGGCCGAACCAAAAGGCTTTGAAGGTGTGAAGAAATGAGAAGAAGGAGTGCCCTTTTATAAGAGGGGTGAGGGGCACCTTTGGAAAAGCTAGAAATATTAATTTATAATAAATTAATATTCGGTTTCTAATGGCTCCAAAGTTGATTCTTCAAAGCTTAAGGTGGGGATAGGTCGAAAACCACTCAACCAATAGAATTTAGACAGGTTTGGGTAATTATATTAACCTTATCTTTAAGTATTAACTCTAAGTTAATTAGTTTCACTTTTACAATGTCTCTTTGTATTTTTATATAATATGGTTAATAAACATACTATATACATACAAGAGACCCTAAAGTGGTACATTAATGATGAACCTATAATGATATAAGTCTCTTGGCCTAACCTTAGATTTTTAGGAATTTAATATCAATTAATAATATAATATTTGTTTTAAGAACTCTTTTATGTCAATTTTGGCACTATTCAATAGTTGATTTTTTTGAAACTCGTAACAGATTGATTACTTCGAAAAAAGTCAATTAAATCAAATCTAATATATCATATTATCCTATAAAATTAGTTTAATTCATTAAAAGTTTCATATTATATTTATTTGGGTATTTATAATATCAATTATTTTAATTTTTCACTATTATAGTAATTACTGCATCATCATTTTGTCATATATAAAATAAATTATTTAATGTCTAAAAATTATAAATAAAATATCATTATGTAGGAAATCTTTTTATCTTTCTAATGAATATTTATAATCTAAAATCCAACATATATAACCCTATGTAACAATTGTTGTTCTCAAAGATATATGCTTGTGTCATTTTTGTATTCATTTTAACTAAATTAAAATAAAGTGTCATTATCACTTACAAGTGGATCCATGGGGTCCCAAAATAGACCCAAAGATTCCCATGGTCGACCATGTATCAAAAAATAGGGTTAAGACACGTTTTAGGGTAATTTAGTATTATTATAATATTATTTTTAACCCTTATTTAATGGATTTACCCTTAACCATGGTAAATAAAATATTTACCGCAATAATTATTCAAAATGTCTAAAAATAAAAGTTACCTATTTACACAATTTGAACATCCTGATTCCAACTATGGAATCCATTTTCCTAAATTCAAAATACAGAAGTGGCAGAAATTAATTTAAAATTAAATCCCGCTGTCAAAACAAAAAGCGTGTTTTTAAGAGATAATAACTATCAAAAGATTGACACTCGTTTATGTTCGGTTTAATTGTAAAATTATGTCCAATGACCAACATTATATTAAATGGTAAAAATATATTCTAAATATACTTTAAAACCACTCAAATTCATAATTTATCACTATTAATTATTTTGATTAAAAAAGTTGTTTATAATTAAAATTTAGTAATTTTCACTATTCATCAAAATATGAAAGTTATCAGAAATGTACCAAAATTTCACCTTAGGCTAAATTCGATATTCCGAATCCAAAAATGAAGTCCATTTTGAAATATAAAATATATATGACTTCAAAATGTAGGTATTACTATTCACAACGGCTAGTTTAATTAGTTGTGATGTGTGTTAGAACTCGAGGTTGCGTACAACACACGCTATCGCATTATTCGAAGGGAAACGTACCATAGAAGCTTGGGGTGTTACATTCTCCCCTCCTTCAAATAATTGCGTCCTCGCAATTTCTAGGGTATTACTGCATAAAAAGACTCGGGTGGTTCTTCATCATAAGTTCCTCGGGTTCCCACGTTGCCTCTTCTATCTTATGGTTTCTCCACAAAACTTTTACCAGACGCGTCGTCCGGTTTCTCAGTACTTGTTCTCTTGTATCAAGAATCCTGACGGGCTCTTCGCAATAAGACAGATCGGGTTCCAGTTCTAATTCATCATAGGTGAGTACATGCGTTGGGTCAGGCATTTATTTTCTCAATAGAGATATGTGGAACACATCGTGAACTTTGGAGAGACTTGGCGGCATTGCCAATCGGTAAGCTACAGCCCCAATTCGTTTTAGAATTTCGAAAGGTCCGATGTACCTGGGACTCAATTTACCTTTCTTACCAAAACGTATGACTCCCTTCCACGGAGATACCTTCAGGAAAACATGATCACCGACTTGAAATTCCAAATCCTTCCTTCGATTATCGGCATAGCTCTTCTGCCTACTTTGAGCTGCTTAGATGTGATTTTGGATTACTTTCACCTTTTCCACCATTTCCTCCACCAGTTCTGGGCCTACAAGTTTTCCTTCACCAGCGTCATCCCAACAGGTTGGTGTACGACATCTCTTTCCATATAACGCTTCATATGGTGCCATCTGAATACTCGAATGGAAGCTATTGTTATAGGAAAATTCTACCAGAGGTAAATATTGATCCCACATACCCTGAAAGTCAAGTGAGCAAGATCTCAACATGTCTTCTAAGGTTTTAATAGTCCGTTCTGATTGTCCGTCTGTCTGAGGGTGGTATGCAGTGCTTAAATGAAGTTCAGTATCTAGGGATTTCTGAAGACTTTTCCAGAATCTTGAAGTAAAACGGGGATCACGATCAGAAACAATCGATAGGGGTACTCCATGAAGTCTCACAACTTCATTAATATATAGTCTTGCTAGACGTTCCAGGGGTAGATCTTCTCTTATAGCAAGAAAATGTGCTGACTTTGTAAGACGATCAACAATAACCCATATTGCATCGTTCCTTCTAAGAGTCTTCGGTAGCCCCATGACAAAGTCCATCGTAATATTGTCCCATTTCCACTCCGGTATGGTAAGAGGTTGCATGACTCGTCCAGGCTGTTGCCTTCCAGCTTTCACTTGTTGACAAACCATACATCTTGACACAAAATCAGAAATCTCCCTCTTCATGTTGTCCCACCAAAAATGTTCCTTCAAATCTGTATACATTTTGGTGCTCCCAGGGTGTATAGAGAAATTGGAACTATGAGCATCATACAGCAATTCCCTTTTTAGATCAGGTATATTGGGAACACAAATTCTCTTCCCGAATTTCAAAATTACATCTTCATACACAAAGTCTCTCAGTCTCCCATCATTCACAGCTTTAATCTTCTTTTGGAATTCTTCATCATCGGTCTGAGAACTCTTAATCCTTTCTAGTAAAGATGGTTTGGCAACCATTTGAAAAAGCATTGATGTTTCACCTTCCCTGGTTATTCCCATGTCCATCTTCACTAGATCCCTGAAAATTGGATCCCTTTCAATTCTCATATTGTTCAAAACTCCATGGTCTTTTCTACTCAAAGCATCTGCCACCTTGTTTGCCTTCCCCGGGTGGTAGTGTATCGTACAATCATAATCCTTGAGTAATTCAAGCCATCTCCTTTGCCTCATGTTGAGTTCTTTTTGTAAGAAAATATACTTCAAACTCTTGTGATCAGTATAAATATCACATTTTTCACCATAGAGGTAGTGCCTCCATATCTTAAAAGCAAAGATCACAGCTGCTAACTCAAGATCATGAGTAGGATAGTTTTGTTCATGAATTTTCAACTGTCGTGATGCATAGGCAATAACTCTATCATTCTGCATAAGGACACATCCAAGTCCTTTCTTCGATGCATCACTATAAATAACGAACCCATCATTCCCCGATGGTAGAGTCTATATAGGAGCATTGACTAATCTTCTCTTCAGTTCTTCGAAACATTCTTCACACTCTTTTGTCCAAACAAATTTAACCCCTTTACGTGTGAGCTTCGTTAATGGGTTAGCCAATCGGGCAAAATTCTGGACGAAATGTCGAAAATAACCTGCCATGCCAATAAAACTACGTACCTCAATTATACTCGTAGGTGCTGGACATTCTTGGATTTCTTTGGTCTTAGAAGGATCAACAGAGATTCCATCTTTAGAGACAATATGGCCAAGAAAAGAAATCTCCTGAAGCCAGAATTCACACTTGCTAAACTTCCCATATAATTCATGCCTCCTCAGAGTCTTCAAGATAATGCGCAAGTGATTTTCATGATCTTCGTAGGTTTTGGAGTATACCAAGATATCATCAATAAATACCACCACAAATTCATCGAGATACTCCTTGAAAACTCTAATCATCAGATCCATGAATACAGAGGGTGCATTAGTCAATCCAAACGGCATTACAGTAAACTCGTAATGCCCGTACCTGGTTCGAAATGCTGTCTTCGGAATGTCTTCTTTCTTTACACACAACTGATGGTATCTAGATCGAAGGTCAATCTTTGAAAAGTATTGAGCTCCATGCAGTTGGTCAAATAAATCATCAATACGAGGTAGGGGATACTTGTTCTTTATCGTTATAGCATTGATCTCCCTGTAGTCGATACATAACCTCATAGATCCATCTTTCTTTTTAACAAAAAGAACAGGGGCTCCCCATGGAGAAACACTAGGGCGAATAAATCCCTTATTACTCAATTCCTCTAGTTGTTTCTTTAGTTCGACTAACTCTACATTGGCCATTCTATAAGGGGTCTTCGATATAGGCCTTGATCCAGGAATCAAATCAATAGAAAACTCAACTTCTCGTTCTGGAGGATGTCCATGTAAATCTTCTAGAAATACATCTACAAATTCTTTCACAACAGGTACATCCTCTATTTAAACATTCCTTTCCTCACCCACAGTTATTTCATTCTCTTCCTCCCCAATAATTGAATTACGTTGAGCTACTGGGGGTGGATCTAAATAAGAATTAGGTGGTGAAGATTCTGCTCTAAAAATAAGGTTCTCCTTATCATTATCATCAAGAATCGTAACCTCTTTCTTCTTACAATAAATCTTCGCATCATAGTCCGAAAGCCAGTCCATACCGAGGATTATATCAAACTCAATCATAGGTATGACGATGAAATCAGCAGATAAAGAAAATTTATGTGCTCTAATGGGGATTGATTCACAAAACTTTGTTGCAACGATACTTCCCTTAGGAGTTTTAACTGACAACTCCCTTATTAAATCAAATTGGAAATATCTAATTTTCTTAGAAAACTGGGAAGATATGAAACAATGCGATGATCCAGAATCAAATAATGCATTTGCTAAACTTGAGGAAACCATTAAATTACCATCCACCACGTCTTTCAGAGCTTCTACCTCAGCAGTAGTGATAGCATAAGCCTGGCCTTGATCCCTTGGCCTTTTCTGAGGTAAGTTCTCCTGACGCTTAGGACATGCATTTGCATAATTCCCCATCTCCCTGCAATTATAGCACTGAACGTTGGTAGCTTCCTTCTTCCCCTTGCAATCAGGAGCTTGGTGGCCTTTTTCACCACACTTTTAACAGACTCCCATTCCCTTCAAGCAAGTACCAGGATGTTTCTTCCCGCATTTACCACAAGATGGATATTCAACCTTTCCCTTCTTCCCCTTATTTCCATTCGCAGATTGATCAGAAGGTCTCTTCTTCTCTTGCTTTTCTTTAAAGTCATAAGACTTAGAGAATTCCTTTCGGTCTTGATAGCACATGAGACAATGTCTTCGTACGATGAAAAGGATTGTGAGACTAACGCTCGACGGAGAAATGGTTTTAACCCATCAAAGAAACAATCAATCTTACTTCTTGGGTTGCGAATATAATCTCCAGCATACCTCGCTAACCTTGTAAAGTTAGCCTCATACTTTGTGACATTATCATCCTCCTTTTGTCTCAGACTCCGAAATTGCCTTTCCATATCTGCTCGATGGTCGCGAGGGAAGTATTTTTCTAAAAACAGATCTTTGAACTCCCTCCACTCCATATTTGATACTTCATCATCTTCCTTCATGTTTTGAATCAATGACCACCATTGATCAGCATCTCTCAGTGAGGCGATAAACTGCCATGATAACTTTTTCCCTTTCACTGCTCCCCAAAGCCTGAAATATTTTCTCTAGGGAAAATATCCATTGCTCAGCTACTAAGGGATTTGTATTCCCATTGAACGTTGGTGGTTGTTGCCTCATGAATCGATCTAACATTGATCCTCCACGCTACGGATCAGGGTGCTCCATACGGGTAAGGTTATTATTCATAACCTGAGTAAGTTGTCCCAGTATGGTGATTAGCTGATCAGCACCAGTTGCATCACCAGCCCCACTATAATTATCTTGAGCAGGAGGGCAATCCCTACATGGAGTGCGTGCATTGATACGGTTTCCATTTCTTCCACTAGGCGCCATTTCTAAACAATGGCATAAACTAGATCAGTTTATGAATCAAAATACATAATCCCATACTTATAAAACACTTAACATAAATTGAAATATTTATGGATATAATCCATAATCATAATAATGTTTTCTTTGAGGAAGTATATACTCATAATCCCTTCAAAATGATTTGTAAAGAAAATGAGAGTTATCCTAAGCATATCCCCCGGGAGTGTCGTAACCAAGAGTGCAGCAAGGCCCGTTGTCGTGCACCAGTTCCCGTTCGAGTCTATCTCAAAGCGGTGTTTTCGGGTTTTACCCCTAGGTACATCTGTGCCAGAGCCGCCTCTACCTGCTCGTATCCAGACAGGGATGTATTTCTTGGAAAACTCACAAAATCTCTACAATACCATAATTCTAGGAAGTTCTTCTATACTAATCCTCAAAGTTCATCTTAGGTCTACGTGCTCTAATCAGAGTTTATCTAAATCTAGCTTCCAGGGTTTGTACTAAACCTCCCTCTGATACCAACTGTAATGCCCCGACCCCAGCTACCCAGAGTCGGTGCATTAATACATAACATTGGCATGATCACAAGAAATATCAAATCCCGAAAGACCGATTGTTTTAGTAGCCTTGGAAACACTAGATATAATCATAAAGTTTTACATTACATTTCAAAGTGAAAAACTACTACAACAACAAAGTCTTCATATCCACACTATTAACCCCTCATAATATCCCTGCAAGTCATTCATAATTTACTTCTTCACTACCTGGGAAAAATAAAACATAGAAAAGGGGTGAGCTCAAATGCCCAGTAAGGATAACAATATAGCGGAATATTCAAAATAATCATAAACATTTAAAGCAATGAATTACTAAAACAAAAGCCATTTAAAATTGAACTTCAACATAGTATGGAAAAAGTAAAATGAAATAATGCCATTTACTTATTCACATGGGTATTCTACTAATCGAATAATCACATGCAATATCAATAACCACTTTCATAATGTTGGAATGCATAATGCCAAACTATCATAACCACATAGCCAAGGCCTCGTGACAAGAATACAAATAAGATTTTGTCAAGGCCTTGTGCCAAGACACTAGTTTGTCTCATGAGACCTACCGATGCATCGAGGAGCTATAGCGGGCTCCACCCGTCACTTATTAAGTCCAATGCATTCCCATATGAAAAGTTTTAAACATAACATAAACATTCGTATTAAAACTAGCATACGAAATGTCAATAATTTCACCATAAACTATGAATGGTATAAAAATAGCACATCCATAGTCAAACATATCACAAAACCTTCAATACAATATAGAAGTTTTGTATCATAATAAATCAACATCAAATAATCTTAAAATCCATCAAAGGATGTTGACATAGATGAAATCAAAATTCTTTTTAAAGAAATATCTCCTTTTATTTTGAAATCATTTAAGATCCATATAAAATAAAACATTTTCTTTGAAAATATTCTTATAAGCTTGTAAGGAAAGCTTTGATGATTTTATAACGGCGTAAAATAACCGCACCCGCCGTATAAGTTAAAAAAACATTCTTACCTCAATTCTGTCGAAAAGGTTAAAAAGGACCTTGTTTTGAAACTGACGGAAAGATTCCTTTATAAACAACTTATAAAAGTCAAAAAGGGTATAAATGACTTTAACTCATATTTTAGTAAATAGTAAAAATGTTTTGAAATACATTTTTAAGAAACATGGATGTGGATGATAAAGAGATCCCAGTAGATTATTACGTATAAACAACCTCGGATAATGAAGAGATTGTGAAATAACCCTTACCTTGTAGTTTTCCTTGGTTGGGGTAGGTTAAACTCCTATATAATGGTGAAATAATTGTTATTAAATTATATAATAATCATATATATTAATATGATATCATATATGATCTTTTAACATTGATTTGTTAATAATATCTTAGAATTATCATCGTTTCGGGTGTTAACTTACTCATTTTTTTATATGTTTTGTTACATAAGCCATGGTTGTTGTATATTATTCATATCCAGAATGATATCTAGTCCTTAAACATCATTTTTAAATCATCAAAGGATAATTATACTTGAATGGTTACGATGGAGAATGAATCTCATCGCGTTCGTGGAGACGGTAGTCCGTACGTACGCACGAGCGACAATATCATTCTTTTGATATTAAAATAATATATAAATGAATGGTATATCATATATAAAGAATCATTAACATGTTATATTTATTATTTACATGAGTTACACATCATTATTATACCCATCCAAATAATATTATATTGAATAACAATTACACCACGACGTGGAGACGGTAAGCCGTACGTACGCACGTATGGTGACATGTTATTCAAAGGGTGGATAGAATACTGAATATGGTTGTACCATACTTATAATAACATCACAGTATATGTGAGATACTGGAGTTATTATTTTAGAATGGTAAGAACAAAGGAAGAAGAAGTGGAAGAAGAAATGAAGTTAGAAAAGGGTGGTGAAATCATTACCTCTTCTTCGGGTTCTTCCTTTTGATTTGATCAAAAGGGCTCCTTAGGTTGGCTTTCTGATCAAACTAATGCCTCTAGGTTGTATTTAGGGATGTTGGGAGAGTATTTGGGCAGAGTTTGGACGAACCAAAAGGCTTTTAAGGTGTGAAGAAATGGGAAGGAAGAGTGCCCTTTTATAAGAGGGGTGAGGGGCACCTTTGGAAAAGCTAGAAATATTAATTTATAATAAATTCATATTCGGTTTCTAATGGCTCCAAAGTTGATTATTCAAAGTTTAAGGTGGGGATAGGTCGAAAAACACTCAACCAATAGAATTTAGACAGGTTTGGGTACTTATATTAACCTTATCTTTAAGTATTAACTCTAAGTTAATTAGTTTCACTTTTACAATGTCTCTTTGTATTTTTATATAATATGGTTAATAAACATACTATATACATACAAGCGACCCCCAAGTAGTAAATTAATGATGAAACTATCATGATATAAGTCTCTTGGCCGAACCGTAGATTTTTATGAATTTAATATCAATTAATAATATAATATTTTTTTTAAGAACTCTTTTATATCAATTTTGACACTATTCAATAGTTGATTTTTTTGAAACTCATAACAGATTGATTACTTCAAAAAAAGTCAATTAAATCAATCCTAATATATCATATTATCCTAGAAAATTAGTTTAATTCATTAAAAGTTTCATATTATATTTATTTGGGTATTTATAATATCAATTATTTTAATTTTTCACTATTATAGTAATTATTGCATCATCATTGTGTCATATATAAAATAAATTATTTAATGTCTAAAAATTATAAATAAATTATCATTATGTAGGAAATCTTTTTATATTTATAATGAATATTTATAATCTAAAATCCAACACATATAAACCTATGTAACAATTGTTGATCTAAAAGATATATGCTTGTGTCATTTTTGTATTCATTTTAACTAAATTAAAATAAAGTGTCATTATCACTTACAAGTGGATCCATGGGGTCCCAAAATAGACCCAAAGATTCCCATGGTCGACCATGTATCAACCAATAGGGTTAAGACACGTTTTAGGGTAATTTAGTATTATTATAATATTATTTGTTAACCCTTATTTACCGGATTTACCCTTAACCATGGTAAATAAAATATTTACCGCAGTAATTATTCAAAATGTCTAAAAATAAAAGTTACCTATTTACACAATTTGAACATCCTGATTCCAAATATGGAATCCATTTTCCTAAATTCAAAACACAGAAGTGGCAGAAATTAATTTAAAATTAAATCCCGCTGTCAAAACAAAAAGCGTGTTTTTAAGAGATAATAACTATCAAAAGATTGACACTCGTTTATGTTCGGTTTAATTGTAAAATTATGTCCAATGACCAACATTATATTAAATGGTAAAAATATATTCTAAATATACTTTAAAACCACTCAAATTCATAATTTATCACTATTAATTATTTTGATTAAAAAAGTTGTTTTTAATTAAAATTTAGTAATTTTCACTATTCATCAAAATATGAAAGTTATCCGAAATGTACCAAAATTTCACCTTAGGCTAAATTCGATATTCCGAATCCAAAAATGAAGTCCATTTTGAAATATAAAATATATATGACTTCAAAAAGTAGGTATTACTATTCACAACGGCTAGTTTAATTAGTTGTGGTGTGTGTTAGAACTCGAGGTTGCGTACAACACACGCTATCGCATTATTCGAAGGGAAACGTACCATAGAAGCTTGGGGTGTTACAATTAACCCCAATTTTTCTAATATATATTGGAATCAAACCAATCCTATATGTGAATATACATGATCACTATAATACTAAGCCCATGTACAATGTTCCAAGCCATTATAAGTATGGATAACGCCATCATCCCATTAAATATGAGAGTAAGGAGTATGCTATGAAAATGGGGTGTTCCAAACACCCTCACATGTTCCCTCCTCTTTTTAAACAACCCCAATGGTCTCATCCACCAAAGATAGGGGTAATCACCTTCCATAAGGCTATACACATATAACCATTTTCGTTACTAATAATAGTGATAATCTACAGCAACATCAGTCCGATTAAAGACATCAACAATTAAATTTCATTAAACACTATCAAAAAGGCAAAAAATAATAATTTTTGAACCCTATAGTAATAGTTTGAAACTATAAATAAAAAAATAATTTTTTAAAGTGAATCATATAAAGTATATATAATGAATAACGAAAATCTCATGTGGTTATTTTTATAGACCTACATAGATAATCCTACCCTTTCCAATTTATCTCCGAAAACATGCCACCAATATATATTTGAAATTTCTAGGGGAATCCAACATGTAGAAAGAAATATTAACCTCGTAATTAAATATAATATCACAAAACTATAATACAAAATAATCTAATAATATAAAAAACCATTTATTTAGGGAACTATTGAGATTCAAATATGAAATAATATGATAAGAAAATAATAAAGAAGTTGGAATAGAAATAAATGCCCACAAAATCTCATTGTGACGGATGAAATTTGAACTGATAAGAACCTATTAAGATCACACAAGAGAATTAAGTGAATTATGAGATAGAAATTTAGGAAAAAATCACTATATTCTAGTAAAAGTTGAAAAAAGTCAACTTTTTATACATAATAAATAAATTATTAATTTTTTAAAATAAATAAATAAATTGGCTACTGAACTCGTTTTTCATGAAATACAAGGACTCTTATATACTAAAGGGTTAGCATAGTTAGCCTTATTTATCACCCTAATGTACCCTTAAATACAACTAAACACTTTACAACAATAACAATAATTTTCAATGTATGGGTTCCATTAACATGAATCATTGAATATGAGAACCTTACTTGTTATCTATTACATTGGACCTCTACATATTAATTGATTTTTTTGTATAAATCATATGAAGCATACATAAAATTGGGATACTTTTTTGAATCATACATTATAATAAATCCAATACCATTTCCCAAATCTTTTGTTTTATAATCCGTATATTGAACCATGCATATATTACCCAGATATATAAAAACATATGTCTATACATAAATATTTTATTGTTCCCCTTAATCTGACATTTATAGGTCAGATGTTTACACATATGTATTAAATTTTTTTATAAATGATATAAAATTTCATTTAATAGGGGAGACATTTAAAATTAAGTACTGAACCTTATGTGTTTCATTTTCCTCAATGATACTAATATATACATCAAGGATACTCTTACATATGACATTAGTTACAAAGAGAGGTTTTATATTTATATCAATTATAACAAATATTAAAAAATCTGTATTCATAGAAGAGTTTTCTAAAATATTAATTAATTTACAATCACACTTATTATTAACATCCTACAATTATAAACCATAAAAAATGTATTATAATTTAATTCGAGATGAGTATTTGAGGATTTAAAATCACACCATATTTAATGAGTAAAGATAACTAACTACATTGTAAGATATATTATAATATATGGTTTTCATTGTTCGGATGGAAGAAGAGTTGAATTAAATCAAAAGGAATGGAACATAGGAATTAATATTACATCGAAAACACATGATTATGATAGTGATAGGTTTATTTTTATAAATAATCCCAATAATAATTATAAAGTAGAATAAAAATATATAAACAATTATCCATGGTTTATACTCCATTTGAGGGAAAGGATGTTGGTATGAATATTTCTCCACTTCAAAGAATTTAAAAATAAATATTATTCTTATCATTTTTACACTATTGTATAAAATTATTTTTCCAAGGGATATTATGTTTGTGATTTTGAATGGTGAACTTAAGTGAGAAGTTTATTTAAAACGAAAACATTGTTTTATTCTTGATTATGGTTTTTTTTAAATTTCTTTGTTGATGAATGATTTATGTAGTCCCAATAGAAGTCCAGGAATGGTAATAATAACAACAAAATAAAAAAAGTACTATGAAATTTATGGAAGGAATTATTTATTATAATCTCAATTATATGTTAGGTGATACAAACATACTTGTTATAATTTGGTTGATAATGAAAATATTTTTATTAATAGGAGAGAGGAACCATATGTGGAATTATATACTTAAATTAGGACATTATTTTAGATATCAATGATTGGCGAGATATTATTAATCTTTAATTCTTACATGAATAACATTATTGTTTTTATGTTTCTCCTATAATATCAATATAATAATAAGATTTTTATGAGTTTTGCATTGATGAAATGTGATATGTATTTGCCATTATAGAATTTGAAAATTTTAGTTATTCAATACAAAAGTATTTTATGTTGTTAAAACACTTCAATAAACGCTTATTGACATTCATCTTGATATGGAGGTTTCTAGAAAAAAAATCTAAAATTCAATTATAGTTTTTATATTATTCAACATCAATAATAATAAATAGTGTTTTATATTGGTGAAATAGAACATGTACTATATAAAAGGATCAAATTTTTCAATGGTATGAAAAAAAAACATTTTATTTTTTTACATTTTTTAATGTCGAATGGGATGGACATGTTTTTGATCCCATGAATAATTCTCTAAGTGAATTATTTATTGGTTAATGGAATGTTTAATTTCACTCCAAGAAAAAAAAATTATTTGGCAAACCCAAAATATCCTTATGTCGCAACATCACAAAACATAGAAATGTTTTTTGTTGAAAATGAAACTCATAGACATTTTGATGTAGGTCTTATTCCCATTGAAAATTATGTATGAGAATATATTTGAAACCAACAAGAGTGTGATAGTCAAATAATCCAGTGTAATATTATTAATGAATATTATTTAAATCAAGTAACACATCAACACAAATAGAATATAATGTGTTATGATTATATCAGATTATATATACTTCATAATGTATGTTATGAACTTTTTGATAAAGCCAATAACTGAGGATTCCATCAAACAATTAAGATAATTTTTTAGAGTTCAATGTACCCAAAAATCATATTATGTATTCTTATATATTTTTCAATTTCATTCATTTATTTTTTTTTAATGGTGGGAAAAATAAAATGGGATCTATTTTTATAGGGGGTGGAATTTTTGATTCATTATGATTGAAGTTATTGATAGGGAAACACACACTGTTAATTTTTAATGATGATGCTTTATGAAGAAATCATACAATACATCACATGTTTTTAAATCTAAATTAGTTAAAATTAAATACCTTATATATATTTAGTGGATATTAATGTAACTGATAAGAATATGTATGCTGATGAGTGTTAGAGATTTGAGAGTAAAATAATGAGTTGAATTAACAAAGGGTTATATTTGAGTTTATCTCTTCTGAGACCCAATTAATAGAGATATGATTTTAAACTAATATAATGAGTATTATTGTAAGAAACAAAAATTAAAATATACAACTTTGTATTTGATAGCATGTATGACACGAATCACCAAGCACGTAAGTGAATATAATTTACCAATACTCTACTATAAATTTACATATTTAAATATATTCTATACAAGATAGAGATTATAATGAACACAACACTGAGTTAGACAGGGTTACACACTAGGGAATCCATCCTCGATAGCTTGTGTTACACGGAAAAGAGACCTTCCATGATAACTTTTCTAATATGTCGTACTGAGCTTCACCATATAATGATATATTATTAAATTTCTATTATTTAATATAACATGATATAACGAAGACGTTATGTTACTATTTTTGAATAATGTTAACAATCATTTTAAAATTTATGGTTTATATATATATATATGTATATAATGAATTCTTTTGATTTTAATTAATTAAAACTATAATAAGAACAAATTGAATATAAAAAAGAATTTTTTTTGTTTTTATGATTCCAATTGAGTTTTGTGATAATAATAAAAAATAATTAATCTTTTATAATGATATTAATCAAATATATATGTTATATATTTAATCAGTTATTTTTGATAGTCAACCATTAGGTTTTGATGGAATAAGATTAGAACAAACTATATTACATAAAAATAAATATTTCTTATAATAGAAATTTTAAACTTTTAATGGAGAACCATTTTAAATAATAATTTCAAAATTTTAATTGATTTAATATGTCACAATAAACAAAATATTTTGAAGTTATTATAGTAATTCGGATAGGGTATGTTTTTATATTTCACTGAAACATTTCAATTTATAAAGAATAGTTAGACCTACATAATTTTAATTCAAATCTAAATTTTCAACCAATTTATTTGATGTTTAAATTATAATTTTATTGTTTTTAATCTTTAATAAGAGAATATTTTAAGAAATTTATAAAATTTAAGTCATTGGTGTCGATTTTAATTTTAATTTTATTATCAATATATAGCAATCATTCAGACATTTTACATTAAAAACAACATTGTCATCTGGTCTGCAAGACTTAAGTTTAATTCCTTTTGGCTACATATTTGATTAGAATCTGAAAAAATGATATAAATAATTTTAATAATCTTTATTTATAATTTATAATAAAAATAACTTTGTTTTTTCCCATAATGTTTCGTGAATTTTATTAAAATTAATTACAAATATTTAGGAAATATGAATCTTAATAAAGGACTAAACCATTATATTCAGGTCCCAAATTACCTAAAAACTTGTACAACACCAACTTTATGATCATTATTCAAAAATTAAACGTACATTATTGAATTGTTATGGTTTTGATATCTTTTTTGGGTAATAAAATGTGTACACCTCACTCATTTTCAAAAATTCCACATAATTCCTTTTCCACCATTATAAAAGGCCACAATCTCTCCCCATTCCTCACTCCTCTAAAAATAATTTTTGGAAATAAATTCTTAAATATATTACCAAAATCCCACACCATGACCTTGAAGCCTCTCATTGGGATGAAATCACTCCATGGAATCATTTTTGTATACACAAAAATGAGTTATCCTATTTTTTATTAAATACTTCCCAACGATCCATTTTATTTCATTTATTTATCCCCCACCTCAAATCATATAACTACATTATATTATAAAAAAAATATTATCCTAAATATTTTTTTTGTTATGATACAGTTTCTACCTAAAATTGAAAACACTTAAATCTAAGGGGTAACAAACATACTATTTCTGTTTACGGTGAACTGTTACATCACGAAACGATTATTGTTCATTTTTCCATCACCAACTCTCATATATTCCATTATGATTGAAAATATATTTATATTTGTTATATAAAATATTTATAACATATTAATACTTATTTCACTGTTTTTATTCACATATATTTACGCATTCCAATTTATGTAAAAACAATTACATTGTTTGAAGAAATGTGGACTACCACCCCTTCAATGATATGTGATTATTTCACACGATCCATAGAATGTATAAATGATTATTATATTTAAATAAATTGGCATAAAAACATATATATTACATTCATGAAATAATTACTTATATATATATATCATTTCCTTTATTATCATTTCACACACTAAAAAATGATAATGTCTGTCGTAGACGTAGAGACTCCCACCTCTACAACAGAATATGATTTCGGTAAAATGAAAATAATTATATATATAATTATATATGATTAAATAATATGGAATTAATTATATAATTATCATTCTAGAATAATATAATTCTATACCTTCTATCCATAATTAACATTGAAAAATAAGAACGTTACTCATGCGTACGTACGATCTACCATATCCAAGATCGTAACATTGATACATTTTTCATAACTGTGTTTAATTATATATTTTTAAATTAGAATTGATATATAAATATAAGAGTTATTGAATTTTTTATCATTCATTATATGTTATATAATATTCCCTTTGACCCTAGTTGTCCAGTTTCAATCTTTTTTGAAAAGTAAATCAAATTTTGTCAAAACGCCCAACGTAAACATAATATTCTTCTAATCATACACAAAATTGTAATTAGAGAAATAAATTTAATTTTAAGAATGAAAAATTTTCTGAATAATGTAAAAAATTAATATTATTTTATTTTATATGTTGTTAAAGGATATTCACCCATTAGGGAAAATAATTTAATGGATTTTATCTCAATTTAGATTATATTAAAATTATTTGTTCTTGTATGACTACTTAATATTATATGGTGTAAAAAAACCATTTTTCATGATATATCATGAATATAAATAATCTCATGATATTATAATTTTCATTTTATTTTCTTCCTTCATGAGTCTTATGATTTAAAAAGATTCAATGTTTTGTGGGACACATTACAATGTTTAAACATTATTTTTCAATAGAATAATTTTACTCATTATAAATTTTTATTCAAGGAAATTATGTGGAAATTTTTCAATAAACCCTTTAATTTTCTTATTATATAGATAATCATTCCGTTTTTCAATTATTATTACCATTTTCTACAAATCTGTACTCTAGGGGTTTTAATTTTATTTTAAGAAAACACTATATCATTTTTCACTTTAGTGAGAGAAAATGTTTTCTTCTAAAAACCATTTTCGAATAAAATGTTTTCAAAATATTTTATAAAATGATTTGGTTTGTAAATTTTTACCAATTATTTATTTTACAAATATTTTCAATGGAATCTTCTAGTTGATTTCCTAACTCAGAAATTTTGTAACATCTAACCATGAAAAATAAATGTTCATTTTACATAATATGGCTTGTACAGATTTACCCACTATAATTTCATTAATTTTTTTATTAATTTTTTAGTGATAATTAATAAATAAAATATTTTAATATGTTATTTTCATGGAATTTTTTTAAATTGTTTTTCATAATAAAAGGACATATTTTTTGGAATTTTTTTAAAATACATTTATAAATTATTTCTATTCATCAATTAAAACAACCATTTCTTTACTCTACATGGGCTATGTTGTTTTTATACCATAATAAATCATCCACTTTATGGTTTAGGAATGATTTATACAAGGATAGTATTCACATTCACTTCCTCGATTAGATTTTTACCCTTTAATTATTCTGTTTTCATTGTTCATTTGACACTAAAATGCTCCTGAATAACCACATAGTTTTTCATGGAAATTAATATCTCATAAAATATATACAATTTCTCATATAGTGTTAAAATTTTATTTTATTTGATTAGTGGGGTAAATAATGATAAATTAATATCTCTTAATTTATATATATATTTTTTAAAAGACATTTTCAAATTGATTACTAGGCATCTGATGAATGCCATGAATTGGTACTATAGAGACACTAGCTTGAGGTACATGGACATTACATTAATTTAATAAAATAATAAATAGATAACAAAAATAGATTCCCAATGACTCTATTAGTTCAGTGTCTTTGGAAACTCAGAACAAAATCTTCTAATCATGTTGAATGATCATCAACATCTCCAATAAAGATATTCCTCTTTTGTTTTCTTACCTAAAACATTTATTTATATCTTGGGGAAAAGAAAAAATTTAAAGGGTGAGCTCAAATGCTCATAAAGGGAATACATGAAGAATGTAAAACAACCCATAAAAATTTGAAGGTAAAAACATGAACATAAAACATCAAAATCATGAGTAATGACATAAATCTTTGCAGTACATAAGGCATAGATCTTAAAGGAACATCCATCATGATAAAATAACAGGGTAATAAAACATGTAATTGTGTCACATCATTACGAACACTATATTATTTCCATAGTAGCCAAGGCTTGCTACAAACACCATCATAGTTGTGAAATTCCATTACATAACTGGGTTTACCAGTCTTTCCATCCCTGTATTACTGAACTGGATTTTACATGTCATTCTAGCCATGTCTATCTCATGAGATATAAATCTTTACATAATGCATTGGAGTGAGATATAGGTCCCACCCATCTCATATTTAAATCACTCTTACATGTGCCACAAAATAAACATAAATCATTCATTATAGCCCAAAGAATAAAATTGGTTTCATAAACATCATCCCATCATTACATAATAAATATAAAAAATGTATATCAATTCATCATTAAAAAAATCAAACCATGTATATAATAGATACATTATACTTGAAACATAAACATACTAAATAATGTCATCCCAGTTGAAAAGTATTTTTGAAAAAACACTTGAAATGAATTTTTACGAAAAATATCCTTTCTTCTTCAACATCATACTCTTTTAACAAAATTACACACAATTTTTAATGGAAAGGATTTTTTTTAAAAATATTCATGAAATCTTATAGGGGAAGAATCATGAAAATAATGTGTTATAAAACCATAAAAATCTGTTCATTCCATATAAGTTAAAAATACATTCTTCTCGTAATTTTGCCAAAAAAGTCAAAAATCACCTCATTTGCTAAATAAAAGAAAGATTCCTTCCATACAATGTGGTAAAAGTCCTAAATGGGTAAAAATAAAATTAAACATACATGGAATAATAGTAAACAATTTATGAAAACATTTTTTATCAAACATGGATATGGATGATGAACATAAACCAAATAAATACTTACGAACAAATAATCTCGAATAAGAATGAGAATTGAATAGTTATCCCATACCATTTATGATCAGTGTAATCATACATTTAATAAAATAAATAATGTTACATTCATATTTAAATATAACATCCTTAATAATAAAAAACATAAAACATGTATGGGAAACATGTATGGGAAATAGATGGTGATTAATGTATATGTCTCCCAGAAATAAATGTGAGACGAAATAATCCCTTACGTTCGGTCTAATTTATTTTGTATGATTACAAAAATAATGTGTTGTGGGTTTAAAAATATTATTAACTTGTAAAAGAACCATAATAATATTTATTATAACATATATTATTCACTTACGAAATTATATTACCTGTTATTTTGTCAATTCTATGTTAAAGCAGCATTTTGGGTAAAATTGTTTCATTTATCGTACATGTTTGGGCTTGTTATTCTTGATCTAATTACTTATATCATGATTTAAATACTTTTATAATGTAAAAAATGATTTATATATAATATATATTCTGAATATTGTATATATAACAGATCGATAAAGGGAATGAAAAACACAGTTTATGGAGATGGTAGTTCGTACGTATGCATGAACACTATTTTCGTTTCCTTAATAATTTAATGGAAGTAATTAAATAACATATACACAACTACAGTATAATTATTATGTTATATATTTAATTATTATTTATTATATATACTTTATAATCATTCTGGAATGGTTAACATGGTGAATGAATCTTCTCAGGTCATGGAGACGGTAATCCGTACGTACGCACGAGCGATGATATCGTTCCTTAATTATTAAATGGAATTGGAGTGGATGATATAATATCTCATAATCATTATGATTTTATACTAATAATATATAGTTACTATTTCCACCATTATACCCATCCATGTCTGGTGGTGGTGGAAGAACAGATTACACCACGGTGTGGAGACGGTAAGCCGTACATACACACAAGAGGAGATTTCATTTTTTGTAGGATGGATATAAAATGAAATAGGGTTATTTAATAGGTATAATAACATATCAGTATATTAGTTATACTTATGTTAATAATTTATAATTATATAACTAAATAATAGAAGTTGAATGAGAAGGAATCTTAAAAGAATCAGTAGAAGATATTACATCTTCTTCGACGTGCCTCTTTTAAACTTTTTCTTAGGGCACTAGAGTTCATCTTTTGATAAGACCAGAACCTCTATAATATAACTATAGAGGTTTAGAAGAGGATTTGGTAGGGTTTTTCTGATCTTTATGTCTTAAAATGGTGTGAATTAAAGAGGGAGGAGGTAACCATTTATAAGAGAGGAGAGGGGCACTTTTGGAAACCCCAAAAATGTTAATTTATAATAAACTCAAACCCCACATAAAAACAACCAAAGTGACTCAAATTCTGATATGTGGTAAGATAGGGTTTAAATCTCACCAACAAATTAAATTTATACACATTTTTATTTTATATTAAACCATATCATTTTTATTTATCATTATTTAATCTATTCAATTTAATTTGTGGTAATAATATTATAACTATGAAATGGTTATAAATACATACATATGAGTTGTGAATTTTCATTAAATGGATACTTTATGAAATTTTACAACATATAAATTTCAAATTTTAATTTTTAAATATTTTTGTGATTTTTAAACAATTTAATAATATGATATTTTTTTAAAATATCAATTTTGTCTATTTTGACAGTATTCATAAAATCCATACAAAAGATATGTTTGAACAAAAATATTTAATTGACTCCTAACAGGTCATATTTATTTATAAAATTATTGGATCACATTAAATAGTTCATTAATATTTATTTTAATATTTTTTTAAAAAATTATTTGATATTTCCAACAATAAACTAATTAATACAACATTTTCATATAATTATTTAACATAATTATTTGTTTCCTAAAAATTAAAAATAAAATAATATGAGGAATGTAAATCTATTATATATCATGAGAGTACTTTTAGTAGAATTTATCTTCAAAAACATCAAACTTTTAAAATGATATGTTTATTAAATTATGAAGCTCACAACATTGACATCATTTAAAATAAAATAATATAAATGTTATTATCTATTTTATAAGTATCCAAACGGTATACAAGTCGAAACATGGATTTTTAGGGTATATATATACACGACCAAGATGGTTTGGTCAAGTTTCTTGTATTTTGATGGGTATTATTCCTTTAATAAACATTATATTATTGATTTTTCACTAAATAAATAATTTCTGCATCATTAATGTATAAGTTATTAAGGCAATTATATATTTAATAAAAATTAAAAATAAATTACCATGATGAAGAAAAAAAATATCTTTCAAATTAGTATTTATAATCAAATTTATATTATGTATAACCTTATATTAAAAATAATTTAATTAATAATGTTTGAGTGAGACATATTTCACTTTCATTAAATAAAATAAATTAAAGGCATTAATCACATCAAAGTGGGTTTCAATAGATTCTATTTCGACCCAAGTATGCTTTAGAGAAAAGTATAATCATCCAATTATATTAATACAAGTGTTAGAGTAATTTTATAAAATTATTTTTACCGTTAATTACCTAATTAACCTTTAACTGTTGTAAATAAAATTTACCGTAGTTACTATTGATAATGCCTTAAAATAAAAATTATCTTATTAACATAATTTTGACCTACTGATTCCAAATATGGAATCGATTTTTCCAAATTCAAAACACAACTTTTTCATTTTTTTAATAAAAAATTAATCCCACTATTGAAAAAATGAGTTTTAAAAGTTAAAACATTGCAAAAGATTGAAATATCTTTACTTATGAATTCAATGTAAAATTAATGATAATGAAATAAATTATATTGAATGGTAAAAATATATTATATTTATACTTTAAAACCATTCAATATTATTATTTTACCATATAAAACATCTTGATTAAATAAGTTTTTTTAATAAAAATTTATCTTATTTTTACTATTCATCAAAATATGAAAGTTTTCAGAAAAATATTAAAAATTAATCCCAAGTGAATTTTTATTTCCTTATAGAAATTAATAAGTTTATTTTTTGAAATTCAAATTATAAACATGTCAAAATAGATTTAAATTGGGAGCACCATCAAAAGGCGGCAAAACTGCATGTTTTGAAAAATACTTATTTTATCAGAAATATTTATTTTTCTCTCATAACTTGTTATTGAAATTTGTAAGATGAATGATAATATAATAAAATTAAAAATGTGGTTAATTCTATTCATAAGGGCTATTTTATAATAATATTATATAAATATATCAGAGTTTAGTGAAACTCGGTATTGCATACAACACGTGATATTTGAGAAGGTCTCTCTTGTGTGCAACACAAGCCAAGAATAATGTTATGTATACTACAAGATAATATGGTTTTGTGTATAGATCAAGAAAATAATGGTGTAGCATACCACAGAAGGCATCAAATAAATTAAAAATGAATATTTCTCATAAAATCTCAGGGTGTTACATTCTACCGCCTTAAAATGAATTTCCCCATCAAAATTTGTTGAGGTTATAAATGGTTTACTACTTGAATGTTTCTTATATATAATCCCACATCGTAAAAAGGAATACTGAAAATTAATTTTCAACATTAATGTATGGAACATAATAGTTACCCAAATTGACACATCATTGGGTTTCCACATAGGAGAACATATGTGAAAACATGCTTATGGAAGAGAATCGAACCATCATGTTCTGATGAAAAGTGGTAGAGAACATGGCTATGAAAAATCCAACAATCACCAAGCCCTAAATTTGTGATGATCTATGGTTCCATCTAATTCATCGGATATGACGGTACTAGGACAACAATTTTGGTTTTCAAGATCATTTCCTAAATGTTGATAAAAGTTTTCATAAGGATAAATACTTACTTGATATCAGTGCAAAATCATTGTTCGTAATTCCATGAACAATTTCCACTTCATCTCATATTTAATGAAATGAAGTTTAATTTTTCATTCTGGAAGTATTATTAGATCATGCGATATAATGATTGGTCATTCAATATGTCTCTATCACAAAAAAGTTTATAATAATATATTAAATATACATAAGTCCATCTATGGTGAGGTTAATCATATATAGTTCAAAAAATGGACTTACACATCATATATCATACCACTTAATGAAATAAAACTAATTTCAACTAACCATGGAATTCCTGTTGGATAGTGGTAGGCGATAAAGGCCTATCACACTTTGTTTGTGGGTTCGATTCTTGCATACTAGTTCGACGTGACGGGTTTTGGCCTGTCATACAGGTTTTCCATCATCTAAAACTATACTATTATAACATTCAAGATATATTATCCAAATGGTATTTCCTTAAACAATACTATCTGAATTCTATCATATTCCATTCAAAAATTTAGTCTTATCCAAAATTCATTTGTCCAATCACATCGTATAAAGAAAAATATTACTAGAGAGTCATCTACAAAGAATGTAAATACCATATTTTATCCCCCACATATCATAAGATATATATTGTTGGTCACATTACAAAAATGACAATACCATAATCATGTATTTTCTTGAAACATGAATTACCATTGAACCTTAGGGAAAACATGAATTCTGTCAAAATTTAACTCATTACACCTACAAAATTCCCAAAATTTCTATATACTCAATCCATGATATCACATGGTCCTTATATCAGTCATGAGCTCATTAATACAATCAAACATATTATTTTCTCCTTATCCCTTCATTAAGTGCATATCATCTTTATTCAAAAAATATGTCAATCAATTTTCATGGTTACTGGTATCGTTTAACATATACTTTCAAATACTCAATGAAAAACAATAGTGTAACAATCCTTACATTTTTCATTAATCTATAGTGCAATACATTATTCAAGATAAACATGCAATAGTTCTACTACCTTCTTAAACCCTGTACCGAACTTCGTCATTTTATTTTTCAACACTTCATTAATCACATATATCATTTATAGTGACTTCATCATCAACAACATAAATACTACCCATACGACCATGCTGATTCTCTTCATGAGATTTTCCCTTAGGGCATTGCTTTTTATAATTCATGTACATTTCCCATTTAAAACATTTAACCGCTGTCGATGTCTTAGAAATACCATTATCCTTGTCTATTGCGTTAAATGAACCTTTTTCATTCAAATTACTAGCATGGTGTCCTTCATTTCTACACCAAAATAATAGTCTATTTCCTTTGAAACATTATCTGTGATGCCACTTCCTTCATGATTTACATGACTGAAATTGAACTTTATTTCCTCTATGATCATCATGAAACTCCATATTTCTCTCTTTAGCTGGGTCAGGAAACATACCAAAGTTGAGATAATTGATCACAATATGAGATTTATGATTTTGTATAATAATGATGTTTGGACATACAAATCCAATTTCATTTGTTTTCACATGAATAATATCATTCCATTTTCCATCATATCCTCAATTATCATGAATCTTCATGTTTCCAGCCATTTTTCTAAAACCCAGAAAGAATATTGTGGGAGGAAAAAATCATGCTAGGAAAACATCATAATAAAGGGGGTGTACCATCAATATCTAACATCTTTGATTTAATCCAATGATTGTTACCATAATTCTATGACTATAAACTATACTTATACTTATCCTTAGGGACAACCCTAGACATACCTTAGAAATATCTCTAAGGATCTCACTATAGTTTCTGCATCCTAGTTTCCAATGAGAAACTAAACCTTCGCTCTGATACAAACTATAGAGACCCAAGCTTGACGTATATGTACGTTACATTATTTTCGGGGAATACTAAATACATAAGAAAACAGATTCCCAATGAATATATTAGATTAGTGTCTTTTGAAACTCAGAACAAAAACATCTAATCATGGTTAAAGATGTTCAACATATCCCATTAAGTTAATCATCTTTTTCTTTCTTACCTAAAACCTTTCTTTATATCCTATGAAAAAGAAAAATTACAAAGGGTGATCTCAATTGAAAAGTAAGGGAAACATGGAGAACATAAAACAACCGATAAACATTTGAAGGTAAAAACAGGAACATAAAACATCAAAATCATGAGTAATGACATAAATCATTGTAGTACATAAGGCATAGATATTAAAAGAACATCAATCATGATAAAATAGCATGGGAAAAAACATGTAATTGTGGCAGACCAATAATCACATTATATGATTTCCATAGTAGACCAAGAATTACTGAGAAGACCATCATAGTGGACAAAGTCCATTACTGAACCGGGTTTACCAGCCGTTCTAGCGATTTATTACTGAACTGGATTTTACAAGCCATTCCAGCCATGTCTATCTCATGCGATTAAATCTTTACCCAATGGATTGGAGGGAGATATATGTCCCACTCATCTCATAATTCAGTCATTCTTACGTGTGTCACCAAAAAACATAAATCATTCATCATAACCCATAGAATAAAATGGGTTTCATAAACAACATCCCATCATAACATAATCTATATAATACAATTGTATATCATTTCAACATAAGAAAAATGAAACCATGTAAAAAATAAAGACATTATAATCGAAACATAAACATAATAAATAATATCATCTTAGATGGAAAAATAGTTTTCCAAAACACTTGAAATGAATTCTTGAGGAAAATATACTTTCTTCTTGAAAATCACTTTCTTTTTACAAAAAACCACAAAATTTATAAAAAAAATATTTTTTTTAAAAAATATTCATGAAATCTTGTAGAGGGAGATTCATGAAAATAAGGCATTATAAAACTGTAGAAATCATTTCATGTCGTAAGTGTTAAAAAACATTCTTCTCGAACTTTTGTCAGAAAAGTCCAAAAGTACCACGGATGGTAAACAAAGAAAAGATTCCTTCCATACCATGTGATGAAAGTAAAAATGGTAAAAATTAAACTAATGATACATAGATGAATAGTAAAAATTTTATGAATTTTTTTTGAGAAAACATGGATATAGATGATAATCATAAACACAGTAAATACATATGAATAAACAATCCCAAATAAGAACGTGATTAGAATAATTATCCCTTACCATTTATGATCAGTGGAATTATACATTTCCTAAAATAATTAAAATTACATGCATATGTAAATATCATATCTTTCATAATAGAAATCATTAAACATTAATGGCAAGCATAAACCCATACAAAATAATATATGGTTATTAAGGCATTTGTCTCACAGAAAAAAAGTGAGACGAAATAATCCCTTACCATAGGACCAATTTTATTCGTACATATCCAAGACTCATGTATAGTTGTTTAAAAATATTATTAACTTGTAAAATAACCACAATAATAGTTATGATGTCATATATGATTCACTTACGACATTATATTTCCCGTTCTTTTGTCAATTCCATGTTAAAGCAGCGTGTTGGGTAAAATCATTTCATTTATTGTACATGTATGGACTTTTTGTTCATGATATCAATACTTATATCATTATTTAATTACTTCTATAATTTAAAACATGATTGTTATATAATATATATTCCGAATATAATATATATAATAGATCGATAAATGGAATGGTATACATCATTCATGGAGACGATAGGTCATACGTATGCATTAACATTGTTGTCATTTCCTTATTAAATAGAATGAAAGTAAGTAAATATCATATACATACATCAATTATCATTTTTTTTGTTATATATTTCATTATTATTTATTATTTATACTTTATAATCATTCTGGAATGGTTAACATAGAGAATGAATCTTATCGAGTCGTAGAGACGGTAATCTGTACGTACACACGAGCGAGGATATTATTCCCATAATTATTAAATGGAATTGGAGTGGATGATATAATATCTCATAAACATTATGATGTTACAGTAATCATATATAGTTACTATCTCCACCATTATACCAATCCATGCATGGTGTTGGTGGAAAAACAGATTACACCACAGCGTGGAGACGGTAAGTCGTACGCACGCACGCGTAGTGATTTCATTTTTTCTAGGATGGATATAAGGTGAAATAGGCTTATTTCATATTTATATTATTATATCAGAATATTAGTGATACTTATTTTATTACTTTATAATGAAACAACTAATGAAGAATAATTTTAAGAAGAATGAATCTTAAAAGAATCGGCAGAAGAGATTACCTCATCCTCGATGTGCCCCTTTTAAAAATCCTCTTAGGGAACTAGAGTTGGTCTTTTGAGAATACCAGAACCTCTATATTATACCTATAGAGGTTGAGAGGAGGAATTTGAAGGGCTTTTCCGATCTTGAAGGTTTAAAATAGATTGAAGAGAAGAGGGAGGAGGTTCCCTTTTACAAGAGAGGAGATGAGCACTTTTGGAAACCTCCAAAATATTAATTTATAATAAACTCAAACCCCACATAAAAACATCCAATATTTCTAAAATTATGATATTAGGTAATATAAGGTTTTTATCTCATCATCAAATTAAATTTAGACATTTTTTTATTTTATTTTATACCTTATCATTTTGATTTATAATTATTTAATCTATTTAATTTTATATGTAGTAATAATATTCTAAATTATAAATGGTTATAAATAATTACTTATGAGTTTTTAATTGTACATAATGGTATATTTTATGACATTTTAAAACATATAAATTTCAATTTTTAATTTTTAATTTTTTTTTGTGATTTTAAAAAATTTAATAATATGTTATTTTTATAAAATATCAATTGTGTCAATTTTGACACTATACATAAAACCCCACATAAAATATGTTCGAAACAAAATATTTAATAGCTTCTTAAAATGTCATATTTATCTAAAAAATTTGTGGGTCACATTAATTAGTTCATTTAATATTAATTTTAACATCTTTAAAACCATTTATTTGATATTTCTCTTAATAAAATAATTACTACAACATTTTCTTATAATTATTCAATATAATTATTTGTTGCATAATAATAAAAAAACTATGAGGAAGGTAAATATATTATATTTAATAGTAATACTTTCATTCAAATTTATTTTTTAAACATCCATCTTTTAAAATGTTATGTTTATTAAATTATGAAGGTTTCATCTTTGACATCATTTAAAATAAAATATTATATATGTAATTATCTATTTTATAAGGCTATAAATGGTCCACAAGTTGACAATTGGATGGTTAGGGTATATATAATCTCGGACAATAAAGTTTGGGCATTTTTTTGGTCCTTTCAATGGGTATTATTTTTTTAATAAAAAAAATTATTGATTCTTCACTAAATTAATAATTTATGCATCATTAGTGTATAAGCTATTAAGGTAATTATATATTTCATAAAAATTGAAAATAAATTTCCATGATTAAGAAAAACATTTTATCTTTCAAATGAGTATTTATAATCGAATTTATATTCAGTATAACCATATATTAGAAATAATTTAATTAAAAAAGATTGAGTGAGACATATTTCACTTTTTTAAATAAAATAAATTAAAGGGCTTAATCACATCCACGTGGGTTCCAATAGAATCTATTTAGACCAAGTGTGACTTAGGGAAAAATATAATCATCCAGTTATATTAACGCAAGTGTTATGGTAATTTTATAATATTATTTTTACCCTTAATTAATTGATTTACCTTTAACTATTGTAAATAAAATTTACCTTACTTACTATTCATATTCCCTTAAAATAAATATTATCATATTAACATAATTTTGACCTACTGATTCCAAATATGGAATCCATATTTCTAAATTCAAAACATAGAAGTTGATGTTTTTAATTTGAAACTAATCCTTCTATTGAGAAAATGTGTTTTAAATGTTAAAATATTGCAAAACATTGAAATGTTTTTACATATGATTTCATTGTAAAATTAATTATAATGACATAAATTATATTAAATAGTAACAATATATTCTATTTATACATTAAAATAATTAAATATTTAAATTTAACCATATAAATTATCTTGATGAAAAAAATTTATTTTTAGTAAAAATTTAGCGTATTTTTACTATTCATCAAAATATGAAAGTTATCAGAAAAATATTAAAAAAATTTCAAAAGTAAATTTTTATATACTTATTGAAATTATTAAGTTTATTTTGTAAAACTGAACTTATAAACGTGTCAAAAATAGATTTATAGTGGGTGATCCATCAAAAGGCGTCAAAACTGCATGTTTTGAAAAATACTTATTTTATCTGAAATATTTAATTATTTTTCTAATACCATGTTATAGAAATGTGTAAGATTAATGATAATGTAATAAAATTCAAAATGTAGTTAATAATATTTATAACGGCTAGTTCATAATAATATTATAACAGTATATCATTGTTTAGTGAAACTCGGTATTGCGTACAACACACTCTATTGAGGACGGTCGCTCTTGCGTGTAACACAAGCCATGAATACTGTTGTGTATACTCCAAGCTAATATGGTGTGCATATAGTGCAAGAAAATCTGGGTGTATCCTACAACACAAGACATAAAATAAATCAAAAAAAATTATTTCTCAAAATATCTCGTGGTGTTATAGGTACGACACTTGTGGGGGAAGGTTATATATAGCCCCTTGATGCATGGTTACTCTCATTGGATAAGTCATTATGCTAAATTACATAGAAGGTATTTTACCCTATATGCTTTAAATCATCTTGTGAAATGTATTGATGGTAATGGAACCATGTAACTAGGAAACATGGTTTTAAATAGTAAATCATTTCCCTCATTTAGTTTTTGTTATTATTCATCCATGAGATCTTGCCTCGACATATCTAGGGATATATTTCAATTTTTTTTAATTGATTAAATGAAATTTGTATTATTTTCATACCTTTTTATATTTATTATCCATCATCTAGTTAATTTCATGACATGTGTTTCCATTTATTACATTTCCATATTATTTAATCACCTTCTTCCTAGTATATTGATTACATGGTATGATTGATTTGTTATTCAACATTCCATTTTTATAATTATCATTGATTAATTTTTTATTCTTATATAAATTCAATTAATAATCATTTGATATAAAACTTATTATGAATATTTCTGCATGAATCCAAGATGCTAATATGATGATATGCATGGATTTACTAGATTAAATACAATTATCCTCAATGTTATTTACATATTTAGAGGAAAATATGTTTTAATTAGTTTATTATTTAGTAATAAGAGACTCATGTATGTATTTTCTATACCAATACTACTAAACTATTTAGAAATTCAAGTCTTTATTACATTAATTCATTGAATGGAAATTCATAGTAGACACTAGGTCTGGGCTTCGGGGATCAGGTTGCTACAACTGGTATAATATAATGTTTAGTAGAAACGTTTGAATCTTTATTTAAGAAATCAAAGGTCTGGGAACATAACTCTAATGTTGAATTTGATGATAATTATAGAAGAATAAATTATAATGTTGGTAACGTACAGATTATATTGTAATTCCTAGAAATAAATCCATGTGTGGGTATAAAAAATGGATGTGGTTCTCACATAGATGTATGTTGATGTAATAATGTAAAAGAGGGTTTTCAAGGAGAAATGGGGGTATCCTGTTTAACGACAATGATCCTAACAACACACCTAATTGGAATCTATCTAGAGATATACATTGTATAATCAATATATTCCTTAAAAAACATTATGACTAATTTTAATGGATAATGAAAAATAATGATCAAGGTTATAACATGCATCACATTTCAAAAAAGGGAATACAATTTCCTGATACTCTATTATATATTTAAAATTTTAAATAATATTAATACATGATATATATTTTAATTAATGAAGCACTTATATATCTTGAGTTACCCCTTAGATCAACCTTTAATAATAGATTTTGTTACATAAAAGTGATCCATTCCTCAATAACTGTATCGTCCCGAGTCTAGAGCCCCTCCACTGGTGCCCCATACCCGGTTCGCCACATGACCTCAAGAATGTTTCCCTAAATGCCAGAGGCTTCCGAATAGCAGCGAGGGCCTTGTTGAGTCGGTGGGGAAAGTATGCCCTCATTCGGTAAGGTAATCAAGATAAGGAAACAACAATAAACATCGGAATCAGTAACCAACATGTATAAAAACAGAAACCAAACAGATAATGAAATGTAGATATATAACTATGTTGACAAAGATTCAGCAGGTACAAGTATCTAAGGAAAAAATAAAACAAAACAACATGCTGAAATACCACTGAACCAAGTGCAATGAAAAATAAAGTAATCTCTTCAGCATCGCGAGCCACGACTCGGTCCCATGCTCCCCATCTCCTGATGCACTCAAGATCCTGATGTAGAAGGGAGCTTGCCCTTATCTATAACTGTAGAAACATTTTCTGCATGGGCCCAAAAGCATGGCCCAAACAGGGTGTGAGATAAAATCCTAGTAGGCAATCACCCAAAGATTTGTGCCTAACTGTCAATAAATACAGGGCAAGTAAAAAAACAAGAAACAGTAAACAGGAAAGCACAAGAAGCTATAATCCACAGTTCTAACAAAAGAAGTACACAAGTAAACAACCAGTAACAATGGAAAGAGGTAACCCTCTGGATAGCTCTCACAGCCTAACCCCTTTGGTTCAACCTATAAGTACTAGCAACCCTCTAGGTGGCACACACAGTCTCACCCCTCTGGTTCAGTTACCTAATTAATGAGACTCTCTAGGGAAGCCCTCACTGTCGATTCCCCCTGTAGTCTCATATCGTGCTAAAGGCTCTCTAGGGAATCACTCAATGACAAATCCCCCTATGGCCCACGTCTTAATTAAAAGGAACTCTATAGAAGCCCTTCCATCAATTCTTTCTTTGGTCTCGCATCATGATTAACAGACACTTAGGAGAAGCCCTTTCGTCAATTCTCCCTTTGGTCAACCACACTAGGTTCTCCCAGTCCCGAGTATAACTAAACATGCTGCACGTGTGTATCGTCCATGAAAACCTAAAGAACTACTTGGCTAAAAACTAAGGCTCAACAGAAAATCAAATGAGGAAGTTCCACTATCCTACAACAAGGTATGACAACTGGAAAAACGCCCAACAGGAAAACAATCATGGAAAAGCAACCTGAGCACAAAATAAATTAAACTACTCACAAGCAATAACCTCTACTAAAGCAATCAAGAAAAGTAGGCAAACAACAAGGTCAAGACAGGAAACACGCAATACCCCGATCAAGGTTATTGGTGGAATTTGCACAAAATATTCATCAACATTCTACGGAAAGGCACAATCCACCTACATCAATCTTAGGAGATCGATATACGTGAACCTCGATGACAGATTCCACTTGGAATGCCGTAGATCTGAATAAAATCACAAAATTCTCAACCTATGATAACTTTGAAAC
This sequence comes from Viscum album, assembly GCA_963277665.1. NCBI lineage: Eukaryota > Viridiplantae > Streptophyta > Magnoliopsida > Santalales > Viscaceae > Viscum > Viscum album. Next base: position 450,950 of record CAUJRU010000324.1, read on the forward strand.
GAGGAGGAAACAAGAAACATGTATAAAATATAAGGAAGAACTCACCACTGGGCTTCAAATGCAACTGACCATGCTCAAATCGGTGAACGAACAGCGAGGCATGAGTATGTTGATGATTCGGCCATACGGGTCGCTTCGGACGGATGAAAACTGAAGAAGAAGATAATTTTGGGGGTTAGACATGACCCCGGTCCGTTTCATAAAAAAAGTACACGGAGTGTACTCTTAGAGTACATGGTGTGTACCTTAATTTTTCCATACTCCGAATTAACTGGCCTCCACCTCATCCTTACACATAGTGTGTGTGGCCTGGGCACGGCCAACACACGACTTCAATTCAGGAAGAGTACACGACGTGTACATAGAAAGTACAGGGCGTGTACTTATGAAATTTCTAGGAAATTCATTTTTCTCAAAAACACTAGAAAAAATTAAAAACATACCTGAAAAGAGATCCGAGTTCTTACAAACTTCCCCCTTAAGGAAATTGACCCCGAATACCCCTAATGAGGTTGATAAGGAGAAACCCCGAACACCTCCGGCCATTGCGATCGTACATCGACCTCCCTCTCCCAGGTCTTGTCCTGTACTCTCCCGTGCTACCATAGCACTCGTACCAGAGGAACAGACCGCCCGCGGAGAACCTTCGTACTAAGATCGAAAATCCGGATAGGATTCTCCTCGAATGACGCATCTTCTTTAAGATCGACTTCCTCGGGCTGAAAGGTGTGAGACGGGTCTGAAAAGCAGCATCGGAGCAGAGAGAAATGGAAGGCGTCGTGCATGGCCTGATACCTCTGAGGTAGCTGCAACCGAAAAGCGAACGGCCCCACTCTCTCCAAGACCTCAAATGGCCCGACGTACTGCGGTGAAAGCATACCCTGTCTCAGAATCCTTTTGTGTCCCAACCTCGGTGCGACACGTAGGAAGATCTGATCACCGACCTCGAACTCCAGAGGTCATCTTCGTTGATCAGCATAAGACTTCTGCTGAGACTGTATTGTATCCCTCCTCTTCTGAATGAGCTCTATCTGCTCTGAAGTCTCCTGTACAAGACAAGGTCCCAACAAAGCTGCTTCTCGTACCTCCATCTAGCATAAGGGTGATTGGCATGGCCTACCGTACAAAGCCTCGTATGGAGCCATCTAAATGGTCACCTAGAAATTTTTTTTGTAGGAAAACTCTACCAGAGGAATATGCTTCTCCCAATAACCGCCAAAGTCAAGGATGCAAGCTCGATGAATATCCTCAAGCACTTGGATCGTGCGCTCGGACTGGAAATCAGTATGGTGATGGTATGCTATACTCAAAAGTACCTGTGTACCCAAGGCCTTCTGAAGTCCTTTACAGAACCGAGAGGTAAGGCATGAATCTCGGTCTGAAACAATAGAGTGTTGAACCCCATGTAGACGAATGATCTCTCTGATTTAAAGTCTTCCAAGATAATCAACGATGAAGGTCTCCATGATCGGCAATAAATGAGCAACCTTCGTAAGTATGTTGACGACAACCCAAACAGCATCGTTCCCTCGGGGTGATCTCGACAACTCGGTCACGAAGTCCATCGCAACATTGTTCCACTTCCACTCCAGAATGGGTAACTGCTGTAAGAGCCCCAGTGGTCGCTGATGCTCTGCCTTCACCTGCTGAAATGTTGAACATCTCCTGACGAAACCAGCAACATCCTTCTTCATACCTGGCCAGCAGTACTTGCGATGAAGATCTCGATACATCTTGGTGACGCCCGGATGAACTGCCCAAACTGAGGAATGGAAATACTGCATCAGCTCCCCACGTATGTCTGTTGGCACCCATAAACGTCCTTGGAAACACAAGATATCATCCTCTCCCACTATCCATCTAGTAAGAGAGTCCTCCCCTGACACACTCTCCCACGGGAATGAGCCTTCTGAGTCTGATAACTTCCTCATCCGTACCCGATCAAGTTGAGTGGAGGTAACAGCTATCGAATATAGAAGACTCTGTCCCCCTCTATCTTGTACCTCCAGATGCATCTCAGAAAACAGAGCCATCAGTTGCCACTCAATTCTGGCCTCTTGAACTGCCTGATTTTGAGTTCTCCTGCTCAACGCATCAGCCACAGTGTTTACCTTTCCCGGTGTATAGGAAAGCTCGAAATCAAAAGACTGAAGATACTCGACCCACCTGCGCTGCCTCAGATTCAGATCACACTGAGTGAAGATATACTTGAGACTCTTGTGGTCATTGAAGACAACAAATTTCTCTCCCAGATGATTGTGTCTCCAATATCGCAAGGCATGAACAAAAGCTGCTAAATCTAGATCATGCGTAGGGTAGTTCCTCTCATGTGGCCACAACTGCCGAGACGCATATGCAACGACTCCATCTCCCTGCATAAGCACAGCTCCCAGCCCGATACACAAATCATCACATTAAACGGTGTAGCTCTTGTCTGGATCTGGAAAGACTAGTATTAGTGCTGACGTCAACCTCCCTTTCAGCTTTTGAAAGGCTGACTCACAAGAATATGACCATAAGAACTTCGCCCCCTTCTTGGTAAGACCTAACAATGGTGCTACTAGACAAGAAAAGTCCCGAATGAAATGTTTGTAGTATCCATCCAGCCCTAGGAAGCTCCATGCCTAAAAAATGTTCTTCATCTGCTCCCAAGAAACTATAGCTCTCACTTTCTATGGGTCTATAGGTACCCCTTCCTCTGAAATGACGTGACCCAAGAAGTGAATCTGATCCATCCAGATGTGGCACTTCAAGAGTTTAGCATAAAGTTGATGCTCTCTCAGTGTACTCAGAATGATCTCAAGATGTGTGGCATGGTCTTGTCGAGTGTGAGAGTACACCAAGATATCATCCACAAAGACCACAACGAAGGAGTTCAAGTAAAGATGGAACACTCGGTTCATCAGTGCCATGAAAACTGCAGGTGCGTTCGTGAGACCGAATGACATGACTGTATACTCGTAAAGACTGTACCTATTCATGAAGGCTGTCAGAGGTATATCTGATAGTCTAACACACAACTGATGATAACCGGATCTCAAGTCGATCTTTGATAACACCCGGGCACCTCGAATGTAATCTAAACGGTCATCAATCTATGGAAAGGGATATTGATTATTGACAGTCAACTGGTTCAGCTTCCGATAATCCACCCAAAGATGAAGTGTATTGTTTTCCTTCATTGCAAACAAAACAGGTGAACCCCAAGGAGAAGTACTGGGTCAAATGAAACCCATAGCCTGTAGCTCCTCCAACTGTTTCTTGAGCTCCTGAAACTCAGGTGTGGCCATCATATATGGGGGAATGGACACCGGTGCCGCTCCTGGCACGAGCTCAATAGAGAATTATACCTCACGCTCCGGAGGAAAACCTGAAAAGTCCTCTGGAATGACATCCCTGAAGCTATCCACCACTGGAGGAAAGTCCATCTATGGATTCCCCTGATCATCCTGATAATGACTAGCAATCTGGGCTGTCACCCCTTTGAGCCCAAGATGCCTGAGTTCGGCCCGACTCACACGAGCGTCCCATTCTCCTCTATGAAGAAATGATTCACCCACAGGTGAAATGAAACTGACTCTGCGGCGATAACAGTCAATGACTTCCTGGAATGGAATCAATAAGTCCAAGCCAAGGATGACTTCATATCCTATCATCTCTAGGATATAGAAGTCCCATAAGAAGCGATACCCTGAAATCTCGAGAGGGAACTCTCTAAACTAGCGCACACTAGATGTACTCGTTCCCAAAGGTGTGTCTAGTGTCAACGAGTCGGCAGAAGAAAAGAAGCAGAGTCCAAGGCTCTCCACAATGGTAAATGAGATAAAACTATGCGTATCAACAGTATCAAAATGAGCTGAAGATAAAACCGATGCTACAAAAATCATACCTCGAACAGTAGAAGGGTGAGGATCTTGCTCATGATAAGTCTTCTCCACGGTGAAAGATTGGCTCGTGCCGTGGCCCTGCACCCCTGGCTGACCACTATGAGCTAAACCTCCCTTCTAGTACTGAGGAACTGGTTGCTAACTACCATGGCCTCGACCTCCATCTCGGCCCGAACGGCCGGAAGAACTCCAGTTCCCCGACTGGTGAGAAGCTGGCAGTGCTGCTTCTGAACGAGGAGTCATAGAAGAACCCTGGTCACCAGCCACTGGTGAGAAAACCTGGAAGAACCACTGAAGGTGACCCATCTTGCCGCAATATTGGCACTCCACGGGGTCTCTCTGGCACTGTAGCCTCATGTTCCCTATCTGGCCACACTGATAGAACGTCACCTGGCTGCCTGATGATGCGTCTCACTTCCTTGAATCACGGTGCGTAGGCTCCCTATGGTGCTTCTTGCTGTCATCTAAAAGAAAGCTAGCTCTGGGAGTAGAACCTCCCTGGATCGCAGCTCCAGAGACTCTCAGATTGCGCTCCACAATCAGTTCCTGGTTGATGATGGATATAATGGAGTTCTGCTGGAAAATGTTCACCTGTAAGCAGATCTCCCGCCTGAGTCCATCCAAAATCTTCCTCGCCAAGAACACCCCACTCCCATCCCAAAGGGGTGTGGAACACTACAGCTCGGTGAAACGATAGGAATACTCCATGACAGATAGAGTACCCTGCTCTAAGATCATGAACTCCTGGGCTCGATCGGCCCAAAGGGTCTCAGGGTAGAAGTAGTCGTAGAACACGCGCTAGAACTCCTCCCAATCCATAGCCTGCTGCTGACCCGCCTATGAGATCACGTCCCACCACCTCTTGGAAGAGTCTCGGAGCATGTAGGTGGCGAGAATGACCCGCCTCTCTGGAGGTGTCTCTAGATAGTCGATGATATTCAGCATTGCTTCCAGCCACGACTCTGTAGCCTGAGGTACTCCCTCCCTCGAGAATGTGGTAGGATGCAGCTGCTGCAAAACTGACAGCAAGTCTTCCATAGATGATGTAGGAGGCACTGCACCATGGAAGGTCTGCCTCATCCTCATGAAACCTTCCATGAACTGCGCATCAGCGCCCACGACTGGTACAACAACTGGTGCCAAGGATGGCTTGGTTGGGGGATCGACAGGAAGTTCTCGATCTGCCCTGTCTGGCGTCTGATCACTTCCTGACGATAGACATACGACTGGAGGACGTCTCGGAGGCATAGCTCTAAATGATAAAAATCACACCTTAGGTCAAGAAAACAAGGACAGATTACACAAGAGTACAAAACGGGAACAGGGGAAGAAAAAAAATACACAAGATTGAAAAACACGACTACACGGCCTGTATAAAACTACACAGCGTGTCTTTTTAAGCTACTGTCATGGGCGTGTACTCCAGCCCTACAAGTCGTGTACACTTCAAACTACACGGCGTGTTGCCCCCCACACACGATGTGTACTTTAATCTATTCCCCTGCCCGAGTCTCCTTACACGGCTAACCCACACGGTCCGACTCAACCCGAGAGTTCACGGCTTGTTCGAAACAACACGGCGTGCACTTGATAAGGCTTCGGTTGTCCGTGTTGTTGAGTACACAGTCGTCTACATGGATGGACCATACAAGGCATTCTCTGAAAATGCACGACATGCATAGGAGAAGGCGACACCATCCCGTATTGTTCGTGACATGGACGGGTACCTAGGCAAGACTACATAGCGTGTTCCGAACAAACACGACAAGTGGAAAGAAATGTAATGTCCGCCCGTGTTGTTCGTGACACGACCGGGTACGTAGACATGACTACATGGAGTGTTCCCTATGGACACACCGTGTTCTACCCGAGCTTCCCCGACCCATGTTGTTAGTGACACAACCTGGTACATGGCTCCGAACTCACACGACATGTACCAATGGTACATGGCATGTTCCCAAAGTTACTCCTATGACACCATGTTCGGCTCACATGGTCAGTGACATGGCCAGAAAACTACACGGCGTTTTCCCGTAAAGTACATGCCGTGTATTCTAGGTTTTTATGGGAAGTAGCTCATAAACTACACAGAATTCCAGAAACAAAAAAAACAAGGGAAAAGATGCCAAATTCCGATTTGGGAGGGCCCATAACACCTCACGAACCAAAATCTGGCATTCATTTTAAGCATGGAACAAAACAAAAGGTTTTTAACACAACAGCAGAGAATCTATCAAGCATCTATCACAACAGCATGAATAATCTACACAGAGCCTATCACAACATCATGCAATCACTAATGCACCCTAGATGGCATGGTAAGAATGCATGACATGTGATTTCTATAAGTTCCTATATGATGCATGAGATGGAACACACTCATCTCATTAGGTTGCGATAAAAATAGAACCGAAATATCAAAACAATAATCGCACAAGTCATAAGATTCACTCTAGGTGAAAACATAACATCCATAAAATCTCAAAACCAGAAACTGCATTTAACTAGGTAGTATAGATTTTCCTTGTACATGGGTTAGCTACTCCCAGACATAGCTTAATTCCAAGTACCGAATCTGACCTATCCCTGGATAAGGTCTCCAAACAGTAAAGAAAGATAAATAACTCCTCTGATACCACTTTGTAACGTCCTTAGTCTGGAGCCCCTCCACTGATTACCCGTAACTAGTTCGTCACATGTCCTCAAGCGTGTTTCCCCAAACACCAGAGGCTGCCGACTAGAAGCGAGGGCCTTGGTGATTTAGTGGGGAAACTATGACCTCATTCGGTAAGGTATACATGATAAAGAAATAACAATAAACAACAGAAGTAATAAACAACATGTATAACTACAGAAACCAAACAGTGGAAGCAATTTAGATATATAACTATGATGACAAAGATGCAGCAGGTACAAGTATCTAAGGAAAACAACAAACACAACAACGTGATGAAATTCAACTAAACCAAGTGAAAAGAAAAATAAAGTAATCTCCTCAGCATCGCAAGCCACGGCTCGGTCCAATGCTCCCCAGCTCCTGAGGTAGTCAAGATCCTGAAGTAGAAGGGAACATTCCCATATCTATACCTGAAGTAACATAGTTTGCTTGAGCCAAAAAGCATGGCCCAAACAGGGTGTCAGATAAAATCTCAGTAGGAAATCAGCCAAAGATTTTTGCCTAATAGTAAATGAATACAAGGGAAGTAATAAAACTAGAAATAGTAAACAGGAAAGCAGAAGCTTCTACAATCCACAGTTCTAACAAAAGGAGTGCACAAGTAAACAACCAGTAATAAAGGAAAGAGGTAACCCTCTAGGTAGCTCTCACAGCGTAACCCCTTTGGTTCAACCAATAAGTACTGGAAACCATCTAGGTGGCACACACAGTCTCACCCCTCTAGTCCAGTTACCTAATTAAGAAGACTCTCTGGGGATTCACTCATCGTCAATTCCCCCTGTAGTCTCGTATCGTGCTAAAGGCTCTCTGGGGAAGCACCCAACATCAATTCCCCTTGTGTCAAACTTCGTAATTTAAAGACACTCTGGAGAATCCCTTCCGTCAATTCTCCCTTTGGTCTCGCATGGTGATTAAAAGACACTCTGGAGAAGTCCTTCCGTCAATTCTCCCTTTTTTCTACTACTCTAGGCTCTCCCAGTCCTGAATATAACTAAACATGTTGCGCGTGTGTATCGTCCAAGTAAACCTCAAGAACTACTTGGCTAACAACTAAGGCTCAACAGAAAATCAAAAGAGACAGTTCCACTATCCTACAACAAGGTATGACAACTGGAAAAATGCCCAATAGGAAAACAAGCAGGGAAAAGAAACCTGAGCATTAATTAAATTACACTACTCACAAGCAATAACCTCTAAAAAATTAACCACGAAAAGCAGGAAAACAACAAGGGCTAGACTGGAAACACACAATACCCCGATCAAGGGTATTTGTGGAATTTGCACAAAATATTCATCAACATTCTATGGAAAGGCACAAACCACCTACCTCGATCCTAGGAGATCGATATTCATGAACCTCGACGACAGATTCCCCTTGGAACGATGTAGATCTGAGAAAACGCACAAAACAATCAACCTACGATAACATGGAAATGAGGAGGAAACAAGAAACAAGGATAAAGTAGAAGGAAGAAATCACCGTTGTGCTTCCAACGCAATTGAATGTGCTCTAATCGGAGAACGGATGGAGAGGCGGGAGTTTGTCGAATATTTGGCCGTACGGGTCGCTTCAGATGGACGAAAACTGAAGAAGAAGACAATTTTGTGGGTTAGACGCGACCCCGGTCCATTTCATAAAAAGAAAGAAAGTACACGGCATGTACTTTTAGAGTACACAATATGTACTTCAATTTTTCCGTACTCCGAATTAACTGCCCTCCAGGTTAGCCTTACACGCCGTGTGTGTGGCCTGGGTACGACTAACACACAGCTTTGAGCCGGGAAGAGTACACGACGTGTACTTACAAAGTACATGGCGTGTACTTCTAAAATTTCCAGGAAATTCATTTTTCTCAAAAACTCCAGAAAATGGAAAAGCATACCTAAAAAGAGATATGGGTTCTTACAATAACTTTCATTATATAGAACACCTAGTTTCATTAAAAAATGATATATTATTAAATTATTTTATTCAATACAATGTTATATATATAAAATTTAATGTTAACGGTTATGAATATTATTATCTAACATATGAAAATTTATGGTTTGTTTAAATTTTTTAGGAATTCATTAGTTACAAATTAATTAGAAAGAAAAATATTAACTAATTTGATAAAAAGGTAATAATTATTATTGTTAAGATTCCAAAGTGTATTATATTAATGAAAATAATTAATTAGATTTAGTTAATGAATTTAATAAAATATATATGTAATATATTCAATAAATATTTATTTATATTATTCCATTAGGATTTATAGGAATAATGAAGAAATAATCTCTATCATACACATAAAACCCAATACTTTTACAAAGGCAATTTTATAGACTTTTAATGAAAAACCCATTTTAAATTTATTATTTGACAATTTAATTGTTTAAATATGTTAGAATAATCATTATATTTGAAATGGAAACATAATAATTAGGTTATGATTAATTTGTAATAATTTTTTTATAATATTAATTTTTAATTAATAGATAAAAATACTAAATTTTATATCAAAAATTTATTTCCATCTAATTTATTTATAATTATACATTATAAATTTACTTTTTTCTAAGATTAATTAGAATATATTTTTTAAAAAATTAATAAAATATATTTAATTGTAATCAATTAAAATTTGAAATTTTAAATAAAAACATAACAATCTTTGAGACATTTTTAATTTTAAAACCAATAATCTCATTGAGTCTGTCGGACTAAATTTAAATTTATTTTAGGCACTTCTGTGAACGATATTTGAAAAAATATATTCCATTTATTGAATTAGATGATTTTATAATGTTTAATAACACTAAATACATTTTTTAAAAAATTATTAGTGAATGTGAATAAAAATAATTACAATTATTATAGAAAAAGTGGAAATAATAAGATAATAAACATTTAACATAAGGTCCCAAATGACCTAGCCACTTTTACAACAACCATTTCATGTAAAAATAGGCCATTAACATTAAATTATTTATTTTTATTGGTTTTATATTTCTTTTTTAGGAGAGAACACGCGTACACCTAGCTTTTTTCAAAAATTACAATGGAGTCCTTTTCCACCAAATAAAAGGCCACCAATTCTTCCCATTCCTCACACCTCTAAAACCACATAGTTTATGCCTAGATCATCCCAAATAACTTAATCAAAACCATCACGAAAACCATGAATCCCCTATTTGGGAATAAATATTTCAAGGAAACCTTTTGGTAAAGACCAAAAGTAGTTTCCCAATTTTTAATATAAATTTTTTCAAATTATCACTTTCCTATCATTTATTTATTCACCACCAAAAATATTCATATATCATTATTTTATAAAAAAGTTTATTAACTATAAAAGGATGTTTTTTTCTATTGTTTTGACCTACAATTATAACCCTTCATTCTAATTAGAAATGAAATTACTTTTTCTCTGTATGGCGAACCGTTTCTTCATGTAAGGATGATTGTTTATCTTTTCTTTACCACCTTTGATTTAAAGTCTACTAATATATTTTACATGTTATATTAATAGTGTTTATATATTTTTTTAGTACTTTTACAACACATATCTTTATAATTTATATTTTATTTAAAAATGATAATATCATTTGAGGATTTGTGGACTACCTCCTGTCAAATAGGTGTGATTTGTTCACTTAATCCATGGAATGTATACATGATTATTACAATAAAACATATGATAAAAACTTAAATATTATATTGAATAAATAATTAAAACTCAGTATTTTATATATATATATATATATCATTTTCATTATTTTCTTTACACACACTAAGAAGTGACAATTTCAGTTGTAGACGATTGGGTTATCACTTCCTTGACATGATTTGATTCATTTTATGTCACCATATATATATATATATATGTTTATATGATTAAATAATATGGTATTTATGATATAAATAAAATTATAGAATGATGTAATTCTACTAAATTCTTTTCATAATGTTTTTTGAAAATGGAGTATGTTACTCAGGAATACATACGACCTTCTATCTCCCGGATTATAACTCTAACTCGTTTTTCACAACCATATTTGATGATTTAGTTTAAAAATATAAAATATATAAAAATATGATAATTAATTCATTGTTATTATTATAGATGTTTTATATAAAAACCTAATTTAATCTAGTTTACATACGATGTGTTTTTTGACACATAAATTAAATTTAGTCAAAACAATATACGTAAAATTAATTATTCATTTAGTTGTACACACCATGGTAATAGATTAAATTAATATAATGATAAAAAATAAAATTTTTATCAATAATTCATTAAATTAACATATTTTTATTTTAGAAGATGATAATGGATTTTCACCGAAAAGAAAAGGCAAGGGAAGGGATTATGTCTTAATATACAATATATTGAGTCGTATTTGTTGTTTTGAACCTAGTTTCTTTTATATGGTGTATATACATCCCATTTAAATGATATATATTGAATATAATTACTCTAATGATAAAATTACATTCATTAAATTTTTTTCATTCTGTAGGATAATGATTCCAAATGGTTTCAAGTGGTATGGTACACTATGGAATGATTAAAATCTTATATACCACAAAGAATAATTTTCTGAAAATTAATTTCTATTTGAGGATATTATATGAAAATTGTTTAAAAAACTATTATTTTTCTCAGTCCTATATTTAATCATAACCTTTTAATATATTAGTACCAATTTCTCAATATTTCATACATAACTCTTTATAGAAAAATTTATTTAGAAAACAAAACTACATTTCTCCAATTAGTTAGAGGACTTGTTTTCTTCTAAAAATATTGTTTATTTAAAATGCAATTAAAATGATTTGGTAAATAAATGTTTATCATTTTTTATTTAACCCATGTTTTAAAAGAACTCGTCTTTTCTCATTCCAAATAATGCAACATTTTAAAGATTATATATGAAAAAGAAATGTTTTTACCTCATATGAATTGTATGAATATTCCCACAGTATTTCTTAAAAAGTATCCATAGAACTTATAAAATCTATATTTATAAATAATATGTATTCATGTGTGATTTAAATGAAACTTTTTTTCATAAAAAATGATATATTTCTCTAATTTTTCAAAATATCATTTTATAGTTTTTCTGTTCATCATTTACCATAACCCTTTATTTTTATCCACATCTGTTGGGTTATATTTGTACCATATGTATTCTTATTAAGTGTGGTGTATGATTTACATGGACAAGGAAAGTATTCAAATTATCTTCCTTAATTCAATTTAGTAACCTTTAAATATTTAATTTTCTATGACCATTAGGCATTGAAATTCCCTAAAATTACCTTATCATTTTTCATGGATATAATTATTTTCTAATCATTATTATGTTTCCCATATGTTGTTTTCATTGAATATTGTTTGAATATTTGGGTAAATATTGAGAAATCAGTACCTCTTACTCCATACCAATATATGATAAGTAACATTATTAAAATTATTGTTAGTCCTCTGAGGATTATTTTGACATGTAATACATGGATGTTACCAGTTATAGATATCCCCTCAATGCATCTGTAGTCTCATGGGATGTGTCACTTGGATAACCGCCTTAGAATGGTTTTTACTATATATTTTTTAAACCATATTGTGAAATTTATCAATGGTAATGGTACCATGTTCCTATAAAAAATGGTGTCCAATAATTTTGAATTTCGATAATTTTGTATATCTTATTACTCATCTATTAGATCTTGTGTCATCATTTCTATGGATACATTTAATTTTTAGTTCATTTATTAAATGTCATGTGTTTTAGTTTCATACCATTCCGTATTAATTTTTCATAATCTTTTTATTTTAATAAAATGTGTTTCCACATATTACATTTCTATATTTATTAAGCACTTCCTTCTTATTTTTCTAATTATATGGTAGGTGTGTTCAATTAAATAAAATTACATCACTATTAATCAAAGGGATTAATTATTACTTCTACTATATTATCCCTTACGAATCATTTTTCGACACCCTTATAATTTTTTTTCATCAAGAATAAAATAAGAATACTATGAATCATATGTAGGAATTTATGTGAAGTATTATAGTTATACTCAATATTATTTATTTATTTAGACAAAAAAATTAATGTAATTAGTGTATTCATTTGTAATAAAATACTCATTTATGTATCTAGATTACCAAGAATACTAAACTATTTGGTCCATCGATGATGGATTACATGGAATCATGCTATTTAAAATTGTATAAAAACCCAACTCATTGCTTTTAGGGTCAGGTCGCTACAACTATCACAAACACTAATGGTTGTTTTAGGGATTCCATCTTAACTGGCAGTAGAACAAATGTTCCATTAGACTAAGGGGCATCAACAATCACCATATGACTATGATAATAATAAAGGGAATAATTGAATAATATTTTTAAAAAATTTCTCCAAATAAACTGATAAAATATATGGAATTCCACTCCGGGGTGTGAGAAAGGGTATATATATATACTCAAAAATAGGGTATTAATTGCAAGAAAAAACACTATGTCATGTTATATTCTAAGAATATGGGTTTTAACTAATTGAACCATGTGGTAGAGATATTACTATATTGGATCCATGTTTATAGGATATAGAAATTAATATCAATATAGAGATATTATTCATATTAAAATATAACGTTGTATATCAAAATGAAATGAATAAGTTAAATAATTTAATGTTTTTTATAATTTTAATGGTTATCATGGTCTGATGTTCTTCGAGGAACCATGATACTACATTTCAGTCCCCACCTTATCATTATTAAATAGACATTATATATATTTGTGTTTAAGTTTACTTTCCATTTAGGAATTTCAGTTATTTTATAGCTTCTGATTTTACAATATAATTAATAATGTTCATAAAAATGATGATCATTAGTTTGAATTATTTTTTATAAAAAATATAATATTCAGACAGGTAATCATAGAGATATTCCAAGAGAGTAATAAGTATAACTTCTATGAAAAATATAGTTTCTTATTTGAACCTAATTTTTTGAAGAATAAGATGTTTTATGAATAAGTGTTCGATTGAATAGTATGAACTTATCTATATTATGTTGTTAGACTAAATCATTAGGCCCATATTCTATTCCATATGAACTCAAGCATTCCTCTCATTATGAATGATTCTGTATAATAGTATCGTAGGCCTTGGACATATATATTGAAAATATTCTATTAGATTTCTGTATATTTAAAATTATAATAACTAATATATAGAAATACAAAAAGAAATCTGAATATATCTTATAATAATAAGTACAAGGTTTTATGATAAAATATCTTTTCATATAAATATTAAATTTATCTCCCACTATTCATATAAATGTTACAACAATACTCAATGAATTATATATAAGAGCCAATTCAGTATCGTCAAGTCACAATACAATCAATGTCCCTATATACCCATACAAGTATACCAACCCAAACAACATTACATCCTTTCCTCTAACATAAAGGTAAACAAAAGGTACCCAAGGATACCAAGATAATCCACCATGATGTGAGTTTATAACCATAATTGTGTCACTATGAGCTCCGAATATATACCTTTATAAGAGTGTTTATGCTTGAAATAATAATTTCATTATATAAACTATCGAGTAATCATATATGTACATATATATATATCAAATCTAGGGAAAAAAACTAATTAATTTCACCCAATGTCATTGGTAAATTTATAATGATATTATAGAACATAGTATGGTGACATTGCCACAATAAATATCTGTATAGGAACATTTCCAACAATTCATGGGTCAAGCCAAAAGGCTTTCTTATTACTTTCCCATGTTAGGAACCAATTTCATTATAAGATATCCCAATCATGAGTTAGGGCACAAGGTCATCATATCTTATCTCTATCATTGCTTTGGACCCAAGGCCCCCCATACATTGTCTATACTTTGGGTCCGAAATCATGGCCATCACATCCAAGCCTTGGGTCTTGGATAATAATTATCATCATCACATTCTATAAATATTCCCCCATCAGGGTATAATTATACCATAATTTTCAACATAAATTAACTAGAATAATAAAAACATCCATTGAATATACATTAATGTATAATATAGTATAACCCATTTAAGAACAAATTTTCATACCAGACCTTCATCTTCGAAACCACTTAGAAAAATTTGATTATAATTAATAAATGTCACATTGCTTCAGAAGAACACACAAGGGAATCACATCATTAATAGGATCACGGAGCCACAAATCGAAAATAATAATTTAATCAAGAATAAGGACACATACCAAGACAAAAATCACTAGTTTAACCCATATATCCCTCAACTCCAGTTATAATCTCATTCAATGTTTATAAAATTCCATCATATAACGAATCCACCATTGTCCAATTTTATATCACCGTCCATAACAAAAAAACAAAAACATTTCCACTACGCTTGGTGACATTTTGATCAATAGGCTCACTCAAACCATTTCCAAAACATTTTAGTGTTTTAGATCCAAAAAAAATTCATTTATCATAAGAACAAATATTCCAAAATAAATCTCAAGATCCAAAAAATGGGATCATCTCACATATCACATATACAGTATATGGAAAATTAATAACATATCTCAGTATCTATTTAACATATCATGAGGAGGCCTTTTCAATGTAATGAAATATAATATATCATGAACACCCAAAGAAACCTCTTAGATACCGCAAGAGTAATCCCATGATCTATAACCTAATCCAAAGTCCTCTCTCTCTCTCCAACTTGAGTAGCCCAAGGAAACACACACTTACTACCTATATTCAACTATTAACCACAATACCTATAATGGTTTCTCATTAATCATATCTATATTATCACACAATAAAGACATAGTCATCAATCACCATAAATGATCACAAAAATTCACGTCAATAAATTGATATAAGTATTCTTTTTATGAATCTTACCTACAAGTTGAGACTATAACCATCAAACAAACACAAGCCTCCACTAAACATTCTCATGATTTTCCTATGTTCCACATATCATTGGGAATGAACTTTTAACAACTGGGAAACATGTCTCACATCACATATGAAATCTATTTAATTATGTTAGTAATAATTAATTAATTAAAATTATATAAATATGATTTAATCCACATAATGTTCAATTTTCAACATTATTGTATCAAGATAAAAATCGATCACACCTCAAGGGTCTTTAACTTAACCTTAAAAAAACCCAACATTAATTCATAAAAACATATTTACAATACAATAAAAATTATATCTTATTAATTAGTTGATTTATAATTGGATTGTTAAGAAAAAAATTCTTCACAACCTATTCAATTGGTGAGTGGCTGACATCACATGCATATTCAAAAAAAGACAATCTAAATCTTCATCTCCTTCAGATGATTTCACCATGGATCAGTGGAATTAAATCCATATTTATAATTAAAAAATTAACCAATATGAGAGATGTGATTAATTTTTAGCAAATTTACAAAATTGAATGACCAAACCAGGATTCAGTAAACAATATCATTTAGATCCACCCCATATAATTGGGAACCAATGGAATGAAGAGAGTAAGGGGGTATATCTGTTCGACCCTCTCATGGTTGAGTAAGGGAGTTAAAATCCATGGAGATATCAATCTAAAAAGGATAAAAATACCACACATTAAATTTATTGATGATGTTCCAATAGCTAGACTATCATGGATAACTATATAACTAGTGAATACAACTACAATATTTCCTACCCAATGATCATATAGAATCCATCTAAAATCCTAATGTCTTTTGTGATCCTCAATCAATTCCTAAAATCATATTTTTAAATAGTATAATCCTTATTAATTCCAGCCTCAAATGTGTGTGATAAATTTTCAAGTCCATTAAAATTAAAATATAAAATTTTATTGAGAATTTTAAATCCATAATTATGAGGGTAATTATAAACTCCTACCATAATTCATGACATTCATTATAGGTAAATTAAATTATCTGAAAATATATCATGACCTAATCAATTATTAAATAACTCATAATATTCCATGTTCGTTCTTACAACATCATATTATATTCAATAGAATAACACCAAAGACAAAATTTAATAATTACCTTATTTTTTATCCACAACGTCACTAGTTACAAAAACCCTGAGATTGCTCTCACCACACCCCTATCTATCAACATAACATACAATCTTCCACATGCTCATCCCAAATCATATGATTCTATAACACAAAAGTATTAAAAAAATTTAATCATTCATGATATATTTATCTCAATAATAAGAGTTTTATTTGTAAATTCACTTTAATAGATAATAAATCCCAATAACCACATCCATAAAATGCATCTAGTTTAGTTTCCATTCCACTAAATTAAAAAGACCCAAAAATAACCATCTAATATTCCATTGGTTTCCCTTTCTAAATTTTATGTTTCTTTAGTCAGCATTCCATGAAATTAAATGATCACGAAGTCTCAACATCTTGTATAATTTCATTATAATCAAAACATACACAAATATATAATAACAAAATATATATAACGCCATCATTTCAAAACTAGTCAAAGTCACTATCCTACATGCTCCCACCCAAGGTATGACACACCTTTAATTCAACTCTACCTAGACATCATAGAAAACCTCCTCAATCCCAATGTTGAGAAATTAAAATATCTAAAAATGCATCAAACTTTTTTCTATGTTATTTACCATGAAACTATATCACACTTTATAAAACACACCACTACACCAAATAGTAACCACAACAATTTATTGACCAGTCGTTCACCCCTCCATGATCCTATCAACATGATTATCATTTACAAATATTATATAGGAACCTCCTCATAAGAGGAGTGTTATCAATGTTGATTCCCAAACCACGCACCAAACACCACACATAACACTTTCCCAAACTCATCATTTTGATTCGCAATAATTATTTTTTAAAAAAATTTCCAACTTCATCATTGGGTATTTCAACTTCACGTCTTATCGGACCACAATATTTTATGTTTTCATAAGTCATCTAGAATGAGGGTCATAAACGATGACTGACCAATGGTAAACTCCAACCCATATGGCTTCCCTACAAGTGATCCCTATGATTCTTCCACAAAGAAGGATAAATAAATCACTAATATGTTTTTTCCTAATCCTATATCAACCAATCATTCCTCCTCTAATGATTCAACGAGGATTAAAATGGATCTAAATTTTCTTCCACCCAACATTCCACCAATTTAATCACATAATATAATAAATATTTAAATTTCCCTCAGGAAATACTGGACTTTCAGACTAACAAATCCTCAATAACACAACAATTACATCACTATAAATAAAACATTAAAGAAAAAAGATCACCCCATCACTACTGTAGAATCACACAAGTAAATAAAAACATGAACATATATTGATGAACCCATTCAATGCCTATGAAATGGTATGCCCCATATCTATGACAAATATGTATTGGCCCCAAACCTACTCATTCTTATCATTAATTCTACTATAAATTCCCTTCCAATGCCAAAAATTCTTTTTAGGTTGTGTATGAATAGGGAACCCTCTCATAGGTCATCTCTCAAGATATGTAATTGTCTCAACAAAACCATAACATTTCATGATCCCATAAAAGGATATTTTATGCCTCTAATCATAGATTAATGATCTATATATCATCAAATATAAGAACAAATGCTAATCATACTGGCCATACTCTTATTCATTTCAGTTCCATCTGTCCTAGAGATCCCAAAAAGAACTTCTTTAATATATGCGTCTTCTTGATTCTATGATTATACATGGACATCTCATTATATGGTTTTCGATTAATAAGAAATGAACCACAAACAATATTCTAAGACTCTAGGAATTTTGAATCCTAACTCTCCACAGAAGGAAAATTACAGGCTAAAACCAGTGGGCTATGAAACCACAAATACTTCCCCCAATGTAATGGTACTAATTTAATAAAACATCAATTTTCTCCAAAATTATATCCCAAGATACACATTTCATTCCTTTTGACATTATACATTCAAGATTTCCAAAAGTTTAACGAAACTAAACCAATCTAAAGTAATTTCATTTTATGTTAATGATCATTTCAAACTAGTTGGGGTTCCATTACTAAGACATCAAATTCTTTAACACCAACCAAGGGTATCCATGATTCCCCTGATGAGTGGAATTAAATCCATCACCAAATTTCATGTAGAACCAGTAATTACATATCCATCCACTAGATTAGAGTAATTGAAAATAATTATAAGAAGATATGTATCATATGAACCCTATGTTCCTATTATGTTGTATGGAAACATGACTCTTTTAAAGGGTATAGATGTGAACCCCAAAAAACCTACTTATCATATAATACATCATATATACAATACATATTAACCAATAGATAATGAAAACATTATCAATAATATCATTTCCTAGGAGACACAATATTACCATCAGACAAGTGTTCTCGAATCACTGGTCTATGGAACATCACATCAGTAGAAAGATACCTAATGCACTTGTCTAAAAATTCCCAAAAACATAAAATTGAACTCAGTTGATACACCATTATGATGACCCAACCTAATCATTGTGCCCATCTTGTGTGTTATATGACATCAGTCATTCCTCCTTATACACTTGAGCTTCAATAAAAAGTTTGAGGGGATGAAAAAAAATTTCAATAGACTAATCATTCATATCATAGTATAAATATAGTGAATATAATGAAATTGAAAATATCAAAATATTCATTATAGCTATAATTATCATATTAATGAAAATAATGTCTCTCTAATGTTTTTATAATATATAAAATTCAAATGGTCACCCACTACGGTAGTCACATGTACATAATTTATTGATACAAAAGTATATAAGGTCATTTATCACATAATATTAGCTCTAAAAATCCAAGTCTCCACATACCCATTGAACTATACTAGGCCAAAGAAAATATCATCATGTGCTCTAATATAAAATAAATCATACAATAATCTTGAAAAATGAGATTAATATCAAGGGTGTGAGAATAATGATTGGAGGGTGTCAAAAAATTACACTAATATATAATGTTATATGGATGTTTATTCATATGAAAAAATCATCATTGTAATGTAATGAATCCAACCCTAGTTGACTGGGGATAGTATCATACATTATTAAATTGTTATTGATAAAATATTCTAATCCCAAATTGTTGATCTATTTATAATTTTGGGATAACTAGATTCATACATAAAACTCATTTTATATTAGGAAAAAAAATAAAACATAATACGTAACAAAACATAATAATCCACAGCCTTAAAACTAATTCAAAATCACATATTCATTACCTTGGGAAATGAAATAAAATAATGCTGATCTAAAATTTATAGTAAGAGTATCATATATAAGAAGTTACAATGATTCAATAATAATAATTAATATAGAAATGCAAATATTTAACTCACATGACTTGTAATAAATAAAAAGAGAGGAAAGAGAATAAATAATGTTGAATGGTGTATAGTTGATGAAAAATTCAATTTAAAGTATTGGATAATTCCTCATTAAAAATTAAAATAAAATACATCTATATATTATTCCATAGTGAAAATACCATTAATAATAATAATTGAAATATAAATGTAATTTTTTTTAAAAAAATATTTTATGTCATGTTTCCTAAGAAGATTATATATTTACTATTAATATATATTATCAAATTAGTTTTAAAATACTATGTAAAACCACATCTTATATGTCTAACTGATTCATCATATGAATATTACAATGAATCTAGGAGATATCATATAATAGTATCCACCATGGTTGGTAGTCCCATATCATTCCTCACATATCAAATACCCAATTTAATAATGATACTTGTCGTTAAATATCTGAATATAGAAATGAATATGAATGTATCAATACTTCACCAAATAAATAAATAAATTTCAATGTAAACCCCCTTTGTAAATTCTCTTTATTTTTTAGGAAATAATAATGTTTAACATATGATATAATAGTTATCTAATTGAAATGTAATATATAATGAATAATTTTCTTAATAACGTGGTTGTTTCAAGATAATATTAACAATAAAAAATAAATGTGAGATTGTATATGAAATTTTACCACATTGAAATTTTCAAATCAAAACCCCATGGATGAAACAATTAAAATAGAAACATATAATACAATGAAGTATAGTGTATTAATGATATTAAATATCAATGAGGTAGTATATAAATGACAATAAATTTAAATTGTTTATAATAACAATTAAAGCTCAATGGAATGAAAATTGAGAGGAAATACCTAACTTGATGCTCCATTTCTATTGAACATGCTTTAAAATCATATATAATTGTTTTAATCAGGTTATTTACTTATTAAATAACCTTATTAAGGCTCATTTCATCTTTTATTATTCTTTTATAATATATTATTACCCATTAATTAACAATCATTCATTTTTTCAAAAATTTCAGGTGGCCATTGCCTTGTTTTTCAAGTATGTTTTGACTTTTTGTTTGTTTATTTTTCATATATAACTATTTAATAATATACATAATTTAAATTACTATTAAATATATATATATATATATTCATTATATTTGTATTTAGAGTAATCCATTAAATTTTGTGATATGAAATTGAATACATTATTCATGGATATGGTAGGTCGTACGTATACAAGAATGACACTTAAAGTTTATTATTGAATTGAAATAAAGTAAATTAAAATAAATATATTGTCATTTCATTATAATTATGGTTTAATATATATCATGTATTTTTATTAAAACCATCACTAATACATTTAAAGTATAGAATGATGAAATCACATCGCTTTGTGAGGAGGCATTATTATGTACACACAAATGACATTATCATATTCCCACAAAGATTAAAACATTTTGCTATGTGTTATATTTTAATTAGAGAAGAATTTTCACATAATAAATATAACATATATCAAATATAAATAGTATTTATATAATTATTACCTACCTTTAAATGTGGTAAAGGAAAAAATAACAACATCAGTTCACAATGTAGTAGTCTACTGTACACACAAATAAAGATTTTGTAACACATTTTATGGAAATGTATGTGATGTTGAAAATGATAAACTCTCCTTCTGGTTTCTGCACTAGGTTTTCAATAAAACATTTCTAATTTTCTTTCTATATAGAGTTTCACATACATAATAATTTTATTGAATTTAGGGATTTATTATTATATGTAATTTATGAATAATTGTTAATTTAGTGGTGTGAACACATGGGATATGAGAAATATTTTATAAGTGGGGAGAGAGGAAAACTTATAAATCGTGGAAAGAGGGATTTTCAACAACATTTTTTCCATGATAGATGTCTACAATAATAAAAAAACAATATCATAGAATTTATAAGGTACATCTAATTAATTGAAATTGGGTTTTCCATGTTTTTTTGAAATTTGGGCCCTTAGGTTTAATGTTTAGTCCCATGGAAAACAAGATTTTCTCTTAATAGCTGTAATTAATATTAACAACTCTAGCTAATTTGTTTTTAGAAAAATAATACTGGATAGATTATATATTATAAATTATTATTATTCTAAATATAGAAACCTTTTTTTCAAAATAAAAACAAAAAATTTACTGAAACTAATTTAAAATTAATCCTATAAAGAAAAGAGAGATCACGTCTGTAAAGAGAAACGTTCAAAAGTATACGATTTTTTTGTAAGTCAATTCAATATAAAAATGATAGGAATGAAATAAATTGGAATTCTATATTTTTAATTCAATATTTTCTAATTATAATAAAATAATAATTATAAATTATTCCAATGATAAGCTAGTTTTAAATTAAAATCTATTATTTTCCACTATTCATAAAAAAGGTATCATCTCATAAAAACACCAAAAATTCACACTATGATAATATATACACTCTGATTTAAAAAATGAAGCTTTTTTTGAAATAATATTAATAAAAGTATAAAAAATTTGTTTTAAAATATGTTCAATATCAATTACCAACAAAACAACATTTAGAAAAATAAAAAATTTATAAGAAATATCTAATTTGTTATTATATTATACATATCAAATCAATTGAATGAATATAAAAACATTCCTTTAATTTATAATTTATAAATTTCATTAATATCATTCAATAGTAGTAATTAATTAAATTTATTAGGAAAAAATTTCCTTGGTTCGTTATAATATTTTTCTTATAAAAAAATTACTTTTACATTGATAAAATTTTATATCAACTTATAATTAATTTGTAACAAATGAATTCATCCATATATTTTTAGATGTTAGTCAATCATATTTATAACCACTAATTTAATTTATAAGAGATAATTTTCATTTTAAATAACAATATTTATATTATTATGTAAAACATAGAGTTTCATGTAATGAAATCCTTAAAAGAAAGTATATGTTAATTGTTACACAAGATAATTCTGTGATTCATGTGTTGAATTCTATGTCACTGATTGAATTCATTTAATATATTAAATATGTTGAAATATATCATGGTGTTATATTCCTTTATACTTTTACTATTTCATGTCTCACACATTACTGAATAATATAATATTCTTATATAATTTCAGTGTGTTATATTATACTGATCTTAAATAAATTGCGTCCTCAAAATTTAAACATGATCTCGAAAATCTAGGATTTGATATTTAAAAATTTATTTCATGAAAAATCTACAGCATAATATAGTTAATAAAATATTATCGTAATAAAGGATAATGGGATGTACAATTTTCATTTGGATTAACTAATAACTCTATTTGGGATATGGAGAACATCAATGTCAAGTGAGATATCGACATGGATGAAATGTGACAATTATTAGATTGATAGATATAGGTAATTAATAAAGAAGAAGCGAATTGTCTTTGGAATGTTATGGGGATCGAAGCCATAAATCTATGATGATCTAAAAGACCATCGGTTTATCATAAATGAAGGTACATGGATAATATTATGGTTTCAAGGCCCTTCTCATATAGATGGTGAATTCATTTACAATATACTAATATATAGAAATATATAATAATGATATATTTGTATTTAATTATAATAATTTAATCATTTTATTATTAATTGATGAATTTTTTACTCCATCTCTTATTCCAAGAAATTAATCTACATGAATGAAATTTTTATACCTGAATCATTGTAATTTTCTTTTAATAGAAGGTGTAATCTAGAAAAGAGTGAAATGTCTTTATACCTAACTCTAAATATTTTCCAAAACCAATATGGTTAGAATATTTTTTCTTATATTAATAAATGTCCACATGGTTATTTAATATAATAATATCAAAAACCTCATCCAAATATCATCTTAAAAAATATTTGAAATAGATAAATTTTCTTCTCATACCATAAATGTATAACCAAATTTAGATGGATGTATACAAAGTATTTTTTATAATCCTTAGTAAAATTAAAGTAGATATTAATCATCACATACAATGAATGGGAATAATTTCTTCATGTAATATCTAATAACATTGTAACAACTTGAATTTTCATAAAACATTATTTGAAACATAGACCATTCTTTATTCCTTATATAAAACATGGGTTATTGGATATATTACTTAAATACAAAAATGTTATAGAGTCCATCAATGATTTGATAAAAACATTTCCAATAAATCACTAATCAGTTCAAATGTATTCAATAATATACAATTAACATTATCCCTATCCGTCATTTTTTTATCCCAACATCAGTACCTCAATATTTGGAACATATTAAGGGTTATAAACTATTCAATCACGTGTTTTCTAGGAATTTTATATTTCCAATGAATCATTTTTTATTTATCTTTACCATTGCAATTACTCATTTAAATACATAATGTATTAGTAATACAGTCAAATAAATATATAATTAATAATTTTTATGATGTTAATATCATCAATTAAATTTTTTTCAACCTTTTAATTGATTCAAAATACAAAATAACATTAATAACTTGATTTTGGATGTATCAATAACATATTCTTGACCATGATAATTTTTTTATTCTAAGGTATATGCTTTTTATATTTGGGGGATTTATCTTCATAGTTCCTCATCTCCAAAAATTTCATGAACATAGTAGCAGTGTTTTCATTATTCACTTGGAAATATTTTTCCTGGTTTTCCTACTCTCAAAACCTATATAAAACTGCCAATACAATAAATCATTTCCTTGGGTGATTATATCCATATTTATAAAATGTGGGAAAAAATTCATTCCCTTATTCCCTTCATCCGTTAGTTTTTTTTCCCTCCCATTATTTTTTAATCCCTTTTATGACATAATACTTGGAGAATTAATTTTCTATCTTGATAGCACATAATAGCATTTCATCAAATAATAAATTTTTTTGAAATAATAGTGCCCATCAGGGACATGGATTAATCCCTAAAAATAAGTTTTAAATACTTCATTCATTATTGCATATGTAATCCATGACATATGTAGCTAACCTTGTAAATATAGCTTAAAAATCTAAAACAATTTATTCATCTTTTTTATATAAGATAATAATATTCACATGAACTCATTTTGTTTCTCACTGGGGAATTATTTTTCAAATAATGTCTAATGAAAATCATTCCATTCCATGATTGGAATTTCTTCTTACTCCTATGTATTTGGAATTAATAACCACCATCGATCCACATATCCTTTGACAAAGTATTTAACCTTTTCATTTTCACTAAATCCAAATTACAAAAATATCTTTTTCCAAATACAAAAGTTATTTATCAACAACCATTAGATCAGCAGTACCATTAAATGATAGTGGTGTTTTTCACATAATGTGATACGCCATTGGATAATCTAGATGTGGGATATGTTTCCCCCTCAGAGAAAGGTTATTTGACATAACATTATTGAGATTCACTAATATATCTACAACTTTATCAGTAACAATCCCATTTATATTAAATTTCTCTGTAGGTGAACCTCTAAATTGGCCATGAGTATAGATACCCTTGTTCCTTCTGGTCCCATATATTAAAAATGACATATACTAGATTGGACTATATCATTATGAACAAAAATGTTGAATCCCTAATATAATGAAATAATTATCATTAATTGAAAACATATGTTTAGATATTATCATAATAAAAAAATTATTTCATTGGGATATTCTTATATAATTTTCGACAAAGTATATTTTATGGGTTTTTCATTGATATATATTTTCATAAATCAATTTTCCATTGGTTTTAATAAAACTTCTATAACACTAACTCCAATAACCTCGATCCTATTATTTAAATGAAAACACCATACTATTACATTAGCATAGATTACAAATTCAATTTCCAAATAATTCATCAATTTAAACATTTTTTGAAATGATATTCATACATGATACCCATTTAAAATTTTAAAAATGTAAATAAAACATGATACATAACCAAATAAAATAAGCTATATACTTCAAAACTCATTCAATGATTACATTTTAATAACATCTAGAAATGAAACAAAATAAGGGTGAGATCAAATGCTCTATAAGGGTTATATATAGAAAAATCAATCACAAATCAATAATTACAATATATATGGGAAGTTATATAATTGAACACAAATTCTATGTAACTAACAAACTGAGATGGATGTATAAAAATAATATAGCATGTTAAATAGTTATAAAAAAATTACATTTAAATATGAGGATATGGAATAATCAATAAAACGATAATGAAATAAATATAAATGTATTTTTCTAGTGAAAATATCATTTATACTAATAATTGAATTTTTTATTTAGGAAATGATGTTTTATTGGACTTAATGTTATTTAGACACTTGATACCTTTATCACTAGTATCTGTTACTAAGATAGTTTAGAACTAATAGGTAAAAACCCATCTTCTCTTTCCAACTCATTCATCTCCTTATATTATATATGCCTTAATGGGATATAATTAAATGAGCCCCAACCATGAATGTAGGTACAAATAATTCATCATATATTGTGTTATTGATTTCAAAATATTCCTTAACATCAAATATCTGTATCAAGTAATGTATATGAATTTATCATTATTTCCCTATTTAAGAAAATAATAATCAATGTGAAATCCATATATAAAATGGTATATTGTTTAAGAAAAAATCATATTCAACACACATTTAAATGGACATATGTGGAAAAATCAATATCAATATAAAATTTATTCTAATAAAATGATTGTTTCAATAGAATGTTAACAATCCAAAAATATAATGAGATTGCATAATTAATTTTACCATTTTGTAATTTTTATTTCAATTTTCCTTGGGTCAATAAATAAAATAGAAACATAAAATACAATGATGGATAAAGAATCCAAGACATTATATGTAAATGGGGTATTATATACACCACAAAAATGTGAATCTAATTATAATAACAAATAAATCCCCATGGAAAGTTAATTAAAAAGAAATCCATCACATTCCGCTCTATTTTGGATGAAAGTGCATTAACCTCATATATAATTGTTCCAAAAATGTAATTAACTTATTATAGATCCATATTAATATACATTACATAATTTATGATTGTTTTATTTTATCTTAATACCTTTTCATTAATAATATTTCATTACGTTCATCATTTATGGTTTTAATTTCTTAGTTTTTCACATATGATTTGACATTATTTGTTCCTCTTAATAAAATTATGATTTAATAATACAAAAAAATATAAATATGGTTTAAAATATAATATATATTTAGTACGTATATATTTAGAGAAATCAATAACATTGTGTGATCAGAAATTATATACACCATTCATGGTGACGATAGGTCATGCAAAAGTTTGAAACTGTTTTCAATTTCATGTCATATTATACAAAATAAAATAATATTATATATATATTATTATTAAATTATCCTTTTTATTTCATAAATGTGTCATATTATTATGAAAATATTCATTAATACAGTACATGTCATGCGTGAATGAATCACATGGCTTCTCGAGGAAACAAAATATTCATCAAACCAATGATGAGGTTTTATTCCATCAAAATAGAAAGCATGATGTTATGCATTATAAAATAATTCCAAAATAATAATGAAATAATAAATATCTTATATATCATATATATATATATATAAATAGTATTTCCATCATTATAACCAATCTGTAAATGTGGGAATGAATTAATGAATTACATCGGTTCGTGTGGCTGTAGTCCACTGTACATGTGAACGAAGATTTTGTAGCTTATTTGATAGATATGTGTGTAATTATAAGAATTAAACATAACACAAAAAAATATAAATTTATTAAATATTTATTTTTTATTATACAAAAAATATATATTTAGATTTTTCTAAAGTGGATAAATAAATAAATGAATAATGCTTTTAGGAAAACAGTATCACTTATTCAGGTTTCCTCCCTCAGTTTAGAATAAAAACGCGAAAGGATTTTATTATAAAAAATATAGTGATTATAGGATGATGGGATGGAATATTTGGTCTATTTTTATATTATTGGGTGAACCAATGTTGTATTAGAGGAGTGAAGTAGGTGGAGAGGGGGAGAACTTTTATAAGTGGGGTGATTGGATAACATATAAATTTTGGAAAGTGGGAATTCAACCAACATTATTCCCATATAATGTAGATAATATAATTCACCAAAAAATATACCTGACTTTAAAAGTTTTAAATATGGGGAAAATCTTTTGGACATGTTTCAAGGTAATTTGGACCCTTAAGAATATTGTTTACATTGTTGGTAAACTCGATTTAACTTAATAACGTTAATAAATATTAGCATATTTCCTTAATTAATTTTGTAACAATTTATGTTGGAATTAATAGAAATTTTAATTAGTTATTATAAAAAATTTGAAATAAAATTTTACAAATTACACACATTTAATGTGTAATACCCTGACACCAGTTTCCCAGAGATGGTGCATTATTTTATTATAGATCACTGATTACATGAATGATGTACCCCAAAATAATAAATATTTTAGTAGTTTTGGAAGAACTGATACATCACAAGTTTCATAATTAATCATTAAATGAAAAAACATACCATTTCCATTGAAAGCATCCATAAATCATATATGAACACAAGACATCACAAGTGGTGAGATAAAGTGCATAATAAGGGTATGTAATATAGTGTAATTTATCATAATCATACAATCTAGCCATTTTGATCCCCTATGAACACAAGACATTAATATATAATTGAGAATAATATGGGAGGAATTAATGGTGATAAAAAAATCCACATAAATGATCATAAGATAAATAAACATAACCATCGATATTCTACAAGTTGAATAATAATATGGTTTATACATTAATAATATCACAATGAGTGAATGATAATTATTAGAAATCTGAATCATATTATTAAGGCCTTGTCTAGGATGTCTAATAATTCAAGGGCATGGCCTCAACCAAAAACCAATTCCATTTTGTCCCAGAAGGAATACTGTTTAATCGAGGGGATAAAGCAGCCGCCATCGATCACTATTGAAGTCTAATAACATCCTCATATGAATGGGAATATTCATTAAAACAATATTCATATTCAATGTGATTAACATTCCCCATTATGTATATATTATTCCAAACCAAGTTGTGTAGTATATTCAATGGTTTCAAGATTGTGAATCCATTGTTAAATAGTTTATAACCATTTAAAAATATATGGTGTGTGATAAAAATTATATGTTAACCTAAATAATACATAAAATTATAGAGTGGCGTTGAAATAGGTTATACATAAATTTTCATGAATTAATGACAGAAATACACTTTTCTACTTTTCAAAAAAGTGTTCATTTGTAAAATTCATTTTTATTTGTCTCGGTTTCTTGTATAAAACTAGAAATGAATAAATACAATTTTTGATAAATAAATTAGTGATTTTATAGAAATAATTGTGTATTGATAAAAATAATGTATTGTTCAAGAATATGGTTAGGTTATTGTGATGTTCCCTTAAATCATGTTTTCGTATTTGAGAATGGATTCCTGTAAAATGTGTATTTACCATCAAGGATAAATGAACGGAATTGGATATACGATTCCAGGACAAATAAATATTATATATAAGAACTACAGAAAAATAAATGGAATTATATTGGGTTAATGATATTGAATGAATAACTTAAAGGAAAAAAAATAATCTTTGGGTATAATCATTTACCATATGCATGAATGATTTCTACACTTTACCATAATGTTTTCTTGAGTACTCCTCCTTGAGAACCTCCTTAAAAAGATTGGTTTTGGTCTTTCAGCAAGACAAAGAGCTCTTGGATGTGTTGAGAAACTAAGGAAGATGATTTGTGAAGAACATTTTCCGGCTTGAAGCCATACTGGAGTGAAGATAAGAGAGTGTTGGGGGTTTTTTATAGTGTATTAGAGGGGTAAATTCACATTATTTTATTCATTATTTTTTTATTTATCTCATGAAAAGAAATATTATTGAATATTAAGATTAAATAAATTAAGTAGTTCTTGTCGGTTATAAAAAGAAATTCTTACATAATCCAATCAACATCCATGTATCTGTAATTATAGAGTTTAGTATTTATCCTAAATTATCAAATTTCAATATTCATCAGAAATTAATTTATTTTAGAAAAATACCAAAAAATCACCTGAATCATTTTGCATTATGTAGAAATAATAAGTGACCTCCATTTTATTTATATAATTTTTTAAATATGAGAAACATATTTTTAGTTAATAAAATCATTTACATAAAAAATATATTATTTAATATTAAAACTGATTTTATAAGACTAGGAAAAATTAATAAAAGTCATATTTAATAGCTGTACAATTTAATGTGGTCAGCTTCTGCATCCCAGGCGTGCACCACTAGCAGCATGACCAATAGATTTTTTAATTGGCGGGTCGTGCCCCCAACCTATATGCCACACCTCCAACTAGCGTGTTTGGATGGTACGACAAACAACTTGCTGGACACATGCCTAATGGGAAGGACCTAGGGCAGATGACTAGACCAACCCCTTTGTGTCATGATAGATGATATAGGGTCACCGGGAAACCTCGCTGGCTGGACACTCAACCAAACTGAGTCCGGGCCAACAATTCCCTTTGGGTTTATCCCACTAACCGACTCAGACCAAACAAACCCAAACATGTACTAGTTCAAGGAGAGTCGGTCAGAACTAAACTGTGGTTTTTGGGACCCCCAGTCGAGGTTGGTCGGGATGGTCCGACGGGTGTGGACTATATCTAGATGCACCTGAACCCTCTATACTAACACACTAATAACTTGGAAACCAAACATCCAATTGAAAATCCATTTGTAGCACTGTGAACTCTTGATGATGCATATTTTTTTTAATTCCCTAAGGAGGTTTTCATGGATATTGAGATGTGACAAATGTATTGAGTAGTGGTTCTCCCAGGCATGCTAAGTATGCAACCATGCAGTTTTTTGAGACCCAAATATAGATAACATTTGACTTTGTGTGACATGACTATGACTTAGTGGGAATCAATTCTGTGTAACTTTATAGGCCCATGGTGGGAATAACATATGTGTGAATTTTCATGCCCACAATACGTGATGTGTAGGAATACCTCAGTTTGCCAATATTAGTGGGAATAACTTCTATGTGACTTTTTAGGCCCATGGTACTCATTGAGGATGTGTACCTATGTAGTCCATGTTCAGTGGGAAACACCTCTTTGTGACATGGATGACCCATTATACTTGATAAGGAGGAGTTCTCCAAAAAAACGAGGCATTTGATGATGTGATTTATTATTCTTATATTACTAACATAAATGTGTATCTGGTGTGAGTTGTCTTGTATTTAGTTATTTTTTATGTGGATTCTTGTTTGGTCATTCCTTTTAGTTTTAGGGTCCATACTGAGTTTTTTATTACTCAACCATTCACTGTCATTTCCATTATGTGTTATGATTGGTGCAGATAATCGATGTTTCAACAGATACTTTGGTGGACTAGGACATAGAGGTTCTCTGGGAGACGAGATCAAAGGACACTACGTTGGTGGACATAGTGGCCTAGGACCATGCAGGGAACAGTAGTATGAGGTGGATATGATTTTCAACTTCATATTCTAGTAGCTACACTACTCCCAGGATTAAGTGGGATTTTCCATTGAGGGTCATCAGGGATTCCTTTTTTTTACATTTCTATATTAGTTTATTTTGTTGGGATTTTTTTCTGGCCCACATATATTAGTTTTAATTGTTCACATATTTTTTATAATGATAATTGATTCAATTTCAGTGAGTGGGACTCTTTTTTCCTGTGTTTGTGAATATAGGTTCTTAGGAAAATACCACCAACATGATAGATAACGCTTTCGGTGCTAGTCACCAGTCCCTGGCCATCGAGGGGTAGGATGTGGTTTTCACCGCATGGGCCTCGAGGGAAGGGTCATGACATGGATAACCTGGGATTACTATTTTTCTATGATGATAACTAACGATATATGAAATTTATTATCACTATATTTTTGGATCATTTCATTTGTTAGTTTTTTTTGGAGTAACATATTTTCCTTCATTTATTGAAGTAAAATATGAAGTGTAAATTGATCAAGGAAAAACAAAATGTTGATAAAATTATTAGAAAATGGAATGAAACCAAGCATGTATATCTTATAATGAAAATTGTTTAAATTTTAGTAAATGTACTTGAAATAATACCACAATAAAAATTTTCTATATCCATGGTCCAAAATAATGACTTTGGTGGAAAATTTATTATTATAAGATATATCCACTATTTTATCTGAACATTGATCTTATTGGAAAAAATATAGGAAAAAGATATTTCCATCATTTTAATTGGATATAAATTGTTCTTCCACATATAAATTGAAACTATAGCCAGGGATTTTTTATAGTGGCAATATCCCTCTCAATTTTACACCATAGAAATAGTTCAATATTAATGGTTTAAACCATGGATATATGTTATATTTCCTTGGAAGAAAACTGTGCTTATAACCCCAACATTTTGTTGCTATAGGGCTAAAATAAATTGACACAGAGTTGATTTGATCTCTATACAACTATTATATGTTATTAGCTATATTACCACTACATCAAAGAAAACTTATGTTATAAGTACATGTTGTTATATGTATCTTCAAAAATTGTGGAAATTGGATATAATCTATGGAATTAGGTCATGTAATCATCATCCCACTTATATTTTTATTCTTGCACTTACACGAGAGTCTCATATCCATTGTTTAATAAAATAGTGGCTATAGGTAGACTCTTTAGCCACAATATCAAAGAATCAGGGATATAGACATTGAACAAACACTCAATATCATTAATTTAAGAAATTTGTCTCTATAAACAACCAGAATATTATATTAATTGTGTTTATATCCATTGTATAAAAATATATACCCACTGTAGAATCATAGGTAATGATAATCTTAGTGTTCTTCATATATATGAATTCCTATATTTATTATTTTATTATTAACATAAATAAGACACAACATAAAATAACATACCGAACAAAAAATAATTAGTTTCTATAAAATCATGTGTTTCATCCAAGACTGGATTATAACAAATAATAATAGTGTTCATATTGTTATTTAACATGGAATTTATTCACCTTTTAATGGATGACTAAAATTAATGTTAATTTAATAAAAAAATTAATACTTTTAAATGAAATAGATATTATTTCATAGAAATATAAATATCAAACAATT
Organism: Viscum album; assembly: GCA_963277665.1. Lineage (NCBI taxonomy): Eukaryota > Viridiplantae > Streptophyta > Magnoliopsida > Santalales > Viscaceae > Viscum > Viscum album. The sequence goes on from CAUJRU010000324.1 coordinate 484,304, forward strand.
CATTGGGTGAATTGTTTTGGTATTTTCCTATGAAATTTCATATTTTGGTGTGTTATGAATATTAATGATTTTTATTTCAAAACTATATATTCACCCAATTTATATATATACAGAAAAATTACATTATTGATTTGGTTTTAAAGTATAATTAGATCAATTTTTTTTTATGTTAAAAAAAATTATGTCATTTTAATCAATTTAACGTTTAATTTAGAAATAAAACATAACAATCATTTGAACATTTTTTCTTTAAACTCCATATTTATCATCAATCGTATTGGATTATTTTTAAATTAATTTTACCCATTTTCATTTTTTTAATTTGGATAAATGGATTTAATATTTGGAATAAAAATATTTTCTAATTTCTAATAGTGTCAAACTTGTTTTGGACCTAAAATACTAGAAAATGTAATTAAAATTAATTATAGCGATCATGGTAAAATATTGGTACGTAGTGGTTAAAGATTAATATCATGAGTCTAAATGTATTATAAGCATAACCCTAACCAATTTTATGGTCATTAATTGATGAAATTAACTCTTTGTTTGAAATGGGAATATCAATAAGAGAACATTATATAAGAAATACCTCTCAATAATTTTTTTCTTTTTATATTTACAAGAATATTTTCCCCCCTCCACAATAAAATGTAATATACCGTCCCCACATGATGAAACCCATGAATACCTATGGATCATAAAAAACATGGACAAATAAGTTTCTAAAATTATTCTATTCACCGTAGATTCTTCAAATTTTTCATAATTCCAACCATAGAAACTCTTTTTTGAAAACCAAAAGGAGTAACAAAAAAAAGAGGTAACATTATTAAATATGCATTTATGATTTATCTCTACATACACCCATTAAATTTTTATTATTCCATTATTATATAACAACATAATTACACTAAATATACTTATATATTTTCATTTTTTGGTTTATATCAACATATATAAAAACTTCCATCAAATGGAAAATTAATTTTTCGTTAACGTACGCTGAAATACCACATCGTGATTTGATGTCATTCGTTGTTCCTTTACCACTTCTCATGGTAGGGAATTATGATGGACAAAATTTTTCTATATGATATTAATATATTTGATATTTTTGTTTTCTTTAGAATTTTTTAACACTTGTGTCCTATATTCCTTTATTCTTTGTATTTTTTGGAGATAGGATAACATCATTTGTGGATGTGTTGACCATCGCCTGTTCAAAGCCCTATTATACATTCACACATTACATTGAATGTATTAAATAATGGATTAATTGAAAATATGAATCATAAATAAATTATGTATGATATTAATGCCATAATTTCATTTATTGAAATATAATATAACATTTTCTTTAAATTCGGTAAAAACACTAAAAAAGTGATAACGTCGCTCGTGGTTGTGTGGGATCCTGACTCCTCGACACGATGTGATTCCTTTAACATCAATTGATTTATATAAATAAGTATATATGATTATATAAAATTATATTTATAATATAATGATTATTCATAAATTTTAAATGTGACTTACATTCTTTCTGCAATGATCATTTGAAAATAGAAACGTTAGTCATGCGTACGAATGGCATACCCTCTTATTGATTGTATCCTTAGTTCATTTTTCATAAAAAACAAAAATTTATATTTGGAAAAGTGTAATTGTTGTACATATATTATTTTTAAATCATTATTATTAATTTTTATACGTTTATATAAATATCCATTTGACTGGAGTAGACCTACTAATATCATTTTTGACACATAAGGCATAAACACAATTTTTTATTTTGTCATATAAAAAATATAAAAAGTTATATAAAAGAGATAATAAATATGAAAAATTTTGGGATTCACATCAATAATTAAAAAATATTTATTATTTAAGAATCTTACTATATAAGTAGAATTTCATATTCAATGCAAGTTATTCTACACAAATCCCTTTTTGTTGAGACTTTTCATAATGATACAAACCATGATTATTTTATAAAGTGTATATAAAGCCCATTTTAGATTAAATATAAATATATTTTCTATTATAATGTAATTTCATGTTTATTACAAGTAATTCCTTCATATGGATTATGTTATAAATGTTCATGGTGGTATGTGATCCTTTTAATGTTTAATGATTTAATCCTTCTTAAAATTCAATATTATTGATATTTTTATGCATTATTATTCACATGGATGTAAACGTATTATAAATAAGATTTTGATATCTATTTTTAGTATGTGGATTACAAAAAAATCCATCATGTTTTAAAAGGAAAATAGATGCACTTTTTGATAATTAAATCAATTTTGGAAGTCGAATTTCTAGTTGAGCCCTACAAATTCTCAGAATACATAAACATTATTTATTTCATGATAATATGATTTGAGTAATAGAACACCTACCTAAGTTCATTGGTTAACGATCACCTAATTTAAGTGCCCAAAAAATAAATTTATTAACAATAGAAGACTATATTTGAATCTATATCATAAATATCAACTAAAAAATAAGGATCTCTTAGATCTCGAACTATATTCAGAAGCCTAGATATATATTCATAAAATATAGATATAGATTCATTGAAAAAGGTGATAAAATCCCACCAAAACAATGGGATATCATCTAAAATTAATAAAAACAAAAAAAAATAGAATCTAGTTACCGTGACGGGTGCAGATATATGATTAGCATTTTTCATCGTATTGAATAGAGCTCAAGAAGGCCTATAATCTATCCATAGGGCTCTAAAATTGTAGAATTGTGGCTTGTATAGAACAATTGACTAATATGGATTTAAAAAGGGTTCATGTAATTAAAAATATATTTTTCTAGTTAATTATGTTTTCATGCATCATTTACTGGGTAGGGGTTCATGGGTTCCCCTAACGGTGCAACTAAATTGTGCACCTCAAATGTAGGGGTGCATGGTTACTCCTAATAGGGTGCACAGTTTGACAAAAAATACACCAACCATGAACTACCCACATTTCTTCCATATTTCTCAATTTTTAACAAAACTGACCCCTCGATAAATCCCGAATGAAAATTGTTGAACACAAGGAAATATTGTACCATAACTCAAGCCATGGTCATCTCCAAAAATGGTTATGATCTTAAATTGTTCTCGACTTATAAAAGATCATGGTCATGATTTACTATCTAGAATCCCTATGGTTTTTAGTAAAATTATTTTTCCATTGAAAACTCATATATACATTCATTTCCCATGATTCATCCTTTATAAACATTTGATTCCATAATAGATAAATTATAGTCATTTACAATCCCTACAACATGCTCTCACTGCAATCCAATATAGATTTCAGATTCCCCTCAAAAGGAAACATCTATTTGAAGATCAACCTCATCCACCAGAATCAAATGAGAATAGAATGGGTGGTACCTCCTCAGTCATGAAATATTGAGAACATCATGCATAAAACCGTATTTCTATATATGATCTCATCGGTACACCAAAAACACTATTCTCTCCACCACCTAAAATTGTCCAACATACATGGTTATTAACATTTCATGTCTATGTATCCTAATTTGACAACAAGGGAGACACTCAAAGAAATAAATGATCCTATTCTATAAATTCTGAGTGTCATAATAATATATTAGAATATGACTTCTGTCTACATTGATCCAAACCCATTCATTTCATATTAAGCTAAACCTGTTCTGAAATCTCTTTCATGAGACTCAGTCCCAAAAATTCTAACCCAACTACCTCCATCTTGAATAGATAAAATTTCATGGTATTCCCTAAAAATTATTATATGATTCCATATTTTTGATTTCCTGATAACTGTTTTATAAGAAAACTCTGCCAATGAAATGTGATTCTATGAAGACCCACCGAAGTCAGAAACACTTGCTCATAATATATCCTCAAGCATATGTATAGTATAATCTGACTTCCCATCTGTCTTCAAGTTGAAATACATACTCAACAAAACCTATGTATCACGTTCATTTTAGTATCCCTCTACGAAGTGTTATGTAAAGCATTAGTCAAAGCTAGAAACTATAGTCCTTGGGATAGTGTGTAGATTGAATATATCCCAAACATATTACAGCTCCCTAGTTTCAAGTATGTAAACAATTCATTATTTATTTTATGTATGTATATTATATAGGTGATGTTTGGGAGATTTAGGAAAACTTTTGGAGTTTTTTTGGGTCTATTTTAATCAAACATTGTTTCTACATAGTTTGGGAAAACATTATAACAAATATCAGAAGTCATGAAAAATGAGACTAGGGAAAAAGGGAAGCCACACATGATTTGAATAGTTTGTCCAAACAGTGAGGTAGCCTAGGAAAAACTATGAAACTATTGATAGTGGTATTAGGCATACCTGGTGCAAAATTTTCAAACTTCGTAAACCAATTGTGTGTTGTTCATCAATGAGACTGTGGCTAGAACATGGTTAGCACATAGATTACATAACTGTGCGAAAAACCATGCATGATTAGAAAACTATACACCAAATAGTGGATCTAGGTCAATTTGGTTTTTTAAAACCTCTTTTTTCATAATAACTATTCTACCATGGTATGTTTTCATCTCAATTGTTGGATAAACTCACCCCATCGATTTATTAGTGATATGAAGGAATTGGTTAGTGCATGAAATCTTGATTCTTAGGTTATGTCATCGTTCTTGGGTTTTCACTGTGGGATTCCTTGGATATGCCTCACCCCCTCTCTCTCAGTTTCCTAGATCTACATCTATTTTGGATATATATATGGTATTTCAATCAAAATATGATTATATTTTGTATTTTTTATGCTAAAGGATGTTATCTAAGGATGTCTTTTTGAGATTCATCCTATTTTCAAGGATATTTCTCATAATAATTATCATTTTCACAAAATTATCTTGGTAGGTGGATTCACTATAGAATCCACTTATTAAATCATGGTTCATTAGTTTCATATTTTTTAAGTTGGTCTAAATTTATTGTGAAATTTGTGATAAAATAATTGTATAAATAAACTTTTGTGATGATTGGTGAATTTGTGTGAAGATGGTGAATTGTTGTGAAATGTACATTGATATGTGCTTTTAAAATTATGATTTTGAAACAGTATCATGGATAAATTTATTGAAATTTTTTTCAAGAAAAATATAATTATGTTAAAAAGGTTTTGGGATAGAAATGGTTTTTGGCATTGAAATGGTATTGGAATCAAAATGGGATTGGAATGATTGTATTTGAATGTTTATTGGTAATAATTGGTTGTTTGATTTCATGTTTTGTTACAAGGCCTGGTAGAAAGATGAACCTATGATAAGTTCCAAAATTTTAATGAAACATATGATTTAATTACCATGTGATGACTTTTTATATTGATGAGAAAACTCTCATGAGTTTGGAACTGTCATAACAAAACATGACTGTGTGGATGTATGAGCTTTTTGATTGGAAAGTGATATTAAAAATGTTTTCTTAAATTGTTTTGATGAACATTATTGGTTTATATTCCTGGAAAAAGTGTTTGATTGGAAAAATATTTTTCATTGAAATAAATTTGGATATGATATAAAATTATTTAAATGTTATATATACTATTTCATGTAAAGTATTTTATATAAATTTGATAGCATGTCATATCCTAGTATAATTAGCAGTGAAGTCATTGGGGAAATTATATTGAGTTCTATTACTCAACCCTTATTTGAAACATTGGTTATTTTTCAGATTTACTTTTTAAAAGATTGTAAAATGAAAAGTATCGTACATAATTAGTTGTATTTTCTGATACATGGTCTATTTTGTGTTGTTGGAGCATATAGCATGTTTAGAGCATGGAGTTGTTGTTGGGGTCTTTGGTTTTTGTATTCTTCCTCAATGTACATTGGAATTATGGAATTTTTCTTTTGTACGTGGTTTTATTTTTATATTTATTAAATTATATTGTGAGTTTCGTTTCATTTTTTATCATTCATCATATATTGGATTATTTGGTTCTGGCTTTTTTTTTTGTTCTTTTTATTTTCTGTCAGAAAATCATCCCAATGTTTTTAAAAACCCATCAACGATCATTTCTAGCCTTTGGTATCATGTGGATGTATTTTAAGGCCATATAATACCCTCATGTATTATAGAGACAATGAGGAAAAATATGGATGTCACATGTTTTATTTTTTTTGTTTGGTATTAATATATTTCTGAGACAAGTGGTATTAGATTCATCCTTAATTTATGGAATACATGTTCATTAGGGGTATCTATCTTGGAGTTTATTTTATTCTGATATATTCCATGATTTGGGATCAAAGAAAGGTATAGAATTATCTATACATGTAATGTAGATCGTAACAAGATTTAGGCAACCTTTTTATACTAAAAATTAAGTTAACAATGAGTTTGGTACATACGTTTTTTGGAAACACTTATAATATTTGTAATCTCATTATCATGGGTTTATCCAATGAAACAGGCATAACGTGCATTAGAGAAATGAATTCTCATTAAGATTCCATATTTCATTATGTGTAATGACTAAATATTTTATGCAATAATGATTATTATTTGTAAAACGTTGAAATTTTTTTCAAATTTAATTTTTTAAAATAGAAGTGTTGTTGTATTTTGAAAAATGATTGAGTTTTAAAATAAATATTAAATTATACAATAATGGTTAAACCTGGTAAAGGATTAATTTTTTAATGAAATGTTGTAAAATTATGGTGTGTTATAATTTTAATTTTTTATGAAATTAGATAATAGTGATTAAGACTTATGGTTTTTGTTGTGTTAATAGAAAATGACACTCATTTGGAATTGTAGAAACTATCATGATGAAGATATTGAGAATGTGGCTACATGAACCATATGTGAACCCAAATCTAGTTCATATAATCTCCCAATAATTTCATTTTTTTGAAATTGTGAATAAGAGGGATGACCTAAAAAATGTGGTTGATTCTAACTAATTGTAGACGAAGAATTCGCCCATTATTCAGTGTGATTCTAATACCAAAATTAAATTTTTTGGATGAATAGGATAAATCGTATCACTGATTTCATTAAATTAGAAGAAGAGATAAATGAAAAGCATCAAATGTATGTGCTAATATATTTTTCACACCGGTGGTGGGATTTATGAGTTTTGGATAAATTATACCACAACTTATAATTAGAGGATTTTGAGGAATTGGTTAATAAATAATTCTGTCATCATACATTCAGAAATCAAAGAAAAATAGTCTTCTTCAACTTCAATATGAAAATATATTTATCACTGAGTATGCATATAGATTCATAAATATACGACACATTTCACATGAGGTTTCTAATAGCACATCCTTGAAGGCATAGTTATTTGAATAAAGGTTGAGGTGGGATATCTTATCGATGTTTTTTTATCTATGTATTATGAATTATACCAAGATATTCAATAGGGAAATAATAGATGAAATGAAAATCTTAGGAGATATGAGAGGGGGATGTATGTGGATACCCACGTAAAGTGGTGGAACTCAACTACATGGAGAGAGAGAAATAAGGACACATATTTTTGAAGGCATCATAATTGAAAATTAGAAGAATTTTTTTTCAGAAGTGGTGGATTAGTTTCCAAATGAGATTCTTGAAAATTTCCTAGGGTTACCACACATATGATGTGTGGTGTTTATGATTGGTCTCATTCTAGAGACCCATCCTATTTACCATCCATATTATTGGATGTATCCAATTTCATTAAGGGTAAGGAATGTGAATTTGGAAAAGATGAAGTGATATGGTTTCATTCAGCGATGAACACCTCTAAAGGTATCAACGATCTTGTTTTAAAAAAGGAAAATGGAAATCATCATTTATGTGTGGATTATCAAAAGTTGTACCAAGTTTCAATAAAGAATAAAAATACACTTCCATGCATTTATGACCTATTGATTCAATTTAATGGAGATTAATGGTTCTATAAAATTTAATTGTGATCATAAGATCACTAACTGTGGGTTCAAAAAGAGGATATGCTAAAAACGACTTTCAGAATTTCATATGGCCATTATGAATATATAGTAATTCCTTTCAGTGTTATGAATGATCTAGTGTTATTTATAGAATTTTTGTATAATATTTTAAGAGTTATATTGATTCTTTTGAGGTGGAATTTATGGGTGACTTACTGGTATATTCATGTACAAGGGAAGAGCAAGAACTATACTTGGAAACAATTTTTGGGAATCATGATGGATCATCAAATGATGACCAATTATCAATGCTTCATTTTTGGATATAAAATTTGTGCTTTCTTGGAAGTGAAATATTAAAAAAATGTGTTTCATTGGATACAAAAATAACAGGAACATGATCTCATAGAAACAACTAACTAATATCTTTTAGATATAGAGTTTTTATTGTTTATCTTGTAGTTATCAATTCATTATTCTTGTTTTTTCTTGACTAGATTCACCAATTATATCATTGAAAAAATGAATATTCAACTCCATTGTGATCAAGAATTACATAAGTCTTTTTATGAGTATAAATTCTATTTTAAAGTAGAACCAATATTTATTTTTCCAGAATCAAGGCTAGGGTACTGGTGTATTGTAAGGATTCAGGATCTCTATTGGAGCGTTTACTCATTAAAGGCGATCATTTTGATTCAGATGTACCATGTACGTTAGGATTTAATGAGAATAATTAAATAGAAAATGATTTTTTATATACATTCTATAGTATATTCTTCGCATATTTTGCCACATTGTCTATTTTTTTAGATATTCATATTTTTATGGATGATAAGAGATTAAAACATATTTTATCACAAAGGGATTTCAACTTGAGACAAAGAAGATGAATGCAGTATCTCGATATTATTTACATTGAAATAATGTATACACCAAGAAAAATATTTTTTCTTAAAATGAATTAAGTAGAAATTCATACGCTCCATTAAAAAAATCATATGATGAGTTGCAATTGATGACTTTCTTAGCTAACATGTGTTTGGAATGTGATGTTTGAGCTGATGTTGTGATTATCTTTGATGTTTTATTTTTTCATGATATAATAATGTTGGTTAAGGAGTCCCCAGCTTTCAATTAATAATTAGTTGTTATGAGGTCAAAACTAAATGTTGTGGAGACCATTGATTAATGGATGTAAGATGGGTGTTCATTTTTTTGATCCCCAAATAGGATGGTCACACATAAGGATTTTCAGGGCCAACTTCTTCATTCATAAAACCATTCAATATGTATTTTTTGTCCTGGAATAGATTAGCTGTATAAGGTATTCAAATCATATTTTTTATGGGTTGATATTAAAAGGAATTTTTTTGAGTATTTTTCATGATTCTCAACCTATCTAAATGTAAAGGATGAGCATCATTTACCATTATGTATGTTGTAGTCATTACATCTCCCTATTTTGATATGGGAGCATATAGCTATGGATATTGTAATGGGTCTCCCAATTATTGGTTGTAAACAAAATTTCGTATGTGTTATAGTGTATAAGAATAGAAAGTTGAATCATTTAATCTTAATTGTTGATTCTTGAAAGGAGGAGGACTTTCCAAAAATCAATATCCATTAATAGTTAAAAAGTAATGGAATTCGGTTTTTGATCATGTTAAAAGGAGATATAATTTTTTCACCTCATTTTTGTAATTAATTTTATAAAACCCTTTTGAATTTATTAACTATTATAATGACATATCTCCCTCAAAAGGATGGTAAATCTGAAAACATGATACAGATGGGGTAATACATGATTGGGGCTTCTGTTACAAATTTTTTTGGCTCATGAGAATATCACATTCCATTAGTGGAGTTCTTGTATAAAAAATTACATTTGTCCTTGATTCGAATGGATTCATTTAAAGAATTATATGGGAGACCTATTTATTCATAAAATTATTGAATGGAAACAAGTGAGACTTCAATAGTTGGGCCAAGCCTTCTAAAAAAAATAATGAAGATTCAATTGATCAGGAAATAGATGATGATTGAACAGAGTCATCAGAAATCATATGTAGATCATCAAAAAGGTTATTTTCATTCATTTTTAACAATCATGTGTCCTAGAGGATCCCGCTAAGGGAAAGACATCATCATTTTTGGAATATAATACAATTATATTTTTGATATATAGTACCTTTATAGATACTTGAATGAGTTGGAGAGGTCTCATATCTCTTGGAATTTGGTACACGGTTAATTATTGTGTATAATTGGTTCTATGTATCTCAGTTGAAAAATTATCATCCTAATCCTAACCTGGTGATTCAATTGATTCATTTTGAACTATAGTTGAATGCCTCATGGGTACAGATATTGGTGATGATTGTGCATAGGAAATCTGAAGTCTTACATGGATAACACATCAGTCTTATGAAGGTTTTTTGGAAACGTGGTTAGATTCTAGAAGATACATGGGAATGTGAGAAGGAAATGAAAGAGCATTGGCCCTAACTCTTTCACCACAATGATTTTTTTCAACATTCTGAGGATGGAAAGGAGAATGTTTGGGAGAATGTATAACCCTAGGATCTAATTATTGAACCCTTTACTATTAATTATATGTATTTAAATTATATAAACGAATTTTGGGAGAGTTTGGAGAACATTGATGTGTTTATTGGGATTTTAAAATGTTTCATTGTTTGTTCAAAGTTTGGGAAAACCATGAATCACTATAAGAACCTGTAAATAGTGATGGAAAGGTTAAAAGGAAGGCACACACATTGTCCACAATTGGTCTGGACTGAGTGATTGCCTAGGAGGTTCCATTAAACTTGAGATATTCATCATTGTAATGCCTAGTTCATGGTTTGGAAATACTGTGATTTTACAATTTAAGGCTCATACTTTAGACACTAGATGAAATATAGTTATCATAATGTTTTTCTAACTATAGGACTAACCATTCACGATTAGGAAACAAGATCCTAAAAAGTTAACATAGGTCAGTTTTTTGTTTTTAGGGACCATCCATCCAATTAATATTAACATGAGTATTTTCCCACTCAATGGTTGGAGAACCTCAACCCATCATTTTGGAGGTGATTCAGAGTCATTTCTTGGGTCATTGGATTTTGATTCTCTAGAAAAGTCATTGTTATTTATTATTTTTAGGGGGTTTTCATAGGTATAATTATCCCCGTCTCATATTTTCAAAGATATCAATCATCTATGGATATACCTATGATGGGTTATCCAATATATTATTACATTTATTTCGTTAATGCTTGGAGAATATATCTATTGTGGGGGTTTTGAGATTCAATCCATTTACAAGGACGTTTTAATGTCATTTATCATTTTTATGAAATTATCAAGGAAGGTGGCTTCATAATTGATACATATTTTTAAAATATAGAGAAATAGTTTCAAAATGATTTTGTTGATTGGAATTGATGGATAAATGTGTGTATAATGCATGGTTGGAACCTTCTTTACTAATGGTTTTGAAATTTGTTTGAAATTTTGGAATGGTTGGGAAAAGTGATTTGATAAACTATTTGGAAATATTGACATTAAAATAGATTGGTTCATTGATTTATAGAAAAACAATTTAAATAAAAAATTTTCATACTGAAATGGTTTCTGCACATAAATTTTCTCAGAATTGAAATTGTTTTCGCATTGAATAGGGTTTGGCGTGATTGAATTGGCATGGTTGTTGAGAATAAATTGTGTTGTGCGTTCATATTACATTACAAGGTCTAGAAGAAATATTACCTTTTTCCTAATTCAAATGGTGTCATGGAACATTGAATATACTAACCTTATAAAGAATTTATAGATTGATAAGCGACTAGTTCAGATTATATATTGGTTAAAATGAAGCATGTATGTGAGGATATGTGGTTTTGTGTATTGGAATAGGATATTCCAAATTGTTTTTTCAATATCCTTGATCATCTTTCTTAATATTTTTCCTAGAAAACATTTTTATTTGGGAAACTATTTTTCATAGAGATAATTAAGGAAAATTTGTAAATTTTATAAAATGTTTTTTTATAAAATGTTTCATATAAATGTTTTAAAATATTATATCCTATTGAAATGTGTTTTGAGAACATGGGGAAAATCTACATAGTTGAATTACTCGCCACGTCCATGGAACATTAGTGATTCTATAGTAGTTATTTATCATGACATGGAATATGGTACAATATCACACATATTTATAAGTACTTCATTATACTTGGGAAATTTTCACTAGTTGGAGCATGAAGAATGATTGGAGCGTGGAGTTTTCTTTATATTAATATTGTTTTGTATTCTTGTACTGTGAACTTTAATATTTTTTTCTTCCACTATGGGACATGGTTTTATTTTGACATTGATAAATGAACGGTTGAGTTAAATTTTATTTTATTATTGAATGTGTCTAGTCATTATATTTTTATCACTAAGAGAGGGAGGGAAAAATCAGGGATAATATTCTCTTTTTTGTTTCATTGAATCAATCGTTGCCTAAAATTAAAATTTAATTCCCTAATGAAAAATTATCAAACACACATCTATAGGAACAACAATATTTTTAAGGTACACTATTCAATTAGAATAGTTATGTACTTGCTACGGTATGAAAATGATCCAACACCTGTGTAACAACACATGTTACTTGTGCTTATTTTTAATTCCAAAAATGAATTATTTTGAAAATATTTCTTCAATTTCTATCCAGAAGATGATACAAACATTAGTAATTTGATAGAGAATTAAAATCTAATTTCCCATCTTATTTCATCTTACTTTGATTCTCTATATATGATTTCCCAATATGATATGGCTACATCGATCCTCAAATATGATTTCCCAATACGATAGATTTAGCTTTGTCATAATATGATTAAGATAATTCAGAAAAATTCCTTCCTCAATCTAGAAATTGGAATATGGAAATCCTCGATTCGATAATTTTTTCATGATATGATGATCACCAAAATATGATGACATCAAAAATATGACAAACAGCAGAATATGATGATCATCTAAATACAACATCACGATTTTGCATCCTCTGATTTATCTTCTATCCATCTAAACACATTCTACAAAATACAATAATGAAATATTATTTATCTCAATGGGATGTAAGATCTTCTATCTCTTCAATAAAAATGAAATATATCAGAAAATGTTCAATGTAGTTTTCTCCATTTACAGCGGTCCCATGATAGGTTTTGGCAGGAATCCCAAAATCCTTCCCACTCAAAAAAATTCCACAATATTATGAATTCGCTTGAATTTTGGGTGAATCACGACTTCTTCAAATCATCTCAATACATTTGAAAACATCCTTAAACATAATATCTTTTTATACTATATTTTTAAATTTTCAATCTAGATCCAATTTTTGAATCCAATTTTCTCAATCCAATTAAGTTTCTTCATCCCAATTGATGAATATGATCAGCAGGATAAAATAGTATTTTCTATAATAGCATGGATCATGATGTAGTTGGAAAGGAAACAAATATTATTTTAATTTCATGATACCCTTCGACCAAAAATTTTGAAATCTACTTATTCTCTCTTCTACTTCTTCACATTTTATAATTACTCATTGGCTTGATAAATAAATAAATTCTAATTTTTCAAATGGAGGAATAAATTTTTGATTGCATAAATTTCTATTCATTATATTAATGGCCTCAAAAAAGTTATGTTCTGAATAAGATATCATCTTTAGTTTGATCTAAAACTTGGTTTTCTCATGAAATTGATACAAATATTTAACATATTTTTCTTTTTTCATCAATTTCACGCATTCGTAATCTTTGGCTTGTATAATGACTTCATTCAATAATTTGATCATATTGAGGATAAAATTTATTAACATAATATATTCCTTGAAATGTAATATAACATCCCATTATTTCACAAACACATATCTTATATTATTCTTTTTAATACGATTATCCAAAATATAATTCACATGAATTCAATTAGGCTAAATTGCATCTCGATCACCCTTATTTCATCCATTGAATCTTTATAAAATCGATAATATCTCTTATACTCCCCCTTTAGATCTTCAACATTATTATATTAAAAAACTATTAATTTACAATAACCCCTTCCCAAAATATTTTGAATAGTTTACACTCAATATAATTTTGAATTCACATTTTTCACAAAACTCTCCATTTTTTACATGCCTTTTATGGATAGATTTATGAAACAAATCAATTATCCCACTTGAATACTCTATCAAAAGGTATTATGAGAGAGGGGACATAAAAACATAAAAAAAATATATGAGAATGATGTTGGAATCCCATGGTTAATGGAATATAAAAAAAATTCTTTTGGTAATGATTTTCTACAAATTTTAGTGCCTTGTTCAGATGTTGTATAATACTCCAAATTCAATTCATTATTAACCCCTTAATCTTTTTTGAAATTATATATGATATCAAAATTTGTTTAATGATAATTTTGGGCCGAATATATGGTGATCTTGATTGAAAATTTATTATGACAATCCATGAGAAAGGGTATCTTCATTTCGACAAGCAAGCCTTCTCAATGAGTATTCATACACATTTATTAAGTAGCATCTTGATTGGATGAAACATACTCAACCTAAATTATAATGACATTTTCTGAATTTTTTTCTTTATATGCCAACTAACACAATTATTTATCCGAAATAATAATACACCAGCTGTGGATCTTTCATCATCAACTTTTCTTACCAAATATCAATCCAAAAAACAAAACATATGAATACTGTCTAAGCTATCATATTTAATTCTAAATTATGTTGTTACATTAATGTATATAGGATTTATTTTTCCAGAAATTAAATTTGATTCTTTTTTTATTACTCTAAAAACTGGTACATAAAGTAACATCATAACCAATGTCAGGTCTTCAGGTCGTCAAATGAAAAAAAAACATTAAGGTGGCTTCTAAAATTATCTCTGCTCAAATTATTTTCCATCACCATGTTTAGATTACTTTGTTCCCAAATAAATTGGTGAGGAAATAGTTTTTGGATTATCCATGCTAAACCTCTTGAGGTGTTATTTAGTATATTTTTCATGAGAATGAAAAATGTTTTTATCCATTTTCAAGATGAGTATCCTTTGAATTTATTTCATTTCCCTAGAATAAGATATTTAAAAAAATTCTTATAATCTTTATAAAATGTTTCCAAAATGAATTCACCATTCCCAAAAAAGATAATTTCATCAACATAAACAGTTACAATGAGGGAATACTCTTTACTTTTTCTAGGGTATGTATTTCTATCAATTATTCATTTTATGAAATTAATTTACATTATGATAGTATTAAATTTGGAATACCATTATCCTGGATCATGTTTTATCACATATAATTCCTTCTAAAATATATACATGTTACATTCATCATTCCACACTATATATCTCTAATGTTTCTCAATATAAACTTCCTAATCAACATAAAAATTCAAAAATATTGAGTTATCATCCATTTGAAATATCAGTTATCCCCATTGTGCAACAATATCATGAAATATTATGATTGTTTCTAATTATGCCTCCCTATAAAATGGTATCATAAAAATCAATACCTTCAATTTGTGAATACCCTTTGAAATCCAATCATTCATTGTTTCTTATAACTTCTCTTATTTATTCAACATGCTCTGAATTTTTTAACCAATTATGATTTTGTTTTTTGGATTTGGTATGAGTAGACATGTATTATTATAATAAAATCTAATGGAATTAATCATTCATGGATTGATTCCATTCCAGATACTCAAAATCCTTTTTCACACCATTGGGATACACTTTTCAATACAAATAATCATTTTCAAAAAAATATCATTTCTTGAACCTTCTGATGTTGATCACCAATAATATTTTGAGATTCCACTTGTTTCCTTAGCCTTGGATGAGATTTTCATATAACATCCTCGTCACTATAAATAATAGAGTTCATGTTTTCTTCTTGAGTTCGAATAAAATTAAATGGATCCTTATTAGAATTATTTTCAAAACAATACATATCCTGCTACAATTCCTTGTCTCTCCAAGTTTGTTTAACATCCTCTACAATTTGAATCCCTTCCACATTAATTAATTCAAAAATTATTTTTGTTTCATTATCGAAGAATATATATAATCTTTATTCTAGAGCATATACATCAATGATTTTATATTCACCATTATTCTCAAAAATTTCATAGTTTCCACCATTTGTCTTATAATTGATGCACATCTAAATACTCTAATTTTTTCAATCATGGAGTTTTTCTATAAAAAACTCAAATAGGGTCATATCTGAACATGGAAAATTGGAACAATGGATCTAAAAATAAAAAATTTGTACACCCAGATTTCCCCCAAAAGTTATGAGAGAGGTCATATTCAAGGTACATTATTCATCCCATTTACACCAATATTATATTATTTAATTCTGTAATTATATTTTCGGAGGAGTGTATTGGAAACTATACTCATGACTAAATCCATATTATCCAAACAACTTTAAAATTAATCACTTTTATATTCACTTCTATTATCAGTTCTCAACTTCTTCATAGAATACATACATTCCATTCTAGCATTAATTTTCAATCATTTAATTTTTTATCAAATCTATATTATTTTTAATATACATACGTAATTAAATGTGAGAAAATCATCAATGAAAGTGATAAAGTAATTTTCACTATTTTTTAATGTTTTCTCATTGGCCCACATATATCATAATAAATCATCTCTGAGGGTTTTTTGGAAAAAAATCCCAAATATCTTATGCATAACATTTGTAATCCATCCTTTTTAAAAAATTGTACAACACCAATATCTTCTTCTTATAAAATTAGGAATTTCTCAAAACACTATCATTCATTGTAAGTTTTCTCATGTTTTTTTACACATGTGTCTCAACATTCAGTGGCACAATTTACTCTCTTCAACCATAATCATGTAAAAATATTGTTGTATTCCCCCAATGTGAAACGAGTATCCTTTTTTAAATTAGAATCTTGTAACAATATTTAAAAATTCCTAACATTTCAAAAAAACTCATATTTTTTAAATATAACTCTATTACCAATATGAAAAAATATGAGACCCATAAAAATGTGTTTCAGTTAATCAATTATCAATTTTATCATTTATTTAATATTTTCTTTATCAAAGATGAATGATCCAACATTACTGATTTTCAATGATTCATCATTTCAATATTTTGAAATTCATTCTTTAAAATCATTAATATTGTTTAATAATTTCCAATATCATCTCATATGAGAAGAACACCCATTATCAGAAATCTGGGGCCATTCTCCTTTTGTATATTTTAATATGGTTTTAATAATAAGGGTTTTTTCTACAACTTGTGCATTCTTCACCATGAGATTTTTGTGAATTGTTAAGAGTATTTTACTATTTGATTAATAAAACAAGAAATCCTTTTGAATGGTGTCTATGTTTTACACATCTATCACAAAATAGATTTGAATGTTTGGAACCTATATTCAATTAGTTATCGACCATTCTCAGGTTTCTAAAAAACAACCTTCTCAGAAGACTTCTTTTGAGGGAATTAACTCCCCATAAACCATTACCAATTATATTCTATGGAATAATAGTAATTTTATTGTTTTAACTAACAATATTAGCAATATTTATGAATCCACTAAAATAAAATAAGTAGCCAATGAATATGTTTATTTCTATGAAACATCCGTACTGATTGGAATTGTAAATCTGTGTCATAAAACCCTTTTAAAATTTCATTTCTGATCCACTAACCATTTCATTTTCAATTTAAATCATCATAATTTTCTCACAATTATCATATTATAGAATATATGAAAGTTTTATAGATCTAGATAAATCATTTTATAACATAAGATACCTCGAAACTTAGGATGTATTCACTATCTCAATCATAAACATATATATAACATTCCGAATATTCTTCTTCATAGAAAAAATTCCATTTTAATTCTCATTCTTTGAGGATATTTTTTATTGAACCTACTTAGTTTTCACATTTTTAGAACTTTTACCATAATTTGCAATAGAGTTATCTAATATTGAATTTATTATATAAGCTTGATATATATTTTGTTGGATGTGTTCCAACACTTCATTATTTTATTTCAACATCACTTCCAAATTCTAGATACAATTTTATTCATCTTCAATATAATCCATTATGTCATAAACTTATTTTACCAAATTCACCATTTCATCGAAAAAAATTCTTGATTTTTGGATGTGGAACATTTATCTTCCAAATATTTTATTTTCTTTTCAATCCTTCTGATCTTTTAAAAACAATATTTCAATTATTCTTTCTAATGAAATTCAGGTTGAGTTTATTCTTCATTAGAACAAATGATTCCAATTTTTACATCAATCACTATTTATATAATAGTATTATCAATACTGTGATGAATATATTTTTTAGATTCAAAGTCACTATCTCCTTCTTTATCATATTTAGATAGAAAATGTTTTCTTTTGGATTTCAATAATTTTCTTTCATTACCTATAAAATAAAATTTCTCATTAACACATTATTTCATCAATGATATTGTTGGATTTAAATTCTTTTTTATCAGATTCATATTATTTATTTCATTGAATAAAATTAACTCTATAGTGTCTAATGGATTCAAATTCAATAAAAATCGATGGAAGATTCCCTTTGATTTCTATATTCCTCATTTCACAGTTTTCAGAAACAAGGATGAAATATGATCAATATTTTACATACTTCATTCAATGAATCAGAATCACTTGTCTTATATATAATAAAAATCATCCTTGAAATTTTAATTATTGAATACATGAAATTATATTCTCTATCATCATTTTTTTTCATAACATTATATCTCCTCATTTAATAATTTATGATAGTGCCACAGAAGTCATCAAGAGATAATGTATTTGGATATCAGTGTTCCAATGAAGAAAAATTTGTATATAAGTTGTCTTGAAGGATTATAATGATCTAGTCAATAATAATAGAATCATATAACTTTTCACCAAGGTATATGATTATGATAACAATTCCATTTACCAAGGTAATGAAGTACTCATAAGATTCATATTATCCCAATCACCAATCTTTATACTTCAATCTCTAGATTTGTATCTTCTACTTCATTGTGTTTGTATTTCTTTTGAATATTATTTTATAATTTATCCCACACACCATTGGTTGTAGAAACACCCCTCACCTTTAGGAATTCAATTTCAGACAGTGAAAATAGTACAACATTCTTGGGTCTTCCATCATTATAAATATTCTCCTTATCAATATAGGTTTGAGGAACTTTATCATAAATTTTTGGAATACTAAATATTTTAGCTTCAAGAACATAATATATAATAGACATAATATAAGGAAGCATTCTGTCTTTATAGATATGAGAATTCTTTATATCAAAAACTGTAATACCTTTACTATTCACTCAATTCAAATTCTCCATCAGAAAAGAATATGTGAAGGGGACGCATGCTATGATACTAGTTAAAGGTTCTCAGTCTTTGAATTTATATCAATAATAGGGGGAGGGGATTATCTATAAGGCCCCATCCTTAAACCTTACTTAATCTTGAGTCATTACAAGATTACACATTGAGGAACTTTTTAGTTTCAGAGTTTTAGAGAATTAGATTATAAAACTTGCATTACATTCCACATTTAAACAAAGTGGTTACATAATAGATAGTATTCAATTTTTCCATCAATGGAATCATATTTAAAATAAAATAGGGATTATTTCTTCACACTTATTTGACACTATCATCAGATCATGTACCTTTCCCTTGAGCTGTGAAAAACATTTCAAAAACTTGGGATGAGCATAAAAAGCACATTAAGGGATATAAAAGTACGAAATGAAAACATTGGTCCATGTATGAAATCATACATTACTCATAAAACATAATAACTTTAACATAACTCATAAAATCATGAATAAATAATATAAATCATAATACATAAAGGTAACTTAAGGCATTCATAACATTCCTACATAGGGAGTAACCCTCTGGGTTACATTTGGAATACTCATCACAGTATATTCCATAAATCCCATTAGAGAAACCTTAACATTTAACTCCTTTGTGTTACCCAATTCATTTGAGAGCTATATCGGGATCACCCTCCCTTAGTTTGTCACAGAACCACCGGTCTACCTAACAATGCCAAAGAACCATAACATAATCGTATCACAAAAAAACATGCATAAAGGAAGTATAACATTTCCACAATTCAATCACAATATATCAATACAATAAATTGATATAATAATAACATTATGAAAACCATTTTCAATACCAAAATAAATGAAAAGTAAAAAATTGTATTTATTTTTCATTTAAAAAAATGGTATGTCTTGTAAAGGAAGCCGAAACTCAAATAATGGTCACAGTGGCGGATAAGTCGTTGTCACCACATACGTAAGAAAAACAACATTCACTTTTGTTGTTTAGTAAAACGCTTCCTATAAAAAATATTCTTTTTGGATAAATGTAAAATTCATAGGGGTTTATAAACCGTATAAAAGAAGGTTGTGTATAAAACAAAATATGACTCAATGAAAGCAGAATGAGACGAAGTCCCATACCTCGGGTCCCACTTGACTCGATCATTCTTTAACGTCCTGAATAATAAACATGAGTAAATTTCTACTTTCTTAAGAACCTTTTTCAAGTTCATTATTACTTTTATATCACTTATTACCATGTTATGAACACTATGTAATTATTTAAGTTAATAATGGTCGTTTTGTCGATCATTAGTACTTGAGTCAAAAATAAACTCTTTATAATTACAAATTGTTCATGTGGTAAAATATCCATTATATAAAGAATTATATTCATGAAGTAGATATAATATATATAATATATATCCAGTATATACAAGCAATTATAATATTACATAATCATTTAGAGGTAAGAAGTGAAATGAAACGTTCATGGAGACAGTAAGTCGCACGTACGCATGAACACTACTTTAATTTCTATTTCTTAATTAATAGATTGAAATTATAATGATATAAATGTATATCATAATTTTAGTATAATATCATATATAATATCATTAAATTTATCATTTATACATAGGGGGTGGTAGTCCCCACTTCCTAAAATGAAGATATCACGTTTACCCATAATGGAAACCATAATGGTATGCCATAAATGAAAAATACATAAGCTTATGTAAAACAAAAATATATTATATATCATATATAAATATAGTGTCATCTTAATGGCTACATTTGAAGGTGTTACAAGAATATTGAACAATCATCGTTTCGTGGGGCAAAAATTCGCCATCCACGGAAATAGTATGTTCTTTACCCATTAGATGATGGTGTGTGTATGTTTAGCTCGAATTGTTCTTATAAAAACATCCTAGTATATATAATATAACGTTATTGTTACAAAATAAAAGAATAAAAAGAGTTTAGGGGGTTACAGAAGCAAAATAAAACATAAGAACACAAGAGAAAACACTACCTTTAAAATAGGTAACTCTTTTTGATTTGAGATCAAAGGATTACTTGGGAAGACTTTTGTATATGGTGAGGATTCTAGGAGTGATAGAGGGATTTGGAGAGACAAAATAGGCAGGGTTTGTCTGAGACAAAGGCTTGAGAGGTGTGGGTAAGGTGGTAGAGGTGGGGGCCTTTTATAAGAGGAGAGGAGGGGCACTCTTGGAATGTTATAAAAGAATACTATATTATAAAATGCTTTTTGGATTTAAAATGACCCAAAATTATATATTTCGAGGCTATGGTGATACGAGTTAGAAATAAACCCATCCAATAGGTTTTTGACTTGTGTAAGTCATATATTTTACATTATCTTTTAATTTTATTTAAATTGTTAAATAGTGATGTAATCGTGGCATCATCATGATTTCATAAATAATTTAATTTATATAATATCTAAAAATTATAAAAAAATACTATGATCTTTGAAATAGTTTTATCTTTCCAATGAGTATTTATAGTCAAATATCTGACTTGTATAACCCCATTTAAAAATTGTTTTAGTAAAACAATACATGTTTGTGTCCTTTTTTATGTTAACTTTAAATAAAAGGCATTAATGTCATTATCTTATGCAAGTTTCTCCATGGGGTCCCAAAAATAGACCCATTGGTTTTCATGGTCGGACATGACACATACAATAAGGATAATACAAGTGTCACGGTCATTTCATATTATTAAAACATTATTTTTACCTTAAACTACACTAATTACCTCTAATCGCGATTAAAAACATAAAAGTTACTATTCAACAAAAAATTATTTTAATCCCATTGAACCACATATTACATCCTAATGACAACCATGTATGTCGGATTTGTGAAATTCAAAAAACAGAGGTGGTAAAATTTCATTTAAATGAAAAATCAGTTTTTTTAAGTACAACTTAGTGGTTTCACTATTCATAAAAAATTGATGCTTTTCCGAAATATACCTAAACTTCACCCTAAGATATATTTGATATTACAAATTCAAAAATGATGGATGTTTTACCAAATTTAAAACATATAAGTTACATTAATAATTTATTCATGCTATCAAAACAAATAGCGTGTTTTTATGAAACAATATGTATCAAATGATTGACACAAGTTTAAGTCCAATTGGAAGGTAAAATAATATCGAACGACCACTATTGGATAAAATGGTAAAAATATATTCTAATTTCACTTTAAAACAAATTCATAATATAATCTATTCATTTAAATAAATTATTTTAAACAGAGGTTTTGAGTTAAAATACAACATTTTTCACTATTCATTATAAAATGAACTTTATCGGAAAAATACCAAAATTTACACAAAGTAATTTTTGAGGTCCCAATTCTGACGAAGAATTTTATTTGGTCCAATAGAATGTATAAGAGTGACCAAAACTATATTTAAATACGGTTCGCCATCAAAAGGTGATAGTTTAAACTTTTAGTGAATATTAGAGTATCTATGCCTAAAATTGAATTCGTTTCATATTTTAAGCTTTTATCCTTTATTGGATAAAAGTAAAAATAGTTAACAACCATATATAATCATATTTTAGTTATTTCTATTCATTCCCACCAATACAATGGCTACGTGTTAACTACCATTTAAAATAATATTATTTTATTACTAGTGTGGAACGTAAGATTTCAATGAAACTCGTTGTTGCGTATTAGGAACACTATCTAACATAGAAACAATTTAAAGTAATATTAATATATAATTCCTAAATATTAATAGATATGAAATTTATTTATTCTTTATTTACCTGGGATGTTATATACTTCCCCCCATTTGGGAATTGCGTCTTCACAATTTTATTCACTTCCAAATTAAGTGGGGGTATTTATCCCTCCTAGAATTTTTTGATTCTCATGTTTCCTCTTTAACCATATGGTTTTTCCATAAAACCTTTACATGGTGAATTACCTTATTCCACAACACTTTCTCTCTACGGTCAAAAATCTGGACTGGTTATTCTTCATAAGAGAGATTCTCTTCCAACTGAACTACCTCTCGGCTCAAAACATTAGATGGATCTGGCATATATTTCTCAACATCAAAACATGAAAAATATTGTGTACTTGAGATAAACTCGGAGGTAAAGCCACTAGGTAAGAAACTGATCCAACTCTCTCCAGAATTTCATATGGTCCAATGAACCTTGGACTCAGCTTTCCATTCATACCAAATCACATCACACTTATCCACGGTGAAACATTGAGAAAAACATGATCACCTACCTCGAAAGATAGATCCTTCCTCGTGTTATCCACATAACTCTTCTGCCTAATCTATGCTGTTCTCATGTGTTTCTGAATCAACTAAACTTTTTTGGCCATCTTTTCCACCAATTCTGGCCCCATCAGCTTCCTTTCACCCACTTCATCCCCAAAAGCTAGAGTTCGACACCATTTACCATATAATGCATCAAACTGTGCCGTCTGTATAATGGAATGAAAACTGTTATTATATGAAAACTCAACCAAAGAAATAGGTTGGTCCCAACTTGTCGGATAATCCATCGGACAAGCATGTAGCATATCCTCCAATGTCTGAATTGTTCATTCCGACTGCCCATCTTATTGAGGATGCAAAGCCGTACTAAAATTTAATTCAGTACCCAACGACTTTTGAAGGCCTTTCCAAAAGTTAGAAGTGACCATGAGATCATAGTCAGATACAATGGAGAGATGAACTCCATGTAACCTGAAAATCTCTTTAAGATACAAATGGGAAATTTGATCTAGGGAAAAAGTATCTCGTATAGAAAGTAAATGAGCAAATTTAGTCAAACGATCAATAATAACCCATATTGCATTAATACCTCGAGCTGTCATCAGCAATCCCACAAATAAGTCCAGGGATATATTATCCCATTTCCATTCTGGTACTGGTAAAGGCTGAAGCATCCCTTTTGGTAACTGCCGCTCTTCTTTAACCTGTTGACATGTCAAACACTACATAGTAAAATTAGCAATATCCCTTTTCATTCCGTCCCACCAGTAATACTCCTGAATATCTCTATACATCTTAGTACTGCCTGGATGAACTGAAAACAGAGAACTATGAGCTTCATATAACAACTCTATCTTCAACTGTGAATCACAAGGAACACACAATCTCTTCTAAAATCTCAAAACAAAATCATTGTCAATATTGAATTCAGGAAACATACCCTTCTGAACCAGCTCAACCTTTTTCTGCTACTCACTGTCTTGCTTCTATACTTGCATGATTCTGTCTGATAGAGAATATTTCACCGATACCTGAAACAAAATAGAAGAACATCCTTTACTAACAAATTCTATGACAAATTTCATCAAATCCTTAACCAAAAGATCATGTTCCAAATGCAACATTGTTAATGAAGCATTACTTTTTCGACTCAAAGGATCAGCCACTTTATTTTCTTTTCCCGGATGGTAATGAATTGTACAATCATAATCCTTGATTAATTCTAGACATCTCCTCTATCTCATGTTCAATTCTTTCTGAGTGAATATATACTTTAAACTTTTGTAATCAGTATATATTTCACACTTTACTCCATACAAATGATTCCTCCAAAATTTTAAAGTGAAAACAACATCAGATAATTCCAAATCATGTGTAGGGTAATTTTCCTCATGAGTTTTCAACTGACGTGAAGCATATTCAATTACCTGATCATTCTGCATTAGGACACAACCAAGTCCTTTCAAAGAAGCATCACTGTAGATAACAAACTCAACATTCCTGGAAGGTAGTGCCAAAACCGGAGCATTCACCAATCTTCTTTTCAATTACGGAAAACAATCATCACTTTCTTTTGTCCAGATAAACTTAACACCCTTCCGAGTTAGCTTCATGAATGGACTAGATAACTATGTAAAATTTCTCACAAACCTTCAGTAATAGCCTGCCAATCCAGGGAAGCTATGAATCTCGGTTACATTTTTGGGTCTTGGACATTCTTCAACAACCTTTGTTTTTTCAGGATCAACAGTTATCCCAACTTTAGAAACAATGTGACCAAGGAAATAAATTTGTTGCAACAAAAACTCACACTTTCGGAATTTTCAATATAGTTTCATTTTCTTTTAAGGTTTGAAATATAACCCTTAAATTACATTCATGCCTCACTTTACTTTTAGAAAACACCAAAATATCAACAATAAACACAACCACCATTTATCACCTGATTAAACTGAGCCATCAGTGCAGTAAACTGCTCAATTATGATTTCAACCATCTCGGGATGCTGATTAGAAAGGTCATTATACTCTGTATTCCATCCTAGAAAAGCTACTATATTTTCTCTATGGAAAACCATTCTTGTCACATAATTATCTTAGGTGAGGCAACATGGTAATCTTCAAATGCTATATCATTTCAATCATACCGTAAAATAATTTATAATTTAACAATTTTCTAATTCCTAATGTTGTCTAAACCAACCTCTGATACCAACTATAAGGCCCCAGCCTCAATCCTTACTTAATCTTGAGTCATTACAAGATTACACATTGAGGATCTTATCAGGTTTAGATTTTTAGAGAATTAGATAATAAAACATGCATTACAATCCACATTTAAACAAAGTGGTTACATAAAAGATATTATTCATCTTTCCCATAAATGTAATCGTATTTAATATAAAACATTGATTCATTCTTGACACTTCCTTGACACTATCATCACATCATGTACCTTTCCCTTGACCTGTGAAAAACATTTCAAAAACATGGGATGAGCATAAAAAGATCAGTAAGGGATATAAAAGTACGAAATGAAAACATTAGTCCATGTATGAAATCATACTTTACTAATAAAACATAATCACTTTAACATACCTCATCAAATCATGAATAAATCATATAAATCATAAGACATAAAGGTAACTTTAGGCATTCATAACATTCTTACATATGGAGTAACCATCTTGGTTACGTTTGGAATACCCATCATAATATATTCCCTAAATCTCTTCGGAGAAACCTTAACGCTTAACTCCTTCGCATTACCCAATGCATTGGAGAGCTATATCGGGCCTACCTGCCCTTAGTTTATAACGGAACCAACCATCTTCATAACAATTCCCAAGAACCATAACATAATCGTATCACATAAAACATGCTTAAAGGAAACATAACATTACCACATTTCAATCAAAAGATATCAATACAACATATTGATATAATAAAAAAATTATGAAAACCATTTTCAATAAAAAAATAAAATAAAATTAAAATATGGTATTTATTTTTCATTTAAAAAAATGTATGTCTTGTAGAGGAACCCGAAACAAAAATATTGGCCATGGCGGCGCAGAAGTCGTTGTCGCCGCATAAGTACGACAAAAACATACCCTTTTTCATTTAGTAAAATGCTTCATATAAAAATTATTTTTTTGGATAAATGTAAAAATAAAATTGGTTTACACACCGTATAAAAGATGGTTGTGTATAAAACATAATATTCTGCAATGAAAGAAGATTGATATGAAGTCCAATACCTCAGGTCCGACTTGACTCGATAGTTCTTTAACGTCCTGAATAATAAACTTGAGATAATTTCTACTTTCTTGAGAACCTTTTTCAAGTTCATTATTCCTTTTATATAACTTATTACCATGTTATGAACACTATGTAATTATTTAAGATTATAATGGTCGTTTTGTCGATCATTGGTACTTGAGTCAAAAATAAACTCTTTATAATTACAAGTTGTACATGTGGTAAAAAATCCATTACATCAAAAATTATATTCATTATTTAGATATCTTATATATCATATATATCTAATTTATACATTCATTTATAATATTACATAATCAATTAGAGGTAAAAAATGAAATGCCCCGTTCGTGGAGACTGTAAGTCGTACGTACGCATGAACGCTACTTTCATTTCTATTTCTTACTTAATGGAGTTAAATCATAATGATATAAAGGTATATCATAATTCCAGTATAATATCATATATAATATCATTTAATTTATCCTTTATACGTACCACATATGGTGTTAATAAATCAAATCACTTTGAGGGGGCGGTAGTCCGCACTTCCTAAAATGAAGATATCGCGTTTACCCATAATGGAAACCACAAAGGTATTCCATAAATGAAAAATACAAAAGTTTAAGTAAATCATAAAAATAATATATATCATATATAAATATTGTGTCATCTTAATGGCCACCTTTGGAGGTGTTAGAAGAATATTGAACAATCATCGTTTCGTGAGGCAGAAATTCGCCATCCACGGAAACATTATGCTCTTTAACCATTAGATGATGGTGTGTGTAAGTGTAGCTCGAATACTTCTTATAACAACATCAGAGTATATTGACGATACTAGTGTTGTTACAAAAGAAAATAATAAAAAGAGTTTAGGGGGTTGGAGAAGCAAAATAAAACTTAAGAACACAAGAGAAAACACTACCTTTAAAACGGGTAACGCGTTTTGATTTGAGCTCAAAGGCTTCCTTGGGAAGACTTCTTCCCAATGTTAGTCTTCTAGGAGTAATAGAGGGATGTGTAGAGAACAAATGGTCTAGGGTTGGCCGTGCCAAATTCTTGAGAGGTGTGGGTAAGGTGGTAAAGGTGGGGGCCTTTTATAAGAGCAGAGGAGGGGCACTCTTGGAACGTTATAAAAGGATACTTTATTATAAAATGCTTATCAGATATTAAAGGACCCAAAATTATATATTTCCTGGATAAGGGGATAAGAGTTCTAAATAAACACATAAAATAGGTCTTTTACATGTGTAGGTCTTAGATTTTACATTATCTTTTCATTTTATTTTAATCGTTTAATAATGAGGTAATTGTTGCATCATCATGATGTCATATAATAATTTAATTTATATAATGTATAAAAATTATAAAACAAATACTAAGATGTAGGAAATCGTTTTATCTTTCTAATGACTATTTATAGACAAATATAGGACTTGTATAACCCCATGTAAAAATTGTTTTAGTAAAACAATACATGTTTGTGTCATTTTTACTTTTACTTTAAATAAAAAGCATTAATGTCATTATCTTACCCAAGTGGCTCCATGGGGTCCCAAAAATCGACCCATGGGTTGTATTGGTCGGCCATGACACATTCAAGAAGGTTAGGACAAGTTTCAAGGTCATTTTATATTATTAAAACGTTATTTTTACCTTAAACTACACTAATTACCTCTAATCGCGATTAAAAACATAAAAGTTACTATTCACCAAAAAATTATTTTAATCCCATTAAACCACATTTTACTTAATAATGAAAATATTTTATGTCGTATTTTTGAAATTCAAAACACAGAGGTGTTAAAATTTCATATAAACGAAAAATTAGTTTTTTAAGTACCACTTAGTGGTTTCACTATTCATCAAAAATTGAAGCTTTTCAGAAAAATACCAAAGCTTCACCCTAAGATATATTTGATATTCCAAATTCAAAAATGATTTCTATTTTAAAAAATTCAAAACATATAAGTTACATTAATAATTAATTCTAGCTGTCAAAATATATAGCATGTTTTTATGAAACAATATGTATCAAAAGATTGACACTACTTTAAGTCCAATTTCAAGGTGAAATTAATTCTAATGACCAATATTGGATTAAATGGTAAAAATATATTCTAATTTCACTTTAATACCAATTCAAAATATAATATAATCGTATAAATAAATTATATTAAACAGAGGTTTTGAATTAAAATTCAACATTTTTCACTATTCATTAAAAATGAACTTTATCGGAAAAATACCAAAAAATTACACAAAGTAATTTTTGATGTCCTGATTCTAAAGAAGAATTTTATTTGGTCAAATAGAATGTATTTGAGTGACCAAAACTATATTTAATGATTGTTCTCCATCAAAAGGCGATAGTTCGACATTTTTGTGAATATTAGAGTATATATGCCTAAAATTGAATTCTTTTCATATTTTAAGCCTTTATCCATTACAGGATAAATGTAAAAATAGGTATCAAACATATATAATCATATTTTAGTTATTTCCATTCATTCCTGCCAATACAACGGCTACGTGTTAACTACCATATAAAATAATATTATTTTATTACTAGTGTGAAACGTAAGATTTCAAAGAAACTCGTTGTTGCGATTCAGGAACACAATCGAACATATAAACCCCATCAAAGTAAAATTAATATTTAATTCGTAAATATTAATAAATATGAAAATTCATTATTCTTTATTTACCTGGGATGTTACATAATCAGTGGATCTATTTTATATTATGTTTCCATGAAACATCCTTCGCATCATTATATAATAATAATTACCTATGTAAAAACTATTCAAACTCACATCCACCGGAAAAAAAGTATTCACAAGGTTCACTGTTCAATGGGAATAGATACATCCTTAGTACGGTACGGAAATGATCCAATAAAACAAAATAAAGAAGAAAAAATACTTATATTACAATGATTAGTAAATTTCCTTTCACCCATGCATCATTTTAAAGACAATCCAAAAGTGTGTGTGTTCCCTCCTATCAGAAATTTAGTTGAACAATGTTTTCTTAACAACACTTTTCACCAATGCTCTTGTTTAATTCCACTAATATATTCATTTGAAAATAGTAATTCAATTCATTACCTAAAAGATCATAATAACATTATTACTTTGTTATATAATTCAAATCCGTTTTCTATTTCTAAATATTTTTACTTTGATTCTATAGATTTGATTTCGATATCCAATAATCCCACTCCAATTTTCATGTATTATTGGCCAATATGATTGTTGTAGATCTGTCTTAATATGATCATGAAAATTTATAAAAATTCCCTCCCCTTTCTAGAAACATCAATAAAATAAATACTTGATATGATTAATTCATCCTAATAAGATGATTCGCTGAAAATGATGACTAGTAGAATTTGATAGGCAAATGAAAATAGTAATCATCCAAATACAACATTGCAATTTTTTATCTTCATTGTTCACTTTTGTAATCCGAAACATATTCAACAAAATAAAATACAAAAACTTAATTATCTCCCTAGAATTTCAGAGCTTATCTATATTCAGTAAATAATAATTTACATAAATAACATAGAAAATAATTTTTCCTTATTATAGGAGACCCATGAGAGATTTTAGAAGAAATCCTAACATCTTTCCTGATCAAAAAAATTATACAAAATTTTAATTTCCCTTGAATTTTTGGTGAATCATGACTTATTCTGCCCCTCTCAAAACATATCAAATCTTATCAATACATCATCTCTTTTTATCCTATCTTTTTCTATTCCCAGTTTAGATCGAATTTCTGAATATGATTTTCATAAATTGATATTTTTATTTGGATTGATAATTATGATCAGTAGGATAAATATTTATCACCTAGGATATGATAGATCTTAACCCACGTGGAGTGTAAAAATATTTTCTTTTACTTTCATTATACCCATTGAAATCACATTCAATAATAGCATTCACCACTCTTACACTTATTCACTTATTATCTTGACCCTCTTGATTTCGAATAATAACATTTCAAACATTTTCAAATTTTTGACTACATTATTGATGACATTATTTTCTATTCATTTCATTAATCAACCTCAAAAAACTCATCTTCTGAATACTATTGTATCGTGAATCTAATAAAATTTTTCTTTTAATCGGAATAATATTCCACTTTTAAGCTTCTTTCCATTTTCTCATCAACTTTAATCCTTCACATTCATCATAATTCATTATGATTTCATTAATGAATTATATCATATTGAGGATCAGCTTTATAATCAAAATACTTTCATTAGAATGTATTATAAAATCTATTTCCTTTAAAAACACATATATTTCCATATCATCTTGATTTGGATTTTCCAAAAAAAATTCCAATGATAACAGTCGGGCAGAATACGATCTCCTGCACCATTATTTCTATTGAGTAATCGGAATACAATTAGAATATTACCTCTCACTCACCCTTTAATTCATCAATTATGTGTCATATGTTTCAAAATTTATATATTATTTATGATATGTCCAATATAATAAATGATTCAAAACATTTTATTTATCATATTCATACTGACACCAATGCATCATAAATACATTCACATCTTCCATGCTGGATCGAGAGTGAATTTGATGACAACATACATCTAGAAACTTGCTTCATTATTATGATTGATATATTTATTCTGGATTCAATGTGAATCTGATGAGACTTTTTCTTCCATCTAGATTTTCTCATATACGATGTACTTATTCAAACATTGTGATTCTAATTCTAAAAATACGTTGGGGTGCCCAAATTTCATAAAATACAATATTATTTGATTTTCATTTCATTTCATTCATCAATGAAGACAAAATAAAACACATGAATAAAATCCCCTTAATCATAATATTTTACTAACAATCTTGCATAATATTATGGTATATTTTATTATGTCATGTTTTGTTGGATGTTTTTTTTAAAAGGAAAATTATTCCCACATGTATTGAATCATTTCAGTATATATTTTTCTTCCTTTGGTGCCTTGGGGATTCCACATAAGGCCAAGTAAGATTCTCCCATATTATCATGTAATTGAGGAAGAAAAGGGATATTAAACAAATATTTTGGCTAGCTTATCTACTATGAAATTCTACCATATTGGAATGAAAATTTAAATTTTCATCATTCATCTAAAATCAAAAATATAGAATCAGTATTCTGAGGTGTCCTTTGGGAACCCACCAAAAATTTCATAATCACATCATCCCATTGCCTTTTTAGAAATTGGAAATAGTTGTATGAAATCACCAGTTTCATGATGCTCTACCTTCTCTTCTAGACAGTTGAAGAATCGTGTCACAAACCATGATATTTCCTTTTTTACCCCACCACCAAAAAATTCATTATATGTTGTTGTACATTTTAGTCCCACCAATATACACCAAAGACATAGAGACATGAAATTCAAACATCAAATCCTCTCACAAGATCATAGGAACAAACACCCAATTCTAGGCATAGATGATCTAATCCTGAATTTTATTCCACTGTAAAAGTGACTACCCACCATAATGAATTTCCATCATGGTCGTCCACTATAGGTCCTCATACTTTCAATCCCTAATATAACTCAAAAGTGTTAACTATACTGAAATTGATAAATGAGTAATCATTTATTGACTTCTTAGAACCACTACATGCATATCTTCAAGTAGAGTCATTATTATCCCCATGGATATTTACTCTAGAACTACCTGAGTTTGATGTGTTCTTATCCAAGGTTACGCCACACTATTTCATTTCCTAGGTGTATATTCTAAATTTATATCAATCCAATTCATATAAATGACCCATCACTACTACCAATTATTTATGTGATAATGAAAAAATGTATAATACAAAATCTTATGATCGGTATACAAAATAAATTTTTCATCCAATAGATAGTGCTCCCAACACTTCAGACCATAATACACTACAGACAACATGAGGTATTGCATAGGATAGTTCTGTTCATGAGGCCACAACTATAGAGGCCTATACACCATAACTTAGTATCAATGCATAAAAAAACATTGAGTCAGATCCTAGAAACATTACATTACACTATATACACCTCATCTAAATCAGGTAGGATCTACTTCAATTTTTATTTCAAACACTTCTTCAACACTCAAAAGGCCTTGTCTAATGATTTTGAACATTAAATAATTATTCAATTTTTGTTCAAGACCATAATTTTATATGCTAATTGAGAAATCTCATAGATTATTCTCTAATAATAGTCATCCAACCACATAAATCATATGTTATAAAAAACATTATTAGTTATATCCCATGTGAAATCTAAATTTACATTATATGGGTCCACTGACACCACTTAATCCATGATGATGTGGGCCAAAAATTTTACATGATCAATCAAAAAATATATATATTTTATAATATTATATGATCTAATGTTATTCTAAGGACGATGTCATGACATTGGGAATGATCATCAAGATTCTTAGTGTACATGACGATTTCATATAGAATCGGTACCACAAATTGATCTACGTATGGATATAAGTTCTATGTAATGAAGTCCATAATCATTGTAGTAGAATTAGAAAATTGAAACAAAATTATTATGAACTAATATAGGCCATAAATATTGTTGAAGGAATTCCATGGAATATCAAAATGTTAAACTCTCAGCAAATTATTGCCAAATCACTATTCTATCTTGGAAAACATATAAGATTCTCTCAACTAGTAAAATATGTCATCGATACATAGAAGAAGATAATAGATATTAATTTTAATCTATATTTACAAATGTAAATTACCACATATGTACAAACTCCCATGAACCATGTTTTTAAATAACACTAACGAAAACCAATGTAATTTACTTAGTTGATACAATATGTTATCCTCCATCTCATCCAATTGTGTCTTGAGGACATGATGTTCTTATGGTGATATTATATACAGTGGAATAAATAATGGATTATCCCCATGTATGAGGTCAATAGTGGATTACAAATCTATCTTATGTGTAATCCCTTTGAATTCATCGAGAAACACATCCTGAACCCTTTCCACTACCAGTTGAAAAAAATCAAGGTCAATATCTACCTCATCATGAAATAATCAGGAAAACTGGGTTGTGGGCTATCCCAGTTGATTTGTAATTGGCCTTTCATTTCCATCCTAGATATCCCACTCTCTATGGTGAAAATAATCTTCACCCTTAGGAGACATAAATAACACTCTCCTATGGTGATAGTCAATATGGGATCAATTTGAGACTAACGAGTCTATAAACAAAATTATCTCAAAGCCCATCCTAAAAATATTTAGATATTTCAATGTAAATGGTACTCCCTAATATTGAGAGAATACACCTTGAAAAAAAAGAGTATATATACCATAATGCACATGATATATATATTTTCATAACCCCGCTTATGAAATCATATACCAGGATCAAACCACTTATAATTTTTTCATATATATTGATATTAGAGGCACCATTAACAAGTAAGGCATCAACTAGTACATAATATACAAGAATATTACCTCCCACAATTTATGGTTGAGCACCATAATTAAAAAAATTGGGCTGAATAGATTTTAAATTTTATTCCTCTATTCTATGTGATGTAGTTTGAAGCCGCTCAGCTATGACAATCTTCAGATACGAGGAATCCTTTCCCGAAGCTCCATATCCACTTCCTCTTCATCCTTATCCCATAGAATTATAAAACCTATAATGATATCATGAAAATGATCCACATACCATAAACTAGGACGATTTAACTCCTCTATCACATAACATTTACCGATGGTTATGGAAGAACCTATATAGATGTTTCACAATTCAACAGCTTCATCACACTTCTGGATGGAATGGAATATTGTTTTGGATGTTCCACAACCTACTGCACTAGTGTAAATCCAGTCGAGTATGATCCTAAGTAATTGATCCCTTTGAAGGGCCACATTTCATCTCAATAATATCTATAAAGTTCCCAAAAATGATTTTGCATACATTAAAAAGTGGTAACACTTGACCATCTAGAAGAACCAACTTGTCCACCAATCAAATCTTCCTTTTGGTTTCCCCAGGAAATTTCATCCTAGTTCACCACTCATAAAAATTTATTCATCCTAAAAAAATTTCATTCGACATAAATTTACATTTACTCCAATAATGAAACATATTTTAAAAAATATCCTCATTCACTATCAATTCTAGAGAATAGCATTGTAGATATATAGAATTTCATGCATCAATCTTTTCATACATATTCCTCTTTGTCAATATCTTGAACTCAGCTACTATATATGTTATTAGTGTGTGTGGATAAACGTTCTGTATTCACATCACTAGAATGTCATTCCATTAAAAGGCATCTTTCTATCCATCCTGAGTCTCGACATCACACCCTAACTTATCATGGCCATGTAACATATAGGAATCAAAATTTTCAATCTTCAAAGAAAGTGTCTTGATGTGGTATAGTATAGTATGGATAGACTCGTCCCAGAACACAACTCCCTCATGTATACCCTCTCTAATAAATGATGGAGGGTGTTGAAACATAAACTCTCTTGTCACATTAGACATGATTTTCCAAACCTATCCTTGGTCTATATACATGAAGTGCATGAACAAAGAAATGATCTCTCAGAACTTCACTCTATCTTCCCCACACACTACTATGGATGACTTTGGTTCTACCACTAGAGATTCATCCATAACAATGTCCGCGTGTCATCCCCTTAGCAAGAATCTCTGTGGAGGCATCTCTGTAAAATTAAAAACTCATTTCGAGGGACCCATAACAACACTTTAGAATATTTACATAACAAGAACATCATAAAAAGTCACAACATGTCTTTTCCCCACACCTATAAATATTTTTATAACTGAGATACTATCACTAACATAAACCATCTGATACATAGGTTCTTGTTAACATTGGTAAATATATTCTCATTATTCACATTACAGTATACACACATTTATTTACATTTAAGATCATTTTACTATTTTGTTTCATTTTATTCAAAATTTTTATTTAAATTTCCCTATCAAGGATTTTTTTTCTAGTTTACAAAATTACCCAATCAAGGAATATTGTTCTATTTCACAAAATTACCCAAAAACCATTTTACCAGCAATTCCTAGAATAATTCATGTCATAATAATCTTTGATTCATAGAATGTTGCATAAAACTTAAATCTCATGCAATACCAGGCCACGAGTCAATTATGACATTTTTTAGAAACATCAATCACATCACAAAACAAGTGCATAACCCAAGGTGAAATAATGTTCAACATTAAAAACATAATAAATAACTACAATCATACATTGTGTTCATAGGTCATCCCCCATTCAGGGTTTTGAAACTCTCATGCAAGAAATCATTTCCAAAGCACGAATCCTCATTGTATATTTTCCACATTTCTATAATAGTAAAGCAATATAAAAATTAAAGGAAATTACCTTTGATACAATATTATAACATCTCATCCTATGTAAAATGACCTAGTGTCTTGAGCCCATTCTCCACATGAACTAAGGTGAACCTACCTATATGATAGGTAAATTCGACATGCATCAAGGGAATAATATCGATGATGTGGAGGCTATACCCTCTTTTATAATAGTGATATACAAAAATGAAATAAGAAACAATAATTGAATAATATATTACCATAAACAGAACGATACCAATATCCCATGAAAACCAAAATAATAGATACAATATACAAATTTTTTAAATATTTCATGATATAGTATGTGAATGGTGTCAAATGAAACCAAAAATGATAGGAATCCAAGTATACCATGAGGGAGCCAAAATATTTCTAGTTCCCTCATCCATGATCCATAACAGAAAAACGATTAATCATAAGGTATTTTCACATATCATGTCTTGGAAACATGAAATCATTTTATGTATCGATATGGAATATCTTATAATGTGTGAGTAAAACTCAGTATGTACACCACCAAAGATGTCCAAAATTATATCCAGTTAATAAAATTGTGTATAGTTCTGAAAATAAATATTTATTATTCATATGTAGCCATCTATTACATTATAAATTATTATATACATAATAACATAATCCCATATTCCCCTAATTACCCCTGAACCTCAACACCTACTTCAGCTCATGCCTGAGTATGAACTATCCCTAGGGAATATCAAATATACAAATTCCATTTTCACCATTCCTTAATACAATTCATATATAATAAAAAAATATATCAATATAGAATTAGGAATGTGTTTATATGTATCTAACCTCAAGGGTCTAATTTGAGTGAGATTAAATAGAACATGATAAATTTCTTGAAAAAGGGGGAAACTCTCATGTTATT
Organism: Viscum album; assembly: GCA_963277665.1. NCBI lineage: Eukaryota > Viridiplantae > Streptophyta > Magnoliopsida > Santalales > Viscaceae > Viscum > Viscum album. The sequence continues at coordinate 521,657 of CAUJRU010000324.1, forward strand.
TTCCCAGTCTCAAATCTGAGAGCTCTCATGGTATATTGGAAATAAAAAAGGTGGCTCTCATGGTCTTCCTTTCCGAATGCTCTCATGGTCAATTGGAAATAAATATGTAATCTATCAGTTTCTTCATTGGGAAATACCTCACTCACACCCGAGTTTTCACATGTGCTACACCATTCCAAAATAAATAAAACCAAGTGATATACAACCAATTTCCATATCAAAAATTATTCCATTAATTAATTAAAAAATTCATTAATCATTCCCATCTCAATAATTAGTTCTCATAATCTTGTAGTAACATCAATTATATTAATTAATTCCTAGAAGAATTAATCACATCACATTCCATAATTTATTATACAATTAATTAATAAAATCCAAAATCCCAATATCCCTTAATTAACTCAACCATTAATTATTCATGTCGCAACCCAAATATCTTGAAATTGATTCATTAATTAAATATTTAATTATAAACCTCAATATCCTTAAATTAATTAATATATTAAATATTAAATTCAAAATTTTAAAATCCCCTAATTAATTTTTAAATTTTTTATTCAAATCACAATTTCAATTTACCAATATAAATTCAATAATTAATTATTCAATTTATAATATTAATATATCATAATTAATTCAACAATTAATTATTCAATTCACTATCTATGTATCAAATAATTGATTCATAAATTAATTAGTTAATACATAATCTCAATATTTAATAATTAATTCATCAATTAATTATTTAAATAAAAATCTCAATATCCCATAATTAATTCAACAATTATTTATTTCCCTAAATACCATGATTTCAATACTCTGATAATTAATTCAATTTAATAAATCCAATTCCTAGAATATCCATAGAAATTCACCAATGAAATGATGTAATTGATATCATGACTGTGGTATTTTAATAGTCGACCACATTTCTCGATTCATTAATAAACCAACACATAATGGAAGTCCCCAAAAAATCAGTATAGTAACGATGTATAACGAGATCTAGAACTATATCCTAAATAAAAATTGAAAAATCAGGATCTATTAGATATAGTTATGGATTGAAAATATTTTATATAGAATAATTAAATATAGATATATATTTAATTAAATAAACGTTAACATCCCACCAATAGTACAAGATGTTAATAGGAAAGGAATAAGAAAATAATGGGATGTAGTCCACATTCAAATAGTGGTGAACAACTACGATCTAGGCATTGAATCATGAAGAATATAGATCACGAATTCCAAAAATGTATTCAATGATCCTTGAAATCATTAATGAGAGGATCTAGTCGAATGAGGGTCCAATTGGGATTAAAATGGTTTTTTTTGGGTAATTAAAAAAACAATTTTAATGTTTATCAAATTCATGTACATGGTTTACTGGGAAGGGGGACAAAGAATCCCCTAACCAATCACCTAAAATAAGAGCCCAAATTTTAGTGGTGCATAGTTACTCCTAAAAGGTCACATAGTTTGAAAAACTATGTTTCAACTAAGAAAATAGTCACTATCCAAGGTTGAATGATTTAACGGGAATGGACGAACAGTTTTCCCTATCCATGTTACAACAATTCATTGTCACTTTTAATTACAGTATTCACAATTTCTACCAATATAAACCCAAAGGTAAAACCCAAATGAAATTAAATCAACACATGGAAAAATATTAATTGAAATTAATATAGATTCTTCTCCAGAAAATTTAGGGTTGCTACATTTTTTATGAATGGGTCGTGTTATTTCTAAAGAAATGGAAATATCAGTACATAAATATGATAATGATCAATCAATAATTGATTGTGGATTGACATGAATCATAAGACTAAAATATCAAGTGTGGAGTTTGGTTCATCAAGAAAAATATATTTATTATTATTGGGATATATATTTTTACACTATAAATTATTATCACCAATTGAATTTACTACTACATTTTTTATGTGATAAATGACATAAATGTTTTTTTTGTAAAATAAATGTTATATTTTTCACCCCCTTAAATGAAAACAATGAGATAAATAGACAATAAAATTTAATAATTATTATATGGTTTTGAGGACTGAATATCAATTGATATAGAATGTGATTGACTATTAGTTTTTAAGGATATATAATAATTTATTAATTTTTCCAATTATTATTATACATAGTGAAACCATAGAAGGAATGTTCTAAAGATATAAATAGTAATCAAAAAATAATAATTTTCTTGTGTTTGCGAGTCATTATATATATTAACATGTGTAGTAGTATTGAAACTAGTGATCATATTAATCTGTATCACAATAAACTTATTTTGATTCCCATTGAAATAAATAATGAATAGATAAACTATGTTATTACAAAAATTCGTGTTTCCGTGAATATTATGATGTAAATAAAATTGTGAAGATAGATTTTTTTTCTATTAGTGACATGGAAAAAATACCCTTAGAACACTAATTGAATTAAATTTTAAAATATAGTTACATGTCAATGGGTTCACAAGAAATAGTATTTCAAAAATTCATGGAATAATATTTCCAATTAAAATGACGATGGAACATAAATAGATATTTCTTACTAAACAATGGGATTATATGACATAATAGAACTCATGTGGGATGTAATTATCAAAAATTATCCATTTTATATAGGGAAGTTATGTGTCTCTATATATTAATCATGATGCATTGGATAGATATATTACTATTTTTACAATAATATACGGTATAAAAAATTATGGGTATCAACAATGTATTTCTTTTTCTAAAATAAACTGAATGAGAATCCAGGTAGAGTACTGTAAATCCTCAACTAGAATCCCCTTCTCATGTTACATAGTCATATAACCAATGGCTATAGTCTATCATAATTTTAATGGAAAAAGAAATTTTTATATGATATTAATTTTTAAAAAATTAATATCCATAAAACATCCATAAAACAAATTTTAGATTACCAATATGTTTAATTAAATAGAGAGGAAACAATTAAATTATAAAAATACACACATTGTAAATTAATAAATTATCATATTTATAGATTCATACGTATCAAAAGATCATATATAAATCATATAACTTATAAAAAATTAATATTTGAAAAAATATATATAGTGTATCCACTATAAACTTCCAGTACCACCTCGACCAATTCTTAAATCACCGTTGAGCTTCTCTTTACTTATCCATTATTGAAAATATGATGAGACCCATGTAATAAATAAGGGTTCTATAAAAGCATATTATTTTCCATGTAAGAATTATGAAATAAATCTCTAGGGGGTATTAACATTATATAGTAGTATACCGGAGAATATACATGAAGATTAATGTCCAAAATATGTAATAAAAAAATATAGCATAAAATAATGAGTATTAAGTCATTATGTGGAAACCAAACATCGATATGGTGTCCTAGACGTCTACCATAGTAGTAATGTTCTTTTAATGCTATATGGATTCATAGGAACACAACCAATCTAACTATGAGAACTAAATTACATATATTGTGTTGATATTTCGGATAAACATAGCCAATATTTTAAATATTATATTACTTCTAATAACCCCTTTGCATCCGAAAATAGATTTTCAATTACACTTTCCCCTTAACTCTCTATAAGTAATACCATTGGTATCAAATATCCTATATAGTTCTATAATCCAATTGAAAATGATCATAGATGAGAAATAACAATTAAAATCCTCAAATTCTTAACTATTTGACCATAAATAATAAATTTAATATATTGTATGATATTTTAGATGGAAATGATATAAAAATATATTGCCATAATTAATCATAAATCATTTATACATATCACAATTAAATCCATATTTAAAATGGAATATGAGTCCCTCTATTTTTATAATCATAAATTCTTAATGGAATCATATATAGAGAAAAGTACATGTGTTGTGAAGATCAACACCATGTATACTAGGGAACACAGATTAATTACCTCATTTTATTTTTTAGTGTATTCTTAATGTATGCAAAAAACATGGTAATCGTAGATACAAATGTATTTCATTTATAGTAACCAAAATAACTTGATAATTCATCATCATACCTCATAACCGGAGAATTACTCATATATGACATTGCCCATTTATCCATGCTACAAGTTATCGTCCATATAGCGTTATAGGATAGTCTCCCCAATCCAAAAAATATCAAATATTAAACACATTTCCAAACCCATAAACAATCTAATGAATCTCATGAAGGCATCAACTATGACTCACAAACCCATCTAAATGTTTACCAGCGAATAATTACATACACTGTTCACCCAGTAATTACATCCCAAAACAAGGTCTCTTCCAGATATATAAATTTATCTTATGTTTATATTAACTTATAATTCCCATATAATAATCCATATCATGATGACTACATTCAATAAAAACGACATTAATAAAGTTTTCCCCATTTAATATTGCCACACAAAACCAATGAACTATTCTTTGGTCACATAATATATCACTAATTGGAGTTATATAATCCTTTTATATAGTGGAATACCAACACATAACACCATTATAAGATTAGGGGGACATTTCAAGTTCACTAAATACACTAAGAAACCATTCTACTATTAATGTGGGTGTTTAGAATAATATTTGTTACTTACAATCTTTTAATCATTCACCCATTAGGTTAACTCGATCATAACAACATTATAATATGATAAAAAGAAACTCAAGGGAAAGTAACCCTCCAAACCTGACCAATGACCAATTTTTATACAAAATTTAAAAAAACATTAATTCAAGTGACCTAAAAATCTCCATGATATTTATTATTACATGTTACAAGACCAATTAGTCGATAATGAAAAATGTACTAAAAATACTAATAATCAATTTAAGATTCCTCACATTCCCCAAAAATATAACCTAAGGCCAAAAAAACATGAACAATAATAATAATATGTATTTAATCACATATATTTAATTGTTATAGGGACCACCTACCTCTTTGTATGTATCTCTAATCTATTCATTCCAAACCAAATCTTATTCGATCCAAGAACGGTGAAGCTTATGATCCCATATATTACAATAACAACCATAAGATATTATTTAATACAATTGTAAACAAAAAAATAAATTATAAAGTCATATGGATGAATAAATTAGATATAGTTATACACTATTAATTTAGTAATAAATTACAATAATCATGATAGCACGTTTATCACTAAACAATATGAATTAATCCAATTTAAACATACTTTAATATTATTATTATTTACATTTGTCCATTATAACCTAGGTATTGGATAAATGAATATTAATTTGAGTATCCTAAATAATTAAAAAATTTAAAATGTTACTTCTTATTATAAAACAATTGAAAAATTCTTAGTAAATAACTGTTCATTTATTATTGGAACAATTTTCTGATTTAGAAATTAATTTTATTTACAAATTATTTTAATTGGAATTGGTTTGAGGAAATTCCAATAAATTTCAAAAAAATAGTAATTTTATTGTATAAAATAAAAATAATTTTTGAAATTATAATATAAATATTAACTAATAATGAATAATTATTATTTTTTAAAAAAATTAGGTATTTAAAAAATAGTAGAAAATATAGATTTTTCAAATACACTCAATTACATAGAATAAAGATAATTATTTAAAATTTAAATTATATTTTCGATATATTATTAAATAGAATCTTCATAAAAATTATTAATAATAATATAATTAACTCAAATTGATTTAAGAATATTCATGATTTTGATATAGGTTAATTTTCATATATATAATTACATTAGCCAAAATAATTGATTTTGGATAAATTTAATAACATTATATAAAAATTCAATTTATTATCTTATATAGATATAATAATGGAAATTAGATACCATATGTGGAATTCTGATTTTCAAATTTTATAAATAAGTATTTATTATTTATTATAATTTTAAATAGTATTTAGGTTAAATATTTTTCACCATTATAAGGGTAGCATGAGTAAAACATGGCTAAAATTATGAGAAATGATCTCAAAATCAACCAAAAATATAATTATATTTAATTTGATGATATAAATCAACCATATAATTACTAAATTTTAATATATTTAATTTCTCTCATTTTCCCATGATATTAACATTTATATTATTTTATGTAAAGATAATTCCAAAAATGTGACTATCATTCCTTTAATTGATTTTATATGTTTATATAGTGACAAAAATTCGTAATAAATGAACATAAAAATTATTTTCAACACTATTAATTTATTTTAATTATAATTTTTTTTATATTCAATTGTGGTATAATAAATAAATTCATGCACAATGTTGACATAGTGTCTTTACGAACAATATAATAAATTGATGTAAATTATTTTTAAACCCAAAAAGTAAAATTTCTTTGATTAATTATAGAGTAACAAAAATTTAATGGCCAATAATAATTTATATTTTATTATTAAACAATATAGATTATAATTACTTGGGTATCTTCATGTTAATGTTGTTCTATTTATTATAATTTCTAAATAAGAAAAAAAATGTTTTATGATAACTAATTTTTTTATTAAATATTTAAAATCATTAAAATATTGTAACAATATAATTTAGATTAAAAATGGTCCAAATTATCATCAATTTTCAATTTATGAAGAATTTTTTATGTTATAAGAAAAATTAATACCCTATGAGTTTTAAAATTTTTCATTATGATTAATGATAAAATAGAATAAATAAGGGGTCAAACTAAGAGATATGGAATAAAATACCGGATAAAGATGTCCACAATTTAATTTGATGAAGGGATTTGAACTATATCATATATTATCAATAAAATTATATCCATATGGAATGTTATTAATATGAATATTGATTCACTATAATTAAATATTTTTTATTAATTTCATATTTTTTAGTTCCAACCCTTATAAATGGATACCCATAATTTCATCACATTAAAACATCTTGAGCCATATTTCACCACAAAAACTATAGAATTACTTGTAAAACTCTATTTTCATGAATTAGTTGTTCATTTTTATATATTAAAATATCATTTTAAGGGCCCCGATGAAGGGATATAATAGAGGCCTAATGATGATTATGTATTCATCATACCTGACATAATTCAATTTATGTTTTATTATAACCAAAGTAATTCTATGTTATAGGTAATAATATAATAAAATCAGAATCCTAAATAAAATATAATTTCATTTTTATCAAGGAACTACCATTACTCCCTTACTTTTCAGTCAAGTCAGAAGAAAATATATCACTAGTGTGTATGTGTGGACTAGTATCTCCAAATAGCGATACATATCATTTTAAATCACCAAATTTTATGGATTTCTATTATGATTGGGTAAATTTTTATGTATTATATTTATGATGTATTTACGATTATGAAATTATAATATCATATTTACATTATTACATTCAAATCCATCAGAAATAATAATGCTTCTTCTGTGTAGGTGTGGAAGACCACCGCCCCAGAGTTATGTGATTTTCTTCTTCATTTCTATTTTATTTGTATAGAAATCAGGATATATTTATTTAATTTACATATATAAAATTTACGATATAATTATAGTTATACAATAACAATAACAATATTATTTTTATTTATCTTTCCATTATTTTCGTAAGAAAATGTAAACAGTTTCCATGTGCACGTACAACCTATTTTCTTCACGAACAATGTAAATTGAATTTTTATTTATACTTTTTATGGGTGATTTTAAATATTTATATAATGGATATATTTGATATTTATTTGATTAAAATAATTAGAACTATGGTAAATCATAAAGGACATGAATAGAATGTCTATAAATTCTATGAAAAAATTCCAAAAAAACCCAAAAAATTTCAATTTTAATGAGGATTTTTTAATTAATGTATTTAAAAATAGTATAAGTGTAAAATATAAGATTAAAAATGTATATTTAGAATTTTTTTATAAAATTATATAAAATATAAATTTATTTAAGAGGATGATATTTTTCTTTACAAGAAATACAAATTTGATGTATGGCATTGTCATCTGACATTAAATTCTATAAGTAATATTCTATATTCACAAGTTGTTATTATTTTTTGGCGTATATATTTTACATGAATGAATTTTATGACTAAATTATTGAAAATTATGTGGATTTCACAATCAATATTATGTTCTCTCAATCATAATTTTTTTCATTATAGATTAATATAATTGTATGTGTATCTTATATCATTATTGACATGTTGAGATATGATTAATTTTATGAAACTATTTAAGTACAGGATGTTTATATACTAAGTTCTTCATATTATATAATTATTATACTTATTTTTCTGATCATTAATATTTAATTTTATGATATTATTTCAAGGTTCTTATGAACCAAGATATACCAATTTTGTAAGGTATTTTTGTTATAATATATTTATTTACCAGGAGTGGTTATTACTAATAATAGGATGGTAAAATTTTGGGATATATCTCACAATTATCAAAGTATATTAATTTTAATAAGTAAATTTCTAGATATTTCATTATGTCCTACTAATTTACTTTGTTTATGATCTTTATAGAGAAAAATAATTTTTTTAATGTAATCTAAATTTATTTATAACTTCTATCAAAAAATATTTTTCTTCAATATCCATGTTTTAAAAAAAATATCTCCTTGAATGTTTTAACTAAACTCTAATAATTTTTTAATGTCATAGTTACCAATTTTTGTTTTGTAAAATTCATTTAACGGCGTTAGTCATGTAATTTTTCTAATGATAAATTTTTTATGTTTTTTTCACAAATATAAATGAAAACATTCTTTTATCATATACTGAATGAAAATAATTTAATGCTATCATAAAAACTAAATTTTTTAAGAAATAAATTAATTTTTTAATATTTTATTTTAATGATTTGTTTTCATTAATATTTGGGAAATGAATAGTTTCTAAATAATATGTGATCGTATAAATGAATTTTAGTTGATGATAACATCCTTTTTTAATACATATAATTTAATAGGCATAATATTTAAGGATACAATTCATATTACTTCTCTATATGAATTATGATTATGATATTAAGATTTTATTGAAACCAATTTATTTTCCCTGGGTAATGTTGTGAGGAAGTTTTTAAATATTTATATAATCCATTTCCTATACGTGGTTTTAGATATATGATTAATATTTAATTCTCCCATGGAACATATGTTAATGGATAATGATGAAGTGATGGGTGGGCCTGAAATTATATATAGCTCTTATATATTTGTTAAAAATAGATGTCTCATGAGACAATAAGGACTAGAATGGGTATTGAACCTAGTTCAGTGATATAATCAATCCACTATGATAACCATAAGAATAAACTCTGACAAATGATATGATATAATTTGGTGTGAAAATAATCCACAATTGTACATTGTGTGTGATCCTTAATAAAAGAAGTTATGTTATTTTATTTATGTTTTGATGTAAACATTTTATGAAAATTTTATAATGTAATGGATCAAAATAATTGATTCTATTAATATGATTGGTCTTATAAGCAATGATGTATTGTAACATGACTCTTTATTATGATATATGATATTCTTGTTATGGTATTCAAATATTTATTTCATGTCTTCATTCCTATTTTCTCTTGATATGAGTACGGGATCATTGATAACTCCCATGATTACCCTAATAGTGTATCTGACCTCACATTTTATTATGTTTCATTTAAACCATGATATGATGAATGATTTTATGAATTATTTGTCTATGAAGGGTGATAGTTGTGATGATATAAGTGGGAGATGTTGATGGATATTTATGTGCCTGTTATTTATGCATCACAGATTACAATGAAACTAATATGTGATGGCATTGTCATTTATCATAATTATATTAATAAAATATTATCATTAAAAAATTTAATATCTATTTGAAAAAATAATGGGTCACAATACTTGATATCATAGAAGAGTGTAATTAATATTTATAGATTGTTATAATGTTAATATATAGAAAATTATTAGGATATGTCTATAAATATGGTGATATCCTACTATTTTGGTTAGATAGAGATTTTGTGGTTTTCCCTGAAATAGATACATTTTTAGATAAGATATGTTGATGTTATTTTAGGAAAAAAATTAATATAGGGGTAATATACTATAGAATATTTTATTGAGTATACAGGAACCATAATTTAGTTTCTTTTGGAGGGTTTCTTTAAGGTTAAACAATGTCAACACTGTGGTGGGATGTGCATGGTTAAATCAAAATTTTGTTAACAATTTTGTTGAAGGATTTCAATATAGTATATTCATGGATGACAAATATTAACCCTAATAATTATTAGATATACTATGAGTTGTAATAATTTATAAATACTACAATAATTTTCATGAATTCATGGTTTCCCATTCTATGTATTATTTATCATTCTATTATTTTGGGTTTTATTAAATCAATTTAACTAGAATGATATATGATAATAATGTATGTAAAGGAAATTTTAGTGGTTACCCTCTTTGGGAACCAAATTTAACAGGAATTTCAAGGGAAAACCTCGGGATTATTCCAAATTTTATATCATGGTATATGATTGAAAATTTAGACATTAGTGAGTTCCCTAACACATCATATATTATTAAAATGAACATTTAAGGGGATTTATTTTTCAACGATCATATGGGTATGAAATAAAAATTTCATACATGTCATGAATATCAAAAAAATCCAATTATATTATATAAAATCAAGTGGATTTCGTTTTTGTGTGGAAAAAAGGGAGTAGTGACATGAAAAGTCATGGAATTTTCTGATTTTTTGTAGAACATGTGAATTATCTATGTAAATTCCAAAATCCAAAAAATGATTCCATGACCCAAGAAGTTCTTTTATTATGTTGATAATTTATATTGAATGATTTATCTTTAAATGTATCAGGTTTCAGGAATTATTTTCCAAAATTTACAAATCAATGATATTAATGTTATATTGGTCATGTAACATCCAATTATTATTAAATAGTAATTATGATTTATGAATTGGAATGAATATTTTGAATTTTACTGGTAACAATAAATACTGATACAGTGGTAAAGTGTTTTTTTGAAAATACATGATTAAGGGATAGATAACCCATTACAAGTGCCTATTATCTAGGTAATAATAATTATTTGATATAAATAGATGGTTGACATTGATAAAGTAAATGGGATATTATTCTTGACATTTAAACAAATTAGTGATTTGGTGAAAAATTTCATTATGAAATAATTGAATTAGTATAATATATTTTTGGATTTATGTAATATATTGTTTATAGATAATTTATATAAAAATATATTTTTCACTAATTATATATAGTGATTCATGTTTTTAAAATTATTTATGAGATTATATGATCAAGGTATTCAAATTTTATTTATGACATTATAATATATCATTAGTGGATTGAGAATAAATTTTTAATTTAATATTGGAAAAAATGGAACAGTCATTTTATATATTTGGGTTCATTAACTTTGATATAAATATTTTATAGGATCCTTAAGGATAACTATTTAATGAATGAATTAATTTTATCTGTAAGTATTATGTATCAATATTGGAAACGTTATTCTATCTAGTTTGGATTTAGAATATTTATTAAGAAAAAAGTAGAGAATTTATTTTATTTTATGGATCTTATGATTCATTCAATTTTATATTCAGTTATTTAGGAAAGAAAAATTATTCTGGGATATTAATTTATTTTAGTAATAGATGTTATGGGAATTAATCAAAGATTATCTAATGAATAATATTATTCTTATTAAATCAAAACAATTAAAGTATGTATATTTTATCATGTTATATATCTTGATTGTTAAATATTATATTAAATTTTTATAAAATAATCATATTTTTATATTATTTTTCATACATTTGAAATGAGTTTTTGGTCTTTTGGACACTCACTGTTTTATGGTTTGGTTGTAATTATCATTATAATGGCCCTGTTAACTTCAACTACTTATTAATTTGTTGATGGTATATTCTATCACTATGACCATATTATATATTCCATAAATTGTATACTAATCTAGGAAGTTGGTTCTTATTTTATTTTATGTATACATTATATTTCACACTTCACCTTTTCAAACAATGTTTTATTATTCATCAATATGATGTTGGTTTTCAATTACACTATTATCAGATATTGATCATTCAATGAAAAAGATAAAATTTCATGGGATAATTTTATTTAGGGGGGGGGAGCTAATATGACACCTTGTAAAGTTATTTTAAAAGAATTATATTATTATTATCTTGGTTAACTTGTAGAATTGAGCTTTATTTGAATTAAGATCTATTATATACATATTATTATTTTTATGTGATTGTTATATCATATAGATTGATTTAGAAGGTATGAATATTAATAATCCCAATATTTAATTAATTAATAATTCCCCATATAAAATAAATTTAGGATAACTTCTGATGAAATTTGAAAAAAAAAATTAGTGAAGACATTTTTTTCTTCAAAAAGGAAATTTCATCACAAGTGATTTTTATTGCATTATGTGTGTTGAAATTATAATTAATGTCTACCAATTCATGAAATTTAATTTCATAAAATATTTTATACTTTTGAAATCATTATACCAAAATTAACTTTGAATGGTATATTGGTAATGGTCTAAAATGATTGGTTTTTATTCAATACTTAATAATACTGATTTTTAAATTCATATAAATTTCATCAACAAAGAATAGATATTTAAATCTCTCATTATATTTAAAAGTTTTCCTTAATATAGAAAATTATCAATTTTAAAAATTATTGTAATAAATTACATTATATTCTAATTATTCATCATTTTTATATGAGTAAATTTTTATGCCCAATGAAGCATTTTCCCCTAGAAAATTGATTCAGTGGAACAAAGATATTATAGTATGAATTTATAGGACTAAGAAAGACTGGATCACAAAAAAATTATATGATATTCAGAATCACGTATCTTAACTTTTTTTAATAATTCTTTTTTGTTGTCGATCATTATGAATAGTAACAATGGTTTAAGTTTGACACCTTGGTAAGAGTAAAATGGGAAAATAGGGTTAAAATATTAATGTATGGTCTCCTAATCAATATGAAACATTAAACCAAATAAAATTCATATTTTAATATCTCAATTTTTGTTTCATTTTCCCTTGATAATGAAATTTATATTATTTATTTATTAAAAAATTCAAAAAGGCCACTCTAATGATATTAATTTCTTTCACATGTTCATAGGGGAGAAATAATATGTTGTAAATGAATAAATATTTTCATTGGTAAAATGATAAATATTTTTTATGTTAATTTAATTATAAATTATAATAATTTAATAATTATCTTAAATTCTAAGAAAGTCCATACACAGTCGTTGTGCATGTGGTGCAAAAAATATGATTCTAATAACATAAAAAGTAATATTTTTTTGATGAAAAAAGGCTTCACAATAATTTTATAATTTCCAATTATGTAAAATTAATAGTTAATGATTTATGATTAAAATTAAAATTATATATTGTTTTCTTCAGAGACAAATTAAATAAATAGGGTCAAAAATATTATTAATGATATTTTATGAAAAATTATATTTTTTAGGATTATAAAAAATGTAAAAATATAGAAAGAGGACAGAAATTTTGATAAATGATATAAAAGAATCATAATTTTCACATTTATATTAATAAATTTACATTATTAAAAAAATTACAACTCTTTATTTTTGAGAACGTTATCACATCTGTTATGAATAAAACTGTTTAACTATGGTGAAAAAAATGTATTTTTTATAAAATATTTTAAAAATAAAATAAAATTTCTTGTTTTATGGAATTATACCACATACAAAATTATATTGAAAATTATATCGACATGGTTTCCCTTCATATGAATATTAATTTATTATATTTATATATTATTGTTAATTATATACATGTCCTTCCATCATAATAAATGATTATGAAAATTTCTATTCTTTAGAATAAATTGTGAAATTTAGCTCACCAAAACCCTATATGTTTTTATTTAAAATATTTTCATTCATGATTTATTTGTGTTGGAGTCCTAAAAAACCAAGGGTTCAATTGAAGTGACCCATAAGAGGACAAACAAAGAAGATCTAATCATCCAACTAGACCTCTTTCAATTTTTATCTTATTTTCTCTCCTCTAATTATTTGGTATTGACCATTAAATAATACATTAATGAATATAAATTTATTTTAATGTTATTATGATCATTTAACCACTATTATTAACCTTCATTTCACTCAAATGAAGAGAAAAATGTTCCCTCATGTGTATGGGTTGACTAAAACCACTAGAGAGAAATATAATTCGGTTTATATCACCGTAATTCATGGTAGGTAATTATCTTGTGTTTTATATTGTTATATTATATTTAAAACATATTTATTCATATGGAACTATAATATCACATATACCATATTATATTCCAATTATATGGAAAAAATAACTTCACAAATGTGTATGTGTGTACTACCATCTCTATTAATCGATGGGGTTTAATTCATTTTAGTTTGAATAAGTTTGTAATGAGTATATATTTAGTGATTATATATGTTATTTATGAAATAATTATTTTTCTTTAATTATTAAATAACATTTATCTATCTTTATTTATTTTTGTTTTAATTTTAAAACTATGATCATCTGTCTGTACATCCTACCATTGTAACGCCCCGACCCCAGCTACCCAGAGTCGGTGCATTATTACATAACATTGGCATGATCACAAGAAAGATCAAATATCGAAAGACCGATTGGTTTAGTAGCCTTGGAAACACTAGATATATTCATAGGTTTGACATTACATCATAAAATGAAAAACTACTACAACAACATAATGTCTCCATAATCCACACTCATATCCCCACATAATATCCCTGCAGGTCATTCATAATTTACTTCTTCACTTCCTGGGAAAAATAAAACATATAAAAGGGGTGAGCTCAAATGCCCAGTAAGGATAACAAAATAGCGAAAACTTTCATAAATAAGAATAAACTATTAAGGCAATGTATAACTAAAACAAAAGCCTTTCAAACATGAACTTTCAACATGGTATGGCATAAATAAAATGAAATAATTCCATTTACTTATTCACATGGATATTCTACTAATCGAATAATCACATGCAAAAATCAATAACCACTTTCATAATGTTGGAATGCATAATGCCAGACTATCATAACCACATAGTCAAGGCCTCGTGCCAAGACTACAAATAATATTTTGTCAAGGCCTTGTGCCAAGACACTAATTTGTCTCATGAGACCTACCGATGCATCGAGGAGCTATAGCGGGCTCCACCCTTCATTTATTAAGTCCAATGCATTCCCATATGAAAAGGTTTAAACATAACATAAACATTCGTATTAAAACTAGCATACGAAATGTCAATACATTCACCATAAACTATGAATGGTATAAAAATAGCACATCCACAGTCAAACATATCACAAAACCTTCAATACAATATAGAAGTTTTGTATCATAATAAATCAACTTCAAATAATCTTAAAATCCATCAAAGGATGCTGACATAGATGAAATAAAAATTCTTTTTAAAGAAATATCTCCTTTTATTTTGAAATCATTTAAGATCCATATAAAATAAAACATTTTCTTTGAAAATATTCTTATAATCTTGTAAGAGAAGCTTTGAAGATTTTATAACGGCGGAAAATAGCCGCACCCGCCGTATAAGTTAAAAAAAACATTCTTACCTTAATTCTGTCGGAAAGGTTAAAAAGGACCTTGTTTTGAAAACGACAGAAAGATTCCTCTTATAAAAAGTCAAAAAGGGTATAAATGACTTTAAACCATATTCTTGTAAATAATAAAAATGTTTTGATATACATTTTGAAGAAACATGGATGTGGATGATAACGAGGTCCCAGTAGATTATTACGTATAAACAACCTTGGATAATGAAGAGGTTGTAAAGTAAACTCTTACCTTGTACTTTTCCTTGGTTGGGGTAGGTTAACCTCCTGTATAATAGTGAAATAGTTGTTATTAAATTATACAAGAATCATATATATTAATATGATATCATATATGATCTTTTAACATTGATTTGTTAATAATATCTTAGAATTATCGTCGTTTCGGGAGTTAACTTACTCATTTTCTTTTATATGTTTTGTTACATAAGCCATGGTTGTTGTATCTTATTCATATCCAGAATGATATCCAGTCCTTAAACATCATTTTTAAATCATCAAATGATAATTATACTTGAATGGATACGATGGAGAATGAATCTCATCGCGTTCGTGGAGACGGTAGTCCGTACGTACGCACGAGCGACAATATCATTCTTCTGATATTAAAATAATATATAAATGGATGGTATATCATATATACAGAATCATTAACATGTTATATTTATTATTTACATGAGTTACACATCATTATTATACCCATCCAAATAATATTATATTGAATAACAATTACACCACGACGTGGAGACGGTAGTCCGTACGTACGCACGTATGGTGACATGTTATTCAAAGGGTGGATAGAATACTGAATATGGTTGTAACATATTTAGAATAACATCACAGTATATGTGAGATACTGGATTTATTATTTTAGAATGGTAAGAACAAAGGAAGAAGAAGTGGAAGAAGAAATGAACTTGGAGAAGGGTGGTGAAATCATTACCTCTTCTTCGGGTTCTTCCTTTTGATTTGATCAGAAGGGCTCCATAGGTTGGCTTTCTGATCAAACTAAGGCCTCTAGGTTGTAGTGAGGGATGTTGGGAGAGTATTTGGGCAGAGTTTGGCAGAACCAAAAGTCTTTAGAGGTGTGAAGAAATGAGAAGGAGGAGTTCCCTTTTATAAGAGGGGTGAGGGGCACCATTGGAAAATCTAGAAATATTAATTTATAATAAATTCATATTCAGTTTCCAATGGCTCCAAAGGTGACTATTCAAATTCTAAGGTGGGGATAGGTCGAAAACACTCAACCAATAGAATTTAGACAGGTTTGGGTACTTATATTAACCTTATCTTTAAGTATTAACTCTAAGTTAATTAATTTCACTTTTACAATGTCTCTTTGTATTTTTATATAATATGGTCAATAAACGTACTATATACATCCAAGAGACCCCCAAGTGGTACATTAATGATGAAACTATCATGATATAAGTCTCCTGGCCGAACCTTAGATTTTTAGGAATTTAATATCAATTAATAATATAATATTTGTTTTAAGAACTCTTTTTGTCAATTTTGACACTATTCAATAGTTGATTTTTGTGAAACTCATAAAAGATTGATTACCTCGAACAAAGTCAATTACATCAATCCTAATATATCATATTATCCTAGAAAATTAGTTTAATTCATTAAAAGTTTCATATTATATTTATTTGGGTATTTATAATATAAATTATTTTAATTTTTCACTATTATAGTAATTACTGCATCATCATTGTGTCATAAATAAAATAAATTATTTAATGTCTAAAAATTATAAATAAAATATCATTATGTAGGAAATCTTTTTATCTTTCTAATGAATATTTATAATCTAAAATCCAACATATATAACCCTATTTAACAATTGTTTTTATAAAAGATATATGGTTGTGTCATTTTTGTATTCATTTTAACTTAATAAAAATATAGTGTCATTATCACTTATAAGTGGATCCATGGGGTCCCCAAATAGACCCAAAGATGCTCATGGTAGACCATGTATCAACCTATAGGTTTAAGACACGTTTTAGGGTAATTTAGTGTTATTATAATATTATTTTTTAACCCTTATTTACCGGATTTACCCTTAACCATGGTAAATAAAATATTTACCGCAGTAATTATTCAAAATGTCTAAAAATAAAAGTTACCTATTTAAACAATTTGAACATCCTGATTCCAAATATGGAATCCATTTTCCTAAATTCAAAACACAGAAGTGGCAGAAATTAATTTAAAATTAATTCCCGCTGTCAAAACAAAAAGCGTGTTTTTAAGAGATAATAACTATCAAAAGATTGACACTTGTTTATGTTCGGTTTAATTGTAAAATTATGTCTAATGACCAAAATTATATTAAATTGTAAAAATATATTGTAAATATACTTTAAAACCACTCAAATTAATAATTTATCACTATTAATTATTTTGATTAAAAAAGTTGTTTTTAATTAAAATTTAGTAATTTTCACTATTCATCAAAATGTGAAAGTTATCCGAAATGTACCAAAATTTCACATTAGGCTAAATTAGATATTCCAAAACCAAAAATGAAGTCCATTTTAAAATATAAAATATATATAATTTCAAAAAGTAGGTATTACTATTCATAACGGCTAGTTTGATTGGTTGTGGTGTGTGTTAAAACTCAAGGTTGCGTACAACACACGCTACTGTATTATTCAAAGAAAGTGTACCGTGGAAGCTTGGGATGTTTCATTTTAAATTTTTGATGTCCCCATTTAGTCAAAAAGTTTAAAATATTGTATTTAAAAAGGGTTCACTATTAAATTTGATAAAAGTGCAATACTGAAAATGAATTTGTTCTTGCATTATATCTAAGAAACTCATAATATGGATTCTAAAATTATAAGGATTATATAAACATTAAAATTTATCTAATACTATTCATAACCTCTTTTGAACGGCTTGTTTGGTAAGTCATGGTGTGCTTGAACTTGGTGTTGCATGTAGTGAAAGTTATTGAATTATTTTGAAGAACTAACACACTATGAAATCTTGTGGTGTTACATTCTCCCCTTCTTCAATAAATTGCGTCCTCGCAATTTGAAATTGTTCTTCGAAAATAAAAGGTTGAAAATAGATAATATATTTGTGGGAAACCCCACATCGGAAATTGGGTTACTAAAATTTAGTCTTAATATGAGGAAAAGAGAAATGAAAGGGTCACCACCAAATTATGATCTCGATTAGGAGAACATTGGTGGAAATTTGAGACATATAATTGGAGGAAAAACGTAAATATTTATAGGGAGTGATTGAGGTCATCAATCACAAACAAGTATAAAATTGAGGTCCTTAAATTCATCAATCTATGATGATTTGAAATACCATTGGTTCAACAAAACATAGGGTATTAGGATAACACATTTTTGACGTTTCAAAATATCTTAGTTGAAATCCCACATCGAAAAATGAATTAATGGGGCCTCTATTTTAAATAAAGAGTGGAAAGTATGAAGATTACCGAAAATAACACATAATAGGGTTCCTTGTAGGAAAATATGGATATGGAAGAAAAATCTAGCCATCAATTATCTGATGGAGAGTGGTAGAGAACATGGCTATGAAAAGGCCAACAATCCCAAAGCCATAAAGTAGTGATGATTTAAGGTACCATCTAGGACAACATTTTTGTTCTAAGTTCCTTTTCTTAATGATGTGGAATTTATTTATGATATTGGCTAAGATCATAAGGAGATATACTTACTTTAAAATTAGAGTTTTATCCCTTAATAAATTTCTACCAAAAACTCATCATTCACTCGTAAAAAAAATTCTATTTATACTATTCATAGAGGGTTCCAAAATAAATGAATTTATAATTCATCTACCAGATATTTTAAAAAACTACTTTATTTAATCCAGGACATCTCGTGGGCTAGTGGTAGGTGATACACCCTTGCCGCCCTTCGGTTGCGGGTTCAAGTCTCGCAGCCTTGCCGGACGCGACGGGTTGCCGCCCGACCTCCGGGTTGTCCTTTTATGGCAATCCAAAATAATCCAAACTAGAACTATCCAAAATACTTCTATCCAAACTCACCGTCCAACATTTATAAGTAAGGTAAACATAATGTAGAACCTTTTTACCCCGTAATATCATATGAATACCTTCATCATGTATTCTTTTAATACACCGAAACATCCTTAATTACCATATTCCTTATTGATTACATTCATGCTCCCTTATTCCATATAGAAAGCTGGATATACTTCATTAATCCAAAAATGTTTTAAAGCCCAACAATGATGGAATATAAAAATCATTAATCAGTTCCAAGGTAGTCATGAATATCCAATATAATTTATCCAAAACAATCACATATTATTCCAAAATCACTACCTCAGTATCAGAACTATATTATGATTTATCATTCTCTCAACCATATATTTTCCAAAAAGTTATCCTGCTATTGAGTCACTTTTCTTTGTTCAACACAATCTCATGTCCTTAATGAAATAGTACTGCAGTACAATCCTTATATACTCTATAATTATTATAACAAGTACATTGTTGATACAACACTCAATTGATATAATCAACATAATAACTCTAATCATTCCTCTTAATCTGTGGTAGTATCATAACATGATTATTATCCAATAGCATCATTTGCGGCATAGTCTGATGACTGGGACATAGGTTCGCGTAGTGTCCAAACTCCTTGCAAATGAAGCATTGTACATTTGAAACCATTTTCTTACCCTTGCAGTCATGTACTTTGTGCCCTTTTCCTCCACACTTATAACAAACTCCCATTCCTTTCAGGCAAGTTCCAGGGTGTTTCTTTCCACAGTTACCACATATGGGAAAATTCTTCTTTTCCCTTTTCCCTTTATCCATCTTTCTCTGTTCCATCCTTTTCTTCTCTTGATTCCCTTCAAAGCCATAGGACTCAGTAAACTCTTTACTTATCTTATCAACACATGATATTATTTCTTCATATGATGATAATACATGGGAGACTATTTCTCTTATAAATTCTAGCTTAAGACCATGAAAGATATGATCCTTCCTTATCTTTGAATCATGTGTATTTCTGGAGTTCTCATTCCTTCTACTGGGCGCCATTTCTAAACAATGGCATAAACTAGATCAGTTTATGAATCAAAATACATAATCCCATACTTATAAAACACTTAACATAAATTGAACTATTTATGGATATAATCCATAATCATAAAAATGTTTTCTTTGAGGAAGTATATACTCATAAACCATTCATAATGATTTGTAAAGAAAATGAGAGTTATCCTAAGCATATCCCCCGGGAGTGTCGTAACCAAGAGTGCGGCAAGGCCCGTTGTCGTGCACCAGTTCCCGTTCGAGTCTAGCTCAAATCGGTGTTTTCGGGTTTTACCCCTAGGTACATCTGTGCCAGAGCCGCCTCTACCTGCTCGTATCCAGACAGGGATGTATTGCTCAGAAAACTCACAAAATCTCTACAATAACAAAATTCTAGGAAGTTCTTCTATACTAATCCTCAAAGTTCATCTTAGGTCTACGTGCTCTAATCAGAGTTCATCTAAATCTAGCTTCCAAGGTTTGTACTAAACCTCCCTTTGATACCAACTACAACGCCCCGACCCCAGCTACCCAGAGTCGGTGCATTATTACATAACATTGGCATGATCACAAGAAAGATCAAATCTCGAATGACCGATTGGTTTAGTAGCCTTGGAAACAGTAGATATATTCATAGGTTTTACATTACATCATAAAATGAAAAACTACTACAACAACATAATGTCTCCATAATCCACACTCATATCCCCACATAATATCCCTGCAGGTCATTCATAATTTACTTCTTCACTTCCTGGGAAAAATAAAATATATAAAAGGGGTGAGCTCAAATGCCCAGTAAGGATAACAAAATAGCGGAAACTTTCATAAATAAGAATAATCTTTTAAGGCAATGTATAACTAAAACAAAAGCCTTTCAAACATGAACTTTCAACATGGTATGGCATAAATAAAATGAAATAATGCCATTTACTTATTCACATGGATATTCTACTAATCGAATAATCACATGCAAAAATCAATAACCACTTTCATAATGTTGGAATGCATAATGCCAGACTATCATAACCACATAGTCAAGGCCTCGTGCCAAGACTACAAATAATATTTTGTCAAGGCCTTGTGCCAAGACACTAATTTGTCTCATGAGACCTACCGATGCATCGAGGAGCTATAGCGGGCTCCACCCGTCACTTATTAAGTCCAATGCATTCCCATATGAAAAGGTTTAAACATAACATAAACATTCTTATTAAAACTAGCATACGAAATGTCAATACTTTCACCATAAACTATGAATGGTATAAAAATAGCACATCCACAGTCAAACATATCACAAAACCTTCAATACAATATAGAAGTTTTGTATCATAATAAATCAACTTTAAATAATCTTAAAATCCATCAAAGGATGCTGACATAGATGAAATCAAAATTCTTTTTAAAGAAATATCTCCTTTTATTTTGAAATCATTTAAGATCCATATAAAATAAAAAATTTTCTTTGAAAATATTCTTATAATCTTGTAAGATAAGCTTTGAAGATTTTATAACGGCGGAAAATAGCCGCACCCGCCGTATAAGTTAAAAAAACATTCTTACCTTAATTCTGTCGAAAAGGTTAAAAAGGACCTTGTTTTGAAAACGACGGAAAGATTCCTATTATAAAAAGTCAAAAAGGGTATAAATGACTTTAAACCATATTCTTGTAAATAATAAAAATGTTTTGAAATACATTTTGAAGAAACATGGATGTGGATGATAACGAGGTCCCAGTAGATTATTACGTATAAACAACCTTGGATAATGAAGAGGTTGTAAAGTAAACCCTTACCTTGTACTTTTCCTTGGTTGGGGTAGGTTAACCTCCTGTATAATGGTGAAATAGTTGTTATTAAATTATACAAGAATCATATATATTAATATGATATCATATATGATCTTTTAACATTGATTTGTTAATAATATCTTAGAATTATCGTCGTTTCGGGAGTTAACTTACTCATTTTCTTTTATATGTTTTGTTACATAATCCATGGTTGTTGTATCTTATTCATATCCAGAATGATATCTAGTCCTTAAAAATCATTTTAAAATCATAAAATGATAATTATACTTGAATGGATACGATGGAGAATGAATCTCATCGCGTTCATGGAGACGGTAGTCCGTACGTACGCACGAGCGACAATATCATTCTTTTGATATTAAAATAATATATAAATGGATGGTATATCATATATACAGAATCATTAACATGTTATATTTATTATTTACATGAGTTACACATCATTATTATACCCATCCAAATAATATTATATTGAATAACAATTACACCACGACGTGGAGATGGTAGTCCGTACGTACGCACGTATGGTGACATGTTATTCAAAGGGTGAATAGAATACTGAATATGGTTGTACCATATTTATAATAACATCACAGTATATGTGAGATACTGGAGTTATTATTTTAGAATGGTAATAACAAAGGAAGAAGAAGTGGAAGAAGAAATGAACTTGGAGAAGGGTGGTGAAATCGTTACCTCTTCTTCGGGTTCTTCCTTTTGATTTCATCAAAAGGGATCCTTAGGTTGGCTTTCTGATCAAACTAAGGCCTCTAGGTTGTAGTGAGGGATGTTGGGAGAGTATTTGGGCAGATTTTGGTCGAACCAAAAGGCTTTAGAGGTATGAATAAATGAGAAGGAGGAGTGCCCTTTTATAAGAGGGGTGAGGGGCACCTTTGGAAAAGCTAGAAATATTAATTTATAATAAATTCATATTCGGTTTCCAAGGGATCCAAATTTTACTATTAAAAGTATAAGGTGGGTATAGATCGAAAACCACTCAACCAATAGAATTTAGACAGGTTTGGGTACTTATATTAACCTTATCTTTAAGTATTAACTCTAAGTTAATTAGTTTCACTTTTACAATGTCTCTTTGTATTTTTGTATAATATGGTTAATAAACATACTATATACATCCAAGAGACCCCCAAGTGGTACATTAATGATGCAAATATCATGATATAAGTCTCTTGGCCGAACCTTAGATTTTTAGGAATTTAATATCAATTAATAATATAATATTTGTTTTAAGAACTCTTTTATGTCAATTTTGACACTATTCAATAGTTGATTTTTGTGAAACTCATAACAGATTGATTACTTCGAAAAAAGTCAATTAAATCAATCCTAATATATCATATTATCCTAGAAAATTAGTTTAATTCATTAAAAGTTTCATATTATATTTATTTGGGTATTTATAATATCAATTATTTTAATTTTTCACTATTATAGTAATTACTGCATCATCATTGTGTCATAAATAAAATAAATTATTTAATGTCTAAAAATTATAAATAAAATATCATTATGTAGGAAATCGTTTTATATTTCTAATGAATATTTATAATCTAAAAGCCAACATATATAACCCTATGTAACAATTGTTTTTCTAAAAGATATATGCGTGTGTCATTTTTGTATTCATTTTAACTTAATTAAAATAAAGTGTCATTATCACTTATAAGTGGATCCATGGGGTCCCCAAATAGACCCAAAGATGCTTATGGTCGACCATGTATCACCCAATAGGTTTAAGACACGTTTTAGGGTAATTTAGTATTATTATAATATTATTTTTTAACCCTTATTTACCGGATTTACCCTTAACCACGGTAAATAAAATATTTACCGCAGTAATTATTCAAAATGTCTAAAAATAAAAGTTACATGTTTACACAATTTGAACATCCTGATTCCAAATATGGAATCCATTTCCTAAATTCAAAACACAGAAGTGGAAGAAATTAATTTAAAATTAATTCCCGCTGTCAAAACAAAAAGCGTGTTTTTAAGAGATAATAACTATCAAAAGATTGACACTTGTTTATGTTCGGTTTAATTGTAAAATTATGTCTAATGACCAACATTATATTAAATTGTAAAAATATATTGTAAATATACTTTAAAACCACTCAAATTCATAATTTATCACTATTAATTATTTTGATTAAAAAAGTTGTTTTTAATTAAAATTTAGTAATTTTCACTATTCATCAAAATATGAAAGTTATCCGAAATGTACCAAAATTTCACCTTAGGCTAAATTCGATATTCCGAAACCAAAAATGAAGTCCATTTTAAAATATAAAATATATATCATTTCAAAAAGTAGGTATTACTATTCATAACGGCTAGTTTGATTGGTTGTGGTGTGTGTTAAAACTCAAGGTTGTGTACAACACACGCTACTGTATTATTCAAAGAAAGTGTACCGTGGAAGCTTGGGATGTTTCATTTTAAATTTTTGATGTCCCCATTTAGTCAAAAAGTTTAAAATATTGTATTTAAAAAGGGTTCACTAATAAATTTGATAAAAGTGCAATACTAAAAATGAATTTGTTTTTGCATTATATCTAAGAAACTCATAATATGGATTCTAAAATTATAAGGATTATATAAACATTAAAATTTATCTAATACTATTCATAACCTATTTTGAACGGCTTGTTTGGTAAGTCATGGTGTGCTTGAACATGGTGTTGCATGTAGTGAAAGTTATTGAATTATTTTGAAGAACTAACACACTATGAAATCTTGGGGTGTTACAACCATCTCTGGGAATGATGTTTTTTTATTTTATATATCTTCATTTATTGGATGAATGTACTAATATATAGAATGAATATATATTATATTTACCACTGTATTAATTTTTTATAGATTATGGAACCATTATTATATTACGAGGACCTGAACTACCACATGAAAACATCCATTGAAAAAAAAAGAAAAAAGTAATCATTGATAAAAAAATATTTTAATATTGAATTGTTAATCAATGGTTTCTAAAAAGTTATAAGTGGAATATATGTGATAATATATCTCTTTAAATTATTATTTTTAACAATTAATTTAAAATAAATATTTTACACATGTGTTAATACCACTTTGGAAGCATGTTGTATTTGAGGTATGAGATTGTCTTTAAAATTTATATATCTCATAATTAT
The DNA here is from genome assembly GCA_963277665.1 of Viscum album. NCBI lineage: Eukaryota > Viridiplantae > Streptophyta > Magnoliopsida > Santalales > Viscaceae > Viscum > Viscum album. The sequence continues at coordinate 547,503 of CAUJRU010000324.1, forward strand.
ATGACATTTTAATAACATAATTAACTTATGAGGGATATATATAGGCCATTTATGCATCATATTAATATTTTAAAATGTATTATGAGTATTTGAAAATACATATAGCAATTTTGTTTCATTATGATTTGAATAATATATTACAAAAGTGGTAATGATTATGCATCATAATATTTTTTGGTTGATACATGTTTGATGCTATGAAGCAATTATTGTATATGAGGTGTATAATTTACCCCTTTAAATAGTTATATCATGATTTTATATATTAAAATTATATATTTGATTTCATTTAATATAATTATTTCATGGGAGTATGGAATAAATTTTACCAATGTTTTAAGGGATTTATGTTTTAAAATTATTATTTTTCATTACTGTTTATGATAAAATTTGTTACGATACAATTTTATGAAATATATCAAAATAATTTCATTACTTTTTTTATCTCCATAGATTATTTTTCAAGATTATTTTTTCCAATTTCAATTTCTATTCATTATGCACTATAGATTCTTAAAGAATTGTTTTATTGAAAACTATATTTTTATCTCTTTTATATAAATATTTCACTTTCTAAAATATTATTGTTTTTTAGAATGTTTTTTAAAATATTTTTACAATTATAAATTTATGTTTTGAAGTTATTTTTAGTAATATTTCTCTTTATAAATTAAATTTTAATTGGAATCTTATTTTCTTTTTCTAAATGAGTTAATTCTTTTTTTACCAATAATGTGGAAGGAATCATATTATTAACACACCCTACACGCGCACAATTTCTCACCATCATGAATGATAGAAAATACGAGGCTTCTATTAAAAGTTTAAATGATTATTTTCAATAATTATTGTAAAATAATAATTTATTATGTTTTTAAATTTTAAATAAGGGAATTAGAATTGAAATTGTAATGTTAATGGTAATATAGTCCAAGTGATCTCTTTTTTTCATTTTAATTTATAATAACATCATTTCATGATACTTATACTTTACTGAATATTTGAAAATATAATACTATACTTATTATTTCATTTTAGGTTTTATAATTATGATATTGAGATATAAATTAAGAACATTGATTTTTTAAGGGATATGTTATTATAAAATGTTTAAATGATTATAAAAACCATTTCTTTACTATTTGTTTTGATATAAGATAAATATGTCATGCTCATTTGGAATAAAGCTAATTAGATTATGATTATGTGATTGATGGGTGTAACATCCATGGTTAATAAAGAATATAACATTTTCATACGTATTAACATTATCAAATTAAAAATTAATTTTTCTATCATTGGGATTCTATGTATGATAGATTAATCGGCATTCATCAAATGGTTTCTTTGAATGCTAAATTTACACACAACATTGAGTTATACAAAATAATTATATAATAATTTTATTATTCTAACTGGTAGTTAACGCCTTGAAATTTTATAGTTGGGAATGGAAAAATTAAAATAAAATATGATTAAACATGTTTATTAAATTTTTCTACTTTTATCCAATATATTTTAGAGGATTTAAATAATATTGAATATAATTTAAAGCATCAAATACTCTAACATTCATTAAAAGGTATACTCACCACCTTTTGGTGGTGAATCCTTTTTAAATATAATTTTTTCAATTTTTTGTGTTGTATTTGAAGAAATAAACATTTTATTTAGAAGCAGGTCCTCAAAATACACTTTGGTTAAATGTTTTGTATTTTTCTAACAATGTTCATTTTTTGATAAATAGTGAAATATTCTGCATTTTAATTGAAAACTGCCTTTTAACCTAATTTATATATATTGATTGAATTAATGTTTTATTGGTTTTAAAGTGTAATTTAATTGTATATTTATGATTTAATAAATTTTTGGTCATTATATGTTTTTTTATTTTGAAATTAGGCATAAATGCATGTCAATCTTTTGGTAGTTTTTACATCTTAAAAACATGCTTTTTGGTTTTGACAACAGAAATTAATATTACATTAATTTATGCAACTTATGTGTTTTGAATTTGGAAAAATGGAATTTATATTTATAATTATAAGGTCCAAATTGTTTAAATATTTAACTTTTATTTTTAGACAGTATGTATAATAACATCAGTAAATATTTTGGTTTTCATGGTTAAAGGGTAAATCCTGTAAATAAGGGAAAAATAATATTTTAATAATAAATAATTAACCCAAAACGTGTCTTAACCCTATGTTATGATAAATTTCAGGCCTAGGCATACATGGGTCGAATTTTGGACCCCCACGGAGCCAATTGTATGTGAATATAACATTTTATAAGAAAAATATTTTAATGTCCGGAAAATGTAACATAAAAATATATTGTTTTTTAAAACAATTATTATATAGGGTCATATAAGTGATATTTTCTACTATTAATATTAATTACAAAGATAAAAAAACTTTATTACAACATGGAATATGGTTTATAATTTTTAGACATTAAAAAAATAAATTTATTTATGACACAATGATAAGGATGTGAATTACCTTTTTAATCAATGTTTTAAATAAATGAGATTATAAATATTAAAATAAATATATTATGGAACTTTTTATTCAATAAATGAATTTAATGTATAATAAAGACTTTTTATCTTTAAAATAATAATGGGTTTTATAGATAATCAAGAATTTATAGATTTTTATAAAAGTCATGATTTGAATAGTTTAAAAACTGAAATCAATGTGTATTCAAAACATTTAATTTTTTATTAAATGATAAAATAATCTTGGAAAATTTTTATTCCACTAAATGACATATATGGTGTTACACATATCATTAATTATCCATTTTGGGTCTCTTGGAATTTTAAAATAAATATATTATCCATATAGTTTGAGTATACATGAGGAAATGGTAAAAGATAAATTAGTTATATAAGGGTTAAAATTAAATGATAAGCTTAATTTTATGCTATAGACCAATATAAAACCCATGGTATGAGATTATTTAGATAAATATTAATCTAATATTAGATTTCAATTATTTCTGGATCTTTTTAAATAGAAATTATGTTTATAATAAAATAATACATTCAAACATTCTTTAATAACCCATCCTCCCTCTTATAATAGTTCACCAACACTAACACATTACTCATAGTTCTCAATCCCCCTTGGCTCATTAAAAATATCCCGAAATAATCTCCCAAAACATCTCTTCCTTTTAAATATATTTTCCTAGAATGAAAGAAATTCAATAAAACTGATTCATTCAAACCAAAGTGTGTAACATGAGTTAAAGGTAAGGTCGTTTCTCAAGTTCATTTTTTTATTTTCCTTCTCCAAACCCCAAAACTATATTTATTACATTATTTTATAAAAAAACTAGTATATAAAATATACTAGGATGTTTTTATGTGATTTATTTTAACTAAACATACACACACCTCCATCTAATGGATACGAATATACTGTTTATGTTTATGGCGAACAACTGCCTAACAAAACGATGACTGTTTGATTTTCCCATACCACCTCTCATGGGTACCATTATGGTGGAACTATCATTATATATGATATTTATGATATTTATTTTATCTATATTCTTCATTAATTCTCATGTATAAAATACCATTATTATATTAATGTTGTATAAATATTATAATTTTATTTGAGAAAGTGCGGACTTCTGCCCCATCAAAGTGATATGACTCATTAATACCATACATGGAACACATATAAGATGGTGTTAATGAAATTATGTAACATATATAAAACATGATATCGTAATGGAATAATAATATACCATCATATCATTTATTTTTTATTCCATAAGAAATGAAAAAATGATATGAAAGTTGCATTTAAGAGTATGTACGACTTACCATCTCCATGAACATTGCATTTCATTTTCATAAATCCAAAAGATATGGACTCATATAAATATATATATACCATATTTATATGATATATATTATATCTAAATCATTAATATCATTATGATGATAATGAACTTTTTATCACATGGATAATTTGTAATTATTAATTGTTCATTTTTCACTCATGTTCCGAACATCGACGAAATGTTCGATATGAATGAAAATAATTTATAATAGTTTTAGAAAGGAAATTAGTGATATAGAAGAAATAAAAAACCTAAAAAGGTTACTAATCAGGTTAAAATAATATTATGTTTATTATTCGGGAAGAACAAGGAACGTACAAGACAAGTCAGACTTGAGGTAATGGAACCATTTACTCTTTTCATTTAGTAAAAGACTTATTTTATGTTATGTCTATAAATATAAATTTAAAAAATTTGGTATATTTTATTATATATCCTTATTTATCCGGTGAGGAGACACCCCTTTCTCTCTCATCTACTCGTTTTATGACTTTTTACGTTATGTCATTAGGCTGTTAAAATTTTTAAGGGAACATCTTAATTGAATTTAAATTCATTGGGATAGACATCAACTTCATTATTATTTCATCATATGAATTATTTTGAATGAACTATTATTTTTTTACACATAATATCCACTTTTATTGGGTGTATTTATATTTTTCACACATAATTATTTCATTGATTTATCCTTAATCTAACAGTATAATCTTTGTATGGTACATCGTCTCTGTCTCCTTTCATTGAGGCATACTTTTATTTATACATGAATTTCTTTTATGTGTTGTATAATAATACCCTTTGAATTTTAGATTTATTCAAAAGGAATATTTTTTTATGAATCGTTTTACTAAATGACCAAAAAATGATTCTTTTTATGGTACACTATGACAAAGACCATTCTACATCAGGGTGAAATAATTGATATTTGGATTTCATTTCAAGTCATAATGATTCTAAAAGAAAAATAAATAACATATACTCTTTTTACATATTTTTGTATGGAAAATGGTTTTTCTAATAGATTGATTATGACAAAATAATGAAATGTTATATTGTGATTTAAATATAGAAAAGTTATATTTATTTTATTCTTCTTCATGTGTTATGATTATGTTATGGTTATTTTACATTGTTTACACATACGGGTGGTTCTGTTATAATCTTAGCGAAGGTTTTCCCGAGAAATCTCTCTAATTACTTGAGTAACTTGACTTTGTAAAATGTCAATGTTTCTCCTAAGAGATTTAGGGAATATACTGTGATGGGTATTCCAAACGTAACTCCCTACATAGATGTGAAATCTTAAATTTAAGTGTGTTATAGAGGAAACATGTTACCTTTATGATTTATGATTGCTATGTGTTATTCATCAATCATATTATTTCGTGAGGGGTGTAAAAGAGCATATGTTTTGTCTGTATTGATGGAGTAATGATTTATTTATTTATATTATAACCATTATTGGGATTTTTTATGCTCATCACATGTTTTTGAATTGTTTTTCTTAGGGTATAATGATGGGAATGAGAAAAAAATAATTCTAGAAGAGTTATATCAAGAATAGAATTCTTGTTTTGTTTATATATTTTTCATTTAATGAAAAAAATTGGTACTAAGTAGATGTGTCTATTTTGTAAAATATGTGATGTAATGTAATAGTTATAGAAAAATGCATTAAAAATATAAAACTAAAAAGATCCTTAATTTGAATTATTTACATAATTAATGATTAAGTAATGTTTTAGGCTAGGGCGTTACTATTGGTATTAGAGGTGAATTTAGATAACATATTTGGTTAGGGTGTTATTTAAGCATACATGAAATAACCATAATTGTTAGCTTATTTGAAAGATTCATAGTTATTTTAGGTAAATTTAATGAGTTCAGCATAATGTGAATAATTATATCCTGGTTTTTACCCTCCTTATAAGATATTATATTATGATTTTACACAGAGACTCACACTGAGATTTTTTGTTTGAATAAATGGCTAGATCTATGAGGCATCATAGTAACAATTTATGTGAGGAAAAATGTAATGGTTTTCGAAATAAATAATCAAATGAAATGGGATTAGTAATGATAACTCATGTGGTTATTCTAAACCATCTATCTAGAGTCGTGATTGACTATCTTATCCTTAGTGATATTTGTAAGCCATTGTATACATGAGAAATGAATCCTAATGGGAGTTCGGGTAAAATCAATAATGGTAAGTATATTAAAAAACCTATTTGTCAAGTATGTGGAAATAAATAAATAGGAAAATTCTTCCATGGGATGGTAAGATGTTTCATATGTGGTATTGAAGGTCATAAATCAATAACCAACAATAGAAATAAAATCATCCAGTTGACTCTAGTAAATGGAAAGATGTTCTTTCTAATGGATCATTTGAATGTTTTAACAGTTGTATGCATGGTAGTTATATATATAGATGTTCAATGAAGAATGTTTGGGAATGGGATCAAATGTATTGTGCAAATATATTTTTACTAATTTCTAATGTCATTCCAATTGATGATAAGGAATCTACAATTGACATTTGAATGGTTTGGATTATTTGTTAGTTCATGTTTTGGAATAACTAAAATATTAGGACACTGGGGATTATTCTTTATAGGAATGAATCATTATAGAATATGATGGAAGATTATAGATAAATGATTTGGAAGAATGTTCGATGACTAATATTTCTACATTTTATAAAACAAAGAGTTATGTTGGATCTGTAGATGATGATATGATTAAATATATTAATTATAGGATTACATTGGAAAAATTGTTATAGAATGGGTAATACTGAGGTTTGATATGTGAAAATTTTATTCAAGAAAAAATTATCTTTTTTTATATAGTTATAACCAACCATTTGGATTTATATAATCCTTGAATTTGTGTAAATTAATAGTTATTACTTTTGGGGATGAAAATGTGAGGTATGAGATAACATCGGTGGTTAAAATTTGTTATGGATATTTTTGAGGAATTTATCTCATTACAGAGAATGCAATAAAATTATATAATTTCTAAAATAGGAAAACACATAGACTGTGTGAAAACCCATCATGTCAGAAGAAAATGCTGGAATCAAACCCACAACCAAAGTGAGATTTTGATTATTTCCTATAACTTGACTACGAGAAGTCCCTTGTCAGTATGACTAATTTTTTTATTAAATGATTTTATGGATCAAGAATAAGTGTATTTTTGGAACTTATGTTTTATCAATTGTATATACATAGTGTTTGAATTTGATCTAATGATAAGGTGAAAAAAGTTATTTTAGAAGAAGTTTTCACTTTTGGAACACTATATGCATAAGGAATATAGAATACAAAAGGAAATCATTTATGGAAAATGGTTGAGATTTTTATTTTGGAAAAATCTATGTTTTTTTGTGGACATATTGTGATTTTGTTTATTTATGGAAATTATTATCTTATCCTTGATAATATGTGATTATGTTAATTAGTTTTCAGAATGATAATTTAATAGTATTAGATGTTATTCAGAGATAAATATTTTGATTTATATAAAATACTTTATGATTAATTTTTTTCAAGTTTTGGGTATCAATCTTAGTTTGGATTATATTAAAATATTTTATGGTCAATTTTTTATTGAATAGATTTTCATGAACTTTGGGTATTTTTTGATAAATTTTTTAGATTAAGGGTAGTATATTCTTTTTATAAACGATTATTCTTTTAGGGGATTATCTTATCATGTACCATCCATTTATTATTTGGTTAATGCCTAAAGACATGAGAAATATATAGTTCATCTTTTACTGATTATGTTATTCTTAAAGAGTTGACTCTAGAACTTCATTTGTGTCCAATTCATCTTTAGTACTCATCATATTGAGAATAAAAATGTTTTTTGAAGAAACTTGTTAAATGATAAAACTATTTTGGATAATAGTTATATATACATATGTTCTTTGTCTATCTAATAAAAAACTATCAAACTTTATGAATGGTATCTAAAATAATTTTTTTTTCTATTTACTTTTTTTACGGGTGAATAAAAAACCATTTAGCCAATCTCATATTTGAGGTTTTTTATTGGATAAATTTTTCTTGATCATGTTTTCTATCACTCTTAATGAGAACATGAAATATAGAATCTCCTTTATATCCATGTTTTCCAACATGGAATCTTGGTATTGGTTATATTAGGTGACCTTAATACTTCTCATTCATTCATTTAATGAGATAGTTTTATAGACTCTTTTTCCGATGTGGGACTTTTAATGATGTTTCTAAAGAAAACTTTAACATTGTTAAGATGCAATTCCCAATAGGGGAAGGATGTGAAAACACAAGTAAATAATGAATTTGATATTTTAATATTTATTAATATTTTTGAATTTAATATTAATTTTAATTTCAACCGGATGATATGTTAGATAGCACACTAAACATTTAACAATGCGTTTAATTGAAATCTTACGATGCAGAAAAATTTTCCGAATACTGAAAAATTAAAAAATAATATTATAATTTTAAATGGTTGTTAACACCTAGCCATTCCATTAGAGGTAATATATAGAACTAACTATAAAATTATTACACATGTTTTTTATATATTTTCAATTTTATCCAATAAATTGTAGAGGCATAAAATAAGAATGAATATGATAATAAGCCTGAAATATTGTAATATTTTTTAAAATGACGATTTACCACCTTTTTTTGGTGAACCAAATTTAAATATCTATTTTGGCACATATATATGTTTTATTTGAGAAAATAATGTTTTTATTTAGAATAGTATATCAAAAATTATTTAGGGGAAAATTTTGTTATGTTTCTGATAAGGTTCATTTTTTTTGAAGAATAGAGAAAAAAACTACATTTTATTTAAAAAAGGCCTTATAATATAATTTATTTTTAGTTATATTTTAGTTTTAATTGGGTTTAAATTGTTGTTGGATTATAATTTTATCATTTTATCCAATTTTGGTCATTGGAAGTAACTTTACTTAGAAATTGGACAAAAATGCAGGTCAATCGTTTGGTATGTTTTACTTCTTAAAAACACGCTTTTTTGATTTTGATAATTGGAATTTATTTTAAATTAATTTATGATAATTCTATGTATTGAATTTGGAAAAATTTATTCCATATTTGGAATCATGTTTTCCAAATTTTTTAAATAGGAATCTTTTTTAGAGATTGTTAATTATAAATTTAGGAAATATATTATTCACCATGGTCAAAGGGTAAATATAGTAAATTTTTTTGTCAATAATATTATAATAGTATTAATTACCATAACACATGTCTTAAAACTATTTTCTAATACATGTTAGACCTTGGGAATACTAGGGTAGATTTTCGGACACCTTGAAGTAACTTTTATGTGAAAATGCATTTTATAAAAATTAATTTAAAGTTAATGAAAATTTTATATAAACATATATCATTTAGTAAATCAATTTTTATATGGGGTTGTATAATTTATATTTTTGACTGTAAATAGTCAGGTTAAAAATATTATTTACATCATCGTATTTTATTTATAATATTTATACATCAAAAAAATTATTTATGACACAATGATGATGTAATGATTACCTTATTAAAAAAATGTCTAAAATAAATATGATTATAAATATTAAAATATATTTATTTTAAAACTTTTTACGTAATCCATGAATTTTGGGGATAATTATGACTTTTGATCGTTTATTTAATGAAGGTTTGTTTTTGAAATAGTCATTTTTTATTTATATTTTTAGTATTTATATAAATAGTTTATAAATTGACATAAATAAGTTTTTCAAACAATTAATATTTCATTAAATGATAAAATAATCCTAAAAATCTAATATTATTTCAAAAGACATATATGATGTTACAAATTTAATTAATTATCTATTTTTGGTCTCAATTCATTTAATAGGAAATTTATTAGCTATATAGAATTAATATACAAGAGGACATGGTTAAAGATAAATTATTTAACTAAGAGTTAAAGCTGAAATATAAAGTTAATATTATTCTATAAACATGCCTAAAACCCATTGGCTGACTGAGTTTCAAACAATCCTAAACTTATATTCTAATTAAATTAATTTGGGACATTTTGGAAATCTAAATTTGGTTCATAATAATATAATATTTTCAAACATTCTTAAAGAGCCCATACTCCCTCTTATAAAAGGCCATCAGTTTTAACCCTTTTCTCACTACACAAAAGCCCCCTTGTATCCTCCAAAAAACATCCCAAATAATATCCAAAAATACCTCTGTTTCTCTTATATTTCTTTCCTAGGAAGAAATCAATTGAAGAAAACATTTTGGTTGAAAGCAAAGGGACTTACCCGATTTACACGTAATGTATTCTCTCAATTTCTTTTCATTATTTTCATTCTCCAATAACCTAAACTATATTTATTAAATTATTTTGTAACAACACTAGTATATTCAATATACTAGTATGCTTTTATGATAATTATTATTACTACACTTATACAGACATCTATCTAATGGATACGAACATTCTGTTTCTGTGTATGGCGAACGGCTGCCTCACGAAATGATGATGTTCGATTTTATCCAACCACCTCTCATGGTGGACATTATGGTGGAAATATAATTATATATGATATTAAAGATATTTATTTTATCTAAATTATTCTTTAATTTTCTTTTAGAACTTACCTTTATTCTTTTCTTGTTGTATAAATATGATAATTTAATTTGTGGAAGTGCGGACTACCGCCCCCACAATGTGATAAGACACATTAATAGCATACATGGAACATATAAGGTATTGTGTTAATGAACTTATGTAACTTGTATAAAATAATATATTATAATGGAATAATAATATACCAATCTATCTTTTTGTTTTCAATCCATTAAAAATTTTAAAAAAGGAAATGAATGTAGCGTTCATGCCCATGTATGGCTTACCGTCTCCATGAACAGTGCATTTGATTTTCATATATACAAATGTTATGGATTATTATAAACACATATATACTGAATTTATATTATATATATTATATCTAAATCTATAATATCATTCTGAAGATAATGTAATTTTGACCACATGTACAATTTGTAATTTTAACAAGTTCATTTTTGACGCAAGTTCTGAACATTGACAAATTGATCAATATGAACTCAAATAATTAATATAATATTATATCAAGGTAATGATGGATATAAAATAAATAATAAACATGAAAAATTTTCTTAATAAAATTTAAATTATCTTATGTTAATTATTCAGGAAGAACAAGTAATGTACAAAACAAGTTGGACTTGAGGTAAGGGAACCTTTCACACCTCTCTTTTATTTGAAGAATTATTTTATGTTATGTCTGTAATTTTAAAATTCCAAATTTTCGGATATCTTATTATAAATAATTATTTTTGTAAATTTTATTTCCCTCTGATGAGAGACCATTTTTTCTCTCATTAACTCATTTTTATAATTTTAAAGGGAAGTCGTTGGGCTGTTAAATTTCTGCAAGGGAACATCTTAACCCAATTTCAATTTTTTGTGTTAAAATTATTATTCATTATTATGTCATTATATGGATATGTTTCAATGAACTATGGTTTTTTACACATAATATCCAGTTATATTTTGTGTATTTATATTTTTCACATGTAATTATTTCATTGATTTATCCTTAATCTTATGGTGCAATATTTTTAAGGGACATCGTCTGAAACTTATTTTATTAAGGCATACATCAATTTATACATGAAACTCATTTATATGTTGTATAATAATCTTCTTTTACATTTAATTTTATTCAAATTAAATCATTTTTATGAATCATTTTATTAAATTAAAAAAAATAATGTTTTCATTTTGACATATGTGGTGATAATGATCTTTCCACCACCAAGAGCATTATTTGATATTTGCATTCCTTAACAAGATTTAATGTTTTTAAAAGGAAAATAAATAACATATACTATTTTTATGTATTTTGGTAAGGAAAATGGTTTTTGGAATGGATTGATTATGTCAATATATTTAAATATTTTTTTTGATTGCAATGTTGAAATGTTATCTTTCCTTATGCTTGATAATGAGTGATGATTTTGTTATGGTTATTTGGAATTGTTTACGCTTATAGGTTGTTCAATGATAAATCTTGGGTGGGTGGGCTTGAGATAACACTCAATCGAATTGGGTAACATGATGAAGGTAAACATTAATGTTTCATCTATGAGATTTAGGGAATATACTATGATGGGTATTCAAAACATAACTCCTTACGTAGCTCTGAGAACTACAACATATTTATGTTATGGATTCCACAATTTCCCTTTATGATTTAGTATTTATATGTGTTACTTATAATTATTATAATTTCATGAGGTGTGTTAAAGAGATTATATTTTGTATGTATTTATTGAAAAATGAATTCATTCTTTATTTTATAACCCTTACTGAGATTTTTATCCTCACCCCACGATATTTAAATGTTGTTCACAGGGTATAAGTAAAGGTAAGAGAAAGGAATAATTCAAGAATATTATTATCAATAATTGAATGATTGTTTTCTCTTAATTGTTTTTATTTCAGGAAAAATGGATACTAAGTAGAAGTTTCTAATTTGTAATACTTCTGATGTAATATATTATTGATGGCCTAATTCTCTAAAACTCTGGACTTAAAAAAATCCTAAATGATAATTATTTACATAATTCAAAATTATATAATGTTTAAGGCTAGGTCATTAAAATGGGATTGTAATTATATATCCCCGCAATGTGTAGGGATAAAGTATCTTACCCTAAAGATATTAGGTATTGTAATGGTGAATAAACCCAGTTATGTAAGGGTATATATATACTACGATACCCTTGAAAGTGAACCTTGAATAAATATATAATGTAATTGGAAAATAACCAACTCCACTATAATCACCATAGTTGAGATCATTGACTAAGGAAATAGTTTCATTTAATCAATTGTATGACACAAAAATACTTTTTACGGCACAATTATTTTATCATAACCAATGATATTTTATTCATTTTTTGATTCATGTCTTATAATAATCCATGAATAATACCATGACCCATGATTATTATCTATGATATGTTAGGTATCATATTCAAAATTTATGTTAATGCTCGCATACCCTTATGATCATATTATGATTAAGTGATTATTTATATAAACCTTTTTTCCCTTATTGATATTCTAATCTAAAAATTTATTATGTTTTTTCCCCTTCATATGAAGAATGTTTTTATGTATGTTTTTTCAATGTTGGTTTCTACTTTTGATGAAATATATGGTAAATGATATAGATAATTTATGTCTCAATTGTTTATGTATCCATGTTTCCAAACACACTAAACCTTTATTATTCTAGTGTAGAACATAATTTAATAAAATGATGATTTATCTAATAATATTTAATATTTTCTTTATATGTATGGGTCTATATATATATGAAATAATAAACTATCATAGATGTTTTATCAAAATCTGATAAAATAATTCAATATCATTCAGTACTCATTATCCTGATAATTAAAAAACATTTGATTACATGTATTGCTAAAATAATTGAGTGAAATTACACTTATAATGATTATAAAACTACATGAATTATTCAGTAAATGGTATTATTTATCAACTACCCAAATATCTCATCCTCCATGAAGGACCAACAGTCAATGGTGAAATAATCAAGAAACTATTATCCCAAAATAAAAATGGAGGGGTGTAATTTATCAAACATTCAGATTTCTATAGAAAATTCTCATGATACACTCTTAATAAAAGCATATTAGAGGGAAGAATAAGTGGATTTGGTAGATAATATTTCCCAAAAAAATGGATATTCAATATAAACTTATGGAAGGAGTCATTGAATTTATGGTTCTCCCCCCTCATAAGAATAAATTAGTATGGAGTCCCATTATAGAATGCTATAGGGGACACAGAAATAGTAACCACATCCCAGGTTTCATTATAGCATGGCCCACTAGTTCATGGTTTAATGGAAACCCATAGAATGAAGACCCAAAAAACTGAAATAAACCATTATATAATTTTCAATGGATCTATGGGGATAAACCTTTATAAATTTTAGAACCTAATTATTTTTTCATTTGTAAATTATTTAATCACTATTTTATTACATTATGATATTCTTCCCCCTTAAACTACCCTCATTGTTAATTTCATTGGCTTTATCATATCCATATCATGTATCCCCCATTATGATGCAACCATTTGTGTGTATTGTGATATTTAGCTTCTATTGAAAATATAAACCAATAAATAAAACATAAATATGTTAAAAAAAATCAAAAATATTCTACATAACTCTTGAAATCCATTGATTCTCAAAAATACCCCTACTTCATAACACAATATTCCAAATTTCCCTATATTTAACCGATCTCTAACAACCAAATTCATTAAAAATACCAACCATAATTATTTTCATCCATGAGAACCTTCTATGGTTTTTTATTGAAATCAACTTCATATACACAAACCTGATACAACTACACATTTCCTATTAATAATTGAAATGGTAATTACCAAACTATCCATGAACTGAATCTTGGTACCTTGAAATTCTATTGGAATCCCATATCAATCCTTCTATATCAATATAAATATCAAATTAAATTAATTCTCAACAATTTCAATATCACAATAACCAATTATAGACATAAATCCAGGCCATTCATCCACTAATCGACTATTTCAAAAAGTATCTGGGCACACACAAGCGTTCACTATCATATTAAATAAATCACATTTCATCATAAAAAGGATTAAAATAATGAAACTATATTATAATAAGAACTAGGGATTAAATCCCATAATATAATTTTCCTTCCATCAATGCCACCATTATTCATACACCACTAGTACTAACATAACCTCAATTTGAATAACTCATTGAATGAAAAATATATTTAACTCTTATTTAGAATTCATAACCAAAACATTATTATAAAATGACTTGATTATTTAAATTTCTAATATTTACTAATGAACCATATAGATTTTCGAAACATACACTTCGGTACTATAGTAATATCACAACCACACATCCATATAATTTACCTCTAACAATAACATAACACCATTAGGGCCCAAAACCAATGATTGAATAGAATCTCCATAACTTATGTGTTTCATTTTAATGATTTATTAAAATAGTATACTCAACATACCAATATTATACAATACAAAATTTCAAGAAAAATGACTTGAAAAATCATTTCTTGTCAAAATAATGTACTAATAAGATGAAAACCATACTACAATATAATAATTCTTAAAACACCCTAGAGGTTACCTAAATCTCTTGAAAATAGTGGTTACAAAAACCAATATCAAATGGTACAATCCCCACCATGTTATATTTCTTACATTAATTAAAGAAGAAATCATTATATGGTGACAACATTTCACAGATTCCACTTCAATTGATATTCGATTATAATTTATCACTAATCATATAATAGTATATTAATTAATTCTATATTCATATGTTTTATTGATCAATGGGTTTTAGACTCACTGATGATATATTACTTATCATTTAAAACTCATAAAAAACAACCTACATATATAAATGTTAAAACTATAAAAAAATATGCATCAATCCCAACTATATTCTGTTTAGTAATATGATATTATAAATCCAAATGGATTTTTTATCATACAATAAATTATAAACATCCAATAATTTCATCTAAAACAGAACAAACCCATCCTATCAGTGTCTCCATAATCTAATACATTATCTACCACACTCAAATCAAGATAAGAAATATCATTCCAAGATCAAATTATTGTAATCACATAATAAAACATTATATAGTCTCATTAATCATGGTTGAGATGTTGGGAATGAGTGATACTCAAAAAAATAATGGTATTGAATTATCCCTATAGAACCATGAATGATCTCATGGGATCCATGAATGTTTTTTATATAATTCCACCAAAAAATTGGAAACCCATAGAATCCACACACACCCTCCACAACACATAATTTTTTTTATAAACCCATATGAACACAACCTCTTATAGTTTAATGGGATGAGATAAATCCATAACAAAACCCTCTTATAGGTTATTTTCTATAATACACCTTAATAACATTAAAAACAACAATGTTATAGTCTCTTATACCATCTAGTCATAAAAATATACTAACGTTCAAATTATATTATTCTCATTAGACATAGGATCACATTCCCAATCATCTATAACTAACCCCCTTTTTTGTTTTTTCACCTATATAGATGTACTCTTGGCTTCTCTTTTATAATGGGACCAATGAATTTCAAGATTGTGATGGTTAAGAAATGTTAACCATCGACCCATGTACCACTATAAATACAAAATGTTTATACCCATATAATACATACCCTAAGCCTTACCATCAAAGTAAATATATCCTCCATGATATCAATAAGAACAGTTTAAGGAAATATAGATATGAATCTATCTAATATATCCTATGAAACATGTTCTAAATTAGAAAACTACTTTATATTTTCAATATCAATTAATATCATGAAATTAAAAATACCTTTTTATATCCTAGTTAGAGTACTAACATCCAGAGAAACGCCTATAACCATATGATACAAAACCACAGACATACGCTACCCATAATATTCTAGTACCAAGGAATAAAATACCAATACCAAACAACTAGGGTATTTTATTTAGTAATTTCATATAGAAATTGAATATTAATAATAAAATGGATTTTGATAAAAAGAACCTCAAAACCATTACTAATAAAATGATCCTAGTTTTATATAGATTTTCTACAATATTATATTTTAATACAATACATAAGTTGTTTTTGACACATTAAAAAGCTACAACTATCTATAATAAAAAATTCAACAACGAAAAATGGAAGGAATATATTCTAAATTCTATCGACTATATATGATCCCATATGGGTAGACATTACCCTCTTTATCACATCCATTAATAAATAAAATTACTGAACATCATCCAAAAAACCCATATTTGAGTGCCCATATATATAATTATATGCAAAAGAAAAATTTAATTACATATACATGAATGATATAAGAAATAAATAACGCAATGTTATTTTCATTTATCCAAAAAAACACCCTTATGAACGATCATATAAGAAATTTAAAATTTTAATAAAATATAAATGTATTCATCAAATAAAATCCTAGAGACTCACCTCAACTCTCATTTTAGTCGATATTTAGCATCTATAGACCTATATTCAGTGAAATATCTATTCAGAACAATGTAATTGAATAGTTATCTACATGCCCACTAGGGTTCCGTTAAATGGTGTTAGAAATAAATTTTTGTACAGTCTCACAATGTTCAATTAATATATGATATCATATTTATTTAATTCATGGGGAAAATAAATAATAATAAAATGACATATAATCATTCATATTGGTTCATAATGTGAAAATAATCCTACCGTGAAACTCTACAATTTTTTTTTGAACAAATATTGTAAATAAATTCAATCGTAGTCTTAGGTAATAGTGATCTCATATGAAATAACATAATATTACATTACTATCTATACAACCCAAATACTTCATGATTGAATCCATTCCCTCAACTTGAGAAACCACGGTGATCAAATTTCACATTGTACCAAGACATTTCATGATTCGTTATTGTCTGATCATAAATGAAAAAATTACCATATGTCCTCCTAATGTATTTACATGTCTATCCGTTGGAGGTAAAAAAAATTGATTCATATGCTCTAATACTACTATATAATATGAATTAAGTGTTATAAAGAATTCAAAAGTACATGTTTGAATAACAAGGGAGGAAAAATTTCATAAGGAGACCCCAAAATATTAATGGTATGACCATAAATCATATATTCTAAATGTTATATTGATTTATTAGTATTTTTATCCATATGTTTCATATTTCGTAGTTCATCATAAAATCCATTCCTATTTAAAAATTTCTCCTAAATTATAATATCCTATACCCTAGGATGGCATATCATAATACCTATAATACGTACATAAACATAAAATATATTAACATTTTAAACATTAGAATAAAATCCTCATTCATAGATCATTTCTAGTATACCACATGTATATATTATTTTCCATAACGACTTAACCTTTTAAATTGGATATACTAGAATCAACCCCATTATCCATATACCATCTAATCATAAATGCAACATTTTTGGATAATATACCCATACCAAACCACATATAGTATGAAATAGAACACCAAACACTTCAATATACTTCTCATTCTCAAGAAGCCATGAAATATGATTGTAACGTTGAACCATGCATGTATTATGTAAAACAATTATATATCAGTCACCCCATAGGGGAATTCAATATCATGGACTCAACAATACATAAGACTAAGTAGGCCAATAAAATGGAAATTTTATATTATAAATTTCTATAATAGTAATGATTCCCATGTATAGTACCAATAGAATCCATTACCCTAGTGTAATCCTATTAAAAAAATTGACACAAATAGCTGATAAACAATTTTTAAGTAACCTACAACATATCTTATTGAAGAAATCATATCCCCTTTAGAGAAGTAACACTAATTTTTAAAACATAAAACTACATATAGGACATATCACTCCCTCTGTATAATAACATTCCACTACAATCACTCAATGTGGGTGTTCAAAACTAATCATTAGATGAGTAGTTGTCTCACACAACACCTATATATTTATTCTTATCAATTAATCTACAATAGAAAATAAAAATCCATCTTACACTAACCTTTGATATTCCTAATACCAATGACCTATTATATCCCCATTATAATACCTACATGAATCATCGTCACTATGAGAAAACATCATGTTATTTTTCTTGATCACTTGATTATTAATAAATTTCTGTAAATAAAACTTTTAAAAACTCTATTTTTTCAATTTAGGGTCCTCAGTATCCATATCAAATTTTCCATATCCTAAAACCCCATGACCGAAGGGAAAATATTGTAATAAAACACATGTGTTTATTTATTATAGGGACGTAATATATCAATATATATATTTTATTCAAAAACATTGAGTCCGAAAACCTATTCAAAATAGTTCAAGAATAACAATTATTTTGATCCCATATTTCTGAACACTAATAATAAAAAATATAATTATTGATATAATATAATAAAGGGATACATAATCCTAAAAAAATAAATAAGTGTCACTTCAAAAAAGACCCTGGAAAATTTCATCATAACGCCTTATGGAATGGCTTGAAGATTCATATCAACAAAATCCTAGTAATTTTAAACAAAATCATCTAATAATAAAAATGAAGTTCAGAAAAATCTTATAGAAAAATAACCTATTAAAATACCTTCAACTAAAAAAGAACTAATAACATGTTCTCACCACTCTATGACCTACATAATCCATGTCCCATAAAATTTCCATTTTTCATTAGTATTCCTCTATACTCTAGTGAAATCATCACTAATACACAAACCTAAATCATAAACATTCCAAGGGGATACCAAAATGAGTAGGACATTGGTGGAAGAATAAATATGACCCATAGAAATCTGTTTAAAATAAAAAAGATCAATTATGTAATGATATCCAAGTTAGTAAAGACTGAGTGTAGGATCCAGATAAAACACCCATCCATACATGAACAATATGACAAAAACTATTGATGTTGAATCAGAAATTTTGGGCCATCACATACATAAAAAACTATAAAAGAGAAACATTAATTTTTAATTAAATGGTTCATGATAATATGTAACCATTTTTCTGTCACATTATTATTCGATATTGTAATGGATCGGACCACTCGGGTCCATCCCATGGCGTAAATCTAGTGTTTGAGGTGTTCTGGTGTTCAAGGTGACTTATCCCGAACAGTTTGGAAAATTTACAGAATGGTGAGTTCCAACAGTATCCCCTATTTCCATTTCCAAATTTATAGATCATGAATAGTGTTTCCAGAATGGTGAGGTCCAATGGTATCCCTTATTTTCCTTTGCTAAATTTTGTGTTCATGAAAATTGTTTCTAGAACGGTGACGTCCAATGGTAACATCAATTTCCTTTGAGAAATTTTTAGTTCTAGAACGGTGTTTCTAGAAATATGAGGTCCAACAGCAACCTCAATTTCTGTTTCCAATTTTGGAGTTAATAAACAATGTTTCTAGATTGGTGATGTTCCAATGCTCGCCTCTATTTTTATTGGCAAATATCGTGATTGTGAATAGTGTTTCCAGCATCCTACTATTTCGACACTTTGATGTTTCAATTGACGTAAACTGAATTTAAAGCATTTTTAAAGGAATCTACAACTGATTCAAAAGCCATAAAAGCTAAATTATGTTTTTGAGGCCCGGGATGATTATACATTTTCAAACTATGTGGATTAATGCGATCCTATTTTAATATAAATACTATCATATCTTAAATTGATGCTCCATTAAAAATTCTAAAGGGTTGAGATATCTTCCTCCCTAGATCTTCCTCCTTTATCTTGGGTGTGAGACACTCAAACCATACATTCCTTCCCATAAGAGTTGGGCGATCAAAAATTTCCTCCACGGTTAGGTTCCCCTCTTTTTTTTATGAAACCATGCAGTATCAAATGATCTTCTATATAAGGTATGATATATGCTAATTCTTTTGGGTTCATTTTATTCTAATTCTCCATTAACTTTTATGGAATTTTATTTCCATGTTCCTAACGAACTTCTCTTAGGTGTTTTCCAGTGTGGTTGTGCCCTTACATCCTTGGGTGGATATAGTTGTCATGGGGGAGGATATCGTAACTCGTTGGGTGGATAATTCTCATATAAGAATTTTAAAAACCGTTTGAGGTAGGGGATTTTTTGTTCTCTATTCTATTATGTGAAACTGTATAGTTTGCATTTTTAGCCCACTGTATCACTATAGAATTAACATATTAAATATTTGAACTAGATAAATAAATTGATATTGATCATATGTTTTTACAACTTTATTTTCTTGATATTGTGATATCTATGATTTCTTTGATTATCTTTTTTTTCTTGACGGAAATTGGTAGTGAACGGAAAGTTTGAATTAATTGGTAATTATTTGGATAAATATAAAGTTTCTTGTAAATGAATATGGTGGTTGAGGTTGTAATTTTTTACTCAAATTGAGGCAGTAAGAATTTTTAATCTATTTGTGATAGATTACAATTTAGGTTTCCCAATGTTGGAACCTATGAATAATAAATCGATTAATTCAGGATGGATTAATGAGTTGATTATTTGATAAAATATAATTTATTGTAGGGTTCTTAGTTACCCCCTTGATTTCTTAAGGTCCAATATTCCAATTGATACGACATTTATTTTACTGAGGCTTGTGTTGTGATTGGATCCAAGAAGACAGTTGTGATATGTGAGTTCACAGAGGCCTATAAGTTATGGTAGCAGTTGATTCCTAGAGTGGCAAGATGCATCGGTTTATGCATGTTGGTGTCGAGGAGGACACCAGAGATGATGGAATGGGATATATGTGATTGTTTTGATTCTTGTTGTTTCTTGTATTTTTTTCTATTCTCTACTTTCCCCACAGTTCAAGGCAGCTGGTTTGCTTACCCTCTTTCCAAAAGTGTAAAATACATGCAGGGTATGCCACATGGTTTCGATAATTAGATTACTGATAGAGGATGGATATATGCTCTTAATATAGGTGGAAAAGGCTTGATGGGTAGTTCATATACTCACTTTATAGAGCTCCCTTCTATTTTGTAGCTTTGAATTATTTTCATGAATTCCTTTGAATGTGGGAAAGTAATAATGTTGCTAATAAATTATTGAATAAATGATGCTAACGCATGGGCTTTGAGCTTGTTTAGAAGCAATGATGAGGTTCCAATATAAAGGAATAGTGATATTTTGGTGTGTTTCTAATGAAAGATAATGGGGAATTTATTAATGTATATTTAATGTTTAAGTAATAAATTAATGTATAGTGTAATGGATAAAATCGGAATGACGTAATGTATTAAATCTCGTTAAAAGTTCGTGTGATTAGGGGATACCAAATCTTAGAAGTGGAAGCCAGGAGTTCAAGAGACGTTAGTTATAGTTGAGTCTAAGATGGGGTTATACCCTTATTTTGGTTGTGAACTATATTATATTTTTTACTTTTTTTTATGCACTATTCCACCCTGCCAGTTAGGGAAACTGACAACTTGGGGATTCTGATCCCTAGGGAGTGTTTTCCTCAACATTCCAGGGGGAGGATAGAAGATTGAGTACCCCCATGAGCCCCACTCTATTCCCTTGGTAGTTACTTGTGCGGGTAGGCAAAAAATTTAGTTCTCCTCATATATGTGTGTAGAGGGCAGTAATGGTTGTGGTTATTCAAAAAAATATATTTTGGATATAGTTTCCTATGGACTACTATAGGTATAACGTGTATAGGTTGTCATGGCATCAGGATACTTCCTCGATGAATGGGATGTAATGGCTCGAGGTATAATTCATGACGTATGATACACCTTATCCATGTTGTGGTGGCACTAAAAAACTACTTGGTTACATTCGGGTATGGACATTGTGATTTTGTTTCTGAGGTGCATGCTGGTGTGCTTCGCCCATGTGTCGGTGGAAAGTCTTTTTGGAGAGAGATGCTTAAGACATGAAACGTTGGGGAAAAGAGGCAAACCAGTAGGGATGTAATAGAGTGTTTACCTTGATTATCATTATTATATTATATAATCTTTTATGCGATACTTGGTGAGAGTAGCAATGGTTAGGCTGGGAACTTAGTATACCTCTTTAGGAGAATTTTAGTTTCACTTGTTGTTCAATGTGCCTTAACATGATTTCTTTACATTTTCCTGAGTGGCTCTAGGGAGTATCTTACTGAGTAAACTGTTATTCTGACCCTATGTATATATAAATTGTTTTCTAGGTATCTTAGAGAAGGTTTGAGATCATTCTAGTTTTTACAAGCTTGGTGTTGTAGGAGATGTCCGGGCATGTGGTCGCTGCTGTTTTTACTTTCCTTTGGGTACTTTTGGTTTTTTTCATTTCAGTTGAAGTCTTTTTGCGTGAAATTACATATTTTTACATGGGATTCATTTTTTTTATGTTGTCTGGGTTGGATTTGGTTGGTGTCTGTCTTATCTCTCTCTTTATCATGTGTTCTCTTAGAGGGTAATGCCTCCCATTTTGTGTTTACCATACCTTCGGTGATAGTCTCCAACCCGGGGCCTTCTAGAGGTGGTACTCGAGGGGGTTAATATATCTCTTCATTAATTTATGGACTAGGAGGGGTACTCCTTTTAAAGATAGGTTCATGATAGAGTGGTATCAGATATAGGTTGAAGAATAGGATAGAGTTTGGTGTTAGGAACATGTGAGGATGCATGGGTTGATAGGGAAACAATGTCAGTAATGTTTAGAAATTGATGTAAACACTGGATACCAGCTGAGTCATAGGCGTTTAAGGGCCCCAGTGATCTGATGCACGAACCATTATGTTTATAATATCTAATAAATGTGGTGATACTACTTGTAAGGTAGAGACCTAGGAAAGGGTCATGCATCATTCTTTATTGTTCATTTGTTTGAATGGGATGCCTTTTTGATAAGTTAAGATAAAATGAATAAAAGAAAAAAAAATTAATTAATTAATGTTGATTCTTCTATATCATTGGTTTAGGAGTTTTAACT
This sequence comes from Viscum album, assembly GCA_963277665.1. Classification (NCBI taxonomy): domain Eukaryota; kingdom Viridiplantae; phylum Streptophyta; class Magnoliopsida; order Santalales; family Viscaceae; genus Viscum; species Viscum album. The sequence goes on from CAUJRU010000324.1 coordinate 571,073, forward strand.
ATTATTTATTTTATAGGTATGGATCCAGGTCGACGTCTTCATCAGGATCACGTAGAAGATGTCTAGCACAATGTACTAACATATCGTCTTATGGTAGAGGTCGACGACGACGACACATATAAAAGGACAGTCTGAGATTTTCTACTCTAGAGTCTGCAGAAGTATGCAGGCTCTATTTTAGATGCAATCATAGAAGAATGGTTGGAGGATGTCAATACATGCTACAGTTCGATCCGGTCTCAGAAGGATCACTGGGTGTCCATGGTTGTGAAAATTCTGCATGGAAAAGAGAGGATATTTTGGTTCTTGTTCCTCGGTGACCTCAAGTAGTTGGCAATCTCATGGGTGGAGTTGTGACAAACGTTTAGATTTGAGATTAATTCATCTACTGCAAAGGCATGCAGTCACAAGGTTCTTTTTAACCTTTTATAATTTTTCTCCAATGTTAAAGAGTTTGGAATCTGTTTCAGGAACCTTTTAAAATAGGTTGTGGACCTATTACAAAATGGAGAGGCCATGGCGAGGCATTTCAAGAAGACTTTTCATCTAGAGATCCCACCCCAGGTCACCCCTTTTATGATGATGATGTATCTTGTGTTGTGGGTGAGGGTAGAGGTAATTGATAGTACATTGGGTAGAACCAGATCATCATGAGGGTGGAGTCATCAAAATTCTTGATGAAGTAGAGTTGTGGTTTGTGGTTCCCAGTTTTCTGGGCATTAGCATTTCCGTTTATCTGGGGGTAGGACCCAGCCGTTAACATCTCTTTTCTCAGGGGTCAGAGGCTCTCAGTCTTATGCCAAGGGAACATGAGCTTGTTTTTATTGTGGGGGTCTAGGTCCTCAACAGTGAGAGTTCCCGACTTTTCAGAGAATTCAATGTACACTTATTGTTCTAATCTATGTTCCTTTGTTGAGGTTGTTCTATCTGAGGTAGCAGCAATTGGTTTCACTTTATTTGGATCACCATAGGGTATATGGGGATGGTAGAGGACCTCCATAAGATGCTACCCAACCTTAGAGAGTAAAGTGCGGTCGTGATGGTGGTCATCATGAGGGTTAAAGAGGTTGTGGAGGAGGTCGCGGTCAGCTGCATGCTTTAGCGTAGCTAGCTCTAGGAGAGCAAGACATCATTTGAGGTACCCTTTTCAGGATTTCTTCTTTGGTGTATGACATGTTTGATTATGGAGCGACACTATATTTCATATCACCTAAACTTGTCCATGCTTTGGGACATAAGGTTTAGAGGCATATAGTTCCATTGGTGTTGACTAGGGAAGTTGGAGGTCGAGCTGACTTGTTTGAAGTAAGTAGATACTTTGTGCTAGTGTGGGGAAGCACTGCTCTTGGGGTGACTTCCTATGTTTACAGACAAAACCATATGATATTATCCTCTTCATGGATTAGTTGTATTCATCGCAGGATATCATTGATTTATTTAGGATACATGGTGTGTTTTTAGATGCAGATGGATAGCTGATGGTGTTTGTTGGCAGAAGAGACCCTCAGATACGTCCAAGGCATGTTCCATTTTTATCATACATGACAGATGAGATGATGCAATGTTCTTCAAAGTTTCATCAGTTAGACTTTCCTAGGGTCGTACAAGAGTAACCTGATGTCTTTCTAAAAGAGGTTGTAGTATTACCCCCTCAACAAGAGATAGATTTTTTGATCAAGATACAACCAAGAGCATCTTCTATCTCCCTATATCCATATAGGGTGGCCATTTTTGAGTAGCGATAGCAACATATATATCTTGATTTTTTGTTTTAGTGAGGTTTTGTTCATCTTAGTGTGTCTCTGTGGGGTGCACTGCTTTTGTTCGTAAAAAAGGAGGATGGTTGTTGGTAGTTTTTTATCGATTGTAATTGCTTAAAAAATTATACAATAAAGAATCACCATCCTATTCCATGGATTGATTATTTATTCAGTCAAATGAAGGATGCATGTTGGTTCTCAATGATTGACTTTTGGTCAAGATATCATTTTATGTGTGTTGAGGATGAGGATATCCGGAAGTCTTCTTTATGTTGTCATCATAGGCATTATGAGTTCATTGAAATGTCATTCGATGTGACGAATAAAACAACAGTATTCATGGGATTGATGAACTATAAGTTCCATGAGTTCCTAGACATGTTCTTGGTGGGTTTCTTCAATGATATCCTCATTTACACCACAGTTGAGGAGGAGCATGCAGGGCATCTACACACCATTTTTGGAGTTTTTCCTCAACATCAGCAGTTTGGGATGTTTTTGAAGTGTGAGTTTGGGGATTGAGAATTTTGTTTCATGGGGCATGTGGTGTCCCAATAGGGAGTAGTTGTGGATTAATCAATGATAGATGAAATTGTGATTTGGGAAGCAACCAAGATAGTGTCAGAGCCGTGATGCTTCCTTAGTCTCACAGGCTATTATAGGAGGATCATATCTATTTTCTCTCGAGTTTTGACACATTTTACAACTTTGAACATGAATGATCTTGAGTTCATATGTATTCAACAGTGTCAAGTAGCATTCTAGTATCTAGTGGATATGTCAGTAAGTGCTGCAATTCATTTTCTTCCAACAAAGGGAGTTTAGTTTGATGTTTTTTTTCTATTCGTCGCATCTTGGGTTAGGTTGTGTTCTGATGTAACAAATATCAGTTGTTTCTTATGGGTCTCAAAAGTCGCGTCTCCATGAAAGTAACTATTCCATCAATGATATTGATTAGTAATCCATGGTTTATTCTCTAAATTTGTGGGAAAATTACCTCATTGATGAGGGCATGAGGTTTTTCACCGATTATAAGAGTTTGAGGTATGTTTTCTCTCAGATTGACTTGAACTTATGACAGCGTCAGTGGATATAGTTTTTACAGGAATAGGAATTGGAAATATTGTATATACTTAAAAATGGGAATGGTGTAGCAGATGCACTTATTCAGAAGTCACGTAGTGATACATTGCGTAAATCTAGAGATTCTTATAGATAAATTGAAGAATTTTCAGCATTACATATTGATATAAGCGATGTTGGGGGTATAGGTTGTCTTTTTCAGATGATGGTGCAGTCATCTCTATTATAGTAGGTGGAAGATTCCCAGTTCTGGGATCTTGAGGGGGAGGACTAGAGAGATCGTGTTGTCTGTGGGGAGGCCCCTGAGGGTTGGTTTGAGGATGAACAACACTGAGTGTTGTATCACATAATGCTATTTGTTCCGTTGCCCATGCCTGAGACAATTCTTATAGATTTATATAATTCTCCATTAGCGGTGAATATTGGTGTGACATAGATCTACTAAGACCTGAGTAGTCAGTTTTGGTGACCTGGGTTGATTCGTGCAGTTGAGGAGTTTGTGTCTTGATGTTTCGTCATCCAGAAGGTGAAGGTTGAACACAATTTTCCTGGTTGTCTACTCTTGGAGGTAGATCTTCCCTAATGAATTTTGGAGGTTATCTCAATGGACTTTGTTACTCATTTACCATGAGCTCTAGGAGGACATGATGATATTTGTGGGGTAGTGGGTCATTTAATGAATTCCACCAACATTATAGCAATCAAGGAGTCAAGCTCAGTGGAAGTTTTTTGGAGGCAGTATCTAGAGGAGGTGATCATGGAGGCCCAAGAATGATCATTTCTGAACGAGATCCTAGTTTTACATCCAAGTTGGGGAGAGGTCTCCAGCATGCTTTTGGATCTCAAATATATCTTAGCATTGCACTCCACCCTTAGAAGGATGGTCAGACCAAGCAGACTTTCCATACTCTTGAGGACATGTTACACTCTTGTGTCTTGGAATTTGGAGGTTCATTGATGAGGAACTTACACTTGGTGGAGTTCTCCTTAAAGAATAATTTTCACTCCACCATCAGTATGGCACCATTTGAAGAATTCTATGGACGAATTTTCCATTCTCCTTAGTGCTGGACTAGGGTAGGAGAGTCTTCAAATATCGTACCAGAACTAGTGAAGAATACTAGGGAGATGGATCAGGTAATTCGTGAGAGGATGAGATTAACACAAGATCATCAGAAATCTTATGCCTATCAAAGTGGTAGAAACATATAGTTTGAGGTTGGGGATAATGTGTTTCCGAAGGTGACTCCCCTTCAAGAGTAGTGAAGGCTTGATCATGGGATTGTGCTTTGTCCTGGGTTTGTTGGTTCTTTCAAGGTTTTAGCTCATGTTGATGTTGTGGCATATCGTGTAGCACTTCCCCAACAGATGAGCCGGATAGATGATGTTTATCATGTGTAAAAACTCCATATTTATCTTCATGATGACTCTCACATCCTCAATTCGGTAGAGATCGATGTTGATGATTAAGGGACCATTGCGGAGTGACTGGTGGAGGTCCAATACAACAAGGGGAAGGTGTTATGCGGGAGTTCTATCCCATTGGTTCGTGTCTTGCGGAGACACGACAACATGGAGGAGAGTACTTGGGAACGTGAGACAAAGATACATGCTCTGTATCCAGAGTTGATTGAAGTTTAACTATTTTCATGTAACAATTTTTCCATTGTGGTTATAAACCATTCGTGTTTATAAGATGGATTTCATTTGGTTACTTCTTTTGGATTGTTCTCTTTTGAGAGGCATCTCAATGAGATGTTGTTATGAACCCGTTTTCGTTTCCCTATAGGTGGGTTTTGAATTCTCTAGGATGAGAATGTTTTGAGAGGTATTATATGTAATGGCCTAGACTTTTTTGGTCCCATCCTCAGCATAAATCTAGTGTTTGAGGTGTTCTAGTGGTCAGGTGACTTATCCCCAACCCTTTTCAGAATTTTAAGAATAGTGATGTACAATGGTAGCCTCTATTCCCTTTTCTAAATTGCGAGTTCATGAATAGTGTTTCTAGAATAGTGAGGTCCAATGGAAACCTCTATTTTCCAAAGAAAAATTTTGAGTTCATGAATATTGTTTCTGGAATGGTGTGGTCCAACAGTAGCCTCCAGTTTCATTACCAAATATTGAGTTCTTGAACAGTTTTTCCATAAAGGATTGGTTACAACATTAACGTCAATTTCATTTTCCAAATATTGATTTCATGAATATTTCTTCCAGAATGGTGAGGTCCAACAGTAACCTCTTTTTCCTTATCCAAATTTTGTGTTCATGAACAGTGTTTCTAGAATAGTGAGGTTCTAACTATAGCCTCCATTTCCTTTTCCAAATTTTATATTCATGAATAATGTTTCCAACATCGTACAATTTCAACCCTTTGAAATTTCCATTGACGTAAAAAACATTTAATGTTGTGTATTATGGACCCTATTTCTGATCCAATGTCTATAACTTCTATATTAATTTTTGGCAAGGTTTTGGATGCTTTTAACTGGTCAAACCACATGGTTTAATGAGATCTAATTTTAATGGAGAATCCCACTTATCTTAGACTGTTTATTCATTAATTATTCTAAAGTGATTAGATATATTCATCCATAGCTCATCCTCCTTGTTCATGGGTGTAAGACACTCAATCCTTCCATTCCGTCCCGCAGGAGTTGTCCAATCAAAATTTCATCCTTGATTTGGTTCCCCTCTGTTTTTGATGCAACCATGCAGTATCGATCGATATTTGATATAAGGTATGATCTATCAAAATTATTTTAGAATCATCTCCTTATATTTCTCCTTTCACTTTTATGAAATTCTATTTCCATGTTTTTAATGACAATTTCAAGGGTTCTGACTGGTGTGGTGGTGTCTCTACATCCTCGGGTGGGTATAGTTGTCACGGGGGGTAGGAGATCATAACCCGTTGTGGGTATCATACTCATATAATGAACGTCAAGAACCATTCGATGTAGGGGATTCATTTAATCTCTTTTATTTTACAAGCAACTTTATAGTTATCTAGTTTTACCCTACTAGATCACAAAAAATTGACATATTATATATTTGAATTTGATAAATATATTGATATCGATTGAATATTATTGCCTCTTTTTTTCAACATAGTGTTATATATATGATTTCATTGTTTAAAATTTCGTTTTTAGGGATGTTGGTTATGAACATAAAGGTGGAATTAATTTATAATTGATTTGATAAGGGTAAAGAGGCATGTAAAAGTATTTGGTTGTTGTTTTTTTAATTTATTGTAAATCAAATTGAGGGAGTAATCATGTTTAATAAAATTTTGATAGATTACTATTTATGTATCCCAAAGGTGGAACCAATGAATAATAAATTAGTTAATTAATGATGGACTAAAGAACTGATTGTTTGATTAATGATAATTCTTTGTAGGGTTATTTGTTTCCCTATTTCTTGTTTAAGGGACAAGGCACCAAGTCATATGAATGTTTTCCTGCTACATGTGTTGTGATATGAGATGGGATGGTTGTTGTGATATTTGGGGACCAGGAGGCCTAATGTTTACAGTACAATTTGACACATTGAGTGGAAAGATTCATCAGTTTCTTCGTGTGGGTGTCGGGGAGGACACCATGTTGATGGAACTGGTTGGGAGTGAATGTTTGGATTGTTGTTTTTTTCTTATCGGTTGTTTATCTTCTATACTTTCCCCACTACTCAATGTTGCTGGTTTTTTAACCATCCTTCCAAAAGAGGGAAATATGCAAATGGTAATCCACGTACATCCTGTGTTTAGCTTACTAAGGGAGGATGGGTCTACGCTCTTGATATAGGTGGAAATGACTTGACAAGTAGTTCATTTACTCACTATACTGGTCCCCCCTTGCATTAAGTTGCACAAATTGTTTTTATATAATTCATGGGAATATAGGAAAGTAATATTGTCTTTAATAAATTATTGAATAAATAATTTTATCCCATGGGATTGGAGCTTGTTGAGATGCAATTCTATGGTTGCAATTTAATGGAACAATGAACTTTGGGTGTGATGCTAAGGAAATATAATGTGTAAATTATTAATTGTTATTTAATGTTTAAAAAATTAACTATTTTTATGTGGAACTAATAAAAATGGAATGACGTAATGTATTAAAGCTCTTTAAATGTTTGGGTGCTTATAGGAGACCTAGTCATAGAAGTTGCAGTTGGGAGTCCAAGAGAAGTTATATTCAATTGATTCAATGACATGGTTATGACCATAGTGCGGTTGTGAGCTATAGTATGTTCTATAAATTTTGTGTTCCTATATGCCACTCCACCCCTTATGTTAGGGAAACAAACACCCCAGAGATTCCAATCCCTATGGGTGTTTTCCCCAACATTTTGTTGGGAGGATGGATAGATGACTACCCCCTTTGTCCCCACTCTCCTCTCTTGGTAGTTACTTGTGCTGGTAGGAACAATAGTTAGTTTTCCCCATATATTTATGTAGAGTGATATAATGGCTTGGGGATATTCACACACATATATTATAGATATAGTTTCTTATGGACTACTATAGGTATAACATGTATTGGTTGTTATGGCTTGTGGATCCTAACTTGGTGTATGGGCTATAATGGCTTGTGGTATAATGACAGAGGTATGATACTTGTAATGCAAGCTATGGTGGATCCTAGAAACTACCATATTACATTCAGGAGTGAACGTGGTGGTTTTGTTTCACGAGGTGAATGTTTTGTTTCTTTGCCCGCATGTTTGCTGGAATGCCTTTTTTGAGAGAGATTCTTAGGGCGTGTAATGTTGGGGAAAAGAAACAAACTAGTGGGGAAGTAGTAGTGGGGTGCTATTGATATTATTTATTATATTATGTACTATAGTATGAGATAATTTGTGAGTGTTTCCATGGTCAGGCTAGTAACTTAGTATACCTATTTATGAGACAAGTTAGTCTCACTTCTTATACTTTGTGCTCTAGCATGATTTCATTACTTTTTTATGGGAGGATCCAAAGAGGATACTATTGAGTATACTGTTATACTCACCCTATGTATATATAAATTTTTTTCATGTCACCTAGAGAAGGTTGAATATCAGGAAGGTACCAACTAGCTTGGGGTTATCGGTGCTATTTGGGCTTATGGTTACTGCTGTTTTTACTTTCTTTTGGGTAATTTCATTTCTTTTCTCTTTCAGTTGTAGTTTTTTTTCATGAAATTACATATTTTTTACTTGGGATTTACTTTTTTATTGTTGTATGAGTGAGATTTGGATGGTTTTTATCTTAACTATATCTTTGTCATGTGTTATCTTAGAGGGTAATGACTCCCATTTGTGTGTTTACTATACCCTTGGTGCTAGTCACCATATTGGTGCCAACTAGAGGCAGGACTCAGGGGTCATTATCTCTCTTCTCACATTACCATCCAAGGAGGCATTCTCCTTCTAGGGGTGAGGTCATGATAGAGTTAGTGAATTGTTGATCAATGCATACTCCCTATATTATCTCCCAAAAAATATTGCCATTCACTTCAGCACGACAATTTTTTCTAGGGAAAAATGCACCCCCCATGATAAAAACCAAATTACCCTTTAGGGTCGATCATGATGGACATCCCCTTGTTTTGGAATTATATTCTACCCCATCAAACAACCCATTGATGGAATTACATTTCTAAGAACTAATCATTTATCAAATTAATACATCAATGTGGAATTGTTAGGTTAATGTGTGACTCCATTCATATAGCCAAAAATTACTGCTCAACACAAAGAATAAATATTCAATTTCATTCATAGAACACTCCAAATCCATCAAAGAAACTATAAACATGTGGAACCCCTTATTATGGTGTCTCAAATCTAGGAATTTCATTTTTAACAGTTATTATCAAAAGAAAACCCTAATCTTGAGACGCAAACATCACATTTCTTTTTGATTTCCCTCAACCGTAATGATGCGAGGGATTTTTATTTATCCACTATAAATATTATCAATAATAATAAGAACATAGAGACATAACTCAACCTTGAATTTGTTGATCCAAACATCATTATAAACCTCAATCATGATCAAAATTATAATGGGTGTCTCCCTACTATCCACAAACTAAATTAAACAATATTGGTTTCTTAATGAAATAACCTTACTGATACCAAAAGATACAAAAAATAAAAAATAATGTATTAAATGTGATTTATAAATCATGGCGTCCAATTATATAAAATATACCAGTTACTACACTAACAAATTCTTCTTAAAATAATCATCCTCACACACTAAGGGATCATCATATCAACAAAAAACAATGCCTAAACAACAAATGGCATCAGTTACACTCTAATTAACTCTAAATAAATTCCATTTTTGATGCATAGTGTTAATTAAATGTACATATTATCAATTATTACGTCCCTCCTTCATAATCATCACATGATTACTTATATACTGTTTTCCTAAATCAATTTTAAATAGAAAAATATATATATATATGATTTATCATTCCTAAAAATTTACTATACATATAAACCATATCAAAATTTAAATTTGATTATTTTCTGGAAATAAATATGTGATGTTCTTATATATTCATCCATTATAGAGGGCATATCACAACCACCAATCTATATGGTTCACTATATAAACAACCCTTCCATTATGATTGTCATACTCTCATGAAATTCCATATTCAATGTAATATTTATGTACATTATCATTATCCATTTGATTATGAATACACTACCAATAAATTATACATCCAATGAAATACCAAGACATTGAATTGATAAAACCTAGAATGTAACATTAAATAAATAACTATTGTAAAAACCACTACCAATATCTGTCTTACTTGGTAAGTAACCCATTATTTACAATGAAAATATCAATAAACGAGTATCACACACAGCAATTGATAATTGTGGGCTACCAATTATATTGATTATCATATATCACAAGAAAATTCTTTTAAAGTTCCAAAGACAACTCCTTGGAATCATCCCCCAAAAATCACTCATAGCATTTTAAGAAACCGTATAATACATCACTACTGAATATATAACCACATTGTGATCTATTAAAAAACTTCCAAGAAACATCCATCAGGCATTACTCATCCATGAATCCTCAATATATGAACCATGAAAAGATCAATTCCATCACCATCAAAAAACCCAATGTCTAAATTAAAAGTATATTTTTTAAATCTATCCAAAATTAAAATTCTCAATTGATTTTCCATAATAAAACATATTTAATATATCCAATATTCTTATTTATACCTCAATATAACTAGAATAATTATGTCTCATTGATCCCATCAATCTTCTACTACACATCTATATGAATAAAAAAACATCTCACCTGGACCACACAAGATGTTGGTAATCCCCTAATATTCACAATTTAATTAAAACTTATTTTGATTATATGTTAACCTAAATAATATTCCACTATCATTACGTCACTCTGGATCCCTTCAGAACCTAATAATTCTCAAGGTACCTATGAATGGGCAATTATAATAGGAAAAATCAAATTTGAACCTTGCATAACAAACATGATATTTCCTTCTAAAATGATTATTTTATGAAAGGAAAAAAAATCCATCTTCTCCATTAAATGAATGGGTGGTCACATTAAATCATTCTATTATATGATTATTATCACCACAAATATCATTTTATCTGAACCAGGATGTTTATACAATCGTTTTTCATCTTGTGATACACCCCCACTTAGGAAACTATGAGTTTCATCTCATCAAAACAAGTTTCATGCACCTAAAAATCGGTATTTTCCATCTTTTAATTTTACCAAACAATCAAGGAGCTAATCCTAGTGATTACATAGAAATATCACATTTTATATCAATTAGAAAAGGTCTAAAAAATATGTTTTAATCCATGAATCATCATGATAATTCAATTATCAATGTTGTCCTTGTCCTAAACCCAACCATATAGTATGAATATACATGATCTAATGAATAATAACTCATGAAACCGAAAATTCATGGAGTCAGACTAATTTGGGATACCAAACATGATCATGAGAAAATATTACTGAAATAAATTTACATAATATTAATAGATGGATTCATGTGGGATTTTATTTTCATTTTTAAGAGAACGAATATTCTCTAGATAACTAATGCCCATTTCAAAAAATATTTATAGAATAAACTTCCTATACTAATAATTCACCCAGGCATCATATACATGAAAAAACCATTAATGGTATTACATGTATCACTATTCTGAAGAATATTCGTTGTCATAGTTTGATGTTCTCCAATGAAAATATCTATTTAATATGAATATTTTTTGCCCAAAATGTATAATTACATCAAATATTAATATTTAAATAAATTATTTATTTGTTATTTAAGAAACATAACAACTATATCATAAGAAAAATATACAATAAACAAGCATTATAATTTTATATGAATCATTTATTACATGTATGAAGAATATATACATGCATATTTTAACTAAATATTATGTCCAAATCAATATAATAGAAATCAAAAATCATTGAATATTACTTGAATAGGCATCTAATATAAAAAAAACCAATAACACCAATTCTATCAGCCATGAATTTTGGACATCCCACCTGAAAAGCGTCTAAGACTCCCGATACCATCATCCATCAGTATCTCTAACACATTCTTTTATCTAATTAGCAGGTACCACATTATAAAAAGAATAATACTCTAATACAATTTTATAATATTAACTCAAAAATTACAAAAATGATAATGTACCAAATGATACAAAGTACTCCAACACCCCCATATCAATGTGGGGAAAAATTAGTAGTTAGAGTTTATTATCCCCACTAGGGTGAATATACTCTATATATTTCAACTACAAATCACAAATAAATATCAAAAAATCATCCATAATTCATATGTTACTGTATTAATTTTTGTAAATTCATTTTGGGGATTTATTTGGTGTATCCTGATACTTTTGGACAAAGAGTATAGTTTGGGGGTTATGTTTAGAAGTTTTTGATGAACATGATTTGGGAGTGTAAATCGTATTGAAATTTTAATTATTTGGTTTGATTGAATTATTGGGGTGACTATATGGAATCTCCCTCGGTGGGGGAAATTTATTAGTCACTATAGAAATTAATTTGGTCCGTAATTTATAGAAACTATCATATATTTTATGGATAAATTTGGTTATTTGAAAATCTCTTATAAAGATGGTGTGTATGAAATTGATTCAATTCATCACCATGGTACATTCATTCATAAAACCTGATATACGGATTATGGTTAATTTCATGGTACATATTGGTTCATGGGATATATAATATGATGAATAAGTTCAGTATGGCTTTGAGGGTGGTATATAATGGTACACTGGTGTTGGAGTATTAAGACACCATTCTCAAATGAGGAATCGTTAGACAAGGTGTATCTGAACCTACTATTGATTTATTTTTCAACTCAATGGGTTCATTTATTATGTCTCTTAAGTATATAATTATATTTAATAGTATGTATAGATAATAATAAATATTAATCAATTAATATATCAGATAATTTTGTTAGAATTGATGATGTGCTCAATATATAGACATGATAGTCGATAGAAGAAGGTGGGTTAAAAATAGAATATATATAATTATAAGAATATTAGATGTACTACAAATTTAGAATTAAAATTGTTTGAGAATTTTTAGGGTATATAGATCATATACATGAAGTGTGTGATGAAATTTAGTATTGAATTACAAAATACTTGTGAACATGAATTCTAGTAAGAGTACAAGACATCATGGAAAATTTGTGTCTAATATTCAATGTTGTGACCTGATGTAATTGGTAGTTTATAATGACGTGTGACATTATATGTTTTGGAAATTTATCGATATTTGATTATGAAGGATATTGAGACAAATAATTTGTTGAATTGGGTATTGGTATCAAATTACAATGTTTATGATATCTATATAATGTTTTAAAAAATTGAATACGTTTAGATTTTTTGTTGGAATGTTATAATGGTTGTATGGATACTAAATTTTATAAAAAATTATTTAATTACCCAGGGTAACTAGTATTGGTCTAATAGGTTTCTTGGGAGGCCCCCATAATGAGGGTAGCCCCTGGCAGCCACTAGGTACTTCGTTTCAACTACCCAAGAACCTACTGAGGTAAATGATAGTTTCTTTAGTTTATGAAACACTATAGTTTATTTCTCATACACTCATTTACATTGTTTAGATTGTGACTCAGGTGGGGAAATTTGTGTATCCATTTAACCCATGGAATGAATTTTCTCCATCATTGATTTCTTGCTTATTTGAAGTAATTTTTTCACACCCAATAATGGACATCATATGCATTCCGCATAAATTATATTTTCTATCTTTCTTCCACTATTATAAGAGGTTTTATAAAAATAGTTATACATTATTCTATAAAAATAATGTTGAATCATCTCATTAAAATGAGGATTTAAATGTTGATTTTAATTATATATTAAAAAAATAATGACACCTATCACTCTCCATTTAACATGAGGAGACGTCACTAGTGATTGAGTTGTATTTTTTTATTTGATGATGTATTTAATAGTCTAATGAACTAATAAATGATGAGAATTTCTTAGTGGAATGGTTTATGATTGTAAATTACATTTTCACTTTATGGTGGATATTTTTTATATATTGGGTGACTTATTTGGTAGGTTAAGAAGACATTAACTATTTATAGTAATTTTATAATTCCATTACAAATTAATATAATGACCAAACTGAAGATATTTTTTAAAATATTTATTTCTAGACATTGGAGTTTTATTTCTCATGTTTGTACGTTGTTAACGAGTAAAAATAAGGGAGTGGAAACTATGATAATGACGTAGTTGGTTCCTTTAATACATAACCATTTTTTTGTGTATGAATTCCATTGTGGGACAATTCATAGGGGTTCAAATTTGTATTTTGAGTAAGGGAAAATTTGATTCCAAAATTTATGATGGGTCTGAGGTAGTTCGTGTTTGGTGTGTTTTGGTTAACATTTGTGTATTTTGGGTTTTCTAGGTATATAAAACGACTATATGAATAATGTAAAAAACTAATAATTATTGTTAATTACCCCTTATGGATCATATATTATGTGTTGAAGTTTTATGGTCTTCCTATAAGAACTTATTGAATGGTTAGAGGACTCCCAAGTCGAAATATCATTGGTTTGGGTTTTTAATTCATAACATTATGTTTTATTGAACAAGTTGTGAGAATGGACTTTTTGTTTTGAATAACCTATAATAGGAGTCAATTATTAACATCAGAGAATATAGATTATGATTAGACTATGTGATGTTTTTTGAATTCAATTGTCATAAATATGATTTTTCCTTGTAAAACATTGCAGTAATTTAAAGAAATTTTTTTAGCCAAGCTGTTGACATAGTATAAGATTCTAGGGATTAGGAATCCTCAAAATTGATATAAAAAATATTTGAAATATTATATGATTCAAAAATAATTTATTTCAAATAATAGAATACCTCTTAAAAATATACATGGATGAAAAATATGATACTGCAAATAAATATAGAATTGGGGTTTTAGCCTAGGCATGAACGAACTATTTCTGTTATTGTGTCTTTGGTTAAAGAGATATAATTGGTGGAATATAAAATGGAAAATAATTAATTAAATTATTTTTTATTAAACCACAAGACTTTACAGGCCACATTTAATTCCTATTATGGAAAATCCATAGGGTAAGATAGATACTCATGGAAATTTAGAGGGTATTTTTTTAGAGTATAGTTCTTAGAGGAGTGAGAATAGATCAAATATTGATGTTGAGTGTTACAAATGATTTCATGTATCTCACCTATAACTGATGATAGGGAACCATTCCCCATCAGTGATTGATATTTAATTAATAAATGTAATTTTTTATTTGAATTACGACCATTCTTTATTCGTTGTCGTAGAGGGATCAATTAACATAAAAATAGTATATTTTCAATATGAGGTCTTATTATAGATGATGTATTTATCTATTTGGAATCAATAATTGATATTTCATTAAATATTCCATTAATTCACTAGTTTCATGACCAATGAATAAAGGCAATCGAAAAAATGATTTAGGACCATTTCCCGTGATTGTGTTTTTTGGATTTTTCACCCATTGATCATTGGTTTCATCGGTATTTTTTCCCCAATGATTTAAAAAATATTCAGTGAATGATGTATGTGATATAACTCCATTTCAAAAGGGATTGTCACCACAACCTTGACTTCATGACCATATATTTGATTGAGAGAAAAAAATAATAATGAATGTTTAAGGGATTGATTGGATGATGCCATATTGTTATTTTGGAGTCCTAGAAATATGGAGTGATGGGGGGAAAATCATCAAAATATTTCTTATCTGGAATCCAACTACTATCAATTAAAAGGACAGATCAAGACCAAATCCATTTTAATCTGTGTATTTTTTAGAGGATTCAATGAAAGAGGCATAAAGGATGAAGTTCTTTCTCATTTCTTGAGTTTCTTCAAAATGCTTATATATATAGTTCATTATGCAATATAAATATATCATTTCATACATGAGTTGTGGATACTAGGGTTTTAAAAATATAAAATATCACATGTATTGTTTTACATAACACACACGGTGTTTCTAGTGACTGGTGGCTCAATGTGTACTATTAATGAATTGGGAAAATTACATGGATAAGTACTTTAACGACCCAAAATATTATTAATGAAAATTCATTTTTATCTAATTAAATTCCTTGTTTTCTAATATTGTTTTATTATATAAATTAACTTCTTTGGATTTATATTTTTAGGATTTTTGAATACTACTAAAAAAATTAATGTGGCTAATATAGACATTGAACATTAATCACATGATTTGTAAAAATATAATGCTTTAAGAAATCCAAGTAACCTAGAACAAGGAAGCAATAGCCTCATCCAATAAAATTTATCTGTAGGAAGCCCATTTTTCTGAGATAGGAAGGATTATAGTATCATTGGGCTTCACTCTTGACAAATACCAATCCATGCTTTATCCCATTAATCTTGAATGAAAGCACCTACGAGAAAAGTGGAAGTAAAAAGATATTACCACACGAGCGATGATATCTCAGCCTCCCGAAGAGTTTGTCACTATTTCCCACATTACCCTTTTTTATATAAAGGTGTTATAATTGGTTATGTAACAAGACCCAATCACTATGATTATATGTGTTATTTTTGTATAGAATTAAGAATATACATTCATTTTACTGTTTTTACATTTTAAATATATTTTAAAAAATATTTTATTTTAGTAACTATTCAATTATTAAATCTATTTTGATGAATGAATGATTTTTAAATTAAATTATATATTAATAAAATATTGTTAATGATTTAAATTTTATTAAATTTTAATTATTGTATAATTTTTATGTATACAATTGTAATTTTAGTTAAGGTTTGAATGTTATTTTTGTTAAAACACATGAATTTTAGATAAATGTATGTTTTTATTTTAAAGGTAAAAAATTAGATATGTAAATAAATATTTAGATAAAGTTAATATTTTTTTGGATTCAAAATGTCGAAATTATCTAATGGTGAATTTTTCCTAATTTTCTGAGATAGTCGAATATTTTGGATACAATTAAAGACCATATATATATTTATAAAATGTGTTTTATAACATCCTTATGACCTAATAGTGATATAATAAAATAATATAAAAGGTATTTTCATCTAATATATGTTTTACCTTTAAAATAATGTTATTTTAGAATAGTTCGATTAATATTAAAAAGCCTTGGTATACCCTCCATGACTTATAAAACATTTTAACATTTTAAAATGATTTCCTTGAGTGTGTGACTCACCTCCACATAAGAAAGCCTATTTTTTTAAATGTTCAGCCATTGGCCTTATAAAATAACGTTTTCCACTTGCCTTTATAAAAAACTATGGGATGGTTTGTGTGTTTTATTAGTTTAATGTGTAGTTTCCAAAACCATAATAATAAATAATTTCCTTTAATTTCCCATTACTAGTGGAATAGGGGTATATCCCCATGAATCTATACCAAGGGTTTAGAAAACCCATGGTTATATGTGTTTTTTTATTATCTATACTCACAGTGTTATTAAAACTGTAGGTATAAAATCACCTAATTCACCACACCATCGGGCTTCTTTTCCTTCACACATCCATCACGCTCCCCAGCATGAACCCTCACTTCCCCAACCTCTTCCCCTTGGCCCTCTCCTCCATTCCTAGACAACGGAATCCCAACCATCTGTCCTCCACCTCCTGACCCTCTCCTCCCCACACAAACCTCTACCTCCTAGCCATCTGACCACTACTTTTGGGAAAAATCCTCCCCTCCACACCTCTCCCTCACAGCTCTGCCTTCACTCCCAACCTCTACCTCCCTGCCTTTGCCTCTAGATCAATGTCCAAGACTCCACCAACCTACCCCCAATTGTGGCGATGTCCGCCCTCCCCCTCTCGACTCCCTATCCTCCATCAACATCCCTGAATATTTATTGCATCTTGGATTGGAATTTATTCATTGTAATTTTTTATTCTTTTTGTAAATAATCACTTATTCTTGTATCAACATCCTCAACAACTTTACTACCAAATGGATTTATTAATTTTATATTTAATCAATTAGAATTAATCATAGAGGTAAATTTTACATTCTATCATTGTTATTTAAAAATACATTTTCATTTAAAATGTTTTATGACATTACATTTTCTTTTTTGAATATAACAAAAAACACTTCTTATTTTGGATCATATTAACATCCTGAACAAGTTGACTACCCAATTTCACTTTTTCATTTTTTTATTTAATAAATATCCATTCTATATTTGCTGTATATTATATGTCTTCACATTTTTATTGAAATAACCTTTTTCATATATAATGATTTATACCACTGCATTTTTTTCATTGGATATAGTCGAAAAAACAAATAAACTAGGGTAATGTTGTTGAGGTCCTTTATAATATGACATTCCCAAATAAGCATTCCATGAAGTCTCCCATATTCTCCTCTCTCTTTTATGATCCACAAGTTATTTCATTGGAGATGATTATTCATAGTAGTGGAAGTAATGTCTTTCATGAATTTCCTAACTGCTTGAGCCACTATCAATGAAAACATATAATTAAGAGGCATGTTTTTATTTCCCATTGGTATCAATATTTTTTCTATAGGACTACTTTAATTATTGGTTAAAAATGGTTGTCACATAATGTCAAAAATATTTATTTCCAATTTTAAATTTTACTATAGCATCTTGTTATCATCAACTGCACATTATCAGAGATGAGACTGTTCTATAATCATGTATGGCCATTTGTTTCCAAGTTTCAATTTATTCTCTAGGAACCGAGAAACAATAATTAAATGGATATAAAATTACACCTCCTCTTTCACATCTTTTTTCTAGTGCTGGTGTCGACACATGATGTTCTCCACCACTGAGGCCATATTATTTTCTGATACATTTAATTATACATGAATTGTGACAACATAGACAACAAACTACTCTAATCTCCTGAGATATAAATCATAACTCAAATCTATATTTTATTGACTCCCCCAAATTGATCACTAAAACTCACTTGTGGTTCTTTTCAATACACTATATAGGATATATTATACTATAAAGAAATATATTTTGGTTCATACCTTCTACAACACCAATAAAACCAATTAAATCATTATCATTTAGATTGATTCATGATCAATCCACCTCCATTTTTTAGTTATCGGAGTGTAGTGTAACCATACTATACAATTAAAACAATATATTGTATCCCCACATATGGGTGGCTCACTGATTACCAGAAAACACGGTAGCTACATTCTCATGCACAAACTTATCATGAAGATTATATCAAAGATACAATGTCCAACATTTAATCTATATAATCTCCACATGTTCCAAAAACTTAGGCATTCGTATCCTATATTCAATTCACCACATACATAGATCACCCTTATTTTTTCTTGAAACCATATGAATTTCACCATGTCAAACCATGTAAATAAAAAATCAAAATTATATCATAATTTTGAAATTCAACTAGAGTCCATTCATAGTATCACAATTGTTATAAAATCTTATCCCGAGTTTATAGGGCCATGTGCATAATCACTATTCCATTCAAAATTGTAAACACTATCGAAACACTAACTCACATAGTGTATTCATATCATGGTCACAAGGTATCTTCTTATTCCTGAACCCAATCTCATCCAAGAGTGTTATTACCCATGGGAACCACACATTATATCCACCATGAATATTGTTGTTCTACCTGACATGTACCAATGTCACCTAGGCTTGGCATCTGAATGAGACATTCCTTATAGAATCTAACTATAATAATGAATGAACACGCACATAAGTTCTTATCTCAGAGAGCCCAAGTCACCAAAACACCTATTATAAATTCATTGTAGTTTATTTTTGAATTGAATTAAACAAAAAATGTTTTTACATATGCCTCACACAACTAAATGTTCATACAAAATGTCTAACATGTTATATGGGTTACCCTCAATGGTCAATATGTACTAAATTCTTAACATGGAGTCATGATAAATTAGTTAACCCCTCTCTCAAACATACTCTGCAAATTTTGCCTAATAGTGGTCATAACAATGGGTTTCACTTGCCCCATCTCATGGTAACAAGTCATTTAACATTCCAAATACATACATTAATGTTTCAAACACCCATTGAAATTAATTTAATCCCACCCACTCAAAAGTAAAGAATAAAACAATAGAGTCACAAGTAATAAGTACACATTTCAAAACAATCTCACTCAAACTGTGACCTATTTTAAAATTCAATACAGTTTTAGAGCCTCCTCATCGTAGGGAAACCACATAATTCAGGCACTCTCATTTAACCCAACCACAAAAACATTGTGTCTACATCTACTATCCACCATGTCACCAAAATTTTTATATATATATATATATAATTCAAAATTATTTTCATTACCATTTAGAATTAAATATTAACCAAAAAATTCCACAATAAGGGATTATTTAAATGAAATTTCAATTAAATTAGATCAATTATATAATAGACGAGTATAAAAAGAAATTTACTCCAAGATAACATGGACTTTCCTCAAGAATGGGTTCGCTACTCCAAGGTAAAATCTCCATACTTTGTGTTGACACATTCTTATTGAATTTTGTAACTTTACAAAATATTAATACTAAAAAAACTCTAAAAACATTATACTAGGTCCTGCCACTAATTGGTTCTCAGACTATTAGAAGATATAATACCCCGAGAATGTTGCCCCATATGATGGAGGATGATGACTAATAGTGAGGTTGTCAAGTAGTATGGTGGGGATACTCTACCCATATATTCAATTAAAAACATTAGAAATAAACATACTAATATAAACATATGTAAATAATACATATACCGACACAATAAAATGATTAAATAATAATCAAATTAATCCAAGCAATGAAAAATTACTTTTATGCAATACATTCATGTAGTCATAATATAATTAGGATATTTGATGATAAAACTAAGAAAATAATGAATAATGGTATTGAGTATCAACCTAGAACCAATACCCACCCTTAGTCCATGAATCCATGCATTGAAAAACATCAGGTGCTTTTCCACATTTAAATATACAATATAATATTGATAATAGCTCAGGTTCCCAACATCTAGGGTAGAAAGTGCATGGTTTTATTATAACTCTGTAAGACACAAAAATTGGTGTCCATAAAATTAAAATTAAATAGTTTGTTTTTCATTGAGATTTAATATAATAATAAATTATTTATTATCATATTAATATTTGAAAAATTTATAATTAAATTTAAAGTGTTATAAAAATACTACTGATTCATGATATCTTCAATGACACTCAACATCATTTTGTATCTACTTTTTCTATCAGTAGTTAGTATGTAGTCTTGGTACATGTCAAATTATAAATGGGAAAAATGTAAAAAAAGAAGGAATCCAATGGAATAATATTCAAAGTGAACCCATATGGATCAATATAGAATTATCTCTCAATAATACCCAGACACAATTCAAATGGGTAAGCCTTTCAATTATTCCAAATCAATTCTTTCAGTCTAAACTCAAGGAACCATCATTGAAATTTATAATAATAGTTGTTCTATAACCCATATCTTATGATTGTGGTATTTCAATCAAATAGATCATGTCTAATCCAGTTAACTAGTTGTTCAAAATTAAAAGTTTGTACTCCACACGAATCCAAAATAATAATCGATGATATTTGGATATAATAAATTACATAAATCCCAAGAGTGATTCCACATGTTATTTCACTTCAATTTCCTTTTTTTTCATTTCTTATGAGAACTCTAATCATAGTGTGTTTAAAATACAGTGTTCGGTTTTAATCTAATAACAAGCATATTATTTTTCAATTTTTTTAAATTAATTTATATTACCAAAATGACCTTTTCCTTTTTAAGAATCTTATTGTGACTTGTTCCACATTTTATACAGTAGCTGTTTCTAGGTAATTATTTTATTAAAAAATTTCATGAATAGTTTTAGTTTATTAAATTCATCTCATAGAATATTTATAAAAATATATTATACCCATGAATTTTTTATATAAATTTTCTATATGATTTTAATTCTTTGAGAGGAAGTGTTTTTCAAATAATCTCATTTCCCTATTTAAATTAGAACATTTCCCATGGAAAATTTTAAATTAAATGAAACTGGGGCTAATGTAAAATTGTTTTGATGATGGGTGAATTAATTTATCTCTCCCATTCTATTTAAATGAATTAACCAATGTTTTATCATGTGGTTTAGTGTTAAAATTTGGATTTTTTATGTTACGCCTATTGGATGAAAATCATTTATCCCTCTCCCCTAGTTCAACAATAATTACACATACCACTCTATCATAGACCTAAAACCATTATTTTCCCATTATAGTCATCCTTATTTATCATACCTTTATAGGATAGGGTTGTGAATTATATCTATGATACTAAAAGGGTTGAAATTATTTATGAAAAGAAAGGCACTTGTAAAACAAATGTGATTTAATTATTATGTTTTTATTTTCTAATAGTTTTATTTTCTATAGTAGATACTCCTTTTTAAATTACAGATTACATTTTTAATGAATGACAACTTTTATTCCTATAATATAATGGAATGATGTTGGATGTATAATAAAAATAGGATTTCAACTGCATTTCAAAATAATTTAGAGTATTTTTTAAATTTTTCATTTGACAATGCTTTAAATGGTGGTTTTATACAGTGTATATATTATTAATTTGTTGGAAGAACAAGGTTATACTATAATGATGTTATCTAACATATAATGAAATGTTTATTCAAAACAAACAATTAGGGTTATTATTACCATGGATAGTTGAGTCCAGGTTCTACAAGTCATGAACAAAATGAAACAAGCGTCATGGAAAATTTGATATTTGATGTTGATATAGTGAACATTTTATTGGATGATTCTAGAACACTATTATATTTAGAATGTACTAAAATAGACAAGTTTATATTTTTAATGTAGTTATATCATTGGAAAACCTTGTATAGAATTTCTAAAACCACTATTGATTTTATTCCTAAAGTTTTTATCTTATGTCTTTCTACTGCGGTAAATATTCCCTATAATAATTACATTTCATGGATACTAATTAAACTGCTTCAATTTGATAATAATAAATTCATGCATATCCAAAGTATTACAGTTAATTTTTGGAGGAAATAGATGACCATAATGACTGAAAAGAATGTTGTATATCTCAATGGAGACAAATTCATATGGAACACTATATAAGGTGGTCAATAAAGTCATGTGGCACATTCCATTGATTCCTAGACATCAAAATCTGTTCATGTCGGTATAAACCTCAGCAAATATGAAATAGCATGATGCTGTGAAAATTAAAGGTAACGATGATTTGGATCATCCTGTAGATGGATTAAAATTGGGGCCAATGGATTCAAAACATAATGAATTTTTAGGTGATGTGCGTAATGTCAGGTTGGGTCTATCTTGTGATGGTTTTAATCTATTTGTTTAGAGGCTTACTTCTCACATCACATTGTCAATTTTTATACATGTTTGTAATCCTCCTCTATAGATGTGTGTGAAAAAAATCTTCCACCTTATTTAATATACTGATATCTAGACCTTCTGAACCCAATAATGATATAGATGTTTACATGTATTCATTGATATGAGAGTTGAAAAAACATTGGTCTTTTTGTGTGCGGACATTTGATGATTCTTCAAAAAATATATTTTAGATGTGTGATGCCCTTTTATGGACCATAAATTATTTCCATGCTTCTGAAATGATGTCTTGGTGGAGAACAAAAATAAAACTCTCATGTCCCATTTGTTTGAAAAATATGTGATCTATAAGGATTAAAGATCATAATTTTTTCAACTCCACCGGGCATTGACTATTCATTCCAATGGATCATCAATACAGGACAAATAGTCAGAGGTTTGATCATACCATTGAGACTGAACAACCACCTCAATGTATGTTAGGAATTGATGTGCTTAATGAATTTAAATAATTCAGTTTTTCACTTAGTAAAGGATAGTTCAAATAAAAAAAGAGGGAGAATGATGACATAAAAACCTTTACAGTTAGAAAAAGATATTTTTTTTTTCCAATTTCCATGTTGGTCTACCAATATTTTACATAATTGTATAGAAGAAATGAATATTGGAAACAATATATGTAAAATGTTGCATTCAATTATTTTAAATATCATGGGAAAGTCCAAAGATGATTTTGATCTCTTCAGGACTTGTTGGATTGGGGTATTCAACCTGAACATCATCCAGTGTGTATCGGTGAAATAAAATATACAGTTCCTTGTGCTTCTTATGTGATGACAATGTAAGAGAAAGATCAATTTCAATATTTATTGCAGAATATATATATCCTCATTGGCTATTCCAGCAATATATCTAAACGATTTAATAAATGTGATGAGAAAATAAAATCTTTAAAAACTCTTGATTATCACATCCTTCTTCATAAGTTGATTCGTATAGAAATTTTTCATTTTTTATCAAATCATGTATAGGTGATAGTGATTCACTTGTTCTATTATTCAGAGACCATTGAGCTAAATTATATCCATGTCATTCTGGATAAAAATGAAATAGGAGGATCCATTAATTTTATGTGAGATCGATAATATTTTTCCTTCATCACATTTCACGTGTATGCTTCATTTAAATGTTCCTCTTCCAACTAAAACACTTCTTGGGGGACCCATTTCGTTTGGGTGGATTTTTTCTACTGAATGAAGTATGTGCACAATAAAATCATATTTCTGAAGTATAAATTATACTACATGTTTGATTGTGAGGGTTTATTTGGCACAAGAATATATGGATTTTTGTTTAATGTATTCTTCTGATGTCACTATAAGTCACAACATGCCAATGAGAAATGAATATGGCCAGTATGGTGAAATTTATCCCTCGCTTCTATCTCTTCCCTAATAGGAGGAATTGTTGGCACTTATACATTGGTTACATTGAGCCTTGAAGAGTGGGAGATGGCTCATCAAACAGTCTTGTTTAACCATTGTATGTTCGATGACTATATCATGTAAGTAAAATTTATATTTATAGGTTATTGTATATTATGAAAAATCACATATACCTTTCACATTAATAACCATTTTATGTAGGTAACATAAAAAAAATTATCTGTAGAGTTCATTGATCATTGTCTTTGACAAAAAGGGAGGATTTTCATAGCCTAGATTTTCTTACATGGTTGAAATAAAATCAATTACCCTTAATTTAATTATATTAAAAATAGATATCCATTTAGTTTTATTATTCATAAATATTTCAGGTTTTGAGTTTACCTATTATGTCTGTTTCTCAAGAATTAAAGGATTTGGATTTTGGTGCAAATTATTTTGTTTGGGAATGAAAATACTTAATAATCAATGGGGATAAATTTGTTACAATGGATCGAGCAGTGGAAATGAGTACACAACATGATGGAGTTATGTTTCACACTAAAATAAATAGTTATGCCAGTGTATCAGATAGTCAGCCTCGATATGGAGATTTTCATTATTATGGACTTGTTGAAAAAATATAGTTATTGGATTTCTACTCTCAAGGTTGAGTCTCTATAATGAATTGTAATTGGTTTGATTCAATGAGATGAGATGGTACATTAATCGATGACTGGGGATTCAGAGTTCTTGATATGAGTCTATTTATGCTAACTGATGAACCATGCATTTTTGTATCATCAGATAAACAAGTATTTTATGTTAAATATCATCTTAGACCAGATTATGGTTTCATTAAATATATAATAACTATATATTTTTTCATGATTTTGGTGATGAAATATAGACAATTGAAGTCCCCATTGGTGTTGGAAATATTATTACATTTTATGAATCAAATTGTCACAATGTAAGAGTTGTTGTTGAACTTGATGTAGTGATTGGTAATATAAAAAAGAAATCATATATGTTCACTATTCATTGATTTTACATCCACATGGCTTTCTCATGTTAATATTACTATAATTACAAGAATTGTGTTTCAATTTTGAATGATATTTTTGTTTTTTGTTATATTTAGTGTCATTTCATTAAAGAAGAATTATTTAAATGTTTAACACATGGCATAAATCATGTTTAAAAAATATATATAACTTGGTAATGTAATTTTTAAAACCGTTTTATTCATTTCCTTGTAATCATTGGTTCAATTAGTAATTAAAATAAGTTAAATTGGTTCCTCTAAAGAATTTCTAATATATGTTTGTTTTATGCATGATTTGTATACAATGATTCTAAAAACCATACATTTAAATCTAATATAGAAAATAGCAAACACTATAGAAGGTATAATGAAGAAACTATATTATCCCAATAGACTGGGGTGTGAGTTTGTGTTTCCTTAATTTCCATTAGTGAGGATTATAATTGTATTATTTTTCTTCTACATTACATATAATTTCATATAAATATTAATTTTCAATTTTATTTACTGTCATTTAGTTCCACTATAATTGACTCTTAATATTATTAGCATGGGCATGAGTGGGGATTCTCCTAGACCTAGACAGAGCACCCATGATACCTATTTTCACACAGACCAACCATCAGACACCCCTTCCTCCACACGTTTTCATCCTTCTATTGAGTCTCTGAGGTAGTTTTTTCCATGCCTCCATCATCATCTCAACTAACCACTTATTCACATTCCATGAATTTTATACCTTCAGGGATGATCCCACTAATGCTTCCATCATCTTATTTTGCCTTTTCGTCCCATTGGATGACTACACTTCCTTCACATATGTTTCTACCTTTACCATATTCATATCTAATGATCTATCTCCCATCCTACTAACCATACATGTAACAACCCGAGATTTTATGAGAATTATTCTTTTTTATTTCATTGATGTCTTGTGTTGTACGCTACAGCAATATTATCTCGCTCTATACTCAACACCATATTAGCTTGCAGTATGCGCAACACTATTCTTGGATTGTGTTACACATAATTTCATGTTCGTTTGATAATAGTCATTCTACGCAACATTTAGTATATATATATATATATATATATATATTCAATGTATAAATGAAATGTGGTTGTATTTTGTTATATGCAACAAAAAAAGAGTCTTTCCCTACATGAAACCCTGACTTGGATTTCATTACACACAAATCATGACCATCATCGATAGCGTGTGTTGTACACAATACTGAGTTTCACTAAACAACGATATATGGTTATAATATTATCACGAACTAGCCGTTATGAGTAGTATTAACTAAATTTTTAATGTTTTAACATTATTATTTCATCTTACACAATTTTTAGAACATGGCTTGTGAACAAAATAAATTTTTCGGGTATGTTGGCGCCAAAATAATATGGCACGAAAGGAAGGAACGAAAAAGAATGTTGGCGCGATGCTTCGCGAAGCACCGCCACGAAGCACCGCCGCGAAGGGCCGCCGCGAAGGACCGACGCGAAGAATCCCAATCCTGGCGGCCTCACGAAGCTCCAAAGGCGGTAATACTCCACGAACACATTTGACGTTTGTGAGCCGCCGCGAAGCACCAGAGGCGATAATCCTCCACGAGCGCATTTGACGTTCGCAAGCCGCCGCGAAGCTCCAAAGGCGGTCCCCTCCGCGGCTGGCGTTGACGTTCACGAGCGTGCCGCGAAGCACCAGAGGCGGCGCGTGAGTTCTGCTTCGCGTCGCCCCTTGCCTATAAATTCTGGACTCCCCCTGAGTCCCGGGAGGACGGACAATCCGACCTTTCGGCTTCTCCTCTCCCGAATCGCGAAGCACGCTTTGCCCCAGGAATCATGAGCTTCAAGAGGTACTTCTACTTCGCGAGACTCCTCTGCATTGTCTCGTTTTGAGCCCTCTTCCAAGAGGGATTCCCTTCGCGAAGCTCAAGGGCATTCATGAAGGAAGGGGATTCCCAAGGGAACCCGGGCAGCCGTGGAGCGTTCATGATTCGCGAAACACCCAACCCATGCTAGTGATCCCCATGCTAAGGCAGGATCACTACACATCGCGAAGCACACTGCTTCGCAGGACCCTGCTTCGCAAGGCACCCCTTCTTCGCGAGGCAGTGCTCTGCGAACACTGTTCCACTTCGCGAAGCACCTTCCACTCACACCTATGCCCCATGCTAAGGCCAAGGCACTCCACTTCGCGAAGCACACTCCTTCGCTTAGCGATTCCGCTTCCATTGCGACCCTCCAGGTTTGCACAATGCAATTTCAAAGTCCCATGGACAATACCACCCGTGGTGTTGCTTCGCCTAATGCTTCCTCACATAGGCACGCTAACGGCTATTGCTTCTTCGCATAGCCACTCTAACGTGGACCCCTCGATGGTTCGTTCCACAACCCCCCTTTACCATGTCCTTACTGGTACCTTCCCTTCCCCATGGACCAGAGGGTACCGGTTATGTAAGTCCTAGGGGTGTGGAGTGAACCCACCTCGTCCGAGCTGCAGGATGTTAAACTGCCGAGCACCACGTCCTTAACAGATGACGTTAAACTGTGACCCAACCTCGTCTCCCTCACAAAGGGTCCCCCCAGCTCGAAAATTCTTTATACCACTCATCTCCATGAGAATGGAATCACCCATCCACAAGGGATGATATCCTCCTTATTGGAGTGGCGTATGTTCGTATGAGAAGGGCGACCCTAGTCCCCCAACGGATGGTTGCACCTCTGCATCTCCGTACTTCCCCACTACCAAGGTCAGTGGAGGGCGTGATAGGGAACGAGGCACCTCCCATCATTGGACCAAGGTCCATCTTTCCCACATTTTGTCACACCATGGGCCTCCATCCTAGAGTAAGTCCCAGCACCATGGGCCCCCTAACACGTAAGACCCTCTTCGCTTCTCACGGACGCATCCTTCGCGACGTGATCGTCAGGTCCTTGCAACCTCTTGTTTCTCACACTGAGCATGACTCACGTGGGCTTATAGTGAGCACCGACCATGGCCCCCATCCCATTTGAACTATGAGGTCTTCGATCCATGTCAAGACATGGTATGTAGGAATCCTCTACGAGGTTCAAGCCCACCCGTCATCTATTCACGTCGGGTCCCATTCCCGTCGAGCATGACGTTAAACTGCATTCTGGTCCAATGGAAAGCTGTTGCGACCCACCTATGAACTGCGAGGTCTTTGATCCATGTCAAGGCATGGTACGTAGGAAGCCTCCATGAGGTCCAAGCCACACATTTCTCGGCCATTCATTCACGTCGAGTTTCACCCTCGACCAGCATGACGTTAAACTGTATACCTCCTTTTGTCCCGCATGACATTAAACTGCACACCTCCCTTTGTCCTGCATGACATTAAACTGCACACTCGTTCCCACCTGAACTACGAGGTCTTTGATCCGTGTCAAGGCATGGTACGTAGGAAACCTTACAAAGGTTCAACCCCACCACTCATTGGACCAAGGTCCACTTTCACATCGGTTCGCCGACAAAGCCCCAACCCAAACTACGAGGTCTTTGATCCATGTCAAGACATGGTACGTAGGAAGCCTCCACGAGGTTCAAGCCCACCTATCATCCAATTCACGTCATGTTGCACCTGTGTCCAGCATGACGTTAAACTGCATTTCCCAATCCGACCTACGAGGACTTTGATCCATGTCAAGGCATGGTATGTAGGAAGCCTCCCTAGGGTTCAAGCCCAACAAACATTGGCCCAAACCGTCTTCTTGTTGGTATGGCATGCCCCATTTTCAAGACCATTTCCCATCGGACCAAGGTCCCTCATTTACGTCAGTTCA
Source organism: Viscum album (assembly GCA_963277665.1). Classification (NCBI taxonomy): domain Eukaryota; kingdom Viridiplantae; phylum Streptophyta; class Magnoliopsida; order Santalales; family Viscaceae; genus Viscum; species Viscum album. The sequence goes on from CAUJRU010000324.1 coordinate 600,302, forward strand.
CCGACACCCTCTGCCCGTCGTTTATTCACGTCTGGGTTCACTATCGTCCCGCATGACGCTAAATTGTATTACCCAACTTGAACTACCAGGACTTCGATCCATGTCAAGGCATGGTACGTAGGAAACCTTCCCAAGGTTCAAGCCAACCACTAGTGGACCCACGAGTCTACTTTCACGTCGGTTCACCGATGAATCCCTTTGAACTTCGAGGACTTTGATCCTTGTCAAGGCATGGTACGTAGGAAGCCTTCCACGGGCTTAAGGCCACTACTCACTGGACCAAGGTCCACCCCCACGTCGGTACGCTGACGATGCTCATTGGACCAAGGTCCACCCTCACGTCGGTACATTGACGATGCCCATCGGGCCAAGGCCCACCTTCACGTCGGTTTACCGGCACCATCCTGAACTACGCGGACATTGATTCCCTACCACGGGGATACGTAGGAAGCCTCTCCAAGGATCAAGCCCAATTTCACTGTCTCCCCTGCGATGGTCCCATTCCATCCCCCCTCTACTTCATTCATCCACCTACAACCCATCCTGATTCTCACCTGGACCGTCATATCTCGGTGAAACCATGTCGGTGCTCTCATCTTCATAGCTGCCCTTGGGCTGGCCCCGGTATCGACATCCCTTCAAGGATAATCCCTCAATCTGATCTATCCTAGCTAATGCTCTGGTTGGGTTGATCCATCTCCGCTAGATGTTAAACTCGCGACATACCCTGTGTTGAACACGGGAAGCTGAGGAAAAACTCAGATATGTGTCTATGGCATATAATTCCTAGCGCTCGATGTGGGATGCCTCAGGCTTCCATGCCCTCGAGAAGCCCTACGACCAGGGATAACAGACAGACATGCCAGGTTCCCCAGCATCCATACACGCTACTGATGCCTCAACGTGACTACTCCCCCGACTGAAGGTTACTGCCCTGACTGAACCCTTTGGAATGTCCCGACATAAGTAGTGTAATTAACCGGCTTCCATGGAAACATGGCACTGGGAAGAGTTTCATGGACAACGTATTAAATCTATGAGGGAGACCCGGACTAGGTGACGAGTTCTGAGAAGGAATCCACATGAGGAAGAACCGACATCCCATCATCCCGTTTCGATCAAGGAGCAGACGTCCCTAAATAAGGAGCAAATGCCGCCCGCCTTTGGAAAGTGGGAATGTGAGGAAACAAAGCGCCGCGCGTCCTCCTCCATGGACGGAAGGGCGCACGCCCCGGTGAAAGCGTCGGAATAAGTATTTTTCAAAACAAAAATGCATTTTTTTCGTGTTTTAATGGAGTACCTACATTAAATCTAGTTTTTGACATGTTTATAAGTTCAATTTGATAAAATAAAATTCTTCTTTTGAATCAGGATATAATAATTTATATTGGATAAATTTTTGATATTTTTCTGATAACTTTCATATTTTAATGAATAGTAAAAACATGCTATATTTTAATTAAAAACAACTTTTTTCATTATAATAATTTATATGGTTAAATTATAATATTGAATGTTTTTAAAGTATAAATAGAATATATTTTTACCATTTAATATAATTTATGTCAGTATCATTGATTTTACATTGAATTCGTAGGTAAAATATTTTCAATCTTTTGAAATGTTTTAGACAAAAACCCATTTTCTTTCGACAACGAGATTAATTTTAATTTAATTTCTGAAATTTCTGTGTATTGAATTTTGAAAAATGGATTCCATATTTTGAATTAGTGGGTCCAAATTATATTAATAGACTACTTTTTATATTTGGGAATTATGAATAGTAACTACGAAAAATTTTATTTAGCATAGTAAAAGGTAAATCGGGTAATTAAGGGTAAATATAATATTATAAAATTACCCTAACACTTATATTAATATAATTAGATGATTATATTTCGTCCTAAGTAATATTTGGGTCGAAATGGAATCCATTAGAACCCACTTGGAGGTGATTAAGGCCTTTAGTTTATTTTATTTAAAGGTAAGTGAAATATGTCTCACTCAAACATTAATAAATAAGTATTTTTAATATAAGGTTATACAGAATATAAATTCGGTTATAAATACTCATTTGGAAGCTAAAATGTTTTTCTTTATCATGGTAATTTATTTGTAATTTTTAAGAGTTATTTAATTAAATTATTAGTTTATACATTAACGATACAGAAATTTTTTATTTAATAAAAAATCAATAATATTGTTTTTATTGAAATAGTAATAGATATTAAAAGGATAAAAAACCTGACCAAAACTTATTGGTGGTGTATATACGAACCATAAGAATCCAATGACCGAATATATGACTGTTTGTAGTCTTGTAAAAGTGATTATTACACTTATATTATTTTATATTGTATGATGTCTAAGTTGTCACCTTCATAATTTAATACATATACCATTTTATAATTTGGGTGGATAAGATGATAAATCTGAATAAATTTATTCTTATGAAATATATAAGATTTATATTAATCCTAGTATTTTATTTTTAATTTTTATGCATCAAATAAGTATATTTAATAATTATACAAAAATTATGTAGTAATTATTTTATTAAGAGAAATATCAAATAAATGGATTTACAAATAGTAAAATAAATATTATATGAACTATTTAATGTTCTCAACTAATTTTCTAGATTAATATGAAATGTTATGAACCTACTTAATATTTTATTTCGAATATATCCTCTGTCTGGTTTTTATTTAAATTCAAATAAATGAATAGTGTCAAAATTGACACTATTGTTATTTTATATAAATAACATATTATTAAATTGTTTAAAAAACACAAAAATACTTAAAAATTATAAACTGAAATTTATATGGTCTAAAATGTAATTAATTATCTAATTATGGATAATTCACAGATCATAAGTAATTATTTATAACATTTTAAAATTTAACATCATATTACCACAAATAAAATTTAATAGATTAAATAAAGATAAATCGAGTTGATAATGTTAAAAATAAATTATCTAAATGTATAAATTTTATTTTTTTATGATATTACAACCCTATCTCATCTAATATTCCAATATGAGTCATTTTTGGTTGTTTTTAAGTGGGGATGGAATTTATTATAAATTAATATTTCTTATAATTCCAAAGGTGCCCCTCACCTCTCTTGTAAAAGGGAACCTCATCCCTCTCATCCACACACCAATTTGAGCCTTAATGATTGGCCAAACTCTGCCCATTTAACTTCCCCACATCTCTAGAAACCTTATAGAGGTACTGGTCTTCTCCAAAGACCAACCCTAGTGCCCTAAGAAGAAGTTTAAATGAGGTGCGTAGAAGAAGAGGTAATCTCTTCTACCAATTATTTCAAGCTTATTTCTTCTTCAACTTCTTCTTATTTAGTTGTTTCATTATAAAGTAATAACATAAGTATCAATAATATACATATATGTTTTTATAAATATGAAACATACCCCATTTCACCTTCTATCCATCCTACGGAAAATGAAATCACCGCGCGTGCGTACGTACGAAATACCGTCTCCACGTCGTGGTGTAATCTGTTTTTCCAAAACCACCTTACATGGATGGGTATAATGGTGTAAGTAATAACTATATATAGTTATTATAACATCATAATTATTATTATATATTTTATCATCCACTCTAATTCAATTCAATAATTATGGGAACGATATCATCGCTCGTGCGTACGTACGGACTTCCGTCTTCACGACTAGATGAGATTCATTCTCAATGACTAACCATTCATGAATGATTATATAGTATATATAATAAGTAATCATGAAATATATGACATAATAATGATATTATATTTTTGTATATATATATGTATGTCATCCAATTAATTCCATTCAATTTAATGAGAAAAATGAAAACAACGTTCATGCGTATGTACGGCCTACCGTCTCCTTGAACGATGTATTTCTTTCCATTTATCTATCTATTATATATATATATGTATCTTATGAATATATATTATATATAAATAATGTTATATATTCTGGAATTATGTAAGAATGATTTATGTAATCATATGAATAATTACAAGTCAAAACACGAACGACAAATGAAACGATTTTACCCAAAACGCTCTTTAACATGGAATTTACAAAAGAACGGGTAATATAAAGTCATAAGTGAACCATATATGTTATCATAATAATGAATATGATTATGTAATAAGTAAATGGCATTATTTATATCATTATACAGGAGGTTTGAATACGTACGAAGCATACCAGATCTAAGGTAGGGGATAATTATTCCAATCTTTTTCTTATCTGAGATTGTTTATTCATAAGTATTTACTAGGGTTAATGTAATCATCCATGTCCATATTTCCTAAAAATGGTTTCATATATGTTTAAAGTCCTTTTTACGCATTTTTTACTTTTACCACATGGTATGTATGGAATCTTTTTTTACCATGTGAGGTACTTTTTCACTTTTCTGATAAAAGTATGAGAAGATTGTTTTTTAAACTTATACGGAATGAACAGATTTTTATGGTTTTATAATTCCTTATTTTAATGAAGCATACTCTATAAGATTTCATGGTTATTTTCAATAAAATCCTTTTATTTTAAAATTGTGTGGCATTTTCTTGAAACGAAAATTATTTTGGAAAAGAAATTGTATTTTCCTAAAGAATTCATTTCATGTGTTTTATCAAAACCATTTTTCATCTAAGATGAAATTATTTCATTTGTGTATTTTTAAAGTATAATGTCTCTATGAATTATGTGGTTTCGTTTTTCTTATGATGAAATGATATCTATTTGTTTTATATGGATTATGTTATGATGGGATGATGTTTATGAAACCCATTTTATTCTTTGGGTTATGATGAATGATTTATGTTGATTTTGTGACACAAGTAATAATTATTTCAATATGTGTTGGGTGGGACCTATATCTCCCTCCAATGCATTGGATAAAGATTTATATCTCATGAGATAGACATGGCTGGAACAACAAGTAAAACCGGTTCAGTAATACAAGACTGGAATGAGGAGTGAACTCGATTCCGAAATGGACTTTGTCCACTAATATGTTCGTGGAAGCAATTCCTTGGATACTATTGAAATCATATCATGTGCTTAATGGGTTCCACAATTACATGTTTTACTCCCATTTTATATTATCATACTTAATGTTTCTTGATGATCTATGCCTTACGTACTTCCACATTTTATGTCATTGCTCAAGATTTTGATGTTTAAACATTATGTTCATGTTTTTATGTTCAAATGTATATGATTTGTTTTATTTTATCCATGCTTACCCTTACTGAGCATTTGAGATCACCCTTTATATGTTTTCTTTTCCCCAGGATATAAAGAAAGGTTTTTGGTATGAAAAAAAGGGGAAGCTCTTTATGGATGATGTTGAAGATCTTTCACCACGATTAGAAGATTACGTTACAAGTTTCCAAAGACACTAAACATATACGGTCCTTCTGTGTCTATTTTTTTATGTATTATGTATTTCGCAAAAGTAATGTAATATCTATGTATGTCAAGCTTTGAGTCTCTACAGCTGGTATCAGAGGAAAGGTTTAGTCAACCTTTGGAAACTAGGATGCCAAAACGTTAGTGAGATCCATAGAGATATTTCTAAGGTATGTCTAGGGATGTCGCTAAGGATAAGTATACGTATATGATATAGTCCTAGAACTACGGTAACGATCATAGAATTTAACCTAAGATGTAAGATATTAAGGGTACTCCCCCTTTACTATGTTGTATTCTCTAGCATGATTTTTCCCTCTCACAGAATTCTTTTTATGTTTTAGTCAATGGAGGTAACCAGAAGGAATTTGGTTAACATTGAATCCAATGGACGAATTGGTGACTATGAGGAATGAAATTGTGTAATGCCTAGTGAGAATGATATTGTGATTATGCTGAATCAGTAATCACGATATATGATTAACAATGTAAAATTTAGTGGTATTCCTAAGTCATCAAATAAGAGGAAGATGGAATTTTATGCATGTTTGCATGGTGAGGAGCATAGAGAAGGGAAGATTGAGATTTTTAAATAAGGGAAGAAGAACCTTGAGGAATACCTAAAATGGAGGGGAAGATGATATCTATGTGGGGAAAAGGGTCACAGAATGACAGACTATTGTGGAGTTCAATGTCTTATTTGTGGAGAACACGATCATTACCCAACTCAATGCCCGTTCTTAAGAGTTTACTTCTAAATCAAGGAAGTATGTATTCCATGACAATAATTTAATAGGATGGGTTGAAGTGTTAATGTCTTGGTATTCAAGAATAATGTTGTAGGGGTACTTTCATGAAATATTGGAATAACTTTGTCTTGGTTAATTCCAGTTTTCAAAAATCATATTGTACAGGTAACCGTGAAAAGTGTTTGAAATGTTTTTGTAAAGAAGATGATATGCGCATATTGAAGGGATAAAGAGAAAATAATATCATTGGTAGTATTCATGATCTCATGATTTATATAAGGACTAAGTGATATCATTGTTTGAGTATATAGAATTTTGAGGATTTTGGTATGTGGAAAGTGTTAACTTTTAACTGCATTCATGTTTTCACTAAGGATCAATGGGTATTCATTCTTCAAGAGAATACATGATTAAGGTATTAAAATATTTGTAATTTGACCAACAATATATATCTTATGATATATGGGGGATAAATGATGGAATTAATGTGATTTTTATGTGACATTTCATGTAATTATTTTCTTTATACTACGAGCATGGACCAATTATTTTAGATAAGCCTAAAGATTGGAATTGATTATGTTGAACATAAGTTAGTATTGATTAAGGATATAAATTTTTTCGATATTATTTATTGGATGTTAGAGTAGTTTAGTTTTAGAAAAAAGACAACCTGTAGGACAGGCGACATCCCATCGCGTCGGACAAGGCTGTGGGAATCGAACTGACAACTGAAGTGTGACCAGCCTTTATCGCATACAAATGGCCTACAAGAAGTCCCTTGTTTGTGGAAAGTAGTTTTATTTTATTAAGAGGTATGATAAATAAATTATAAGTCCATTTTTTCAACCATATACGATTAATCTCATCATAAGATGGACTTATAACTTTTTCTAACCTTTTTTTTTGAAACAGATGGAATGACCCATCATTCTATCACATGATCAGCTAACGCTTCCCGAATAACAAATTCAACATCATTTATATAATATATGAAGTGGAAATTGTTCAATTCACAAACAATAGTGGGATTGTACCAAAATCATGTAAGTATTTCTTTTAATTCATCAACTTTAGGGAAATGATCTTGAAAACCAAAAATGTTGTCCAAGTGCTCTTATATCCAATGAATCAGATGGTACCTTTTATTGTCACAAATTTATGGCTTTGTGATTGATGTATTTTTCATAGCCATGTTCTCCACCACTCTCCATCAGAACATGATGGTTAGATTTTTCTTCCATATCCATATTTTCACCTATTTTCTCCTATGTGGAAACCCAGTGATTAGTTAATTTGGGTAACCGTTACATTTCATACTTTAGTTTTTAAAGATATGTTTTGGTATTCCCTTTTTACGATGTGGGTTTCAGTTAAAGAAACCTTCAAGTATTAAACCACTTATAACCCCGACGAATTTCGAGGGTGAAATATATTTTAAGGTGAGTAAAATGTGACAACCCAAAATTTTATGAGAATTATTATTTTTAATTTCATTGATGTATTGTGTTTTATGCTAAACCAATATTATCTCGTGCTATACGAAACACCATATTATCTTGCAGTATACGCAACACTATTCTTGGATATTGTTAAACATAATTTCATGTTCGTTTGATAATAGTAATTCTACGCAACATTGAGTGTATATATATATATATATATATTCAATGTATAAATGAAATATGGTTGGATTTTTTAATATGCAATAACAAAGGAGGCTCGCACTACATGCAACCCTGACTTGGCTTTCATTACACGCAATCACGACCTTCCTCGATAGCGTGTGTTTTACGCAATACCGTGTTTTGACTAAACAACGATATATGGTTATAATATTATCATGAACTAGACTTTATTAGTATTATTAACTAAATTTTGAATGTTATAATATTATTATTTCATCTTACACATTTTCTAGAACATGGTATGTGAACAAAATAAATTTTTCGGGTAAAATAAGTATTTTTCCAAAAAATTCAGTTTTTTCACCTTTTAATGGCGCACCTACATTAAATCTAGTTTTTGAAATGTTTATAAGTTCAATTTGACAAAATAAAATTATTATTTTGAATCAGGATATATAATTTACATTGGATAAAGTTTTGATATTTTTCTGATAACTTTCATATTTTAATGAATAGTAAAAACACACTATATTTTAATTAAAAACAACTTTTTTCATCGAAATAATTTATATGGTTAAATTATAATACTGAATGGTTTTAAAGTATAAATAAAATATATTTTTAACATTTAATATAATTTATATCATTATCATTGATTTTACAATGAATTCGTAGGTAAATTCATTGAAATCTTTTGCAATGTTTTAATCAAAAACCTGTTTTCTTTCGACAAGGGGATTAATTTTAATTTAATTTCTGCAAATTATGTGAATAGAATTTTGAAAAATGGATTCCATATTTTGAATCAGTGGGTCCAAATTATATTAATAGACTACTTTTTATTTTGGGCACTATGAATAGTAACTTCGGTAAATTTTATTCACCATAGTAAAAGGTAAATCGGGTAATTAAGGGTAAATATAATATTATAAAATTACCCTAACACATATATTAATATAATTGGATGATTATATTTCGTCCTAAGTTATATTTGGGTCTAAATGGAACCCTTTAGAACCCACTTGGATGTGATTAAGACATTTAGTTTATTTTATTTAAAGGAAAGGGAAATATGTCTCACTCAAACATTAATAATTAAAGTATTTTTAATATAAGGTTATATAGAATATAAATTCTGTTATAAATACTCATTTGGAAGCTAAAATGTTTTTATTTATCATGGTAATTTATTTGTAATTTTTAAGAGTTATTTAATTACCTTATACATTAATGATACATAAATTATTTATTAAGTAAAAAAATCAATAATATTGTTTTTATTGAAATAGTAATACATATTAAAGGGCTCCAAAACCTTACCAAAACATATTTGTGGTGTATATAAACACCATAAGAATAAAATGACCTAATATATGCCTGTTTGGAGTCTTTTAAAAGTGATTATGACACTAATATTATTTTATTTTGTATGATGTCCAAGTTGTCACCTTCATAATAAAATAAATATAACATTTTATAATTTGGTTGTTTTAGAAGATAAATCTGAAAAAATGTATTCTTATTAATTATATATGATTTATCTTCTTCCTAGTATTTTATTTTTAATTTTTATGCAACAACTAAGTATAGTTAATAATTATACAAAAATGTTGTAGTAATTATTTTATTAAGAGAAATATCAAATTAATGGTTTTTCAAATAGTAAAATAAATATTATATGTACTATTTAATGTTCTAAAATAATTTTCTAGATTAATATTACATCATAGGAACCTATTAAATATTTTATTTATAATATATCCTCTGTGTGGATTTTATTTAAATTCAAATAAATAAATAGTGTAAAAATTGACACTATTGTTATTTTATAAAAATAACATACTATTAAATTGTTTAAAAATCACAAAAATATTTAAAAATTATAAATTAAAATTTATATAGTCTAAAATGTAATAATGAATCTAATTATTTATAATTCATAGCACATAAGTATTTATTTATAGCAATTTAAAATTTTGAATCATATTACCACAAATAAAATTTAATAGATTAAATAAGGATAAATCAAGATGATACTGTTTAAAATAAATTCTCTACATGTCTATAATTTATTGGTTGATAATATTACAACCCTATATCATCTAATATTAGAATATGAGTCATTTTTGGAGGTTTTTATGTGGGGTTGGAATTTTTTATAAATTAATATTTCTTATAGTTCCAAAGGTTCCCCTCTCCTCCCTTATAATAGAGAACCTCCTCCCTCCCATCCACACACCAATTTTAGCCTTCAATCTCGACCAAACACTACCCATTTAACATTCCCACTTCTCTAGAAACCTTATATATGTACTGGTCTTCTCAAAAGTCCAACCCTAGTTCCCTAAGAAGAAGTTTAAAGGAGGTGCGTCGAAGAAGAGGTAATATCTTCTACCGATTATTTCAAGCTTATTTCTTCTTCAACTTCTTCTTTTTTAGTTGTTTCATTATAAAGTAAAAACATCATTATCAATAATATACTGATATGTCATTTTAAATATAAAACATACCCTATTTCACCTCCTATCCATCCCACGGAAAAGGAAATCACCGCGCGTGCGTACGTACATAATACCATCTCCATGCCGTGGTGTAATCTGTTTTTCCAACACAACCTTACTTGGATGGGTAATATGGTGTAAATAATAACTATATATAGTTATTATAACATCATACTGATTCTGATATATTGTATCATCCACTATAATTCAATTCAATAATTATGGGAATGATATAATCGCTCGTGCGTACGAACGGACTACCGTCTCCACGACGCGATGAGATTCATTCTCAATGACTAACCATTAATGAATGATTATAATGTATATATAATAAGTAATCATGAAATATATTCCATAATAATGATACTATATTTATGTATATATATATGTATGTCATCCAATTATTTCCATTCAATTCAACGAGGAAACGAAAACAACATTCATGCGTACGTACGACCTACCGTCCTTATGAACGGTGTATTTATTTTTATTTATCGATCTATTATATATATGTATATTCTGACTATATATTATAAATAAATCATGTTTTATATTCTGGAATTAATTAATCATGATTTAAGTAATCATATGAATTATTACATGTCAAAACACGGATGACAAATGAAACGATTTTACCCAAAACGCTCATTAACATGGAATTTAAAAAAGAACGGGTAATATAAAGTCATAAGTAAACAATATATGATTTCATAACAATGAATATGATTCTGTAATATGTAAATTACATTATTTAAATCATTATACAGGAGGTTCGAATACGTACGAAGCATATCATACCTAAGGTAGGGGATAATTATTCCAATCTCATTCTTATTTGAGATTGTATATTCGTAAGTATTTAATGTGGTTATTGTTATCATCCATGTCCATGTTTCCTAAAAATGATTTCATGTATGTTTAAAGTCCTTTTTACCCATTTTTTACTTTTACTACATGGTATGTATGGAATCTTTCTTTTTTTTACCATACAACGAACTTTTTGAATTTTCTGAAAAAAGTACGAGAAGAATGTTTTTTTATCTTATATGGAATGAATAGATTTTTATGGTTTTATAAAGCCTTTTTTCATGAAGCATACTCTACAATATTTCATGGTTATTTTCAATAAAATCCTTTTATTTTAGAATTGTGTGGCATTTTTCTGAAAAGAATGATTTTGAAAAAGAAAGGGTATTTTCTTCAAGAATTCATTTGAAGTGTTTTATCGAAACCGTTTTTCATCTAAGATGACATTATTTCAATTGTTTATGTTTAAAGTATAATGTCACTATGATTTACATGGTTTCAGTTTTCTTATAATGAAATGATATCCATTTGTTTTATATGGATTATGTTATGATGGGATGATGTTTATGAAACCCATTTTATTATTTGGGTTATGATGAATGATTTATGTTTATTTTGTGGCACAAGTAAGAATGATTTCAATAAGAAACGGGTGGGACCTATATCTCCCTCCAATGACTTGGGTAAATATTTATATCTCAGGAGATAGACATGGCTGGAACAAGAAGTAAAACCGGTTCAGTAATACAGGAATGGAATGAGGAGTGAACTCGATTCAGAAAGGGACTTTGTCCACTAAGATGTTCTTGGCAGCAATTCGTTGGCTACTATGTAAATCATATCATTTTCTTAATGGTTACCACAATTACATGTTTTACTCACATGCTTTTTTATCATACTTAATGTTTCTTTATGATCTATGCCTTACGTACTTCCACATTTTATGTCATTCCTCAGGATTTTGATGTTTAAACATTATGTTCATGTTTTTAAGATCAAATGTATATGATTTGTTTTATTTTATCCATGCATACCCTTACTGAGCATTTGAGCTCACCCTTTATAGGTTCTCTTTTCCCCTGGATATAAAGAAAGGTTTTAGGTAAGAAAAAAAGGGGAAGATCATTATGGGAGATGATGAAGATCTTTCACTACGATTAGAAGATTACGTTCCAAGTTTCCAAGGACACTAAACAATTACAGTCCTTGTGTATCTTTTTTTGTTATGTATTTAGTATTCCACAAAAGTAATTTAATATCTATATACGTCAAGCTTTGGGTATCTGCAATAGGCTTCCATGTCTACACCGCCTCTAATTCCAACCATCGAGATAGCATCTGATGAGTCTATCACATTAGCTTCCATTCCAGTGTATGATGGTCACATCTTGCATGCACTGCAACAGACACATTGTACAGGGGATACTGAGTCAGGATAGACCAAAGATCCATCACAGTTTATGGATAAACATACCGAAGATTATTTGATTATAAATATTTCAAATTATATCAATTTATTTTTTTTTCGTTTTGTACTGTGAATTAATTCATCTTTTCCACCAATTTCTATTTTTAGTGGGATCTTCTTCTAAGTGATGTGAGTGCTCCTAGATAAATGATGTTTGGAATTGGCTGACATAATTGATGCTAGATTACAATTAAAAAAATCATATGGTAGGTTAAAATGAAACATAGTGTAGAAGTTTCATGGCCAATTTGGAAAAGTGTCATGAAATCATTCTGATCGAACTGGTGTCATGGTTTCCTAGAATTCAAGAGATGAAGTACAATGAATGGGTAAAAATATAGGTAAGGAAATTTTATAAAGTCATATCTATATTATTGGTGTATTTAAATGAAATGACATATTCATTAAAGATTCTATTTAACGATCCTGATGGAGAAGCTTCCAAGACAGAAAGGATGATGGATGTTGGGGAGCTCTGTCACTCATGGAAGCATGAGTGCTATGTTGGATAGAAGTTTTGGGTTGTTACTGACTTAGAGTGGGTACCCATATTCTCTTATTTTCCAAAAATTCAATATGAAAAAATGATTTCACATTGTAAGATTAATAAGTTAAGGTTAATGTCAATATAAAATGGTTTTCAAATAAAATTGAATTCTTATTACTTGTATTGGAATTTTTATAAAAATATTCAGAGAAAAGAATAAATAATAAGTATTAAATAAAAAATTATTACACATTGGGGAGCACTACAATGCCTGATCAAGAAAAGCACTAGGTAATTTAACTAGTTATTTGGATGGTAAATAGGATGTTATACTGAATTTTTTTTAATATACATAAGTCTGATTTTTTCAATTCTCTTATATGGTTCTAATCATGATTTGTGTATTTCACATTTTCAGCAAGATGCATTGGGATTGAAGGTCATGTAACACATTCCAAATTACTTTTTTGTAAAATAATGAAAAGGGATATAAGTGTAGTAGATTCACAGACACAAGATAATGTTTTATTGTTTTTTATTTTTATATTAAATATTTATAAGAAATTCTTAATTTAATATTTTTTTAATTTCAAAAGTCATCCTTGGAGTCAATCAATAGTATAGAAGATGAGAAATTCAGTCCACGTGATCATTTAATACAGGTATTTGTTGAGGATCACTTGGGTAGAGTAAGATGTCAATTGAGAAAAAAAAATGTCTCCTCTTGGTATTGGTCATCATTGGGATCATCTCAATTATCCCAGACCCTTGAGATAGAAATATCCCATGCTGAAGTAGATAAGTCAATGAAAATAGCTTTAGATGAGAATAAAATAAGCATATAGTTGACCGAGCATTTCAGGAAAGTTATGGATGTTTTGAGTTAGTTGCTTCCATCAGAGGATGTTGATTCTTCTGAATCCTATATGGAACCCACATTCTCTATAAATGATGTGTCAGGTTGATGCTAATGAGGGTCGTCGTGGCGATGAAGGTGGTGGCGATAGATCAGTTGGTGGTGTGAAGGTGTTGGACACTACTGTTGGTGATGAGGCTGATGACGATGTTGTTGCTGATGATGATGACGTTGATGATGATGGGCGTCGACATAGGGATGGGGATTTTTGTGATGGGGGGATAATAATCCACAACATTTTTGAATTAAAAGAGAGACTTATGTATATACTTTAAGATCTTCAATTTAATTCTCTCATGGATGAGAATGGATAATTTATTTTATTCTAAAAAGTTCTGCATAAATTTTCACATGCATATAAATAATGATAAAATTAGAATCATCATTCATTCATATGGATAATTGGTGAAATTACTACCATAGAATACATAGCTCTAAATGATATCTAATATAGTCATATTGGATTTAATTTGTTATCTACTTATTTTTCATAAATTAAGGAATTGAATGGTCTAAATTAATGAAGGTTAAAAAGAAATATATTCCTTAGTTTCCTGTGGGGGATGGGTGAGTTGGTTCAAGGCGGTGGCGACCCGATGCTGAGGTTTCGTGTTCGAGTCCTCACAAAGGCAATGCACACCATTTTTCAGTGAACCTCTCGTCCCCTCGACTCCGTGGGAACTCGCCCAAGCCCAAGGGTTGGCCACCTTGGGCCTAGCAGGGGGCGTTCTGCGCGAAGGTGTGCAGGCCAACCCTATACCTCATTACCCATACAACATGTTTGCCCGCAGGGGCTGGGTGAGATGGTTCAAGGCGCTGGCGACTCGTCGCTAAGGTTCTGGGTTCGAGTCCTCACAAAGGCAACGCGCACCATTTGTCACCGAACCTCTCGTCCCCTCAACTCTGTGGGAACTGGCCCAAGCACATGGGTTGGAAACCATTGGCCTCGCTGGGGGCGTGCGGCGTGCAGGTGGGCAGGCCATCCCTATACCTCGTTACCCATTCAACACGTTTATGTAGTTGGGTTTCTGCTTAGTGGTAAGCACCCCGTAATACTACATGGGAAATGGGGGTTCAAAACCCATGGGGCATAGGGTACTGTAGCAGTACTGTAGTGGTACTGTAGTAGTGGTGGCACTATTCATCAGCGGGTACTGTAGCGGCGGAGACACTATGTGGTACTGTAGCAGTACGTTACTATTCACAGAGTGTGAATTGGCCTTTGAATTTGGGCATACGGGCTATGTAATGGGATACAAGCCCACTGGGCCTTCGGGCTATGTAATGGGTTACCCTCTACCCTATTAAAAAGTGGACTTTTCTTTGATTTAGTAATAAAAATTAGGCTTCGCCCCAAACCTTTAAAAAAAATATTCCTTAGTTGTTTTTTCAAAAAAATTATATTTTTTGAAATCTGAAGTTATTATATTTATTAAGCTTGTTATGTTTTAGAGATCCCAATTCCTTGAATGATATGGTATAGGCTAGGGAAATTATTTGGGTTTATATGTAGTTTTTAAGAAGGGTGTTGCATATCAGAAGAGTCGTACATCATTGGTTTAGGATAATGGGAATGTTACTGGATGATCATCTCGACCCCTTGCTATGTATAAGTGGGGTAACATATAATAATGTAAAATCCAATAGTCATCCAAAACATAACCAAGGTAGGTATCTAAGGTATAAGGTCATCATGACAGATCTAGATTGTTTTTTATGCTTGAGTAGTAGATGGATGATAATGAATATGATCCTTAGATGGTGAGAGGTTTTTTTCTAATATCTTATACCCTCATCAATATTTTATTTGTTATTATAGCTTCCCATTTTTTATTTCTAATCAACTATGGTCTCAATTGTGAATAAATGTGGAATTAAATCAGAGTATCATGAGAATATATTCCCCTTTTGGTATGTGGTTATAAATATGTAAAATATTTAATTCAATTACTATTTCTATAAGATTGTTTTAACAAAATTTTGAATTTAAGACATTAGATATGAGCATATTCGACGTGCATCCCCCCAACTGCATTGTTCATGAATCCCCTATTATGTTGTTAATCCCCTTAAGGTCATGCTTTCCCTCACCCGATTTGAATCCCCCTAGGTCGAGCATCCCCTTATATGTTTTTCTAATTCAGTTATTCTCTGATAGTGAGTTGCTAATATATTTCTGGCATGGTAAATTTATTTATTGTGTAGTTGGGATTAATATTTTTCAGATTCATTTTATTGATTCACTTATTTTTTTTGTTTAGGTTGAGTCTCTATTCATTTTTTAGTCTTATCTATCCCTCATATGAAATTTTTTCGGGAATTGATTGAGTTTTTTTGTCCTTCTTTAGTTTGATTCATTTTTTAGTTTGAGTTTTCTTCCATGGATTATTGACTAGGCTATTCATTTTATTGATTCATTGTTTAGGTCGAGCATCCCCTTATAAATTTTTTGGATATATTTTTTTGGATATTGATTCATTGTTTAGTTATACTTTGAGTTATTAATATTATTCTAACATCCCCTTCTATTCATTTTAGTTATATGGTTAATATTTTTTGGGCATGGTTATTTTGTGACAGGAGGTCGCTAATATTTTTGGTTTTAAAACTGTGCTTAATTGAATTGGTGCAGGGTGGATATGTATAGAGGGTTGGAGGTGGGGGAAAAAGGGATGGGTGAAGAGGCGATAGGTGCAGGTGGGGGGGGGGATGGGTGCGAGTTAGGGGTGGTAGGTGAAGGGGGTGGGGCTAGGTGTAAGGGGTGGGGCTGGGGGATGGGGGCTGGGAGGGGAGATGGTGGTGGCGTTGTGTGTCGAGTGGGTGGGGGGTGCTAGGCATGAAGGGGGTGGGGGATAGGTGCAGGGGGTGCAAAGGGGTGGGGATGGGTGTAGTGGGGGGATGGCTAGGTGCCAAGGGGTGGGGCTGGGTGTAGGGGGATGAATTGAGTATCATTAGTTCTCCATTTTTGTGTTTCTATTTTGGGGAGGTGAGTTATGGTATACATTCTTCAAGGAGTTAAAACACTATAGCATTGTGTTTAACCTTGATCTATGGTCTTATCCTTAAATTATGGTTTCTATGAAATGGACCACACCATGTTGGTTAGATTCAACATTGAGAATGTGTTCCACTGTATAGTTTTTATCCTGACAGTGTAGTTTTATCCTGAGTATATAACTTTATGTTGTTTTAAGAGTTCTATCTCCAAGAATCTGCATCTATGTTTTCATTACAAGTATGGATTCATTTATTTTATATCCTCAATAACCATTTTAGTGTTATATGATTTCTGGTATCTCAACTTCCTTCATAAATCTCAATCTTCGTTCATCCATTTTTCAAAAAACCTACAATTTTTCAAATACTAAAATCATTAACTTTGATATTCTACAAAGATATAGCTTCATGAACCATATAAATCATAAACTAGATTTTTTTCCCATCATATACCCCTCAATATTCACATTTTACCGTATTTTGAAGATATTCTCGAAGTCATCATTGATAAAATGTTGGATTTTTAAGACATTGTCGAATGACTTAGGGATTTTGAAGGTTTGGTAGATAAATTTTATTAAATACTTGTTTTCAGTACATCTAGAACACATTCTAAAAATGTGATTTATCAAAATACTCCCTCTATATTGGAAATAAATCATTTTTCCAATAGGTGCTCCAATGAATCATTGGCAGATGGATGGATTTTCAATAAATAATTAACACTCTACCAAATTTCCAATGTAACATTGAACGATATTATTATAACCCTACAACATAGATCCTATAAGTGCACTATTTTTTCCAAGATTCATTATGAGAAAAAAACTTATAAATGACGTGATATTAAATTTTATAATATTAAATTTCAAGGGTTTTATAATTCTTCTTAAAAGCATCGATAAAACTATAATATTGGAGTTGTTACACTACGCTTTGAAGTATTATCCTACTGATAATAGATTGTTTCAATTGTAATTTCTGGAGGGTTCTTCTATTCACATACATTTGTATATCATTCTGTTGGTCTATGTTAATTTCATAATGATTTTTGTAGGGTAATGGATATTGATTCCATCTTATCATAGGATAATTTGATGAAGATGCTGGGTAGTTTTCTCATCTTTCATAGAATATTTCTTAGAAGGTTGAATACATTTCCATGAATTAAATTTTATAGCAACAATGATTCCTGGAGAGTATTGATAAATTTTTTCATTTTGGATTAAATAAATAATTTTTTACTTATGGTGTGTGACATCAAATAGGTGATCAGGCGGTAATGAAAACTAGTATGAGCCATGAAGGGGGTTGAATATTGACTATTGAAGATTAATAGGGATGTAAAATTCAGTTTATATATATATAATACCTTTATTAAAAATCCATAAACGATTTTATTCATGATTTTATTATTAATGCATTCTTTGTATAACAGTGGGTGAAAGAAAATATATTAGATTGAATGAGTACACAATTCAATTGACTGTAAATTTTCAATCCACATTCAGAGTGTTTGGCAGTGGATGAATGTGGTTCAATATAATATGGTTGAAGCATGTTGAAGTTAGAAATTTGAAAACGTAATGTTTATATATCTGGTTATCTTTGTCTATTTAATTTATTGTTATTCTTGGTATACTTTTACCAAAATGGTTCTATTTTAGGAATTCTTTCATTCTTTTTTTCCATGATAGTAAATTTAGAATTGAATAGGATGAGAGATTAAATATTTATATTCTTATGCAGTTATAACATTGTTAAAACATCCATTCCTCCTTCTTCCCCCCTTTTTCTATAATAATAGATGTTGAAATGAAGAGGATGAGATTTTTCTTGGTTCACTGGTTCTTCTTTTTTTTAGGGTTACTATATTAGGGAGCTCAGTTATGGTATATCATTGTTCTTGGTGATACAACTCTACAACATGGTGTTTTACTAAGAATTGTGGTCATATTCATAAAAAATGGGATCTATGCTATGAACTTCAACATTTTGGTTAGATTCATCATTGATCTGGTATTCCATGGAATTGTTTTCATCATTACATTGTAGTTTTATACTATGTAAATAACTTTATGTTGGTTCAAGTGTTTTATCTCATAGAATCCACATCTAATTTCTCATGACGGGTAGTGTTTCATATATTTCATATCCATAATATATATGTTTGTGTTAAATGATACTGGTAATGTCATCACCCTCCATAAATCTTAATCTAATATCATCCATTTTAAAAAACCTATATTTTTTAAATCATGAAATCATTATCTTGGATCTTCTACCATGATATAACTTTCAGATCCCTATAATAGGTAACCTAAAATGTTTTTTTCCTCAAATACCCCCTAATCATCACTAGGAACCATATTTTGAAGTTATTCTGAAATTCTCATTGACCAATAGTTGGATTTACAAGATATTGTTAGAAGACTAAGAGATTTCCATGGTATTGTATATAAATATTTATAATACCAGTTTTAGGTACATCTAGAACACATCCTACAAATTTGATTTATCAAAATACTCCCCATTTCTTTAAAAGATATCATTTATCAAAGATGTTCTCCAAGGAATCTTTGAGGATGGATGTATTTTCAATAAATTATTAGAACACTACTGAATTTCCAATGTAATATTGAAACAAATGTGTAAAACCCTAAAACATACATGTTATAGGTCAACTATATTATTTGTTCTTGATTCATTCTAGGAATCCAACTTAAAAAGTACTGATTTTCAATTCTCCAATGTGAAATTGCCAGGGTTTGATTACGCTTCTGAAAATAACCAATAACATTATAAGATTAGAGCTATTAAACTATTCTTTGATGTGTTATCCCACTGTTATTAGTTTTTTTCGATTATAATATATGGAGATTTATTCTATTAATCAATATTTTTATATCATTTTTTTGGTGGATTTTAATTACAAAATGATTTTCTCTGGGGAACGGATGTTGATTCTATCTTATCATAGAATACTTTACATAAATTATTGGGGAGTTTTCCCAGCTTTCATAGAAGCTTTTTGGGAAGGTTGAGTAAATGTATTTGTATTATCTTTTTATGAGACAATTATTCCTTGTGAGTTTTCATAAATCATTCCACTTTGGATATAATAAATAATTATTTATTTATAGTGTATTATATTAGATTGTTGCACATGTGGGAATAAGACAGGGATGAGGCATGAAGGGGATTTAATGTGGATCAGCGATGATTAGTGGATATATAAACATAATTTTAGAGGTACATGATACATTTAGAACAGATCCATACAAAATTTTATTCATGATTTTATTTTGATTTCATGTTACATACCCTAGTGGTTGAAAGCCAAAATATTTGATAGACTGTGAATTACATCCCATTGGCTGAACATCTTCAAGCCTAATTCAGAGAGCCTAAGAGTGGATTAAAGTGGTTCACTAGAATACGAAAATATCGTGTCCAAGTAACAAATATTAAAATGAAATGATTCAATATATAGTTCACTTTGTATTTATAATGTTTTTTATGGTAGGTTTACTTTTCACATGATGGTTTTATTGTATGAATGATTTCATTTTTCATTTTTCATTTTTCATGATTATATATGTAGATTTGATGAGGAATAAATATTTAATATTTCAAATCCTATACCATTATAACATTATAGATACTTATCTTCAATCTTCCTCCACCCCATTTTCCATGATAATTGATGTAGATTTTAAGAGGAAGAGAGTTTCACTGTTTAACTAGTTCTTAATTTTTCTAGGATACTATGGTAGAGAGTTTTGATATGGTATATCATTCTTTTTCGTGTTAAAATAATACAACATGGTGTTTTACCTAACACCATGGTCTTATAATTTAATTATAGGATCAATGCAATTTAATGAACCATGTTGGTTAGATTCACCACTAAGCAGAGGTATTGTGGAATAGTTTTTATCCTTTCATTGTTGTATTGTGCTAATTTTAAAACATTATATTTCTTCAAGAGTTCTATCTCCTATAAAATGAATCTAATTTATCATGAAATGTATGTTTTCATTGATTTTATTTTCCTAATATTCATGTATGTGTTAAACGATTATTGGAATCTGATATCCCTATATAAATCTCAATCTCCTTTCATCCATTTTTCAAAAAACATATAGTTTTTATAATCCTAAAATCATTATCATTGATCTGCTACCATGATGTAGATTTATTCCCCTTATAAAATGTAACATATTAAATCGTTTCCTTCAAATAAGACCTTAATAATTATAAGGAAGTATATTTTGAATATATTCTCCAAGTCATTAGTGATCCAATGATGGATTTAAAAGACATTTTCAGAAGATAGGATGCTTTTCAAGGTATTGAAGATAAATATTTCTGATAAAAGTTTCAGGCACATGTAGAACTCATCCTAAAAATTCGATTTATCAAAATAATCCATCTATACGGGAAAGACATAATTTTTCAAATATGTTCTCCAAATAATCATAGAGGGTTGAATGGATTATCAATGATTCATTTGATGAATTTTAATTTCTAAGGTAACATTGAATCATATTTGTATAACCCTGCAAAAAACATTTTATATTTTCACAATTGTACCGTGTTCTTGATGAATTCTAGGAATCCAACTTTGAAATGAACTGATTTTAAATTCTCTAATGTGAAATTTTTAGGGATTGATTAGGCTTAAAAAGAATATATAAAATTATAAAATCAGAGCTTTTACACTATAATTCTATTTATTATCCTACTATTATTTGTTTTTGTCAATTTTAATTTATAGAGAGATCTTCTATTCACCTACATTTTTATATAATTATTTTGTTGGATGTTAATTTCACCATGATTTTCATAGGGGAATGGTCGTTAATTCCAATTTGTCATAGGAGAATTTTAAAAAGATGAATGGGTATTTTCCCAGCTTTCAAAGATTATTTATTGGAAGGATGAGTAAATGTATTTGGATACTATTTGTGCATGACAATTATTCCTAGTGAGTTTTTATTAATTATTCAAATTTGGATAAAATAAATAATAATTTATTTATGGAGTATGACATCAGATAGGTTCCCATGGGGAAATAAAAACATGGATAAAGCATGAATGGGATTGGATTTGAATCAGTGAAGCATATCATGGATGTAAACATCATTTTGGAGGCACATGATACCTTTAGTACTAATTCATTCATGATATTATTCATGATTTCCTTAAAAATTCATGTTTCGTACCCCAATGCCTAAACGCGAAAATATTAGATAGACTGAGCATTGAATTCAAATGACTAAAATTTTTATAGCCAAATTAATAGAGCTTAACAATGGATGAATGTGGTGAACTAGAATAGGGTTAAATCATCTCCATGTAAAAATAATAAAATCTAATGTTACTATATCTGGTTCTTTTTGTCTTTGTAATGTTTTTTATGGTTGTTCAACATCTCACATTCTGGTTTTATTGTATGAATTCTTTCATTAAAAATTTTTAATGATAATAGATATTGATTTTAAGAGAAACCGAGATTAAATATTTGGATTCTTATACATTTATAATATTATAGAATCTATCATGCCAACTTCCTCCACCCCATTTCAACACATTCAGCTTTATCATGATTATTGATTAATCCCATCATGGTCACTACAACATGAAATTAATTCTAATAGATATGGGTTGTTATTAGTGTGATTTGGGGGTAATTTAATTTGGGTTCTTCTATTCTTATCCATTTCTGTATAATTTAATTAATGGATACTAATTTTAGTGAGATTTTGGTAGGGAATGGGTCGGATTCCAACATATCATAGTAGAATTTGGAGAATATTATGGGGTTATTTCTGAGATTTCATAGAGGCTGTATTGGAAGGTTGATCCTATGTCATTGGAGGTTGTTTTGGTGAGATAATTATTCCTATTGATTTTTTATAATTTATGAGTCTTTGGATATTACTGATATTGTTCTAATTTGAAAACTATGATTTTCTATAATGATTACAGAATCACGTGATATAGTATAGTCTATATGCTTTAAATATTAGAATTTTTAGATATCAATGTAATTTTCATAATTCTAACACTACATATAACTTTAGAACATATAATTTTTTATTTATTCATTCATGAACTATTAAAGTATCAAGCTATTCAAGAACACAATTTATTTTATTCCTAAATACATCCAAAACAAGAAAGTGTTCAGTTGTATATCTACTAATATGGTATTGGTTCCCATACATAGTGGCCAAGTCAATCATCTTTATTCTATTACCAATGATCATATGTCAATTGTGTTAAATTTCAATAGAGGAAATCTTTCCCGGCCTAGGTAGATGGGTTTTAAAAAAGATACTTTGTGGTTAAAATATAAAAACTACCAACATATTTTAGGGAAGTGTGGCATTGAGGGTATGAAGGCATAGTTCATAAGATTTAGGTTGGATATATTAATTTATAGTCTAGGATGATATAATAATTTTTAACATTTACATTGAAATAAAATAAATTGAAAGGATTATGTGGGTATTATTGAAGGGGTTTTCTTTGGTGATTTTATTTTTTTGAGCTACATGTTGATGCATTGATCCGAAGGAGGGGGTGCAGTGTGAGAGGGAGCCTGGTTACAGGGGGTAGTGAGTCTGGGTGCAGGGGATGGGAAGATGGGGTGGGTGCAGTTGGGTGGGGATGGATATTCATGGGGGTTCTCTGTGTAGGGTGTGGGGGGATGGGTGTAGTGGGGCTGACTATTGTGGGGTGGGGCACGGTGCAGGGGGAGGGGGGTTGGGTGTAGGGGATAGGGTGGGTGGGGGTGGGGGGGGGGATAAGTGGAGTTTCAGTGGGTCTTCATTTTTCTAGAATACTATGTTGTGGTGTTGAGTTATGGTATACCATTCTTCTTGGTGTTAGAACTCTACAGTCTTGTGTTTTACCTACAACAACCAAATCATTTCATAATAGAACCTGGTATCCTTACTCGGTGCTTTATCACATATAATGAATTTTGTGGGAAATTATTATCAAAATATTGGAGTTTCATTATTGGTCTAACAAAAGTGTGAATGAAAATCATGATGTGAGACAGATATATTAGAAACTAATGATGCACAGATCAAAGAAAATGCATAAGAAATAAACCAACATCGAGTGGAATATATGTAATTTGTCTTCTGATTTTCCTACTACTCCATTTTATTTATCTAATATTTATTATCGATCATTTAGTGTGTGTTTCAGAGTTTCTTGAATGGGAAGATTTTAACACATGACTCTAAACATAGACATCCTCTCTTTTTCTTATGTATCTGCTATTGCATTATTGTGTCATTTTTAGATTCTATAGATACACCATTTATTTTAATATCAGCTTTATTTTTTGAATTCGCAACTAGGAATTTTTCATCCTGTATTAGACTTTCATTAGCATCAATAAAGGATGAATTATTGTGATTTTTTCCATTATGAATTTATTTAGTACATTTATGGTAAGAACATTTTTCTTCTTTGAGCACTTTATCCATCTCTATTTAGGTTTTACCTGGTGAAAAAAATTAATTTTGGTTCAATTATTATTGTAATCTGGTCTAACAGAGCAAGGTGAAAGCATGGTGGATAGTTTCTCTTTCTCGGAAACCATCATTCGCCAAGGTTTAAAGAAAAATGGATATATGTGATTATATTAAACAATATATTCCCATAGTTTTTTGAAAAATGGGTATGTGTGTGTGAAGAAAATAATCTATACTCATGGTTTACAAAACCATGGGTATATTATTTGTGCTTTTAGAATGTATACCCACGATTTACTTGAACTGT